>CM052439.1:154467115-154520176 GCA_028533085.1 Varecia variegata | reverse complement strand
GTAAGAAATTTAAAGAACTTTGACAGTCTTTTGAGATTTTTGTAAATGTAACACATTTTTTTAGGGATTCATTCTTTGGTAGGCACTTGTAACTATAAGTTTTAGTCCTTGGATAATGATGCAAAAAGCTACCCACAATGTTAGTTCCTATGTACCTGAATAAATAAAGGGAAAGAGGTATGAAAGGGAAGGGTAGGTGAAGAAATGGCATACTTTTCTTTGTATTAGCATTGTGCAAGATTTGGAACTCCATAATAAAGGAGCTAAGAGAAAGTATCTTTAAGAAATGTTTTTATCCATGTTCACTATCCCCCAAATACTATTTTTCTGGGTTTTGTTTTTGCTCTTTTAAACTTCCACTTGGATTCAGTGGGGTAAAATAGTAACAGCCTACAGTTGCTGTAGCTGGTTGAGAACTGAGGTAAGAGAACTTTTGAACTGGCTTTAGTTTTTGTTATCACTTTGTTGTAACTAAGGCATAAACTCTAATATATAGAATTATAAAATAAGATATATTACTAGGAATTAATTTTTGGTTTTTTTCCTCGTCATTTTAGCCGTACCTTATATTTTAAAAGTTTGTTTTTCCAGTAACCCCTATTTATTAAGTAATAATTTGTGTTTTTATTAATGAAAAACGTTATTACTTATTGAGGCTGAGGGGCATGATAATTATACTGTATAAGTGATTAGAAATTAATTTTAGTTAGCTTTCTTAACCTTTAGTTTAGACAAATGGAAAAATTTGCATTAGGTAAAGAGAAATTAAATACCTGAATTTAAACTACTGTAAAACATTTATGTTCTTTTGTTTGCTGTTAGAATAGAACGAAGAGGAGAGAACTATTCAGGTATTTGTAATTTAGAAAAATATTTGGATATTCTTACTGAACCTGTTCTATGAATGCTCTCCTACTAAAGTGAGCTATTTATTTTTGTGTATACTTAAGTTTTTAAAAAATATGTTATTTTTCTATCTTAAAAAGAGTCCAGTATTGTTATTTGATTTATTTGTATGCGAGTACTAGTGATTCTGATAAATCTTAGAAGGAAGAGTAAATGAAATTAATGAATTGCAACCTTGGAAGTTACTTAGTTTTTAACCTTTCCCTTTTGGCTAGTCATTTGTTAACTTAATAAAAATTTAAGAAATGGAAAACAAGCATGACTATAAAGGAACTGAATTTTATTCTTAAAGAGTAGTATAATCTATTACGGTCCAAGTAATATTTTGGGGGGTTTTGTGAGGTTAATTGAGGATTGTTGAGGAGAGGACAAATGCCTTTTAATAATTTGTAACACTGATACTTATAACTTATTTTAATCTCAAAATATATGTAAACATTAAAGAGACTTCTTATAGTCACTCAATTTCTAATAATCTGATTTTATTCCAAATAGTCCTGAACCAGCTGCCTCTTCCATCTCCTTTACCTGCTACAACTACAAAGAGCCTTCTCTTTAATGCACGAATAGCAGAAGAAGTGAACTGTCTTTTGGCCTGTAGGGATGACAATTTGGTTTCACAACTTGTCCATAGCCTCAACCAGGTATCAACAGATCACATGTAAGTACAATTTACATCTAAAGTAAAGTGAGAAGTTTTGACCTTACTAAGAGAATTACTATTCCTAATTTTACTTTTTATTTCAAAAAATTTTAGATACATAGTTTATTTCTAGAATATATCAATATCTAAGTGTGATATGAGATTAATGAGATTAAAATAGGCCATAGTTATATTGGGACAATAATTTTGACCCATGTAACTCTATCTATCTCCATAGATGTTTTCAACTCTTTTGAAGTGATCTTGGGATCCATCAGGTGTGCTGCAGAGATCTAAAGTTGCTCACAAAACCATATCCCTTTTTCCTGGTATTGCTAGAATAGTTAAAATTTCCAGACACTATGAACTATGCTGCTCACTTTATTTGGATTAGGCTAATATGCTTTCCTGAAAAGTATAAGCATTCAGGGGAACTTTATGAAGGGCTGCTATAGAATTTGGGACAAATTTTTCCTGGAATTTACTATACCATCTGAACATAAGTACATATTTTTATACAATAAACTTAAAAATAAAATTGACTTATATAGCATTTTTACAAATTTTTTTGCCCATGAGTATACTTTTTAAATTTATTTTTTACTACAAAAGCAAATCGTATTTATAACCTTAATACTTAAATGTGTAAAAAGTAAAACCCTCACTCTTATCCCTTCATATCCCACCATACAGTGGTACTTATGTAACCTTGGATTCTTTAGTTTTTTTTTAAGGTAAAGATTCATTATTTAAGGAAATGAGTATGCAGTGCATTATAATGGAGAGGTCTCTGTCATTAGATGCAGTATCTTTTTAAAGCTGATGACTCTAAGGTGATATACTTACTAAGTGTGGTTTTCTGATGGAAAACCTGAGAAATGATTGGTTAAGCTCAGAAAGAAGGGTAATAGTAATAGTTTATCACTCTAAAAATTCAACAGTGTCTAAATATTACATCATTTCTTATGCCTGTATGTAGTTATTCACCACTTTTCACCAAACATTTAAAGAGATAAGGGAAATAGCACATATACAATTAGGATTTATTTCATAGAGAGCTCCTTTTTAAGATTACTTTCAGAAACGTATTGAGTCTTATCATTGGACACCATCTTTATAGGTCTTTATTATTAGATCCAATGAGTAGAATAGTGACATGTAAAATTAAAAAACACTGCACTTAATTTTATCATCACCTTTCATAGTTCTGAATTTAATTTGCTATTTACTTTGACATTTATTGAAAATTGCTACTATACTAAGTCACTTGTTCAATTTTTTTCCTCCCTGATGACTTTGAGAACACATACAAAATGGAAAAATCACATAACCTCTGGGTCTTGTCTTAATCAATATGACAACAGTATTTTATTTGGAGGACATTCCCAGAAAGTAAGAATCACTCATATTCAGATAACAAAATATATTCCAAGCCCAAATAGCGACTTCTTTGCATAATTATCACTTTTCTACCCTTTCATTATCTCAAATAGTTTAGACTCTATTTATTTTCTATTGTAAAACTAATTTGAGCATTCTTAACTCATAGTTCAATAAAACAATGTTTTGGGCTCTTTGTTTTCTCTATAAAATAAAATAGAAAAAAATGGTTGTACTTAGAAGAACTCTTCTCTGTTATTTTTGATAACTCTATTTCTTCCAGGGGTTACATCTTCCAAAATCCATACTGTTGGAGATACCTGTGTGATTTATTTTTATACCATAAGTCTTCTTAGTGAATCAGTCATGATTTTAAATTTTGATATTTATTTTTTCAATGCCAGAGAGTTGAAAGATAACCTTGGCAGTGATGATCCAGAAGGCGACATACCAGTCTTGTTGCAGGCCGTCCTGGCAAGGAGTCCTAACGTTTTCAGGGAGAAAAGCATGCAGAACAGATATGTACAAAGTGGTGAGGTTCTTAATAATCGAATTTATAGTACATTTTTTATGGTTCCCATATCTGAACTTGTTTTACACATTACTCAATCCAAGTGTCTTCTTTAACAAGCTAGTATATCATCAGGGATGCCGTGTTTATTCCTTGAATCAAGCCAAGAACAAGAAAGAAACTGAATTGATAGTATTCCTGCAGTTTAATATGTAACTAAATTCCTTAGGAATTAGACAAAGCTTTAAGTATATTTTGTTAGGTATCTTGGAATGTAATAGTTTACTCAAAGAGCTTTAGAAATTTTGCTTTAGGAAATCATAGAATTGATTTGAAAGAAGTCTTTGGTTAGTCAAGTAAAAAATATTTGGAAAGCTTTTGAACATATGTAGTACGTGTGTAAATAATTATAGTAAATATTAGTTTTAGAACTGATTGTTATATTCATGGTTATCTAGTAATTTAACATTCCTGTTGCCTTAGCAACAGAAAAATTGTCTTATAATCTATATTATTAAAGAAAAATCAACTTATAATAAGTATTATGAAAACCATAAAAGATTACATCCAAAACAGATAATTTTTATGTAGTCAAGGAGTACCTTGTGCTTGCTTGGCTCTCAAGATTAAAATAGTTAGGGAGGGGATAATTTAGACAACTCAGGAAGCTTGAACTTTGTTATAATTAACTATATTCAAGAATTTTGCCAAATTAATTCTAGTTTACTTTATTGGCAACACCTCCACGAAGCTCCCATTCTGTTTCCTAGTTTTGGGTTTTTTTAAATAGTATTGGTTTGTTGATTTTATGTATGTGTGTTTTTAAAGCAACTGCACAGTTACTATCCACTCCCCCAAATGCAAACTATGGTAATGCCTCTGTCCAACTTACCATTCAACAAGTTGAAGGCAAGTATGCAGGGCAGGGCTGTGTCTTCACCAGAACTAGTTAGATTGCAATAGTAGGAAACAGATAGGAATGGTGAAAGGAGACTAGAGTTATGAATGCTTTCCAGAAGAATGTTGGAATTGAAAGAAAATATGGAGAGGTAGTGGATTGGAAGAAAGACTGACAGAGTAGAAGTATCAAGTATGGAAGAATACAAGGCTATTAATACTACATTTTTGTAACTTAGATTTTTGAGTATTTAATTTGGGTAGTAAATCACTCTAATAAAAACTTGTAGAGTGTTCACCTCTCAGTCACTTGTTTTGTATTTTATACTTTATGTAATAGTCATTTTTTAGTCCAAAATGGTATTTGATTTCTATATATCCTACTTTATAAAACATAAACTAACATTTAAAATTAATTGATTAATTGCATGTTATGTTTTTTGAAAGCATTTTCTTCGTAATATATGGCTTTAAAATATAAAAGTGATTTTTTTTGGTTGCTAAGTATAAGTAAATATGAGTCACAGCCATGGTGAAAAATTAATAATATGTAAATCATTTTAATTGTAGTTCTTTGGAACTTAGAGATAATCCGAAAGGACTATTAGAAATTCATTTACCCCTTTTATGTAGAAAGCCATTGCTTTCAAACTAGTAATTCCAGCTCGTCCCAGGAATGACTGTTAATTCAAGGGGAAAAATTTTTTAACTCCCCAATCATGGATTCTTGTTCACCCTCCAAAAAAAAAATCCAGCAATAGTAATTATAATTATTAAATTATTAAGCCATGGAGCAAAGCAATATTATACTGAGTTGGAAAAGAAAGCTCAGAAATTGAAATTTAGTCTACATACATAAGAGAATACACGATCAGTAGTAGACTTAGAGATGATTTTGAGCCCTAATTTCATTCAACGACTGACGTTAGAGCCACAATCCCTTTTGTAGTATTCCTGGCAAATAAACTTCTGTTTTAATATTTCTGGTGAAAGGCACTTTTCATATTAACAGCAGGAAATAAAATTTAGAAATATAATTTGATGCTTACAGTTCCCAAAAAGAGATTGGCTGTAGAAATCGTAAGAAAATTCAGGGTTAATCATAGATTTTATATCTTATTTTAAAATGTCTAAGTAACTGAAATTTTCTGCATCTCCTATGTATCAAAATGTCATTTGTGTAACAACTGAGGAACAAGAAATGTAAGCTTGAATATAGCTTGAAAAGAAATGTAAGAGTCTGAAAGCTATTCTTATGTTTTTGTTCATTAATCAAATATTCAGTTAATCCCTACTATGTGACAAAGATTTATTATGAAAGAAGAAATAGGTACATTCTCTTTTGCTTCAAAAGACTTTCAGATGAAAATTGCAGGAATTCAAACTTTGTGCTTATAAATAAAGTACTTTTTAAAATTTAAGTCTGAATCACAATCAAGTGAATAGCTTTGTGAAATTAAGTTCCCAAGCACAGGAGATATGTATGATAAAGTATTCCATGTAATAAAAAAAAAATTCTGTTGTGGAAGGAAGTGTGTAGTATTTGGTCAAAGGTTAGAAGACCTCTAAGTAATCTTTTCAGTTCTACGGCCAAATAATAGAACATTGAGTAAGCAAGTAAAATTTTAAAATAATAATAATAATCTCTAGTTCCGATCTTGGATTAGTTATATGGAAAATGATGTTTTGGTGAAATTGTACTTGAAATTTATAGTTTTCCGGTTTCTATATTTTGTTCTTTAAAATAAACACATTTAGTCAAAAAAAGAAAAGAAAAGAATGAACTTTTGAAAGTTTGTGAAAGAATAACTGACTTAAGTCATTTAAAGGACACTTTACTGTTAGAAAATAATGTTTAATATTTGTGTGTGTTTCATAGGAATGATGATGTCTCAGTATAAACTTTCTCAGAATTCCATGCACAGTAGTCCTGCATCTTCCAATTATCAACAAACCACTATCTCACATAGCCCCTCCAGGTAATATATGTGTATATCATTTATTAAACATTGTGTTCTGTGGTGAATATACTTGTGAATATATAATATATATATTTAGATAATGGTGAATTGTATGTAGTTAAATAGTTGAAATTCTCAGTCTTAAATAGTAGTTCACATGAACATTGGCCTTAAAATGTTGTCTATGGAAACACTCTAATGTACTGATTGAAGTGTCTGTCATCTTAGTAACTTAATTTCATACAGACAAGAGGATGTGTTAAAATAACTGATATGTTTCAGAACAATAAGAAAATTTATAGAGTAGATTTTATTATACGAAGCATGGGTTTATATGCCCTTAAACAGATTGGTACTTTTATGTAAATAAAGTAAATTAATTATTTCAGTTTTTACAAGCTGCTTAGTGTAACTCTTAGATTATGAAATGTGAATAATTTTTGTATGTTATTGACTATTTTGCAGATTTTTTGTTTGCATAGATCTTATGATATATAAATAAGAGATTATTTTATGACAGTAAAATTTCAAGGAAGAGCATGTTTGTTTTATTTCCTGATAGTCTTTATTTGGGTTTTGGGTTTTAGCCGGTTTGTGCCACCACAGCCAAGCTCTGGGAACAGATTTATGCCACAACAAAATAGCCCAGTGCCTAGTCCATATGCCCCACAAAGCCCTGCAGGATACATGCCATATTCCCATCCTTCAAGTTACACAACACATCCACAGATGCAACAAGGTAAGAAAGTTTTTTCTTACATTACTGGGAATGCCTTACTAGCTAGGTTTCTAAGCAAATTTATTTTTTAAAAATAATTTTTAAAACACAAACTAAAATACTGTGCTGTATATTTATTTGTCAGTATACTTGTTAAACGATGGGGCTTAAATCATTAAAAACATGTTACATTTATCTTTTGGGAATTGATCAGTTAGGAGGTGAAAGGAGCAGTGGCATTTTCGTTCTTTGGATTCAGTTATTATAGAACCGAGTATATTTAGTTATGCAATTAAGAACTGCTTTTTTTTATTGGACTTTCTTCTTAAACAGTAGCACTAAACCAAAGAACAGTTAGGTTTTAATTGGTGAAGTAGATATAGTTGGCCCTCTATCCATGGGTTGCACATTGTGAATTCAATCAAGTGCAGATTGAGGATATTCAGAGAAAAAATTGGGTCTGTACTGAGTATGTAGTTTTTTTATTGTCATTATTCCCTAAACAGCACAGCATAACTACTATTTATGTAGCATTTACAGTTATTATAAGTAATTATATTATTATAAGTGTTATTATAAGTAATCTAGAGATGATTTAGAGTACCGTATACAAGAGGATATGCATAGATTATATACAAATACTACACCATGTTATATCAGGGACTTAAGTATCTGCAGATTTTGGTATTCCTGGAAGGTATACTGAAGGTATATCCCCACAGATATTGAGGGACAACCATACTGTGAAAAATTTACTATAACATGGTTATAGTACAGTAGAGGAAAATTAATAATCTTTGATGCAAAGATTTCTGGATTATATTACTAGTTCTCAGTTGATTGCTAGTTCTTAATATCATGTTGATACTATGATGTCTTTTAAGATTATATTTGGCTGGGCGCAGTGGCTCATGCCTGCAAATCCTAGCACTTTGGAAGGCCAGTGTGGAAGGATTGCTTGAGGTCAGTAGTTCAAGCCAACTGGAGCAAGAGTGAGACCCTGTCTCTACAAAGCATTGAAAAAATTAGCCAGGCATGGTGGCATGTGTCTATAGTCCGAGCTAAGGAGGATCACTTGAGCCCAGGAGTTGGAGGCTGCAGTAAGCTATGATTGTGTCACTGCACTTCAGCCTGGGTGACAGAGCGAGACCCTGTCTCCAAAAAAAAAAAAAAAAAAAAAAAATTTCATGGCTACTAAATAATTGATTTATTATTAGTGTAAATTACTTTGTACTTTTTTTGAGAAATTAGCAGAAAAGTACAAAAGATAAACATCTTTGATTTTTGTCCTTCATAATTAATAGCAAATTTTAATATTTGCTGTCAGTCATTAGTTTCTCTATGTGTATTCTTGTTCTTACTATGCATGAAGTTGAAACTTTCTTCGTTTATAAACTTGTTAACTTATAAATTTTATCTTTGTCATTTATCAACACAGCTAACTTCTGCTTTTCCAAAACTAGACAGTGAAATATTAGGTTGAGACCATTTTGCACAGGTATCTGCAGTCCCATGTTAATTATAGCACTATTCACAGTGACCAAAGTATGGAATCAACCTAAGTGCCCATCAGTGGATGAATAAATAAAGAAAATGTGGTATATATACACAATGGAATATTATTCAGCTATAAAAACAAACGAAATCCTGTCATTTGCAGCAACATAGATGGAACTGGAGGTCATTATGTTAAGTGAAATAAGCCAAGCACAGAAAGACAAATATCACATGTTCTCACTGTCATGTGGGAGCTAACAATGTTTATCTCATGAAGACAGAGAACAGATTGGTGGTTACCAGAGGCTGGGAAGAGTAGGGGGGGAGGGGTGATGAAGGCAGGTTGATTAATGTGTATAAACATACAGTTTGATAGAAGAAATAAGATCTAGAATTTGATAGCTCAGTAGGGTAACCATAGTTTACAGTAATCTATTGTATATTTCAAAATAGTTAAAAGGGAATAATTCAGATGTTTCTAGCATAAAGAAAAGACATATTTAATGTGATGACTATCCTAGTTACACTCAATTGATCTTTACAGATTATAGGAATGTATTAAATTATCACATGTATCCTGAAAATGTGTGCATTTTTTAAAAAATGAAAAAAAATTTAGTCTGATAAGGAACAAGTGGATAGGTCAATAGGACAGAAGAGAATCCAGAAATAAGGCAATTTAGAGTATGAGTAAGGTAACATTTAAAACATTTTTTTCAACTTTATATTATAAAAACTTCCATTTGTAAGATTAGCATAATGAAAACCCCTTCACCAACAGGTATCTTGATACTTTGTCCTTAAATACATCTGCTAAGAAGATGATTCTCCTGTATAAACACCAAATATAATAAATTTACCTCTGAAAAAAATTAAGAACAGTTCTATAATACAGTATCATCTACTGTCTAGTCTACATTCAGTTTTCCCCATTTGTTCTAAATATGTTTTTAATATATTTTTTTTTTTCAAAATAGGATGTAGTCTAGTTTCTCATACACTGCATTTGATTTTTGCATCTCTTATTGCTCTGTTAATCTAAAAGTCTTGTACCTTTTTTTGCCCATGGCACCAATCTTTGTTTTTTGAGGAGTTTTGTGCCACTTTTGATGTAGAATATTTCATATTCTAGACTCTACTGTTTTCTCATAGTGTTATTTAATTTGCTCATCTATCCCCTATATTTCCTATAAACTGAAAGTTAGCTTTAAAGATTTTATTAGTTTCCAGTTATATATTTTTGGCAAGAGTACTACATAAGTAATGGACCTATACTTTATACTGAATCATATCAGAAGACACATAATACCAGGTGGTCCCGTTATTGGTGGTGTTTGGGTGGTGACCATCTGATCTCTTTATTGTAAAAGTACATATTTTTTCCTTTGCAATTAGTAAATACTCTGTGAAATAACTTTTGAGATCACGCATGTATCTTATTTCCCATCAATCTGTTACTTAAAGGGTTTAGAATCTTATGATTCTCATTTTATTAGTTTTTATATGGATCTTTGAAAAATGATTTTTTAAAAATTCTATCATTCGTTGCAAAGATGACATTTTAAAATCAGTATATAAAAGAATGGATTGTTTAAATGATGGTGATCGGGCATTTTTAAATTTTAGTTGGATTTTTGGATCACATAGAGCAAAAACTTTCTAGATAGATAAACTATTTGAATAGGTTTTTAAAATTAGAGTTACAAGAAGAAAATATGGGCAAATTTTTGGTAATCTTAAAGTTGAGAAGGCCTTATTTCTAAGCAAACTGAAAACCTAGATTGCAGAAATGAAAAAAACAGATTAGTTATGAATTTGTGTATAAGAGAACATATATATGTAAATTATATAAATATAAACAAATGTGAGGGAGAACATTTGCAACATTTTTTATAAATACAACATACTAGTTTTTTTAATATTCCAAGATCTCATGCAGATTAAGAACAAGGCAGAAATGGACTGAAGATGTAAACAGGCAAAATTACTGAAAAAGAACAGCCAATTGGGTACAGAAAGGTTTAATAAATATATGAAATTATGTTCAACTTGGCTTACAATTAAAGACTTGTAATCAAAATTAAATTATAAAATTTTGCACCTATTAGATTGGTAAACATTTTTTACAGTCTTCATAGGGGTATAAATTGGTACAACTTTTTAGAGAGCAGTTTGATAGTATCTATTTTATTTAATATTCATATACCTCACTCAGTAGTTCAAAATCTATCTCTTTTAAAAGGGAAGTACGGGATAAAAACATACGCAGTTTTAACAAGTTCTACCAAACATTCAGTGAAGAGATATTCTAATCTTAAACCATTCCAGAAAAAAGAAAAATGTCACTACTCTCCCAACTCATTTTATAAAGTTGGATAACAATCTGGATACTAAAATCAGGTAAAGGGACGAGAGTATGAGAAAGGAAAAATTATGGACCAAGCATCATGTATGAATAAGGAAACAATTTCTAAATGAATATTAGGAAACCAAAAAAGCAGCATTATCAACCTACATGTCAAAATTGGATATATAGTCAATATACAGATTGATTAATAGTAGACAATATAATTCAGACTAAAGGGGAGGGGTTCATGCGAGCCTCCTAATACTATTAACAAAAGAGCATACAAAAAAAATTGAACTCTCATACTTTCATTCATGGTTTTTAAAACTTTTCACAGAATAAGAATAGATTGGTACAGACTTATCCTGATAAATGCGATCCATCTACTGGTAAAATATTAGAAGCATTTCCCTTCAAATCAAGGATTGGACACAAATGCCTGTAATCACTTTTACTCACTGTGCAGTCGGTGTCCTAGCAATACAGAAAGATAAGCATAAAAAATATATATATATGTATAACTATTGGTAAGGAAGAAACAAAGTGTCATTTTCAGGTGATGTAATAGTTACCATAGAAAATTCAAGAGAAGCTACAGACAAGATATTAGAATTAATAAAAGCATTCTATATTATTACTGTATATAAAACTATAATGAAATTAATTGCATTTTTATATACCTGAAATAAGCAGATATAAATATAATCTTTTTTATTAGTAACATTTTCAAGGAAAACCACAAGGTTCCTAGGAATATATATATATATGTGTGTGTGTATACATATACACACACACATATGAATGTACACACACACATATACACACTTTTTTGCTCAATTCCCTTGGGTTTGTCAAACTAGGAATAAATTTAATGAAAGATGTACAAGACCTTTATGGAGAAAATTATAAAACTGTTGAAAGAGATAAAAGAAAACCTAAGCGAATACAGAGTAATGCCATCTTCATGGATGGAAAGACTCAATCGGGTAAAGATTAATATTTCCCCCCAATCTATAAATTGAATACAGTATTGATAAAAGTCTCAATCAAGGTTTCTGTGAAACTTGAAGAAAATGCCAAGGATAGACAAGATAATTTTGAAATGGAACCAAGTGTAGATGCTCGGTTTAACAGGAATCAAGATTTATTGTAATATTGGTACGGGCATGGAAAAGTAACACATGGTGAGGCAGAACATAATGAATAGCCTAGGAACATACCTATGAACAAATGGAAACTTGATACATAAGGCATTATATTTTAATGGGGGAAAACTTTCTTTAATGGTACTGAAACAGTTATACCTATGGAGACAACATTGCATCACTATGTCATACTGTACTTAAAAATAAATTTTGGCTGGATGTGGTGGCTCACACCTCTAATCCTAGTACTCTGGAAGGCCAAGGTGGGAGAATCACTTGAGGTCAGGAGTTCTACGCCAGCCTGAGCAAGAGCGAGACCCCATCTCTACTAAAAATAGAAAAAATTAGCCGGGTGTGGTGGTGTGCGCCTATAGTCCCAGCTACTTGGGGGGCTGAGGCAGGAGGATTGCTTGAGCCCAAAAGTTTGAGACTACTGTGAGCCAGGCTGACACCCTGGCACTCTACCCAGGGCAACAGAGTGAGACTCTGTCTCAAAAAAAATTAATTAGTTAATTAATTTTGCCTGGATTAAAGACCTAACTGAAAAACCAAAACTGTAAAGCTTTGAGAAGAAGATATAAGAGACTGTCATTTTATGACTTTCTCTTAAGGGAGGAATCTGTATGGCTAGTATATATGAGAAGGTGCTTGACTTCACTAGTAATCAAGGAAATGCAAATTATAGTGACTATCAAAGACATTTCCCACCTCAGAATAGCAAAAATTGTTGGCAAGGATATAAAGCAGTGGAAACTCTCATACACCACCAATGAATACAAATAGACGTAAGTAATTTTTTTATTTTTAAGGGACAGGTTCTCTCACTCCGTTGCCCAGGCTGGAATGCAGTGGTGTGATCATAGCTTACTGCAACCTTGAACTCCTGGGTTCAAGTGATCCTCTTGCCTTAGCCTCTTGATTATTGAGGACTACAGGCACACATCATCATGTCTAGCTAATTTTAAAGTTTTTTGTAGAGATGGGGTCTTGCTGTGTTGCCCAGGCTGGTCTTGAACTCCTGGCCTTAAGCGAAGTTCCCACCTCAGCCTCCCAATGTGCTGGAATTACAGTTGTGAGCTACCATGCCCAGCTGATACAAGTAATTTGGAAAGCTATTTGTTAGTAATTAGGAAGGTTTAAAAATGAGCATATCCAGCAGTTTCTGAGTCCTGGGTATTGGTACCTAGAGCTTTTACACGTTTGTAAAAAGAGTCATCCTGTATATAAGTATACATTGCAGCATTGTTTATGGCAGCAAAAAGTTTAATCAATCTAAACATCCAACATGGATCCACAAGAATGGATAAATAAATAGTATACATTATACAGCAGAACATATGCAATTATTTATTTAAAATAAATGAATTTAAAACTATATAATATAAAATATAAAAATAGATAAATCTCAATATAATATTGAATTGAAAAGCGAGTTACAAAAGGATACATATATATGCCATTTATATAAAGTTGGAATGTAAAGACAATGCTATGTATTATTTAGGAATATATTCATTTATAGCAAAAGTATAAGGATATGCATAGGTAGAGTGAACTCTGAAGTCAAAATAGTGGTTAACTCCAGAAAGTAAGGGGAAAGGAACAGAGGAGAGGAATACACAGATCAGTGGAGAGCTTCAACCATATCTATAATGTTTTACTTCTTTTCAAAAATAGATCTCGGGCCAGGCGAGGTGGCTCACACCTGTAATCCTAGCGCTCTGGGAGGCCGAGGAGGGTGGATTGTTTGAGCTCAGGAGTTCGAGACCAGCCTGAACAAGAGCGAGACCGTGTCTCTACTAAAAATAGAAAGAAATTATATAGACAACTAAAAATACATATAGAAAAAATTAGCTGGGCATGGTGGCGCATGCCTGTAGTCCCAGCTACTTGGGAGGCTGAGGCAGGAGGATTGCTTGAGCCCAGGAGTTTGAGGTTGCTGTAAGCTAGTCTGACGCCATGGCACTCTAACTTGGGCAACAGAGTGAGACTCTGTCTCAAAAAAAAAAAAAAAAAAAGTAGATCTGAACCTGGCATGGTATTAAGATTTGCTCAAACTTGACTAGTCAGTACATGAGTGTTTTTTAGATTACTCGCTATCATTTGTGTATGCTTAAAATGTTTCTTGTGAACAATTATTATTTTCTAAGGATTTTAACAGTATTTTTTTAAACTTTTTTTTATTCTTATTAATTTCAGCATCGGTATCAAGTCCCATTGTTGCAGGTGGTTTGAGAAACATACATGATAATAAAGTTTCTGGTCCGTTGTCTGGCAATTCAGCTAATCATCACGCTGATAATCCTAGACATGGCTCAAGTGACGACTACCACCTGCACATGGTGCACAGGCTAAGTAGTGACGTATGTAATATATTAATTATTATTAAGGTAATAAAATAGTTCTAATATTTGTCAGTAAGCTAGCAGTTCCATTCCACAATTTAAATAGTATCTACCATATAGCAAAGATTATACTGGGCACTAAAATCTAGCTAATACATGGTTCCTGTACTCATAGAGCTTAGTCCAGAACAGGACTGGTAAACCATGGCCAGTGGCCTGACCCACAAAGTAAGGATAGTTTTTGCATTTTTAAGAGTTACTTAACCAAAAGAAGAACAATATATGACAGAGACTGTATGTGGCCCACAAAGCCTAAAATATTTACTAACTGTCCCTTTACAGAAACAGTTGGCCGACCTCTGGTGTAGAGGTTTAGGTTTTTAATGAAATAAAATTTCAGTTTTAAGTTAATACTATTCACAACAAAATAGTTCTTAAATAATGAGCCTTTATTTATTAGTACTTGGCTCTTTTTTCCCCTAAGACTTGTATAAAGATTTTTTTCCTGAAATTTAATGTTGCCTTGATGTTATTAAAATATTCCATTTTCTGGAAATTTGTCTTGTTATTGATGTTGTATTTTTATGTAAGCTGCATGTGTCTAACACTAACACAGATGACAATGGACTCTGCCCTCAAGACCTTTATGACTTTGTAGGGTATTCATAGCTCCTTTTGTAGAAAGTAGCAAACAAAAATGGAGCATACTAGTAATACCAATTTTCTTATTCATTGCCATGCTTAGGCTGTTGATTCTTTTGGATACAATTTCAATTCTTCTAAGATATACCAAGAAGAAAACAGGAAAGTGCAGAAGAATTATGCTTTTGAATTCCAACACTTTACCTGTCAGTAATTTATGTCTTTTATTGGTTCTCTTTAAGATTTCTAGAAAGCCTGTCCTGTTATTCAAGATATCAATTTTATACTCTATTCTTAGGATGGAGATTCTTCAACAATGAGGACTGCTGCATCTTTTCCCTTGAGGTCTCCACAACCAGTATGCTCCCCAGCTGGAAGTGATGGAACTTCTAAAGGTATTATTTTGACTAAAATATCCTTCTGCATATTTCATATTTCAAATTGTGTAAAGAACTCAGACTTCTTAAAACAGATACCAAAAAATTACCCTCTTTCTTCATTATAGAGAAAAATAAACCTGTACTTAAGCAGATGTAGATCAGGGGTTTTAAATCTGTTCCTATTAGTAAACTGCTAATAGTATTCCGAAATATATCCAGTAATGTTCTCATTAATAGATCCAGTGGTCTTTTCAAACCACAATGTTCTTAAACATTTGAAAGTTATGGTCAGTCTTCCCCATCCCTCCAGAGAAACTCATATTGAGCTCCTCTGTTTTTCTCCTATTTCTTTCATTAATAGCTTCTTTTTTTTTTTCTTCCTTAGTTCTTACCGTAGCTATTCCTGTTTTTCAAGAATTCTGTCAGACTTTTCAGTGTCAGCATTGCACTTTTATTCCCTGGCTGTTTTACTCAGTTTTAAAACTGCATTGATTACTTTTTGTGAACAGGACTCCTAAATCAACCTTTGGCTCCAGTCTTATCTCCTAAGTTATAATTCTTCACTTCCAGACAAAATTTTCTTCATATCTAGCTGGTATTTCAAATTCAGGTTCAAAATTGGTTTCATCATTCTTTCCGCTATTCCCATCTCCCTTAATGCTTTTCCAGTCCTGAATCATCTTGACTTAAAAATTTGAAATTATCCTAAAGTCTTTTCTCAATTCCCTAGTCATTTATCAAGTCTAGCCTGTCCTGTGTTATTTTCGTTCATCTCTCAGATCTACCTTCATCTCTCCTTATTAAAATCCTACCTGTTCTTCCAGGTGTGAATTAAATGGGTGATCTTCCATAGGCCCTCCCCTAATCTCCTCAAGCCATTAGTTTATATTTTTTCTAAGAATGTATCCTATACCATCTTACGTACGTGAATTTTATTTTGTTTATCTTTGAATTCCCAAAGTACCTGACATAGTCTTCTAACAGATTGGGAAAACTGTGGATTTAAGTCTAAATATTTAAAAAATATTTAAAATTATAGTCTGATAACTTTATCAGAGTTTGTTGGAAGATAATACTGTATTATACTTTTAAAAGTTAGTTTATAAATAATTGCAAAATAGCTGATAATATATTTTCTCAATCCATGAGAGCTTTTAATTATAGCCATCTGAAACATATGGTAAAGATATTTTTTTCACAAATTGTGTTCTAGCTGTTTATCAAGGTCATTTTTCATGAGGTAGAAGTTGAACCTTTATATACCATTTCCGTTCTATAATTACGTGGATTTTCAGGGATAAAATCCCAGTTTCTGAAAGAGAGAACAACTTCCATGGTGAATATATTTGTAGGTTAGGCATCAAAGTTTGGTACATATCCCACAAATGTTGTCAGAGTGAGAAGTTATTTAGACTGCCAGGGAGAGGAAACAATGGGATAGGTGGTTGATCTAGATAATCAGCCCATTTTGCCTTCTGACTCTTGAGATTGGATGGATGGATGGATGGATAGGTAGAAGAAGAAAGGAAGGGAGGGGAGGAAGAGAAAGAAGGAAAGAAAGAAAGGGAGGAACTTTAGATAGAAAGAGAAAACTTTAGAACAAACAACTCATGAATATATTGTTTATCAGAAACCTGAACTTCTGTCATGAGGTTGTTTTCCAACTACTTTTGAAGGATGTATGCATTGTCAGTCTAACTTCATTTTTAGGTGAATTGTTGGAATTTCAAGTTTGTTCTAAAGTATATATAATTTGCCACATAAACTTTAATGGTAGTTTATGTGGTAGGTAGTTTAATGGTAGGCATAATGGTGTATTACAATTCAGACTTAGACACTTCTGGTTTTAAGTAGTTCAGGTTTGCTAGTTACATAACCTTGGGCAAATTTCTTAACCTCTATAAGCTTCATGTTCTTTTTCTGCAAAGTGTTGATGATAATACTCAAGAATTTTGTAAAAATTAAATGAATTGGTATGTAAAGCACTTTGTACATCTCTGACGCAAAATAAATGGTCCAAAAGTGTTAGTTTCATTTTCATTTCTTTTTAATGTCTCAGATAGGCTCAGTGTAAAGAAAAAAAATCTATTGATCAATGTAACTTCAAACATTTATAGCAAATTGCTCCCATATCATCTTTATTACACTTTAATCAATAGATATATTCTCTTAAAAGTTAAATTTTTACATATAGCATTGAAAATGTATTAACATTACTAATTGACAGTTCAAAATTGTATGTCATGGAAAAAAATACATATAAAAACACTGAAAGCTTAAGGTAGGTCTAGGTTTAAGTTCGTTCTGTAAAGAACTTTTAGCTTGACCAATTTTTAAATTTCGTACAGGTTTTAAAATATTTTCTAAATAGCCTAATGATAAGAAATGTATTACATTATTCAGATACAATTATACTATTATTTCTGAAGCACATCAATGCTCTTTTCCCTCACCTAACAGCTTGTTAGCTAGGAGGATTTTTCCATCTGATTAACTCATTTTTAACACTTCCCTGTATCATATAGCATTGGTTAATTTAATGGAATCTGGGCTCAGGATACTTTATTGAGCCTTGAAATTTTCTGGACTTGCATATTTTTCTAATAAAAAGAGGATTAGCAAGCTGAAGAGAATATGTGAATGATGTTAAGTGGAGAAAGAAAGAGAAGACCACATTAAGGTATAATCAATACTTTACCACTAGTTTTTGAAGTAAGTAAAGACTTTAGTAATTGTAAATTTCCCACTTTCTTTTTGTTGTGAAACCAGTAGTATTCATGTGAGTATAGTCTCTAGGATTAATTTGTTATTTTTGTGTAATTTGACAAAATCTCGCTTATTCTTACATTAAATATTAGGATATATCAGGTTTCTTAGATAATCGGTGAAAGAATAGAGATGATCATGCCCAAAATGTTTGTGTTGTATCATCTTTAGAAACTATGAACTCTTTTGCGCTTTTAAAGCTAATTATTTATACTTTTTGAGCATAGAAATGGAAATAATACTGGTCTGAAAGATTTAATACTCCTACTTAGATTCAAACCTAGATCATCAACCAGCAAGCTAAACAACTATGTGGGACAGGACTTTAGGCTTTCTTTTCATCTTTTGTACATAAGTGACTTGGATTAGATAGTTTCTTAACATTATTTCTATTACTTATTGTCATTTATTTAATATTTCTATCATGCTGTAAGGAAATGTGAAACCAACACAACTGTTCTTTTGTATTGAATTGTTTTTCTAGGATCAAGAACACCTTTAATCCTACAATCTCAGTCTTTACCTTGTTCATCACCTCGAGATGTTCCACCAGACATCTTGCTGGATTCTCCAGAAAGAAAACAAAAGAAGCAAAAGAAAATGAAATTAGGCAAGGACGAAAAAGAACAGAGTGAGAAAGCTGCAATGTATGATATAATTAGTTCTCCATCCAAGGACTCTACTAAACTTACGTTAAGACTTTCTCGTGTAAGGTCTTCAGACATGGACCAGCAAGAGGATATGCTTTCTGGTATGGAAAATAGCAATGTTTCAGAAAATGATATTCCTTTTAATGTGCAGTACCCAGGACAGACTTCAAAAACACCCATTACTCCACAGGATGTAAACCGCCCACTAAATGCTGCTCAGTGTTTGCCGCAGCAAGAACAAACAGCATTCCTTCCAGCAAATCAAGTGCCTGTTGTACAACAGAACACTTCAGTTGCTACAAAACAACCCCCAACTTCTGTGGTACAGAATCAACAGCAGGTATCACAACAGGGACCTATATACGATGAAGTGGAATTGGATGCACTGGCTGAAATTGAGCGAATAGAGAGAGAATCAGCTATTGAAAGGGAGCGTTTCTCAAAAGAAGTTCAAGATAAAGGTAAAGTAATCTCATTATTACCACTTTATTACCCGGGCAAATATGTAATTATAGTGTCAAAAAAGTTTTTTTACATTACTTTTTGTTCTCATATTTTTTATAATTCTTCATGTCTCTTAAGTATGTTTTTTTACTAATATTAATAGCTCAGAAGTTAAATTATAATTTCATTTTTTATCTGAAGCAACTATCTGAGATTTGGTCATTCTCTACTGTAGGTCTGTCACCCATTATGTACGATACTGTTTTACTTATGTGTGCTTTTCTAATAAAATGAATGTTAACATTTCTATATCACTTGCATTTTTCACAAGTTAATAGAGTTGTGCATCTTCAAATTTTTCTGCTAAAACAAGGTTAACTGCCATAGTTATTTTGAAGCAGGTACATTTTAAGAAAAGTTTGTGTGTATGTTTATTAGGCAGTTAAATATTTCAGTTGGTTTATAATACTACTGTTATAATATTTTTTAAGTAAACAAAGTATGAAAAGAAGTTAATATTAAATAGCAAACCTTAAGAATAAAAGACATTTTGATGGTAATTACAGTTAAGTGTTCCCTGACTAGTATATTAGGATGGAATTTCAAGATATACCTGGTTTATGAGTTTATGGGCTTTCTTCGTGCTTATAATCAAATTATAATCAAATTAAAGTAAGTCCCTAGTAAGTTCTTAATTATTTGGTGCACACTATGTACAAAATCATTTGAATATTTTAAGACAGACTGATGAATCAGGGATTGAAATTAGTAGTGTAATTTATGAATTTGATGTCTCTACAAATGCATATATACATTTGATCATCCAAACCTAAAGCACACTTTATGATTTATTTTTATGATTAAAATATTCTAGGTTGATTTACAATTCTTATATTTTATATCTTGGTAATTATAAAACAAAACTTCTTGATTTTGGGTAGAGCTCAATTTTGTATATTATCTTGGTTATTATTTGACAGGGTCATCACTAGATAATTGTGTTGTATGCAAAGAAACATGCTGAAGATTGGTATTATATCTCTTACCGTGATGGCCCTTTTTAATGTTATAAAAAAAATGGACTGTGTTAATTATTGTACTACAATGTATGCGCAGTGTGTAGATCAGATAGGTGCAAATAAAGAAATTGCTAGAAGTCTTCATTTTATTGGCTAGGGAAATGGGATTTTTTAAAAAATTACTTCATCTTTGATGTTAAGAATGAAATGTTGCTTGTACCTTTTCTCTTTGGTTTGCAGCATGGGGTTCAGGAAATAAACATATAGGTTCTAAGGTGTATGTCCTGTAACCTTTTATAAAAGTATGTGCATGTCAAGTGAAGAGAGTGATATTACTCAGCTTCTCGTGAAATAGTAACCTATCCAAAATTCTTGAATTCAAACATAGTTTTGCAAGAAACACTCAAAATTGTAATTGCCTCACCAAGAAATATTAGTTGCCTTGAGAACTGAATATTTGCATGACATTGACTCTGTTTTATGGAAAACGTGTTTTTTAAAAGGAGTGTGACTTTTAAATGATTTATAGTAGTTGCTGATAGGAACAAAAACACAGGAAATGTGAATTTTTTATTTTTACTTTACTAAACTTTTATTGTACTATATTTATTGAATCCAAAGTTTTTACTTTTAAAAATGGCATGAAAATAAGGATAGTAAATGGGTCTAATAGGTTTGCATATTAGCAAACTTACTTTATACAATTGACTTTTCTTTGGAAAATAAAACAAAATCAACAGATATACCATTCTTGCAGAAACTTGTGTATTTTACTTTCAATTATCCCAACAGTTTTCTTGGTCATCTGTGATGGTATAGCTGTTGCAAAAATAACTAAAAAGTTGAAAGAACAAGAGTTGGCTTACAAATTTGGTGAAAATATAGAGTTACCTGGTACTATTAGGATTCAGATAGGTTTTGCTGACTTTATATTAGTGTTGTCATTTCCAACTTGCTTTCTGAAAGCAGTGTTCTGTTATTTCATTGATTTACAATCATGCACCCCATAACGTTTCAGTCACACTGGACTGCATGTACAATAGTGGTCCCATAAGATTATAATACCATGTTTTTACTATACCTTTTCTATGTTTAGATATATAGATACACAAATACTTACTGTGTTAGAATCACCTACAGTATTCAGTACAGTAACATGCTGTACAGATGTGTAGCCTGGGAGCAATAGGCTATACCATATAGTCTAGGTATGTAGTAGGCTATACCATCTACGTTTGTGTAAATACACTCTCGGGTGTTTGCACAACGAAATTACCTAACAATGGATTTCGCAAAATGTATTCCCGTTGTTCAGTGATACATGACTGTATTTGAAAACTTTTGGAATTTAGGTGCCACCTGACACTTGATTTGACCTTTGACATTTCACATTCAGTTTCTGCATTGTGTGATGGGATAATATTTTTCATATAAGAGGTTACCTTGAGATTTTGGAAAGATTAAAGGTGTGCATATTGGTCCAGGTTGTAGGTGAGGTCATAAATAAAAACAAAATTGTTCTAAAGTGGTGATTTTATAGTTAGCTCTTGAAATATGAAATACTTCCTTGAAATGAATTCATCACTAGTTACCATTATTTTTACTTTTTGGACTAAATTCTAAAATTCACATTTAGTATATTATAAGATTTGGCACTGAGAACTTTTTTTTTGCAACTATTGTGTTACTGATGATATGGAGTAAACAAGATACTCTAGAGTCTGAGTTTGCCTGCCAAGTATATTCGTTTACTATGAGAGAAGTAACCAGTAACCAAACTCAATAACCAAAAATAGAAAAAGCTATACTATATAAATAAGATGAGAAAGTTCAACAAATGTAGCTAATAATTGTGGAATTCAAGAAAAGGGATAGAGTATTCTTAAGAAATATTTTACCTAGGCTGTGATAGACCTTAATGTGTCCCTGTTCCACACACAGAAAACATTTTTCTGGCTGCTAGATATTTATGTCCCTTTTGCCTGTTCTCTCTTCTTTGCGCAGGTCTGTATATATACTGATAAGGTAACACTGTACCCTATTATTTTATATTCCAAAAGGACCTTTTTCTCAATGCTTTTTTGCTCATACTTTAGCATCTGTAATTACAAAAAATAATTTTAAAAAGCTATTCATCTTTGCTTCTGGGATGACCCAACATAGACATTAATACCTCTTTCATGTGCTGAAAATTCCTGCTTTCTTTTGTCAAAGAGAGAGTTCCTTTTTTCATCTTTGCCTATTTCATCTTTTCCCAAGGTCCACTTTCCATATTAGCAAGCATAAGGAATGGCTTAGCTTCACTAATGTTTTTTATAATGTTACAGTATTCTTGCATCATAACCCTTAAGAAGTAAATTATTGCCTACTGTCATTTGAAATAAGAGACTGGGATTTAGGACAGTAATAGAACAGTTAGCTACTTGGCCTGTACTATGGTTTAGGGGTGGGATGTTTTCATTTTTTGTAATTGGCTACTATGTATACAATTATTTCTGCTGTATGTGTTTTTATTTATAACTTGCAATGGATTTAAGTAAGTGGTATAGTTTGTTTTTCTTGTAAGCATAATTGAGTTCAGAGTTTCTGTAAGGACTGGATCTTATTTTCAAAATATCAGCACCTGTATAACACGTGATATTGGTTTTGAAATTATAATAATCGTTTTGTATGCATTTTCTTCAGGAATATATATGTTCTGATATATAGCTAATCTTACGGTTCCCAATGCTGAAGAGGGCTTAAAGGTAATCAGTGTCTCAAATACTAAAATGATTCATCATAGAGAAGGCTTTCCATCATTAGGTAAAGATTATGATGTAATGAAGACTGATAACAAAAGTGGATAGACAAAAGTGACCTATATGACCTATACAGATTCAGAGCCATTTTACAGGAGTAAGTTCAAGGTGAAAATGAGTCAGACGAAGTGAATCAGAATGTGCATGCTCTTAACATATCTAAGAAATCCCACAACAGTGATATAATTTTTTTGGGATTTACAGAAGAGAAATGAAGTACTTTCCAATAGTTGAACAATTAGAACTTAGTATTTAGCAATATTTTATTTATAGTGAAAAAAATTATAAGATCCTTCTCAATACATTACTTATGTGCAAATGCTTTCATACGTTTTTTATTATAAATAATCACAGGCTCTATAGTTTAAATTGAACGTAGTAGTTTCTTTGAAATTAACTTGTTTGTTGAATCTCCATTTTAATGACAAAAGGTAAATTGGATTGAGGTCAATGATGTACAGACTCTTGAGTATTTTGTAATCCTTTAAAAATCAGGCTTCTAAGCTATTTTAATGTTTTTTTGAAAACTGCTCATATTTACAAAAATTTCGATGCCTCAGACCTTTGTCATTTTAGTTCTTAAGTATGCTTAAGTTACCATTTTAATGGCTTTTACAAAGGAATATTTCATTGAAAACATAGAAATCTTAGGTATACTATTTGAAATTCTAGATTCTTGTTATAAAGGATTTAGGGATAAGTATAAGGTGATAAAGCATCCTATGTATGAGATAGTATTTGTTTGATGTGTCATGGCAAGATATAAAGATTATTTTGTATGACAGAACATTCAAAAAGATTCTATAAACATAAATTTACTATTCTGCGTGCTTTTTTCTTAGATATTGATGAAGAAAGCTGCAGATAAATTCTTACAATGTTAGTTTTAACTAGGGAAAACAATCTAATGATAATATGTTGTTATTATGATATTGTTTTGCAAATGGATCATGTGTGATAGTAGGTTTGACTTCTGGATAACTGAAGGAGTACAATAACTTAGTTTTATGAAAAATAACTAAAAAATATCTGAAGTAAATTTTCATTACATTTTATTAGATTTTAAACTGGAATGAACTGCTAATTCTTGCTTTAAGAAAAAAACAATGGAACTTAGGTGTATAAAAGCATTACCATTAGAAAAAAATCTCAGAACTTGCTTCTCTAACAATAAGGGGCAGTTTTTTTAGTTGTCAGTTAGACTTGTAACCTTGTGATACTGTTTTCTTTACATGATATCATATTAGTGAATATTATAAGAGAATTTAGAGGTTGTTAAAATGACTAAAATGACTTTTAAAACATAGTCAAGCAATTCAGCAAGTAAATAAAAGCAGGAAAAACTTCAAGGTACTGTAATGTAACTATTCCCAACACTTAACTGGAAATTCAACTTACCGAAAATGACCTAGCAACCTCTTTTGGGGAACCATGCACAGAAATACATAGTTGTTCCAAATACCTTGACATTTTATTGCGGTGTTCAGTTTGTGTTTGTATATGTCTTTGTCTTTACATTTCAAAAAACTTTAAATTATTTCTTTCTGAGGCCAGTGTAGACCCCCTAGAACTTTATGTTGAAGAGCAGAAACATTTTTCTTTAGTGCAAGTTGCTTAAGACAGGATTTATCTAAAAAATTCTTATATGCTTCTAATTTGTATCTATGATATAATTGCTTCCTTATTTTAAATTTACTTCTATCATTTAAATTTACTTCTAACATTGTGGCTAGCTTTTAAACTCCATTTGCACTGTTAACACTTAAATTTGAATTCTAATTAAAGTTTAATGACACATTATTAGATTCTTTTTATTACTCATTTACCTTTTTCCCCCAGTGGCATGATTTCTGTTTTCTTTCAAGCTTTGCTCTTTTCCATATTTATCTTACATTTAGTAAAAACTTATATTTCCTGTTTGGTTATATAGGCAGATTTGGGGCTATTTATAGTATTTGGTTAACAGTTAAAATAATCTGAAGTGAGAATACATGATTTACAACTGGTTGCCTTATTTTATTCTTATATGAAGAATCTGGTTTATCGTTAACATTATGAACATAGTTATATGTTTGTATTATAAGTTCTATTCACTTTGTATTCTTGCATTTATTTATATACTTTAAAAAAAGTATGTCATTAAATACTTTAAATATTATGTTAATACTTAAATACATAGTAAAAAATACTTTTTACTATGGTCACTAAGATTTATTGAGGTCCATTAAGCATGAATATTTCCTCAAACCTTGGTTTTCCAAGTTTTATGTCATTCATGCTTACTATTTTATATGTACATATTTACATTTGCATTCACTACATTTGAAAAACATTGTAACTTTAAAAAGATAGTCAAAATCCGTAGGGTTTTTAATAAGATAAGAATACATGTCTATTACTGATATGGAATATTTATCTTTAAATTTCAGATAAGCCTTTGAAAAAAAGAAAACAAGATTCTTACCCACAGGAGGCTGGGGGTGCTACAGGAGGTAATAGACCAGCTTCTCAGGAGACGGGTTCTACAGGAAATGGGTCAAGGCCAGCATTAATGGTTAGCATTGATCTTCATCAGGCAGGAAGAGTGGACTCTCAGGCTTCTATAACTCAGGATTCAGACTCCATAAAAAAGCCTGAAGAAATCAAACAATTTAATGATGCACCTATTTCTGTTCTTCAGGAAGATATTATTGGAAATCTTAAATCTACACCGGAAAACCATCCTGAGACAACTAAAAAAAAGTCTGATCCTGAGCTTTCAAAGAGTGAAATGAAACAAAATGAAAATAGATTATCAGAATCAAAACCAAATGAAAACCGATTAGTGGAGACAAAATCAAGTGAAAATAAGATAGAAACTAAAATTGAGACCCAAACAGAAGAACTTAAACAGAATGAGAACAGAACGACTGAATCCAAACAAAACGAGAGCACTGTAATTGAGCCTAAACAGAATGAAAATAGACTGTCTGACACAAAACCAAATGACAACAAACAAAATAATGGCAGGTCAGAAACAACAAAATCAAGACCTGAAACCCCAAAGCAAAAGGGTGAAAGCCGGCCTGAAACTCCAAAACAAAAGAGTGATGGGCGCCCTGAAACCCCAAAACAGAAGGGTGATGGACGGCCTGAAACTCCAAAACAAAAAGGTGAGGGCCGGCCTGAAACTCCAAAGCAAAAAAATGAAGGCCGGCCTGAAACACCAAAACATAGGCATGACAATAGGAGGGATTCTGGGAAGCCATCAACAGAGAAAAAACCTGAAGTGTCTAAACATAAACAGGATATTAAATCTGACTCACCTCGGTTAAAATCAGAACGAGCTGAAGCCTTAAAGCAGAGACCTGATGGACGATCTATTTCTGAGTCACTAAGACGTGACCATGATAGTAAACAAAAATCAGATGACAGAGGTGAATCAGAGCGACATCGAGGGGATCAATCTAAGGTTCGAAGACCAGAAACATTGAGATCCTCTAGTAGAAATGAACATGGCATTAAATCTGATAGTTCAAAAACTGATAAACTAGAAAGAAAACACAGACATGAGTCAGGGGACTCAAGGGAAAGACCATCCTCTGGGGAACAAAAATCAAGACCTGACAGTCCTCGTGTTAAACAAGGAGATTCTAATAAATCAAGACCTGATAAACCTGGTTTTAAATCACCAAATAGTAAAGATGACAAAAGGACAGAGGGTAACAAGAGTAAAGTAGACAGTAATAAAGTGCACCCTGACAATAAGGCAGAATTTCCAAGTTATTTGTTGGGGGGCAGGTCTGGTGCATTGAAAAATTTTGTCATTCCAAAAATCAAGCGGGATAAAGATGGCAATAGTACTCAGGAGACAAAGAAAATGGAAATGAAAGGAGAGCAGAAAGACAAAGTAGAAAAAATGGGACTAGTTGAAGATCTAAATAAAGGAGCTAAGCCTGTAGTTGTTCTGCAAAAACTATCCTTGGATGATGTTCAGAAACTTATTAAAGATAGAGAGGATAAATCAAGAAGTTCCCTTAAACCTATCAAGAATAAACCATCAAAGTCAAATAAAGGTAAGAATACTTATACTGATGTCATTTGTATTATAGTCAGTTTTAAGGTTACTAAGTATTAAAAAAATGGAAATTTATAAAAATTAGAAAGCCACTGCATGAAAACCTTCATGTCAGACAATAGTAAATTGTTTTCAGGAGTATAGATAAAAAGTTATCATTGAACACTTTTTTTCCTCTCACCATTTTTTACTCCCACTCACTACTCAGTCATGAATTTTACTACTATTTGATTCTACAGAGATAAGTTCTTTTGCTATTATTTCAGATATTTCTGAAAGTTGCTTTTTAATCAAGTGAATTATGTGTTAGAATAGATATACTTAACAACTCTCTAAAAAGTTATCTTGACTGTACAGGCATTCCATTCTACAATGAGGTAATAAATTGAATTTTAATTTGCAGCATCTCAGTAAAGTTATATGGTATATAAGAATCAATGTTAGAAACTATTTTAAGAATATTAAATGTCTTATAGTACTATTATAGACTTATCTGAGTTTTAATTATTGACAAATAGTTTGTATAGTTTAGAATAAATTATATAAAAGGTTATTTTTGATTTTGTGGAGGAGATGGCCAAATATGTTTTATATTTTAAAAATAAAGTTTTGTCCTTTCGTATGCCAAGGTAATAGGGAATGATATTTACCTCTTAAATTGGGTTAAATCATAAGTAAATTGGTGGGGGGGGTGTTATTTTTGAATGGTTGTTAAATTAAGTTCGCTTGTTACTTAAGATTATTTCCAGAAGTGGAGAAACATCTTAAGTGCTAAAAATGTAATGGCCATTTGTGCAGAAAATATAATTTTGTATTCCTTTGTGTACTAGTGTTTAAAATGTATTTTGTGTGATGTTATGTGGCAAGACCCATTTAGCCCATGCTGTCTAACTAGATTGAGATGTAGTTTTGGCGACAATAGAACTGAAAGTTTATTTGATTTCACAGAAGTTTTACTTCTGTGAAAGAAATTTATTAAGAACTTATATTTAATTGTTCAACAGATACTTGAAATCTAGAATTGTATTGTTCATTGTGGTAGCCATTGCCTCTTTTGGCTATTTAAATTGAAATTAAGTAAAATTTTAAAATTCATTTCATCAATACTCACATGTGACTACTGGCTACCACATTGGACAATGCAGAGAACATTTACATCATCCCAGAAAATTGTATAGCACTGCAGTGTTTTAGGAGATACAAAAAGTGTAATGGTTACTATTTTTGTAACATGCTGTTGCAGCTTGTCTCACAAAAAAGCTCTTTTAAGACATAGTATTACTATAAAGAACTCTTTATTCAAAGAAATGACTTGTGGCTAATCTGTTTCTTATTCTTACTTGGTTTTTGTCGAACACTTTTTTCCATTGTTTATTTTCGTTCTGTTTTTTAAAAACAAAAAAAGATTGCCTTCTGAATCACTAATATTTGTACTCTTCTAGTGAAGCTTTTAATTTTTATATTATGGCAGTCAGATCTACAAAAATTAATTAAGACTTTAACCTTAATTAATAAGTAGTCTTTATTGTTTAACTTTGCATCTTTTCAGAATTATTTGTTAATGTGAAAAGAGGTTGTTGTAGAATGTGGGGGCTGGCAGCAGAATTATTTTCTTTTAGGTAAAGATTTTCTTTAAAATTTTGCAGTAAAAGTTTGGGAGTAGCTTATATTTATAAAATTAGAGTATAGTGATACAATTTTAGAAGAGTCAGATGAAAGATGGAAAGTGGTACCCTCTTGTTCCCTTGATCTGGACCATCTTTATCTCCCTGCCTTCTCAGCTTACACTAGCCTTGCTTTCTAAGCTCTGTTCTAACAAAGAGTCTTTTACAACTGCTTAAAGGACATCAAGAAATGAATATAGCTCCTAATTAGTAATTGCTATATTATTTCCCATGATTTTTTCACATGTAATTTCATTGACTATGAATGTCTTTTTAGTGATAAAACTTATTTCTCGTAAGTGTACTTTTAATGCCGATGTTTATACCTGATATGGTCATGTTAGTGTGTAAGTAGGCTTCTTGGTGTCTGCCTGTTGGAGTGACATGTGTGTGTATATGTGCATGTTTGTGTATACATACACATATATTAATATATCTGCAATTATAATAGCAGAACTTTTCATGAAAAAACATTTCAGTGCCTAGATTTATTTCAGGATGCCATGTAGATATCTTTTGGTTTTATTTATGTCTTAGGATTCATATCCATTATCTTTTTAGTAGTGTTCTAATTTTGGTTTTATTTTAGATCTCTGCTACTCAGTTAACAATAGCAGAGTTAGGTAATTGTGGATTTTTTTTTTACTATATGTATATGAAGCACAGTTGTGGATTACTGACCCTTTGTAGTACACATTACTTGGGATTTTCTTTGGAGATTCATAGAAAATCACATATTTTGATGTTTCAGTATTTTTCTACGTAAAGGAATTATTCTGAATATTGCTAGGATACTTTTGTGGTTGACTCCTAGGGCCAAAATTCTTGGTGGGTCTTCCTTTCTTGGAAGAGCCATAAAATTCCATCCTTTAAATATTTTACCTGATGTTCATATGTGAAATATTCATTCTGTAGAGTAATTTGAAATTCCTTGAATATACTTTAAGGTAATAAATTTTGAATGTATGGTAGAGGTATAGATTTGTGACTCCTGACTTACTTATTTTTATCTTTTGTATGAGTGTATTAAAGGTCAGGTGACATTGTTACATTTGATTTGATTTCTTTGGCAATGTCTAAATTTCTAGTACCTAGCGGAATACCTCTTACATAATGAGATCATATTAAATGCCTATAGAATTAAATAGAGACTGTGTTGCTGCTATGTTCAGAAAAGCTTTTGTGTGCAGGTTAAATTTCTATACTCATCTTTTATGTTCCCAACAAAACACCTTAGTTCAAGAGCTACTTAATTTTCAAATTCTTGTTCCCTAAACTTTGTCATAACTTTCTTCACCCTGTCAACTACCTAGTTTTTGTTAAGATCTGAAAGAAACCTACTCATATTCATGTCTGTTTAATTTGCCTTTTACCTTTATTTTAATCTATAGCTGTTATAAGATGGGCTCAATATCAGTCTTATTTCCATCCTGCTCTGTCAGCTTCCCAATCTTTCCATCATCTTGTTTATTCATTGCTAGAGGGAGGTAGGGGCAGTCAGGCAACATAACCTTTTGTGGAACCTTTTTAAATTTTTAAAATATCTTCTATTAAAATATACTTCAGTCACTGTATTAAATGCCAAAAAATACTTTATTTTTAAATTTTTTGTCAGAATATTACCCTAATATACCCCAATGTACTTCGTCACCAAATTAAAATAATGAAGTTATGAGATCCTTTAAAAAGACTGGCATGATCATCTACTAACAAATGCCTTTTGTGTTATTAACAGTTTAGCGTCTGTAATTACATACATTTACAATTTGGTTTGGGGGGTTTTCTTTGTGTGTTTGTTTTTTAACAACTTCAGAGTGTTTCAAAGTATCTTAGCTTTACATCCAAGGATACCATTTTTTCTTCTCCCTCCTGCTTCTTTTCAACTAATGTATTATTCTCCATTACTTGGACTCAGTGCTTTCAGGAAACATCCCACACCATTTTTTATTTGGGTTCATCTACTGGGAATGTATTTAACAACTTTAATAGTCAACAATGATTAACCTTGTTAATCATTGCTTACTTGATAAGCTGATGATTATAGTCATTACTAGGGACAGTTATTTCATCTCAGTTATCTACTACTAATGGTGATCACTAAAATACATTACCTGGTTGTCTTTTACCTAGCACTAAACAATCTAGTTGGATTGTGATTAGGATCCTCAGCTTCTGTAAGTTTGAGAGAAAATAACTATTTCTAAGTAATTTGTGACATAGTTTATGAATTCCTAAGTTGAGGAATTTTCAGTGTGTTTTCTGTAGATTGTGATATTTAATAATCTTTGATGATATTGCAGTGGACATTTATTTTGGTTCATTTGAACAGTTTTATAAAATACCTTCCTGAAAATTTTCAGTTTCTATAAAGACTTTAGTATCAGTGATAACGTTAGGAAATGTTTAAAGAATATTTATTATAGAAGTTTGTAAAATGTGTACCTAGCTGGGTGGGTTTTTTTTTTTTTTGTGCCTAGCTGTTGTTGAGAGTGATTTTAGAGCAATATTTTGAAAACTTGTTCCTGTGATTTCCATTTATAGAAATTTTGGTCCAAATTATGCTTAGTTGATAGTTGACATTAATATCAATTTACAGAGATGCATTAAGTAGAAACTTTTTCATAAAAATTAATTAAAGTTTGCTGGAGGTATACTCTCTCTTCTCCATTCCATAGCTCAAGTCAGCCCCAAAACATAGCTTCTGTAGGGTTCTTCCATCTGTAAAAATGGCTATATTATTGACAGATGAGGAGAAAATATTAATTCTAGAAATAGAAAATATTAATTCTGAGACAGACTCCTATTTATGAAGAAAAGTCTTTACTCTTACATATTGAATTCCCTTTTATTCTAAAAAAAATTAAACTGTTCATTACAAGGGCTTGTTATAGATATTAAGATAATGAATACCTACTTAATATTTTAATATAAATAAAAATTTTTGAAATATGGATTCCCTTCCATGCCTACAAAAAAATAGCGCTTTCTGATTCTACTGTGCCAACTTGAGAAAATTCTCTTTTACACCAACTATAAATTATAGTACAGAGAGCACTGGAATAAAAACCTTGAATAAGTCTTAATCTTTCAAGTTTGGTTCATTTACTTTCAAAATGGAGAAATCAATTTCCTTCTTACATTATGCAGTTATGAGGACCAAAGTGAGTATTGGTATAGTAAAAGCTAAAGTCTCTTCAATTTTTTTATATAAAGGAATGTAGTCATTCAATTTTTAATTGAATTTATCTAACAAAGAAATTTTTGGAAATACATTTTGATTTATATATACTTTATATTTAATGTATATTTGAAGATACTGCTACCACAATTTATTTTTCTCACTGTGTATACATATGAAGGAAAGAATCATTTGATCTTCACCTTCTACTTTTCTATATTGAGTAGTAAATTGTCTTTAAAGTAATAAACTTTTTAGAAAGCATGTTGTTTTTAATAGTTCTTCATTGTAATTTAATAACTGAACATTGATGAAATCTTTGTGGTGCTGGTATCAATATCAAAACTGCAGTGCTTAAAACTGAATTTTTCTTAAAATCTGTTCTTTTGCCTTCTTTATTTAGAATAGTGTTCTTTTCAGTTCCTACAAACCAATTCCTTGGTATTTTGTCTTCATTCACTTTATAGTGACCTAAACGGTACAGAATATAACTATATAGTGACTATACTTTTAGGGTAGGTGGCACTTTGTTCCATTGTGCATAAAATGTGATGTGATAACTATCAGTAAACTTTTTCTGTGAAGGACCAGATAGTAAATATTTTAGACTTTGCAGGTCAATTATCTCTAACATTGTAATGTGAAAGCAGCCATAGACAATATCTAAACAAGTGTGTATGACTGTGTTCCAGTAAAACTTTATTTATAAAAATAAGTAATAGGGAAAATTTGATCTTGTAGCCTGTATTTGCTGAGCCTGATAGTGATATAAAATTGAAATTTTACATGGTGAATGTGATAACTAGATTGTTTATTCAGTAGCAGGTGAGACCTAAAATTTGCATTTCCCACTGCCATTTGAGTATGTTTATGTGCATGTAAAAAGATAGATGTAGATAGAGTTTTTCTTTTCCAATATTTGTAACTGTAGTATGAAATTAGCCGAATATATGTTATCAGGACATTTAATATTCCTGAGTACTTATCTTTATGTAATAGAGGATATTGGATAGTAAATATATAATAATTAAGTGTATATAAATTTAAATTGCCTTTAAAATATTTTAAATTTGTCACATTACTAATTTTCTGTACCTATCTTTTTCCTTTGTGGGTACACTTCTCTAATTATCAACATAGAACAACTAAGAACTGCCTTTACAATTTCAAAACAGCTTTTCATCTGGAAAAATTTCTTGCAAGATGACAAATGTATTCTAATCATTACACTAAGCATTCAACATTCCTAACACTGTGCTAGATGCTGCAAACACAACACAGTTAGGACCATATCGAGCTTAAGGAAGAGGGTGCTAGATGAGTACAAAGGAATAGGGGGATCAGGTATGTTTTTAACACAAGAATAGTTACAAAAACCATGGCAAGTATAGGGAACTTAAACATTTGACTAATGCTTAGTGTACAGTGGGGAAGAAGTAAGGTAAGACTAGATGGGTTAAAATTAAACATGATTTTATAACATTGGTGCCAAAAAAGTATCAGAAAAGATGCCATTCCTAGCTTTGTTAAAAAATGATTTTCTAGAATGTCATATAATAGATGTTACTAAAATTCTCTACACATTGCATGTTATAATGATAGTCAATTGAATAGCTGGTAAGATAATTTAATACTTGCTCAGATTGATTAAAATTCTACAAATATCAACACATGGGGTTTATTGTCCTTGATTTTATATTTTCTGGTTTCTGTGTGATCTTAACATGTTAAATAGTTGCTAGTATATTGACCTAAACCTTTTTTTCCCCAAGGTGGGATGTGGTAAGTATGGTAACTCTACCACCTTTCAAAAATGGTTAAATACATGGCACCTACTTACTGTTCTCCCATACCTTTCTCATACATATATCAAATAGCTTTTAGAAGATTTCCCTTCTAATGTCTCCCCCCTCCAGTTCATCCCACGAATTACTACTTGAGTAACATTTCTAAAGCACATTCTAGTTATATCACTCCTATTGCCAAAAAGACTTTGCAAATCTGAACCTTACCTACTTTTACAGGTTTAATTACTTTTTCTCCCTGTTGGATATCTTGCTATGTCCAGGGAAGACTACTCAAACTTATCCAGAATGCTCTAAAACTATGTACTGCCAACTCCTACTTCTTTGCTCCTGTCCTCTCTCCTCCACTGCTCTTGCCTCATCCCACCTCATCCCTTCTCTGTTGAGAATCCACCATCTTCATGAAACATCGAATCCCTCACAAATATCATTGACCTTTTTCTTATTTCCCTAAAATATAACTTGTATTTCTTAAGGGAAATTCATGTCTCAGTATAGAGTGTAATTAGTGTATTTACATTCACTTACTTTCACTCCAGTTGCTACAGATACCTTTTACATAGATGCAACATCATATACTTATCATTTTGCATTCTATCTTTGTACCAGCAATGTTCCTAATTGTCCTTTAATGTGATCTACTGTGTTACCCAATTGTTGGACATTTTAAGGTTATAATAGATAAAACTGGTCTAAACATTTTTCTACGTAGAGCTTTTTTTGTTTTGTTGGATAAATTTCCTTGGGATAAATTTCCAAAAATGGTATAAATGGGTTAAAGAATCTGAACACCATTGGTTGTGTGTTATATTTTTTCTATACTTTTAGCAGAGTCTTGGTTTACATATTCCAGCAAATTACAAGCAGACCTACAGAACTCAGAAGCAAATCCTGAATCATTTAATATAGTCTTAGAGTAGCCTTATGCATCACAGTTAACTTCTAAAGCCATTGCCATGTACAGACAGCATAGTGGAAAACTTGATCTTTTCAATAATGACTATGAATCAAGAAGTTGTCTTGTTAAAAAAAGAGAGATGGGTATAGTGCTTTTTAAAAAGATTTACATCAAAAATAATTAAAAAATTCTGAATAAGGTTTTATTTTAACAGGGCTTCAAAAATGTAACATTAGCAACTTTTATATCAGAATTATAGATGTAGATAATTAAGCTCTCTGATATAAGGTAGCCAATATTCTATCAAGTTATTATGAGTAAAATAAGTTTGACTAGTTTTAAATATATTATTCATATTATTAATCTTTCATTCAACCTGTAGCTTAAGAAACATTGGGCTGAGTACACACTTAGATTAACCTAGAAAGAATCTTTCAATCTGAATTGATACTCCTATTTTGAGAGAGGTAGCAACTATAGTTTAAAGGACTTTCAAACTTTTTTTGATTGTGACCTAAGGTAAGAAATAATTTAAATATATGTTGCGTCCTAATACACACATACAATCACTAACAATACCTACCCTTAGCATAGGCAAAACACTGACATTTTCTTTCGTGTTCTCTTTTACTTTAAACACAACAACTGGTCAAGACCCACAAAACTGATTTCACAACTTGCTTATGAGTCATAAGCTGCAACTTGACAATTACTGGCTAAAATTAAAAAGGAGACTTCCCGTTTCTTAGGTTATCATGATTTTTTTTAGTTTCAGGACTATTTCTCAGAGGCCATCCAAAAGAGAAAATAGCTGTAGATTTGACCCTTGCCATCCTTTCCTTACCCACAGATAAATGACTGTTTGCTAGGCTTCCGTTTTTTAATTTTTTTAAAAAAAATTTGTAAGCCTGAACAAGCATTATTAGGCTTCCAGCCAGTGTCTGGGGTCTCTGCCTCATTACCAAAATTAAGGCAACTTTATGCCAGATTATTTCATCATGCATCACTTCAGGTTACCCTGAACCATCACATAAAATGTAAACCCCTCTAATTGTTTATTTTCTGACTCTCTTGTGATGTGGTCTAACTGATCCTCTCTGTTCACTTAAATTAAGATCTTGCCCCCTCAGTTATAAACAGGCCCTCTTATTATTACCCTGATAGCTATTAACATCTATTGTAGAGGCGATGGCATTTCATTCCACTCATTTTTACTCAACCTATGAGCCTTAGTACTATAAAGCGGTATTTCCTTTCTCCTAGTTTTCTATTGCTCTTTCCAAATAATTGTTCAGACACACATGTCAAAGTTCTTCCTCTGAGGCCAGTATTTTGTGACCACAAATCTTTTATTCACCAATCTTCCATTTACCTGCAATCACTGAGAATTTTTGTCCCTAGTGCACTGTCTTCTCTGCCCCTAGTTTTGCCATCAGATTAGGTGCCGTGGAGTCCCTGTGGAACATTCAACGTTCTGATCTCATAGTTTAAGCCCACACTTCTTCCATTTCTCTTCAGGTTGCCTCCCTTTGTTTCTGCCTCTCAAATATGACTGTTTTTTTCAGGGTTCTGTCATCAGTAGTTCATACTTTTTAGATGAGCTCCCTATCAGTGGCTTATAAAGGTAGTTGGTTTGCATTTAGGAACCATGTGTACCAAAAAATACATGTCTTCAAACAGTATTAGCTCACTTAGGGTCATTAGAGGGACAGATTCACAACCTACATTATCGAGTTTTTCTTTTTTTCTTTTTGCCCCTGCTTACCTCTAATTGAAGTTAAAAGACCCATTTGATCCTATTTCTGTGTTGTATAAGTAGATTAGTGGAAGAATTGTCACTGACCTGTTACATTATACCTACCCAAGATTTTTTTATGATTCATAAAATTTGAAGATTTATGTGAAGTTCTTAGTTTTGTTTCTGAACATGACTAGTTTCCATTGACTGAAGCTTCAGTCTCAAAGGATTTATTACTTGAGCTGATTGATTTTAATCTCAGGATTGTTTTACTGTTTAAAAAAACAAAACACATTGTTATCAAATCATTGTTTCTTCAAAATTTTAAGTCTTTTGATGACTTCTGGTTTTAATTATCTGGAAAATATGCTAGTACAAAGGATTTATACTAGAAATCCGAGATTGCTAAAATGTGTCATATCTATGAGTAAATGTGTTCCTTAGCTTTATTAAAGCCAGAATGTTGAGATGGACTGTATTTAATGAAATACATGTACAAAAGCTGAAAATGTAGTATCTCACAAAATTGTGATTAAATAGTATTATCTGCCAAGCCATTAACATAAAATGTTATGATAATTCTGACACCTGATTTAAGGAATAATGTAGTTGGGACAAAAGAAATGAAATGAGAAAGGTAATCGTAAAGCACTAGCAAAACTTCAGATTTTAAGAAGTTTTTAAGAACAAATGACTTGGCAAACAACAATAATCCCCAAAATGATCAGTCCCTAATTACATCATCATATATAAAGAAAAAGCAAGACATTATCTTTGTATTTAATGGATTATTTCCTAATTTAGGGAAAAGAATGTGACCAGATAAGTTATATGGATAATTTTACTCATATAAAATGATTTATTCTACAGGAACTGAGTTGTCTGGATCCTTGATGACATATTAAAGATCCTGAGCCCAAGTATGGGAAAGTCGAACATTTTGTTTCTTATCCTTTGTAATCAAAGGACTTGGCTGATCCAATTTATAAAGTATTTCATAAAAAGGAAGAAAAGATGTGACTAATTCAGAAAATGCATAAACCTATGGAATAGACAATTCTGTTCCCAAAATGAAACAGGGTTCACTTTTGGAGGACAGTATATTGAGAGACATTAACCATTGATGGATTTTTAAAAATTAATAGTTGGGTCACTTTCAGAAATAAAACATTTAGTCTTTGAATTATAGTGCTTTGACTTTGAAAGCTGTACAGAGGTTTAAATGATCTAGAAAATACTAGAGCTCTTAAATTTGGTAGTATTCTCATTGATGAAGGTAATAAGAGAGGATAAACTACTGTGAGTAAATGGTACCTGCTTTATAAAAGACACAGTCTGTATATGTTTGGTTATTGCAAGGAAGTTTTATAAAAAGAGAGAGAAAGAGTAGTGTCCTTGCTCTGGGGACATAATAACCATTGTAGAAAGAGTACAAGTACCAGTACATATTTAAACCTTTGACTATCTATTATATTTTTTTGGTTTTTTGTTTGTTTTGAGACAGGTTCTCGCTCTGTTGCCCAGTCTATATTTATCTGCAGGATAATATTAATTCTGGGTTATTAGTATCAAGTCAATATGTCTTTGTGATGTGAATTCAGTCTAAGCAGAACAATCAGTTAGGTAAATCGGCTTTTTAAAAAAATCCCATGATGGGCTAAATTGGCCAAATTCTTTGGGTTATCCATATTTTTAAACCCCAAAAGATTGTAATGTTTCAAGTGTTACAAAAAATAGTTCTCAGTTTTAAAGATTTTGGAATTGTCTTCATTTGTCTATAAAATATAGTAATGCAGGAGCTATACAGGAAGTACGTTAGTAAATGAACATAAGAAATTGTGAACCATAGAGTTAGGTACTCAGGAAGCATTTATTGACCATCTGTATAAACATACTTAATTTAGGTCATCCGGAAAAGGGAAGATGTATGCTAGAAAACATGATCCTCCATCAAAAAACCACCTAAGTAGTTAGAGGTGTTCTAAGCATTAAAAACTTGTAAATGAAATGCAACATGTATTCAGCCTGAGGCTGAAGATACTGACAGTGCAAAGCTAAAATTGATCTACCTCTGCCAATATTCTTAAAAATGGCACTCACTGATAACATTTAGTTAAGAAAGCCAATACAAAGAAAAGTTACATGATTTGAAAATTACACAGATCTAAGTTAAACTTAATGAGTCAGGATTCTCAGCAGTGAAGTCTTTGGAATCTTACCAGTAGTCACCAGTATTGCATGTTTGTTGGGTAAAATTGTTGCTATGCCTGTCCTTAGAAGAACAGAAGAACAGAAGACTGAAAGTCACTGAAATAATTCCTTTATGATTTGAATAAAAGCTTCAGGAGAATAAAAAAGAAGTATTCTTCCATTAAGATTAATACTTTGTATTCTGTATCTTTAGTTATTGTATATTCTTGAGGCTGTGAAATATGTTTCAATTGATACCTATTTCTTTTTGTTATGATTTATTTTTATTCTTTACATAAGTAGTATTATCATTTGAATGTTATAAAGCATAGTGTTAATGTTGATTATAAGTTACTAATATAACCTGCTATAAACCACTAAGGTACTCTTTGCTCCCAATTCATAAAATTTATCAGGTAAGACATCATTTTTATTCTCACTCAAAGATTTACATTGGTAAGTAAAGTAAGTTAAAATTGTCATCTTTAGTAGTCATCAGGGGCAAATTATCTTGAATAAATAGTTTTTGCTACTTCTAATTTATTTTTAAATTGTCAAGAAGATAAATATTAACAATTTATTTCTTCATAGAAACTGTGTATATTTGTGTGTATGTGTGTATAGGATTAGATAGTATGATGTTAATGGCTCTTATTGTAATATGTTTATATATTTTTATCCTGTCTTTACTCTTTCATGAGAAGATACGAAGTTATTTTGTAACATTTGAATTTACCATTTTCAGTTATAGAGGTTTATATGTTAAAATATTTGTGGTCTATATGTCCTACCTTACAAGTTTCTGTTGTCTTCAGTTAAATGTGTATATTGGTTTGTCTGTTTGAAGACATGCTCCATAATGCTAAAGTCATTACCATGCTTCTCAAATAGGCAGTGATGATAGGTAAAAGCATATATAAAGCTCTTATCCCTGCCACCATACACAACTGCCAAGATCATAGAGGAAGAGAAGGAGGGGTGGTAAGTGTCCTCCAACTCTTCTCATTTATACTGAGGAGTAACATTAGTTTCAAACTCTACCGGTCTGCTCCAGACCTATACAAAACAAATTTGGGCACTACCAAGAATGTGAAATGTACCTCTAACCACAAACCCACTTGCTAATGTTAGTGGATCCCTAGTTTGAGAAAGTTTTTGGTCAGTGCCGACAAATGAAGGCATTATATAAAAAATTGATGTTATAACTACCCTTCATTATTATGGTAATACGTGTCATATTTTTAAAGTTGTTATATAACTATATATACATACATATGTATATACACACATATATAAATTGTATTAGTTAGGGTTGAGTATTATAGTTGTGACATCATAGTGTTTTGTTAAAATAAAAATGTGACTTAGAAAACATAAATACTAATATCTTGTTTTTGTTGTGCTAATTTAGTTAAAATTTTCCTTTTATCTTCAGATTTAAATTTTTTTCTTACCTTTCATTAATAGGTAGTATAGATCAATCAGTGTTAAAAGAATTACCCCCTGAACTCCTGGCAGAAATTGAATCCACCATGCCACTTTGTGAACGTGTGAAAATGAACAAACGCAAGCGTAGCACAGTTAATGAAAAGCCAAAATATGCTGAAATCAGTTCAGATGAAGATAATGATAGTGATGAAGCTTTTGAATGTAAGTATCACATAACTTTATTACTTTAGAATTAAAATCAGATTTATGTATTTGTCTCATTCATAATTTGGGGGATTAGCAGGAGCACAGTGACCTTAATTCTTACTACAGTATAGCAAGTTTTTTTATTTGTACTTTAAAAATGTATGAAAGATGAGATCGGTTGGCACCAAGAAGAAAATTTTAAATGAGCTATAATTAGTGTTTAAAAACACAAGTGTGTTTCTGTATGCATTTAGCAAACATTTATTGAGCTCCTACTATATGCTAGGCACTAAGAATAAAAATACAAATAAGATGTGGCCCCTGTCTTCAAAGAGCCTTCAGTCTTATGGGGGAAATATGTAAATAAACAATTGTAGTACAGTGAGAAAGGTACAGGGATAACAGTCAATCCAGGGTGCTATGGGAACACATTGGATTGGCATCAAAATCAGAGTGGGGGTTCAGGGAGTGCTTACTGGAAGAGGTGACACTTGAGTTGAGTTTTGAAGGACACGTAGGAGATAGCCAGATGAAGAAATATTTAAAACCATACTATCACTAAATTATGAATGGATTAGCCACATTGCAGATTATCTGTGTGGTTTGGACCTGGCTTCTCCTTTTTGCCCAGCTATGTCCTGGAATTCCTCCCTTGTTTCACTGTTTTCCAGAGCTGGCTTCTTCACTACACAGCTACCTCTCTACAACACTGTGATCACCTGTCTTTGCACTAGACTTGCTATACCTCGCCTGTCTTCCTACTGGTCCACTGAAAAAGTTCTTCTCTTTTATCCCTATCTTCCTTCTTCTGGAGCAAGAGAATTGAGCCTAGCCAAGAGGGGTCAGCAACCTTGTTTGACTTAAACGGCATTCAGTGGAAACAGACTATGGGAGATCTTCACTTGTGTGCCAACTGACTTAGACATAATGACCAAAAGAAGTGGGAAGACCACCAGTGTGTTCTACCTTTTCCACCTAGTGTCCATAGATTGAGGTGTGACAAGCAAGGGCAGGAAGGACAGATGCATGCTGCCATTTTTAAATGTATATTGCTGATGGAAGCCCTTCACCTCCTCCAAAGTCAATGTTCATTTACTCTGATCTTTTTAAAATTGTGAGCTCTTGAGCAATGAGCAGTAGATTATGAATACTGAACAGATCTGAACAAAGTTTTAAAACTGAAATAAAATATACAACAAAGTTAATTGACATTTAATTATATGTATAAGTGTTATAATTTGTATTATCATGAGATGTATTTACATGCAGTATATTAAAATGGCTAAAGTTAATTTTTTTATTATAAGCAAACATTTTGGTCATATGGGGACATGGTTAGCTCTGGAAAGTGAGAGGAGAAAGGAAATATGGTGGCCCAGAAACTTATGCCCTTTTATATACATGCCTCACTACTCTCCCTCTCTCCCCCTAATGTATCACCCATTTCTAGAACAGCTGAGAAAGAGGAGTCCCTGAATTGGAGTTTGATTTCAAATAACAGTTCAAAGCCAGTTGATTGATAGTGACTACCTGCATTGCTAAGTTGATAAAACTTCTTAAGCTACCTCACAGTTAAGTAGAAAGGATAACATAATCAGAAATGTCTACCAAGTGTAAAATAGTGGAGAGTAGTTTGTCATCACTGTAGCCACTGTTCTTTAGCTTGCTTTCTATTATGAGAGATATTGTCTCATCTTTTGGGAGCTCATAGCTTCATCTTATAGTCATGGATCCAGTTATAGATATGCCCAAGTACATTGAAAGCTAGTGTTACTTATTTAGAGAACCTGAACTTTAAGAGAGGTTCCTGGGGGAAAAAAAGTTTCTCTAGAAGGGTTTTTAAGAGATATCAGAGTAGCTTCCTGTTTTTCTGGGTTTTTTTTTCTTTTCTCCTTTCTTTTCTTTTTCTTTATTCTTCTTTCTTTTCTTTTTTAAACCACCCTAGGATATTACTAGGTTTATTTCTATACAAGTAGCTATAGAAAATTGGACACTGGGGCCACTGATTTGAGTGGTGACAGAAGTCCAATTGGTAGTTGATAAACAACCAAATTGTCATATTGCAGCAAAAACAATGTGGAAAAATGTAGCACAGTACAAAATGTAAAAGTATGATGAGAGCATGAGTTGGAAACATTATGATTCTTTGAGAGAGAGAGACTTTCTGAAACTTAAGGTTTTACTGCAGTTTAATCAAATTGGTTCCCTAAAATCTAAAACCAAGGAAATAGTTTTATTGAAGGATAGGAGAAAGGACTGAAGGGTAACTTTGAAAGTTGGGACACACAGATTTGGATGGCCATAGCACAAATATAAGGTCACTGGGTGCCTGGGGAGGATGAAGAAGGAGGCACATAAGAAGCTAAAGAGAGATATAGGTGAAATTTGGAAAGGGAGGGTAGAGAACACCCAAGTCATATTTTATATACCTCTCTGTTGAGTTTCTTCCCCTCCCCTGCATCTTCAGGATAATAAGGGAAACGGAGAAAGAACAAGTTAGGACCCTAATAACCTCTTTGCAACACACGGTGTGTCATAGAGGTTGGGTTGTTTTTGTAATTTGCCATCCCATTTTTATTCAAATTGCCTAAAGTTTGGTAAATGTGAAATAAAAATCTCCAAGGCTTATGGACAATTACCACCAATACAGTATATTCTATGTAATTGTGAACAACTATAAGATTTTTCAAGCATTTTCTACTCAGGATAAATGCTTGAAATGGATTTCTTAGGAAATTAATTAAAATGCAAAAGGACTAAAATAGGTCACATTTGAGGTTGTAGAATACTACTTTGTGAACTAATTTGCTTATTAGCTGTCATCCCTTGTATTTGGTAGGAATATCAATACTTGTGAAAAAAACATTTAGTGAATACTATACAAAAATGACGTGTTTCTCTGTCACACAAATACACACACACACATACTCTCTACTTATGTTAGTACATGAGACAAGCCTAATGTACTAGGACATACCCTAATCATAAAAGGGGAAAAGTCCTACCTCTCCTCACATACGTCATAACCAAATTTATGCTGAATTGTGAAGAAAATCATTGAAGATTTAAATGTCCATTTATATTTGTCCTTTATATGAATTGTCTTGCTGTGCCAAACCTGTGACCACAAAGAAGAGGAAACAAAATGACTTTTTTCTGCCGTGTTGTCCATAGATTGGGTAGAAGGGTCCAGAACTAGTATCCAACTAGATTTTTGAAAGGAATGGATAGATAGGGCAGCACGTAAGGGTAAGATTAGCCAGGGTATAGACATTTATTAGCCACACGAGGACAACGGCACAAGTGTAGAATAGAGTGCATGGGCCAGAGGTTGGTATCCTTAAATCTCACCCAAGTAGAGGATGTAAGCAAGACATTTGTCTTGAGTATTTTTGTATGTATCACAGTTAGGGATTCAGAAAAGAAGCCAGTCATTAGGAGGCCAGGGAGTCAAACAACAGCCTAGAAAATTTATCATTGTCAGCAACAAGTGGTCACTAACTACAACAACCAGTATATGATTTTAAAGTAGGACACATCAGTTCTGTACCCTGGTTTTAACCTGGTGATGTCTACACCCTAGAGCAGGTATGGTAAATATTTGTCACTTGCACTGCCCTCCAGCTCTCACTGCAGACATTTTCTAATCAGTCTTTCTTGCTGAACTATGATGCTTTCTTGGGGCTCAGAATTATTTTCAACATAATGCTCTAGGCAGCTATTACCAGTTGGTCATAGTTGATGTGTCAGATGAAATCTGTTTGCCAGGTCTGCCTAGAGGCTCCTGTCAGTACTGGTGATTTTAGCAGAATGCTTAGACCTCTGGAAGGATGGGGAAAAGATTGAAGGTAACATGTAAACATGCTTATGTAGTGTGTGTAAACTTAGAAGCTTTTCTTCTTGGGTTTAAGCAAGTCTGTTGTTGGAGAACTGAATTCAATATGTGAGTATTTACAACTGTACAGGTTTATTCTGTCTCTTTAGGCTTGTGATGTTAGGTCATCAGGGTTTATGGTATTTATTGCTAATTATCGGTTTAACTTAGCTATTAATTGATGGTATACGTGGTTACCCATATTCTGTAACACTTTCTCAAAAGGTGACTTTTCCTCCAAACCCTGCTACCCATTGGTAATCTAAATGCTTTAAGGTGGTTCTGTTTTTCATCCAAATTCTAAATAAAGTTTGTTTTATAACCCTTAATTAATCTTGAGGTTTAGATTTAACCTTTACTGACTTGCTGAATGCCTTTTATTGAAATGAGCACCGTAGATTTATTCCAAGAACCTTCCTATCTGTATTTATTAGCAAATTAAGTTCATGTAAAAATCTTTAAATCCAGATAAATCATGCTAAAATTAGTGATACTCTTTTCGTACCACAATTTAAACTTCTGGATAGACAAAATCGCTCTTAATTTTCTAGACCCATGGAATAAAGATATTTTTCCCCATGTGGTTCATTTGTAAAATACATTTTAATAGTCTTTTTAAATGAGGTAAATTATTTGTCATGGGGATTTGCTTCTAGCCTCTAGGAAACGACATAAAAAAGATGATGATAAAGCTTGGGAATATGAAGAGCGTGACAGAAGAAGCTCTGGGGATCATAGGAGAAGTGGCCACTCTCATGAAGGAAGAAGGAGTTCAGGTGGTGGTCGTTATCGAAACCGAAGTCCATCAGATTCTGACATGGAAGATTATTCTCCTCCTCCCAGCCTTAGTGAGGGTAATTTATCAGTGTCAACAGATTTCTTACATAAACCAATTTAAATTTAGGGCTTTAACTTGAAAAATATTTTATATCCTTTTATGAGTTAATTAAGAACTAATTTTTAATCAACAAAGTATATCTTTAGTTTGGATTTGCAGTGGTTATTGTTTAAGTATTTAATTAATGTTCAGGAAGAAATGAAAAACAAAAATGGCAATATTTTAAGTTGTCATTTCTGCGTATCAGTATTTCTTTTTGTTCATTTTAGTTGCTAGAAAAATGAAGAAAAAAGAAAAACAGAAGAAAAGGAAAGCTTATGAACCAAAACTAACACCTGAGGGTAACGTTTTAGTTTATTTAATTGGTCTTTACTCATAGTCTTCAGCTTCACTTGTCTACTTGGAATGTGAACATAATAAATTATTTTTTCTCTCTTGCAGAAATGATGGACTCTTCAACTTTTAAGAGATTCACAGCCTCAATTGAGAATATTTTGGATAATTTGGAAGATATGGATTTTACTGCGTTTGGTAAAATCAGTTTAAAATGTATTTGTTTACCGATACTTTATGTGTCTAGCTTTCTGCTACTTACTCTAGAGCTGCGGTCCCCAACCCCTGGGCCATGGATTGGTACCAATTGGTGGCCTAGGAACCAGGCCACACAGCAGGAGGTGAGCGGGGTGAGCAAGTGATGCTTCATCTGTATTTATTGCCGCTCCCCATCGCTCGCATCACTGCATAAGCACGGCCTGCCATCAGATCAGCAGCAACGTTAGATTCTCATAGACACACGAACCCTACTGTAAACTGGGCGTGTGAGGCATCTGAGTTGCACACTCGTTATGAGAATCTTACACCTGGTGATCTGAGGCGGTGATGCTAGTGCTGGGGAGCAGCTGCAAATATAGATTATCATTAGCAGAGAGGTTTGACTACACCATAAATGCAGTGCACTAGAATCATCCTGAAACCACCCCCAACCCCTACTCCTGGTCTGTGGAAAAATCATCTTTGATGAAACCAGTTCCTGGTGCCAAAAAGGCTGGGGACCGCTGCTTTAGTGGATACAGAGGCATGATCTGTGCTATCAAGAAACTTGAAGTCTAGTTGTAGGGTCTTATCTATTCCATGTTATCAAGAAACTAAAAACTTCAGTACAAAAATCAAGTACTAAATTAGTTAAGTGTTGATAGTGTCTTAAGAATCCTGAGTACAGCTCCCACTGTAGGTTAGAGTAATTAAGGAAGTCTTTATGCAGGTGAAGCTTGAGTAGATCCTATAATGAAGGTACTAATAGGAGCAAAGATACAGAAATAGGAATCCATTCATCTGTTCATTTATTTTGGTGGCTAATATTTGTTGAATACTTATGATGTGCAAGGTAGTATGTTAAGTACTAGAAGTACAAAATAAGTAAGACCCTAGCCCCTGGCTTTAGGGAATACAGACTCTAATATGGAAAACAAAATAATAAACCAATTAGAATACAGAAGGATTAATGTTATATTCATACATTACTTTTACAATAATATATAAAGATATCTATAAATATAAAAATACCATGTTTATAAAAACACTACTTACAATGTATAGAGCTACTGTCAATAATCTTTTGCCAGCTTCAGCTGGTAAAATCACTAACGCCTAATTTATACAAAAGTTATATGGATGGCATACATTAATTTTGGTATAAGGCCATTTATTTGAGAATGCCTTAAAGGGTATATTGCTCTTTATTTTGAAAGTATTTGTTGAGTATAAGTTTCATGTTTTTTAAAACTTTTCAATTCTGTGCTGAGAAATTGTCTTCTGTATCATTTAGGGTCCTAAAAGGAAGGCAGATGGCACTATCAAATTAGGATAATTTGAGGAGGAGTTATTTACAAAGAGACTATTACAATGATAGGGGCAAAATAGTGCCAGAACTCAGGGGTAACAGCCATGAAGCTGTTACCACCCCTATACCCAAAAGAATGTGGGTAAAGAGAAGTCACCAGAACTCACTCAGTAGGAAAAAATGTAGAGCTTTGAAAGAAGTGGTACCTTTTGGTCAGAGGACAGAGCCATCTTGAGGAGACCTTGTAAAGACAGAGTCAGGGATAAAAATACCCTGACCTCACTCTCCTTCTCTTTGATCTTCTGACAGGGCACCCTACTGGCTGAACCCAAACAGACGCCAGAGGGCATTGGGAGACTGTTGATGTAGTCCATATAGATCAGCATCCTGAGGCAGAAAGCATGGTTGAGAAGGGTCAACAGTAAAGCCAAAGTGGTAAAGACAAGATATCTATCTTGTCTTCCCATCTTAGTCAGAAATCTAATTTTAGTTCCTGTCCTCTTTCCCTTCAGGGTTTATTTGAGGTTTACAGATGCCTTTTAAGTTGTTATTTATTTAGCTTGTTTATATCTGTTTTTGTGTCGAACAATTTTATTAAAAAATTAAGCTTGTCATTTTAAGCTGTTTTGGTTATCTAAACTATGTTTATGTTTGTTTGGTTTTTCAGGTGATGATGATGAAATCCCTCAGGAACTGCTCTTAGGAAAACATCAGCTTAATGAACTTGGCAGTGAATCTGCTAAAATTAAAGCAATGGGTATAATGGATAAGGTATCTCATTTAAGTAAAATTTATAAGTTTACTTAATAGTTAACATTTGAAATTAGTTTAAGGTTTTCAGGGTAAATTACAAAGTAAATAATTATGAAAAAATTCATGGTTGCCTTCAGAGAGTCTAAATGAATTATTCCTTTTTAAAAAGTTGAATAAAAGAAATATTCTGCAAATTATTCTAAAGAGAGTTATATTACTACATTGAAAGAGGCATGGGCCTTGATTTTTTTCAGTTTTCTTTTTCATTTTCTCAAATATTTAGATTATTTAAGTGTAGAAATACATTAAATTTTTCTTTGACATTTGTTTTAGTCATTTAGGGTCGTGAATAGGTAAAGGTATAATTTCAACATTACTTACCTGTGGTGTAAAAAAGTTTTTACATTAATTGTTAATAAATGCATGGCCTCAATTGCTGTAGGGTTTATGATAGCTTTTGTGAGTTGTCTTTCCTATGAGCTCTCTGTTACTAAGAAGTAGTCTCATTGCACTAATGGAATAGCGGAATATTTTTTCATTGATAACTTCATACAATAGTGGCAGCATCAAGAGGTGGCTTCCCATAATCTATATCAGCTACCACTCACCTCCTAAACTACTGCATGGTTGCTATGCAAATGCAATTTCAAGATAATTCCCTTCTCCTCCCTTTCTAAGCAAGGGTCCCTCTTGTATAGAATCATCTACTCCAAGTCTTAAGTTTCCTGGTCTGTAATGTAGACATAATGACTTGTTCTTTAAGAATAATAAAAGAATTAATAAAAGATTATGTTTATCTGTGGAATTAATTCTAAACCATTTAAGCCTGTTTATTTAGTTTTTTTCAATTTTACAATTTTAAAGTAGCATAGCCTAGAAAATATTTTGGTGTTTTTACAATCTTAAAATATAATCAGTTACTCATTTTTTACTTGTTTAAGTATTGCCTGTATTCCAAGTAATGAATGTGCCATGAATTTGATTTTTAAAGACAGACATATCTCATAGTAAACCAAGAATTAATGTGCTTTTAATTCACATTGATATTACAATGTACAGTTAGGAATATATTGATTTATTTTATGTACGGAAATATATCAACATTTTTCTGAGATGCCAGCGCCAATCTTAGGTATTTATTTTATAAGTTCCATAATTATATGTAGCTAATATTTCTAACTATTTCAAAAGGCAAATTTGCCGAGTATTTTCAAAGTGTGGGAGTTTTGTCAAAAGTCTCAGCAAGTAATTTTAATCTGTTCTAAAATGATTTCAAGCTATCTTTGGGGGAGCTGGCTTCTATCCCGCCTGAGTAATGAAATTGGACTTAATGTCAGTTGCTCTCTTGATCTCCCATTTGGCTCTTCTGACCGATTTGGTTAAGTGTCCTAACTGCATGCTAGAAGTCTAAAAGAACTATTCAATCAAGAGAATATAAGTAACGGTTGCATCCTGACAGAACCTTCAAATGGACTACTAAATTTTTAAACAGAGAAAGCATCCTTTGTAAGATATGAAATAGAAGACATTTAAAAATAATAATAGATTTCTACTAAATAGAGCAATGCTATCTCACATTCATAACTTTTATCATTCACAATTTCATGCTTCTGTTATTCAAAATGCTATTTTAGATTTTAAGTAACTACTGAATAACAACGTAGTGTGAAAGCCATGTGATAATATTTAAATCAACAAATGAAGTCTTTCCTGTGTGTGTGTTCATATGCATGTTAAGTGTCACTGCCACAAGGGCAGAGGACCAGGTATCAGAATAAACTCAGTCTTATTTAGATATATGGTAAGAGTAGAGCTAGTAATATGCCTATGTGCCTATTTTGTGTTTCCTTGTCTTTCAGAAACAAGTGATTAATTCTTTATGTAATTCAGATTTGAATAGAGGTTCTAAGTGGGAAAGTTTTCTTTTTCCACTCTTTCAGAGGGTGGTAATGTTACCTCTTCCATAGCTCAAACAGAATAATTGTACAGAGTGTTTCTTTGAATAATTTATAACTCTTACCAATGATTAATAAAAGAATTTATGTTGTCATTTTAGCTTTCAACTGACAAAACTGTGAAAGTCCTAAATATCTTGGAAAAGAATATTCAGGATGGGTCAAAGCTTTCCACTTTGTTAAATCATGTAAGTTTAAGATCCATATTGTTAATTTTATCCTTAATATTGTTAAGCTGTACAGTAGTCCTCCTTTATCCCAGGTTTCATTTTCCATGGTTTCAGTTACCTGAAGTCAACCACAATCCAAAAATAGGTAAGTACAGTACAGTAAGATATTTTGAGAGAGAAAGAGAAAGAGAGAGAGAGAGATACCACATTCACATAACGTTTATTACAGTTTTATTTATTTATTTATTTATTTTTGAGACAGCGTCTCGCTCTGTTGCCCTGGCTAAAGTGAGTGCCGTGGTATAAGCCTAGCTCACAGCAACCTCAAACTCTTGGGCTTAAGCAATCCTCCTGCTTCAGCCTCCCAAGTAGCTGGGACTACAGGTGCTCGCCACCACACCCAGCTAATTTTTTTTTTCTTTTCTATTTTTAATTGTCTGGCTAATTTTCTCCATTTTTAGTAGAGATGAGGTCTCGCTCTTGCTCAGGCTGGTCTCGAACTCCTGATCTCAAGCGATCCTCCTGCCTGGGCCTCTCATTACAGTATATTGTTATAATTGTTCTATTTTATTATTAGTTGTTGATCTCTTCCTGTGCCTAATTGATACATTAAACTTTATCTTAGGGGTATGTATATATAAGAGAAAATATAGTACATACAGGATTCAGTACTATCCAGGGTTTTGGGCATCCAGTGGGAATCTTGGAATATATCCCTTGTGGATAAGTGGGGACTACTATGAAATCTTTCATAAGCAATTTTGATTTTTAGGGAAAATTTTACATTTCATTAATTTGAACTGGTTACCGCAATTTACTAATTACATTCATTAGCATTGTCAAGAGAATTTCACTTTTAGTAATTCAAAATTAATGTTACACATTGTCAATCCATAGCTTTCATATAAAGTAAGAGTGATAAAGATATATGTAAATTTATTTAGTTTAAAGGAGTATTCTTTAATTTTAGTGTATGTTCTTCCTTGTGCAAGTGTATGAGTGTGTTTACCAATTTTTTTCATTTATGATATAATGGTAGATAATAAGTCTTTTTGTTGCCATTCCTGGAGAATTAGTTAGAAACCTTATGATTTCGTAATGTATACTAATCCTTGATAATAGTGTACATTAATCCTTATATCTACCTCAAAGGGTTGTTGAAAGGATTAAATGGGTGTCTGGCACATTGTAACTTCTCAATAAGTGTCAACTGCAACTGTTACTGTATTTTAATATGTTTATATCAAAAGCAGTAGCAACATGGTTGTAATGGTTTATGAATTGACTAAAGTAAATTTCCTGGGATCTGCCTTCCTAGCATTGTAGCTGACTTTATAAATTACACATGTATTCAAATTGATCTTGATATCTCTAACATTAATGAATGCAAACATTAATGCTTATAGCCATTTAATGTGAGATAAGAATTTGGAGAAGTTTTGAATTAATGAATTTTCTTTATTTTAAAAGCCCAATTATAAAGGTAGTATGTTTATTGTAGAAAATTTGCAAAACACAAATCAATATTCTCATCCAGCAATAACCACTTTTAACACTTTTGATAATATATTTCCATTCCTGTATATACATGCATACTACATATATTTAATATGTATGCTGGATTTTATTTTATCTCACAAGGGAAGTGTTCTTGGTGTTCGCAAAAGCCACAGGATTACTAAGTGATCTCATGGAATAAAATATGTAGAAAAATAATCTCAAATGGTAGTTATCTGGATTATTAAATATGTCTATATTTTTTAATGCCTTCATTTTTAGCTACTTGTTGAATAACAGAAACAAAGAGCTTAGAGAAACCTAAAGTATAAGTCTACTCCATTGTTAGTCTACAAGTTACTTAAGTGCTTTGCCAAGAAATTGTGGTACACATCATCAAGAATTTGGAGTTCTAGAGAGCTAGAGTTCTTAGTGAAATTATTTTTATTCTTAAAAACCTTAGCACTAAAATCTTAGATTTGGCTAAAGTACACAAAAGATAAAGGAACTGTAACTTTGTTAGTAGAGTCATCTAGTGGTGAATTGAGGAGATAGCATATATCATGGTTGTAGACATTGAAACAAAAATGTAGTATTTGTATTTCTGCTTTATTCTGGATAGTCTTTAAAGAATGTACACACGTAAAAACACTCTTTTCTACCAGTAAAAATCAAATATATCATAATTTTTATTCATACTTTAAACCTATAAATGTGTTTATTTCCATGTCATTAACAATGTGCTGTTTTATAGAATAACGATACTGAAGAAGAAGAAAGGTTATGGAGAGACCTTATTATGGAGAGAGTTACAAAATCAGCAGATGCCTGTCTTACAACTATCAACATTATGACATCCCCTAACATGCCAAAAGCTGTATACATTGAGGATGTAATTGAAAGAGTTATACAGTACACTAAATTTCATTTGCAGAATACACTTTATCCTCAGTATGATCCTGTTTATAGATTAGATCCTCATGGAGGTTAGTTTCCCCTTTTATATTTATAGTTTTTAGTACAGTATGAAAATCATCTATTGTAAATTTTTTCTGTGTTGGATAAGTCAGAATACAGTGACTTTAAAATGGCACCAAAATTTTTTAGTCATGTAAATTGTAATAAACATTGATTTTGATTGTGGATTTGACTAGACTATAGAGCTCTTAGATAATACAGTACTTTCTCAATTATTTCTTTAGCAACTATTTATGTATAATAGAAATTATTTTTACTGGTCAGGGAAAATCCCAGATAATATTAGCTTCTGGTTCCATTTATCACTTTCCCCTAATTTTAACATAATAGTTATCTGCAAAATGGATTAATTAAAGAATACTCTTTCTCTTATTCATAACTTTTTAAGTGAGCAATGAAATAGTTAACATATACACATTTGAGGAGAGAAAAGCCAAACTCAGGTTAATGAATACTTTATACTTGATTATAATAATAATCAGGTTAATTTAAAGGAAAATATAACATTACTATCCTGGTCCAATGGAAAAAAATAGAAATCAAGATAAAGTAATACTTTAGATAAAAGAATTTAATAGCTGCTGAAATGTACCACAGATTATCTGTTATAATAGAATATCCCTGGAGAATACTTTTCTCTTAATAACAAACTTTATCTGCCAGGTTGTATTTTTATGTGGCCAAAAAAAAATTATCTTCTCTTAATTGAGAAAACAATTTTAGTATTATTTATTGAAAATTAGTAAAAGTTGTTCTTTTCCTTGTCTTAAATTTGTTTCATTTTAGGAGGCTTGTTAAGTTCAAAGGCAAAACGGGCTAAATGTTCTACCCATAAGCAGAGAGTAATAGTAATGCTTTATAACAAAGTTTGTGACATCGTTAGTAGCTTATCAGAATTGCTAGAGATACAACTTCTTACAGACACAACAATTCTTCAGG
>CM052439.1:154388224-154467015 GCA_028533085.1 Varecia variegata | reverse complement strand
CGTGAGCCACCGCGCCCGGCCTCAGGGAGTTTTAAAAAACATTTTGGGCAGAGGACAGATGAATGTAGTGTAAATTTCAAACTTTGAATTTTTTACAAGTTATTTCTTTTGTATTGTGAATAAAAAATATTGAATTTATAGAGTATTTTCATCCAGGATAACAAAATGCTTTTTGTTTCTTTATATTCCTGTGACATTTATAAATTCAAATGTCAGAGATTAGAGAAATGGCAGCTATGAAGCAAGGTACCTGATATATGTATTAATATGGTTCAAGATGAAGGGGTACAGAGATAGGAATAGATGCTGATTAGGTAGGGGAAAGGAAAATGCCCTCTTAGTGTTTTCCAGTAAGTTTATGAATGTATTGGAATTTAGTAAGATAAAATGTTACTGAACTCAACTAAAGATATGTACCAATTTCTCTTTTTTGGTTTTTTACAGGTTTCATCAATGGGAATAACACCATTTTTTGTGGAAAATGTCAGTGAACTGCAGTTGTGTGCCATTAAGTTAGTCACTGCAGTACGTATAATCAATTTATATTTTTAATTGCCTCAAAATTATATTAATGTCATTTAATCTAAACTCTTAAAAAATTAATGCAGATTCCTACTTTCTAGTACATTCATTTTTTCATTATAAGGACTATTTTAGTGTGTCTTATTAGATTTTATAAACTGAGAATTTATTTTTCTGGTCTGTGAATTTGTTGGGTTATTCTGTTTTTGTCAAATTTAAAAAAACCTGTAAATTCTTGCAAATATTGCATATAATAATTCCTTAATATTTATAATAAAATTAAAATCATTTAAGATCATTTAAATCTTGTCTTGCGTTTCATGACCAAGATATCATACACCTCTAAATGAAGCTAGTATACACTTTAACTTCTGTAAGAATGTTATAATTAATTATAGAAAAATTCAGCAAATTATCTTAAGTCATCACCATTGAAGATGTTGAAAACATTTTCATTCTAAGTGGCAAGTAATATTTTTTATTCCATAGTATCATATTACTTTTGTTTTCTATTATAAATTTAATTTGGAATCTTATTATTACTAAACAGGTATTCTCAAGATATGAAAAACATAGGCAATTAATTTTAGAAGAAATTTTTACTTCACTTGCAAGATTACCAACCAGCAAGAGGAGTTTAAGGAACTTCAGGTAACTAATTATAGCAAAGGTCAAGTATAATGAAGAACTTCATTATATTGAACCATCATGTATTTATTGAGCCATGTATATATTGAACCATTTATTGAACCATCATGTATTCATCATTTCTGATACATACTTAATGATTAAATAAAAGGCAATTCAGTCAGAACAGCATGAAGAGTAACTTAGATGTGCGAAATAACTGTGGCATATTTGGGAGACTTAAAGATGTCTAGTGATCTTCAAGTATAAAGACCTGTAGCAGAGTCTTTCAGGCTTGGCATGATTGACATTTCGGGCCAGATGATACTTTGTTGTACATAGCTGTCTTGTGCAATATAGGATGTTTAGCAGCATTCCTGATCCCTACCCACCAGATGCCAGTAGAAGAAATCCTCCCATTCCAGTTGTGAGAACCAAAATTATTTCCAGGCACTGAAGGGCAAAATCATCCCTCTCAGTGGTCAATGAAAAGAGCAATAGGAAATATGACTCAAAAGAGTCAGGGCAGTTCCAAGAGGATTTTATAAGCCATACTAAGGACATAATCCTTTAGATAGTGGTAAACCATTAAATAATATTTTAAAAAGAGAGCTGTAAGATTACTCTAACAGCAATATAGAATATAAACACAGGGATTAAATACTCTTTAAGCACTGAGCACACTGTAACTAAAGAATGCTATCCATTACTATGGTCAGTATTATGATTTTTGCCATCAGAGGTAATCATTGTTATCATGATAATTATCTTAATGTTTCTGAGTGATTAAATGTGTTGACCTGGCATGTAGGGCTATTTTTATATTGTTTGGGGCTTTCTTCTCTAAGATAATTATTTTATCTTAATCATTTGTGGACTAATTATGTATTGATAAACATCTACTGTCTGTTAAACCTGAAGAGAAACTATCAACATGTAAAAGGATTCTTACACTTCTACATTATCTACAGAACAAAAGACTTAGAAATTGATTTTTCATAATCTATGCCACTAACTCTATACTCTAACACAGATGGTCAAGAGCTGTGTAGCAGATTTTAATACCAAATTAATATCAGATTCAACAGATAAATACCAGAATTTATGGGCCTTTAAAAACCTTGAAGACTTTTATCATTTTAAAAATCATATTGAGAAGTATTTAATAATTCTTCATATAAATTTTTATCTACAGTACATATATAAGTAGAGAAATTTGTATTAAATATTGTATTTTTCCTTTGAGTATTTTAATTATTTGAGCATGCATAGGCATTTACTTGATATTTTTTTCTAATTTATTAAAAGTAATTAGACACAAGTGCTATGAATAAGCACTGAAATAATGCCTAGAAATATTGGTAAAGAAAGCATCTTGAAACTTTCTGAAAGTGGAGTTAAGATAAATGAGATGTAAAATGAGATTATTTTGATATTGCACATATTTTTTTTTAAAGGTTGAACAGTAGTGATATGGATGGAGAACCTATGTATATTCAGATGGTTACAGCACTGGTTTTACAACTTATTCAGTGTGTGGTGCACTTACCGTCATCTGAGAAGGACTCTAATTCAGAAGAGGACTCAAATAAAAAAGTAAGGAATCTTTTAAAGGTTTTGTAACTTTGTACTTTTATGGAAGAAAACACCTATATTCTCTGTCATTCTTATAAAACAAGTTCTTGATTAGGGGTTCATGGCTAGGCTTTAAGGTCCTTGCAGAGCACTAGACATGATTTTGAAGACTTGATTTCTGGTTCTGACTCTTACATCTACCCGTCATGAAACATACAAATCATTTTAATCTTTCTGAGTTTGTTTCTTAGCTATAAAATAGGGATAATACTTATCAAGACTACCATACCAGCTTTGTAGGGGTCAGTGAGATATCGACTATAAAAGTGAATATTATAATATGTAATATATATACATGTTGAATATTCTTAATTTCAAAAGAGTTTATGCCCTCCCTCATAGATGACACATAGCTAAAATTTGCTTTTTGGTTTTATAGCTTTTATAGACATTTTTCCAAGTTCTTTAGTTTTACTTCAACAAAAGTTCAAGAGAAACAGAAATAATTTTATTTATTTATTCTGTTATAGCCAAACATAAGTAAACATAGTATATGTTTTGTTGTAATAATAAATATATAATAATTAACTAATAAAGTAAACAAATTATCCAGAAAGTTGAGGTCCTTTTTTTCTCCCCCACCAACCCCTCCATCCAGTTCTATTGTTCTGTCTCCAATCTTCCCTTATTATTGGTGACCAGTGTCATGAGTATGTTTATCTCCTTTCATTTATTTATTTATCTGCATAAATGTGATTTTTTTTGCATTTATATAAATGTTAGTGACATGTTTACAGCCAATTTTTTCACTCAGTGTTGTTTTTAATACATATAACTCATACCAGATTCTTTTTGACTTGAGTTTAAAACATTGTATAATAGTATCACAACTTAAAGCAAGAGTTTCTCTCAATATACTTAGAAGTGGAGTTAAGATAGTGTACATGCACTAACTTAACTGGATGTTGTCAGTTTGCTTATCAAAGTGGTGTTTCAGTTTACATTCCAATGTTTTGATTTTACCCCATTCTGCTCACTGTGAAATGGTTTTAATATCATGTTTTATTTTGCATTTTCCTGGTTATTAGTGAGCTTGAGCCCCTTTTCTTCTATTTATTCACCTTTTTTGGGGGGTAACACAACTGTAAATGACTACTTATTTCCTAATCTTTACATATCTAATGAATGCATCAAATTTTCTTTTGGCTTATATTCCAGTGTTTCTTAAACTTTGAGGGTAGACTATTTTTTTCAAAATTCGTATTGTATTTTCAATCCATTTCCTTTTGTTATGACCAGGATGTTGATAAGCAACTACTGATATTACATTTATTAACCACATTTGTCACTCTTACCTATTTTAATAATACTCTACCAATATTTTCCTTTGATTTCATAAAGTATTGAAATATGTTTAGTATGCTAATTGTTTAGTATGCTAATCCTTTTCCATATATAAAAGGATATTGTAAGCAATTTAATATTTATATGTATTACCCCTATTCAGTAATAACATGGCAATAGCAACTGAGCTAATTTGTTTGTTGACTGTTTTTCTAATATCTTTATAAATTTATTTTTTTCACGCTAGGTTGACCAGGATGTTGTTATTACCAACTCATATGAAACAGCTATGCGAACAGCCCAAAACTTCCTTTCCATCTTCCTTAAAAAGTGAGCAAAATTAACATATATGATTTTTATTTGCCACAATATAGAGAATAGTTCATTTTGTAAAAAAGATTAATCAGTTTACTGCCATAATCTGAACCTTAAATACATCTCCCTGGCCCTTGGTTTCCTGATCTTTAAAATGAGTTTGTGAAAGTATTAAAAATCTAAAATTCTATGAACTTGTTTATATGTTAGAGTCATTAAAGCATTAGATTGAAATTCTCAATTTTTCTTCAGTAAATTTTGAAGAATTTTCTTATTTTAATAGAATAGGAAGTTTGCAGAGAGCGGTTACTTAGCTAGCCTCCGTAAGAATTTGTGGTGATCTTGTAGAAAGCAAAACAGTGATCACTTTTTAAAATGTTTTATACTTGCCAGAAAGTGATGTTAATAAATGAATTCCCTATTATTGAGGGGAAAATGGAGTTTGAGAAATAGATTCATTTTAAACCATAATTTGTTTTGTTTTGTTTTGTTTTTGAGATGAGATTTTGCTTTGTAGCCCGAGCTGGTCTCAAACTCCTGGACTCAAGCAGTTCTCTCACCTCAGCCTCCCGAGTAGCTGGGATTACAGGTGCACGTCACCACACCCAGCCTTTAAGCCATATTTTATTTAAAGTACTTTCATATACCTTGTTTCTAGAAATAGAGAAAAGAAAACTTAATTAGCAAAATTTCAGTCATGTTGGTAGACATGTCACCTAAATTGACATCCTTTTCTTTATTTATCTTTGAACAGATGTGGTAGTAAGCAAGGTGAAGAAGATTATAGACCACTGTTTGAAAATTTTGTTCAAGACCTTCTTTCAACAGTCAATAAACCTGAATGGCCAGCTGCTGAACTACTCCTTAGTTTATTAGGGAGACTGTTGGTAAGAGTATAGCATTTAAAGATTATTAGATTACTAGAAGACAACATAATGAGGATGTACTCTGATTCACAGATGATGAATTCTTTAAAAATGTGTAAGGAAATATGAACATTGCATCTCTGTTTTTGCATGTGTATGACTGTACACAATGTTGTCAGTGCCTTGTAGAAACCTTCAACTATTGTGAATTTTGGTGCTTTCATTTCATTACATTAAATAAAATAATGCTTTAAAACATTGGGGGGTATAGAAGTATTGTTAGTTAAACACATCTCAACACTGAGTCATAAGTTATTCATTTCAAAGCATGAAATTGATTCTTGTGAACTCCTTGTTGTCATCTTTAAGAGTTTTTCTGAAAACATACAGCACTTTTTAGTCCTCATGTAATATAGTACAGAAATTCAAAGTAATATTACTGTGATTTCTCTTTTTATTTTTAAACTACATTTGGACTTGTGCAATATAAATTGTTAAAAAGCTTTTGGGACATTTTTGTGAACTGGAAAATATGTTAATACTATTCTGAAACTATGATAATGTTTTAGAGGCATCAGAATTCCACCCTAAGAAATTCTTACTCAGTAATATCCCATTTTATACAAAGAGTTGAGCCTACATACTTAAAAAGTGACTATGTTCTTAAAGAAGTTTAATCTATATAATTTTTTTAGCGAAATGAAAATGTTCAAATCCCAGAAGATCAAAAGGCAAAAATCACTTCATGGGATAGTATCATAAGAAAAAATATTTAAATTTCAAATAGTACAACATCGATTGGGAATTTATTTGATAAATTGCAATGAAAGATATATTATTATAAATCTATTAAAGCTGCTTTATTTTGATGTTTAGGTTCATCAGTTCAGTAACAAGTCAACAGAGATGGCTTTAAGAGTGGCTTCTCTTGATTACCTTGGAACTGTTGCTGCACGGCTGAGGAAAGATGCTGTTACAAGCAAAATGGATCAAGGGTCTATAGAGCGAATTTTAAAACAGGTATTGAGATAAAGAATTTAAATTATTGGAATAAATGATAGTTGTTTTATTTGGATGTTCTTACAATAGTGTTACATTTCATTTTATAGATTCAAAATAAGATTTATACTTCTGAAGGTGGGCTTTTCAGAGCCCCAAAGAGAAATGTAATAACTTAGGGTGGATTACAAAGTCTAACAGAAACTTCTGAATGGTTTATATAAATCTTTAGTTTACTTTCTGTGAACTGCTATTATGAATGTGTAACTCTATTTTATATTTGGTTTAACATAAATTTTATTTAAATCTTTAGCGTACTGAGATGATGATTTAACACGCCAAATAAGATTATTTTGTACCATTGAATATTGTGTATCTTTTTATATTGGCAAGGATTGAGGAAGGCTTTTTTATTTTATTATATTAGAGAATGTTCTTAGGGAAAAGGTGTTTTATTATTTCATTCTTTTTTTTAAAGTATGGATGAGGTGGTAGTAACACAGCAAGTTACTTCAGAAATAGGGAAATGATCTCTAATCCTACCATATACAACTTCCATTTTCCTTTTCCTTGTCTTTTTTTAGTTCATATCTGTATATATGTTCATAGAAATTCCTCTAATTTTTTTTGCTATACTTTGTGTTTTGAAATAATTTGAACCTTACAGAAAAGTTATAAGAATAGTACAAGGAACTCCCATAAACACTTCACCCAAATTCCTTAATTGTTGACAGTTTACAGCATTTGCCTTATCATTCTCTTGTATGTATCTCTCTATATACATCCATATTTTTTAAAAAACTTTTTTTTCCAAACCATTTAAAGTTAAATTGCAGACACTATGCCCCACATTCCCCCTGAATTCTCTAGTGCAGTGGTTTTCAAAGTGTGATTCCCTGGACAAGCAGCACCAACATTGAAATCACCTGGGAACTACTAACAAGTACATTTTTAACAAAAATGTAAATCTTAGGACCTACTGAATCAGAAACTGGTTGTGGAAGTCAGTAGTTTAACAAGCCCTCCAACTGATTCTAATGAATGCTGAAGTTTGAGAGCCACTGCTTAATGTATATCTCTGCAAACAAGAACTCTCACTTAAATATCCATAGTACAATTATCAAAAGCTAAAAAGTATCATTAATATTACCATCTCTCATAATACTGCCATTCCTATTCTATTTAATATGTTGTAATTTGTTATCATCATTATTTTAATGCTTAAATTGTCCCAGATTCGATCAGTAAAAGCCCCTTTAACCTGGCTTTTATGTCCTTTTGATATGTTCCCATCATTCTTTGAGGACTTTTCTTACTTTCTGGCACAACAGGTGTTTCAGGCACATCTTTTATTTTCCCTGCCCCAGCCCTGGGATCAGCTATTTCTCCAAGGAATCCTGGTTTCTTTTATTGGTGAATGGTAATGTAGAAGCCAAGATCTAGGTGCCTTTCACTATTTCCTAGAGTGGGCCTAGAACTTTTTATTGCCACATATGGCTGTGTATATTGTATATTGTACATTGCACAACTGGAAGGGAGGGATCATTTTTAAATATCTTTATGGCTTTTAACACATACTTCCAAATTCATTTTGTAAGTTTATAGTGTAGTATTAATAGTTTACAGAGCTATGACTAATTTCTGAATTTATCAGTTTCGTCACACTCCTAGAACATGGATTATTCTAATCCTCACTTTGTGGTTAGATATATTCTAAACGTTATATGTGGCATTTTACATGGTAAACCTAGAACTGCTAGAATATAAACTGTGGACTTGAATGTCAATCACTGGAAATTTCTGGCTCTGTAATTCTTGGCGGAACCCTTAAGTTTCTGCACCTAGACAGCTAAATAGTTCACCTATTATATATTTAATATCCAACATGAAATAAAGTACTATTCTCATATTAAGTATAAATAAAAATATTTCCCTTCTATAATGTTCTTTTTAAATAATACCCCAAAGAAATTCTTAATACATATTAATACAGATAACAACCATTTCCATTTACTAGATTAAAAGTTTGAAGTTATCTCTTTGTTTTTTTCCAAACAGAAAACTGGTGCTAGGGCATTCATACCTTTGAAGATTTAACACATTGTTCTGGTAATTTTTATGTCAGCTACCTATGAGCTCTTTAAAAGAGAGATAACGTGGTTCATAAAAAGAAAGGCTAATCTCAGCTATCAATATATAATATATTTTTTAGAAATAGTAGTTTGCTGTTTGTTCCTTTTAGTTACTACGGTTTTATCTTCATTTTTAATATTTGTCAGTTTTTTCCATCAGATTTGTGTTTACAACTAGATGATTTATTAAAGCACACCAGTAATATCTTTTTTATTCTTATTTGGTTTATTCTGTAGGTTTCAGGAGGAGAAGATGAAATCCAACAATTGCAAAAAGCATTGCTTGATTACTTGGATGAAAACACTGAGACTGATCCTTCACTAGTGGTAGGATTCTTTTCTCCTGTTTTTGACGGTATTACATGTTTATTTAAATTGAGTGTAAAAGAAATTGGGAGGTAGCATGAAGAGGAAAAGTTGTTTGTAATATTAATTTTGAAACAAAGGTATGCTTGATAAACTAAACAGAAATGAATGGCAGGGGTTGATTTGTCTTATATGGAATTCTGGTTACAGATATTATACTATACTAAAATTGTGTGACGAGAAATATTTGGAACTAGGCTAGGTCTTTGGTCCTCGCAGTGGGTATGGGCCAAGTGGTGCATGAAATGATCTATTAGCATATAAAAAGAAACAATTAGATTTTTATATGTATATTTATTTTTAAATATAATCCTTTATTTTATGTATGTTGTATTTTGTATGTAAAATATTGGTATAATAGTTTCATTTATACAACTTACAATCTTTTGTTCAAGAATATTATTTATATTGGGGTATTTTTAATTTTTTTTAATTGATGAGATATACAATCAGAAGAGATTGGTTACCACTAAGCTACTAAGCCAACTACTGCGGGTTTTCATCTGTATTCAAAGAAACAGATTTGCAGGTGTGCCACAGTGTTAAACTATTTCAGTGATAATTGGCCTGTATATTTCTTGCAGAACTAAGGCAAGATTTGAAAACAAATGGAGTCTTCTACCATCAGCATTTGATACATTTTTTCTAAACTTTTCTAGTTGACCCATCATTACTGACTTACTATCCTTGGTTAATTAGTTGATAGCAGTATTCTATATTTAACATAGTTGTGTTTATCAAATTATCTTTTCACATCATTAATATAAGTATTGTAACAAAGTACAATAAGTTTTCTATCATTCAGGATATTCCACATTTTCTAGCTTCCTTAAAATCTGTTTTTATCTGATGGAAGTTATTTTAAAGAAAACCTTGGCTGGGGTCAGTGGCTCATGCCTGTAATCCCAGCACTTTGGGAGGCCGAGACAAGAGGATTGCTTGAGGCCAAGAGTGCAAGACCAACCTGGGCCACATAGTGAGACCCTGTCTCTACACAAAATTTAAAAATCAGCTGGGCATGGTGGCACACACCTATAGTCCCAGCTACTTGGGAGGCTGAGGTGGGAGGATCAAATTGAGCCCAGGAGTTTGAGGTTACAGTGAGCTATGATCATGCCATTGCACTTTAGCCTGAGTGACAGAACCAGACTCTGTCTCTAAAAAATAAAAATAAATTTTTAAAGTAAACCTTAATACTTGCATTCCTGATTGTGAGCACTCTATAAATGACTTAGAAATTTTGTTACTAATTTCATCAAGCTCAAGTCTACCTAATTTCTTGCCAGTTTTCTCGTAAATTCTATATAGCCCAGTGGTTCCGTGACACAACTCTGGAAACAGAAAAAGCAATGAAATCACAAAAAGATGAAGAATCATCTGAAGGAACACATCATGCAAAGGAAATTGAGACAACTGGTCAAATTATGCATCGAGCTGAAAACCGGAAAAAATTTCTTAGAAGCATTATCAAAACCACACCTTCTCAGTTCAGCACATTAAAGTAAGATCTAAAGAGAAAACATGTTTATTTTTTCATTTATCTCTTTGATACCTATTTATCTTAGTTACAAAAATAAATTTTTAATCATCTTTTGTTACAGGATGAACTCTGATACTGTGGACTATGATGATGCTTGCTTGATTGTTCGATACTTGGCCTCTATGAGGCCGTTTGCCCAGAGCTTTGATATTTATTTGACACAGGTAAAATGGGTCAGAGTTCCTTATACAGTGATTTTGATTTTTCTGATTCTGGATGCTTATGGGTATATAATGTTTTTCATTGTTGAGCACAGATATTTAAAAGATTGTAGAAGCAGTGTGAGTTTCCATAATATGTTCCTTATTTGTTTAAATGCCCTTTTTCTACATGCTTTTTACATATTGATTATTGTTTTACAAATAAATAGGTATATATCTGTTTGAGTACACACATGATACAGATAGAGTACAGGTGATGCTTTGAAAATAAATTATTCAGTTACCAAATTCTGATTTAAATGATACTAAAATCCTTGGTTAAAGTTACACATAGCAAGATTTTAGTGGGTCTATAGGTTCTTGCAAATGAAGCCCAACAATAAAAACCAGGTTTAATGGAAAATGCCAGGGTAAAGGAAAGACTTCAAAGTATAGACTGCCTCACTTACCATCTGTACTAAGCATTAAGTTAAACATTGGGTCAGTAATAGCTTTTATTCATTTGTATACAAATTAAAGGGAAATAAATAATAGATTCTTTTCTTTTGTGTTTTCATGTTATAAAATTTATGAAAATGTCTATGTTTTCTTGGCAGATCCTACGAGTTCTTGGTGAAAATGCAATTGCTGTTCGAACAAAAGCCATGAAATGTTTATCTGAGGTTGTTGCTGTAGACCCCAGTATTCTAGCGAGGGTAAAGAGAGCAAAAATGATTTTTCCTACTTGGATTTTCTATTTAAATTAAAATATTAGCTCTATTTGGTATAAATTATATATATATTTTTTCATTTCTCTTTAGCTTGATATGCAGCGAGGAGTTCATGGACGATTGATGGATAATTCCACCAGTGTCCGAGAAGCAGCAGTAGAATTACTAGGTCGGTTTGTCCTTTGTCGACCTCAGCTTGCTGAACAGTATTATGATATGCTGATTGAAAGAATATTGGTACGTTTGTTTTGTCATTTTTATAATGATTCATCAGTATAATCATGATTGATGCTCGAATTTTGCCTTTTGGGTATCCGGTCTTGTTTTAAGTTAAAGTAGAAAAGTAAACGTATATGCAATATAAATACATATTGTCTAGTCTATGAACTATAGCAACTTTCTAAACAGGCTGTTTTAAGAATAGCACATTCAGTATCACAAAAAAAATCACTGAAAATTGGATTCCTTTTTTCAGTTACTGTTACTTTTTAATTCTGCCAGTTTGCAATGAGTAGATTATAAGAACTATGTGGGATAGTTAAATGTTTTTGAACAGGAATCTAGAGTAATTATATTTATATATATATGTATATATATATATAAACAGGAAGAATTATTTCAGTGAGAGACAAGTACAGAACATTGGTATCTGACAATATTTTTGGATCCTTTATGTTTATTTGCATGTTTCCTTAAAGCGGAATTTATCATGAGCCCAGATACCTGCAAGTTAAGCCAGAAAACTATTTGAGGCATAAGAGCCAACTTAAGAAATACTGTTCTAAAATACTCTTTTCTTGTGTGTCATGGTATTCCCTGGGCCTAAAGCATTTTCTTGGAAAATAAAAGGAAGCACTGGCATTAGGAAATATCTATGGAATCTCCACACTGCCCATTGCAGGTGTATTGACTTCTTGCAGAACTCAACATAGATTAGGTATTCCTGCAATGAAAAGAGCTTGTCACTTTTAGCCTAATATCAGAATATTGTGTGACTGAGAGTTACAGAGTAATTTTTAGCTTCAACTAGGTATAAAGTTTGGTTGAAAAACAAATAATTTAAGGAAAGTGTGGAAGAATTTTTTTCCTTTTTAATGTTTCAGTCATTTGAAGAGTGAGGGGTAGAATCAACAGGATTCCCAAATATTTAATGAACTCTGACCGAGTTAAACCTAGCAAAAAATCCTCAAGTGTTTTCAGAATTGCTTAACCACATAATGGACATTAATAATTTTGCATGCTAAGAACCTGATGCTTTTTATTTTTAAAACTGTTTAATATGAAAATTTGTTAAGTTAAAGAGAAATAGTACAATGAACACCCATGTACCCACCTCCATATTTCATCTGTACTTTCTGCTAAATTCTTTACATTTAAATTATAAACGTTTTGATACTTTTCTCGTGAATACTTCGGTTTGTATCACCAAAAAGTAATACTATTCCTATATAAACAAAACCATTATCTCACCCAATCACGTTAACACTCCCTGATATCATCTAAGAACCAGTTCACATTCAGATCCTCCAGTTGTCCCAAAAATGTCTTTTTCTGTCTTTTTTTGTTGGTTTGTTTAAGAATCAGAATCCAGGCCGGGCATGGTGGCTCAGGCCTGTAATCCTAGCACTCTGGGAGGCCGAGGCAGGCGGATCGTTTGAGTTCAGGAGTTCAAGACCAGCCTGAGCAAGAGCAAGACCCCGTCTCTACTAAAAAAATACAAAGAAATTATCTGGACAACTAAAAATATATAGAAAAAATTAGCTGGGCACAGTGGCGCATCCCTGTAGTCCCAGCTACTTGGGAGGCTGAGGCAGAAGGATCGCTTGAGCCCAGGAGTTTGAGGTTGCTGTGAGCTAGGCTGACTCCACGGCACTCTAGCCCAGGCAACAGAGTAAGACTCTGTCTCAAAAAAAAAAAAAAAAATCAGAATCCAATCAAAGATAACATACTGCATTTGGGGGCCATATCTTAAAATTGAATGCTATTTTCTTACTCTTTTTTACACATTCATTCCCATGACAATGACTGATTAAAAAGACCAGGTCAGTTTTATTATTTCCCCATGGCTTTGTTTAATTTAACTTGTTTCTTTATTTCTTACAAACCATAAGATAGTATAAAATGTTTGATTGGAATCAGGTTAAACATTTTTGTTAAGTCTACTTTATAGATGATACTTCATATGCTGTTTAAGTGCCAGATGCTATTCTAAAACCTTTATGTTTATTATTTAATTCTGGCAAGCTTATACTTTAATCTTGTGTCTAGGGCTAAACTGTAGTGCATATTTCCATGTCTTGGATATCATATTTTAAAAGTAAAAACAGTACAATAAAATAATCATTTATAGCAGCAATAAGAAAGAGCATGTAAAGAGCAAATATGTAGACCATGTTCATCATGTTAACAAATAGTGAATACACTGCTTATGGAGAGTTATTTTCCAATTTCATATACCTGAGGCATCTCAACTTTACTGACATTTAAAAATACCTTTCTGTTTTTAGGATACTGGTATCAGTGTCAGGAAAAGGGTAATAAAGATTCTAAGAGATATCTGTATTGAACAACCAACATTTCCAAAAATTACAGAAATGTGCGTAAAAATGATTCGCAGAGTCAATGATGAAGAGGGCATTAAGGTAAGATGAAACATCAACTACTCTAAATTTATTTTTCATTAATGTTTAAGTAATTGAAATGTCTGTTGCATCTAAATTTTGATTTAAATATATATAAAAACTTTACAAATGAATCAATATTTTTAGTTTATAAACTTAAGAAAAATACATACTTTGATACTTTTTTATTTCTAGATTTTGTATTGATTAATAAAATCTGATCTTTCCCAACCAGTTCAGCGATTATAATATTAATTTAATTCATTGTAGAGATTGCACTATATCCAAAGTTTTTTCACCAAATTAAAATTATTTTGATTTTCAAATGTTATTTGTTTGGTTTTCTAAATTAGTAAATAAATACCTTCTTTCATTATGTTAAGTGAAATAAGCCAGGCACAGAAAGGTAAATACCACGTTTTCACTTATATGTGGGAGCTAAAAAAAAATTGACCTCATAAAGATAGAGAGTGGGGTAGTTTGCAGGGGTTGGGTGGGGGGATTAAGAGAAGTTCATTAATGGGTATAAAAATACAGTTAGATAGAAGGAGTAAGATCTAGTGCACAATAGGGTGACTATAGTTCACAATAATTTATTGTATATTTCAAAATAACTAGAATTGCAGTGGGGTTACAGTGTTTCTAACACGAGGAAATGATAAATGCTTGAGGTGATGGATATCCCAATTACCCTTATTTGATCATTACACATTGTACACTTGTATCAAAATTTCACATATACTCCATAAATATGTACAACTATTCTGTATCCATAAAAATTAAAAATAAGAAAATTTTAAGTTTAGTCTTAAATTCATTAGTAAATTTACATATATATGTAATCATATGTATGATCTCTATTTTTTTAAGTTTAGCAAACATCATAACAACTACTTCTTCAAAAGCAGTAAAAACATGTTTTAGTTTAATCAAAAACATTTGAGTATATAGTACGCAGAAGCTGTAAGCTAAGCATAGTATCGCCCATTCAAATTATTTTAAATCTTTTCCAAATTGAAAAAATAATAAATTTGAGAAATTAATTGGTGATCATGTCAAAAAATTCCCAGCAACTTGTGTTTTGATTTGTTATTTATAGCTTTGTGTTGGGCCTTAATGAGAATGCGGGGTTGTAAATTTGCCATATTTGTTGTAGTGAGTTACTTAATTTGAAATTTTTTCTTTCCTCTAGAAATTAGTAAATGAAACATTCCAGAAACTCTGGTTTACTCCAACTCCACACAATGACAAAGAAGCAATGACAAGGAAAATTTTAAACATCACTGATGTGGTAAGAAGGACTGGAACAAGTGTGTGGTCACTGTGGGTGCAAACCTAGTTGAGGCCTACCCTGTCTTATGAAGGAAGAGACAATGATGAGATATTTGATTAATCTTGACATTTAGCACTGCTTCGTTTACTTTATATTTCTGGAGATACTCAAGGGATGCAAGTAACATGAGGTTGATGTTTCCACATAGCCCAACTTCTTGGCTTTCGTTGACGTAAGCACTGATACTGAGATTGTCCTATTCCTCCAACAATTGAAAACAGAGAGAGAAAGGAGGAGTGGAAGAATAGAGACAATAGCCCAAGGGTAGCAAGCTACAAAGAGATAGTAATTCCTGTCTTTTTCAGAAAATATGAATTTAGATTAGTTTCATTTCATTTATTTTATGAATAAGCTATAAATTTTTTTGACCCAGAATACTTTTCATGTTTGGAATATAAGAAATTTTGTAATGTTTTAGACCTTACAGATTTATCTGACAGAGCATGATTCAAGTTATTGTTCAAAATTTACTACCATATTAAACTTCAGTACATTAAACTAATTTCTTTAGTGTTTTTCAAGATATTTTTAGGATAAAATTCTATAACATTGGTAAATGTTTAGGTTACTGAAAAAAATCATTTACTTTAAAAATAAACTTTAATTGAGAAAATTCAGAAATATGCTTCAGGATAAAGCATAACAAAAGTATATTTTATTCTGGTGTTTTAATAAATTTCTAACTTTGATAGTTTCATCACCTTTTTTCCCCTTAGGTTGCAGCATGCAGAGATACTGGATATGACTGGTTTGAACAACTCCTTCAAAATGTGAGTGTTTTTTTGACTCCTGGTAACATAAAATTTTAAAGGTCGGTTTTTCGTAGACTTTATGATTTAAAAATAAAAGAACTTTTTTGATTCTTTTGGTAGGGAAAATATATTTCAATATGTTAGGCTGAATGTTTTTGTTATTTTCCCTGTTTAATTGATTGTCCTATTGCCTGTTTCAAAAGTAAGTTTTCTGAATTACTAATTAAAATTCTGTCTTCCCTTCCTTCAGATAATTATTTTTTTTCCTATCCCTGTCATCTAAATAATAGACATGAGATGTATAAATAGATATATAGATTACATTAAATACATAATTACATTATTTGGCATTTTATACATAGAATTTCCTATAATAGTATAGAATCAAACCACAACCAGTGTTTGTAAGTTTCATAAATGGAAATGTTTATCTCCCTATGAATTTTTTAAATTTTTTTATTTGAGAAATTTTCAAATAGAAATATCCATCACCCACCTTCAAAAATTATCAGTGTTTTCCTAGTCTTGTTTTATCTGTCCTCCTCCATCTTGGTGTTTTTTTGATTTTGGTTTTTCTTTGTTTGTTTTTTTGTTTTTTTAGTGTAATAATTTTAAAACAAATCCCAGTCTTTATATCATCTTTAGCATCTGTCTCTAACAAATAATGACTTTTTTAAAAAGCTAGAATATCATTATCATCTATATGAAATAAATAATAATACATTATTCCCTAATATCTAATACCTATTCAATGTTTACATTTTCTTGACTCTCTCAAAAATGTATCTTTATAGTTAACAGTTGCTTTCTTTGATACAGCTCTTAAGTCTCTTACAATACTTGGCCCCCACCTCCCTTTTCTCATGCCACTTGTGTGTTTTCCTACAGAATGTCCCATGTTCTGGATTTCTTAGATCTCTTCCTTGTGGTGGCATTTAGATTGTTTCTCTATTTACCATTTATCCTATAATCTCTTAGATCTAATGGCTCAATAAGACAGAAGTTTAATTTTTAGGGTAGAGAACACAATACTTCATAGGTGATACTGAGTATTATTGCATCACATCAGGAAGCACACATCTGGTCTGATTTTCAGTAACTGATCTTGAATTTAGGTGTCATCAGTCTGATGCATCTATTCAAAAGTCTTTCAGTGTTGGTTCATATGATCATTACCTAGATCCATTATCTTCATTAGAAGTTATGAAATGGTGATTTTTCTTATCCTTTTAGTCCTTCAGTATTAGTTAGCTAGGGTTCTTCTTTAAAGAGGAATTTTTTAAATTTAAAATTTTTTCCCCATACAGTTTGGGTACTGTGAACTGTTTGGTTACCGTGAAATACAGTTTGTATAGGAAAGGCAAGGAAGATGCTTGATTCTTTTCTATTACTTATCAATTTTCAGAATTTTTCACAGTTTTCAAATGACTTTTCCTGTCAACTTCCAACAGAGACCAATGAGTTTATTTCTTAGTGTCATTGTGAACTAATTGATTTTTATATGTTTTAATTTATTGTAATCATGATTCTTTTTCAAACTCATGTTGGTCATGTATCCTTTTGATATAACCCCATTAATCTTTTATAGCCTGAATACTTTCTGGCTATCCCTCTACCCCAGAATCACCTTGTACATTTTCTGCCCCAAACCTGAAATTAGCCATTTTTCTAAAGAGCCCTAACTCCGTTTAGTTGGAGCAATCTTTGTGCTGTGGATATTTATTGTTAATTATTGTAACTTTGGACCCCTTCAGAAGATAAAGCTAGAAATATGTACTTTTCAGAAAGAGAAAATAAATCAGTCAAGGTTTTATATCGATTTTTTTTGGAGACAGGGTCTTGCTTTGTTGGCCGGGATAGAGTGGTGCAGTGGCGTCATCATAGTTTACTGCACCCTAACACTCCTGGACTAAAGTGATCCTCCTGCCTCAGCCTCCCAAGTAGCTGGGACTACAGGCGTGCACCACCACACTTGCCTAATTTTTCTATTTTTTGTAGAGATGGGGCCTTGCTCTTGCTCAGGCTGGTCTCAAACTCTTGACCTCAAGTGATCCTCGTGCCTTGGCCTCATGAAAGTGCTAGGATTACAGGTGTGAGCCACAGTGCCCGGCCTATATTGATATTTTTAATCCAAATTTAAGAGACAAGATTTTACTTTTTAATTTATTTTTTCCTTTAGGCTAAAAATCTTGGTTCTTCAAGAAATTAACATGTTTATTTGCTTTGCCCTACTTTATGAACAGTAAGATTGCCGAATACAGTTTAGGGTTTCTTTGCATTTCTTTTTAGTTATAGCTCACTAGAAATATCACATTAAAAGTCTGTCTTGCAATAACTTTTTCTGTTTGGTGATGTCAACTTATTATCCAGTTAGTTTCATGTTTCTCTTTAGCAGTTTTTGACAATATTTTTAGTAATAAACTAATAGTGGTATTTTTAACAAGAAACGAACTTTTTTTATTGAGGCATAATGTGCATGCAAAAATATTCATTAATTTTAGGTGTACAGTTTGATGAATTTTAGTAATTAAATGCAGTCATGTAAGCTCCAGCACAATCAAGATATAGGCTAACACCCTAAAAAGCTTACTCATGTATTTTTGCAGTTGATCCTCTCCCCTTGACCCTAGAAAACCATTGATCTACTTTCTGTTACTATTATTGTACCTTTTCTAGAATTTCATATCAATGGAATCATACAATATGTAGTCTTTTATGTTTGACTTATTTTACTTAGCAGAATGTTGTTGAGATTCATTTGTGTGGCTAGTATACTAAAATTTTTTTCCTTTTTATTGCTAAGTAGTTTTAGTAGTATGGACATATCACAGTTTTTTATCACTCACTAATTTATGGACCTTTGGGTTGTTTCTAGTTTAGGGCTGTTAAGAATAATGCTATGAATTTTTGTGTACAAGTTTTTTTGTGGATGTGTGTTTTCATTTCTCTTGGGTAAATTCCTAGGAATATGATTGCTGGGTCATATGGTGAGTGAGAAACTGCCAAACTGTTTTTCCAAAATGGCCAGACCATTTTGCATTTCTACCAGCAATGTATGGAGGTTCCAGTTGCTCCATATCCTCACCATTCTTGGTATATCAGTCTTTTAAAACTTTAGCCATTCAGGTATAGTGGTGTGTTGTAGTATGTTACTGTTTTTAAAGTTTTAAGATGTCTTTTTTTTAAATACCTTCACAGTGTTTGCCTGTGTTATCATCTATAATGTTAGACTCTCTTCATAAATCAGCTTTCATTTCATATTTTTACATGATATATTTGGCATCATTTCCTTCCTAAATCAAATAATTAGCTCTGTATTATAGAGCCTTATTTACCACCTTAGTTAAGTTTATGTCAGCCATTCCATAGGGGATATCATAATTCTAAAAAGGTTCTAAACCACATATTTCATCTAATAATTATAATAAATGATTAAGTAAGAATTAAGTATAGCTATCAGAAATGTCATTATTTAGGATTACTAAAAAGAATCTAAAATAATAATCCTGTGTATTATTGGCAAGTTAGAAACAGCAGAGAGATGACCACATTTATAATCTCCTAACAGTGGTAGTTTCCCTCTTACATTCTTTGTATCTTTACACTCTAGTCGTGTTTATTTATTTATTTATTTATTTATTTAATTGTCCATTAAATTCATGTGCCCTATCCTATGCTTTCTAACTTAATTTTTCCCAACAATTTAGTTCACCAATGACATCCTGACTTTGTGATATAGTTCCTTATCCTAGCAGAGTTTGGTTTCATAAAAGAAATAAAGTACAAAAATACTTATGTAAATACATGTGAAAGAGAGATAACCATTCCTAACAATTATAATACATATACATAAATTTTAAGACGAGCTAGGAAGGATGTAGAGAATGGGCTGCTGGAGTTATTGGAAATTTTTGAATCCAGAATAACTAGTGTTTTGACATGAGCACATACACGCATTGCATTCAGTCCAATTTCAGATATTTCTAATCTTTATTTTTGGGTTGGGTTCTTTGTAGATCAGTGACTCCCCATTCATTGAATATGTTTTCCTAGGGAAATTTGAAGTCCTACAAGAAATAGCTTCAAATTCATACATACACCAAACTCTGTCCATTGACTAAATAATTGCATTAGTATATCATTTTTAAATGTATAAAGCTGCCATTTCCTTTATAACCTTTAATGAATTCATAGTTTATTATCATTTTTCAGTAGCATGTAGAAGAATAACTTCTATCATGAAGGTCCTCATGCTTTTTATTTCTAAAAATACTCCAATTAGTTTAAAACACTACCATAAACTTACTACCTTCCTAAGAAGCTCCACATAACAGCCTTCAAAAATCACTGTCATAGCCCTATGATAGGTATACAAAAATTGAATTGATTTTACAACGCCATTCACTGTAATTGCTTGTAGTCTAAGACTGGCCCTTTTTTGGTTTATTAGGAAAATACAGGCAATGGAAAAAAATTAAGAGTAACCCATATGTCATCTTTTCTTAGCCTTTGTAATCCAAAGCAAGATCTCCTTGAAGTTTACAATCAAAAACTCTATCTCCATCAACCAGTGAATGGATAAACAAACTGATAATTCCGTATGACTTAATAGGACTCCATACCAAAACAGGACAGACTATCATACATACAGCTACATAGATGAATAATGAAAACATTAATGCAAATCAAAGAAGCTTTACTCAGAAGAGTACAGATTATGATTCCATTTATACAAAGTTCTAGGAAGGCAAAACTATTTTGTATTGGACAAAAACAGAAGGGTGGTTGCAAGGGACTGGGGATTGACTGGGAAAGAAAATGAGGCAACTTTCAGGGGTGATAGTAATGGTCTATATCAGTAGTTCTGAAAGTTATCAGCATTACCTAGGGATTTATTAAATATGCAAATTCTCAGGCCGTACCCCCAGACTGAATGAATCAGTCGCTCTAAGGGTGAGGCTCATCATTCTATATTTTAATAATCTCTCCAGATGATTCTGATGCAATTTAAAGATTGAGAACCACTGTTCTATGTCTTGATAGAGATTTGAGTTACAATGGTGAATGCATTTGAGAAAACTGAGCAAATATGCTAAAGATTTGTACATTTCATTGCATGTCCATTTTTTAAAAAGGGAGGAGTATACTGATATCTCTAATTTACTTTGAAATACAGCAAAAGCAAAATGGATAGAGGTGTGTTATGTATACAAATATATATGCATAAACGTATATGTGCATATTTGTGTGTGTGTATTCATCCCAGTAGAGTAAAATGATGGTGGGTAGAGGGTATTCATGGTAAAATTTTTTCAACTTTTCTGTATGCTTAAATTTTCATACCAAAATTTTAAAATAAGTATTTTTTAAAAAGTACCTATATATTACTGGGGATGTTGGTGCCTTTAAAAGATATTTTTTAGGCTGGGCACAGTGGCTCATACCTGTAATCCCAGCACTTTGGGCAGCCAAGGCAGGAGGATCACTTGAGGCCAGGAGTTCTCATGACTAGCCTATGCAACATAGCGAGACCTCTGTACCTAAAAAATGAAAAATAAAAAAATTAGCTGGGTCTGGTGGTGCACACCTGTAGTTCTCGCTGTTCGGGAGGCTGAGGCAGGAGGATTGCTTGAGCCCAGGAATTCAGGGTTACAGTAAACTATGATAATGCCACTGCATTCCATCCTGGTTCACAGAGCAAGACCCTGTCTCTAAAAAAAATAAATGAATGAATGAATTTTTTAAAAAGATATTTTAAATGAGCAAACTAAATTATAATATTAAAAATTTTATGCACTTTTATTAATTATATTTACATCATGAGTATATGGCTGGTATGTGTATGAATGATTAACATTAAAGTAGAAATAATTTCAGAGGATACATGAAAAAATTTTTTTATAAAATGTAATACGCTTGAATGATAACCTAAATAAGGGTAAAATGCATATTCCTTTATCTGACAAAACAAACTATAAAATCTAAAATGAAAATCATTCAAAATGGGAAACTCTTAAGAGAGATCTCTTCAAAATCAAGAACAATAAATATTTGTCAAATAGGTCAAGGTGACTGTAAAACATATATGGAAAATCAAAAGCTAAAAATAACTAAACTACTTCTGAGAAAACAGGAGCACTGACTTGCCTTAACAAATATTGGGATTTATTTTTACAGATATGATAATTAAGACAGAAAAGTAATAAATAGATCAATACAAAATAGACCAGTGGAATAGGATAGAGAGCCCACAAAATGGACCTCACAGATAGAATATGCTTGCTATAAAACAGAAGTGGCACTGCAACTTCTTTTTATGGGGAAAAGATAGACTTTTTAGTAAATGCATTTGGATCAACTGGCTATCCATAAGGAAATTTTTTTAAAAGTTGATTCCTACTTCAACTCAAAAGTCAACTCCATGTGTGTTAAAGAAAAACTTTAAAACTTTTAGAAGAAAATATAGGTGAATGTATTCTTGACCTTTGTGTAGAGAGGGATTTCTTAAAGAACTTTCAAAAATAATTAACCTTAAAAGATTGACAAATGTTTATAAATCAAAAGACATCTTAAAGAAAGTGAAAACACAAGTCACAAACTGGGAAAAGATATTAAACACACATATAACCAACACATTAAGATTGAGAATGTTAATGAAGAACTACTCTCGGCCGGGTGTGGTGGCTCACGCCTGTAATCCGAGCACTCTGGGAGGCTGAGGCAGGAGGATTACTTAGCTCAGGAATCCGAGCCCAGCCTGAGCAAGAGTGAGATTCTGTCTCTACAAAAATAGAAAAATTAGCTGGACATGGTGGTACGCACCTTTAGTCCCAGTTACTTAGGCTGATACAGGAGGATCACTTGAGCCCAGGAGTTTGAGGTTGCAGTGAGACTCCATCTCAAAAAAAAAAAAAAAAAAAAAACTCCTTTCCTACATACCAACATAAGTTGAGTCCCAGTAGGTAAACAGGTAAAATTCATGAATAGCACATACGTCCTGTAATGTGTTCAACTTCATTAGTAATATGAGAAATACAAATCAAGACCACATTTTGCAGCATTTGAGTGGCAAAAATTGAGAAGTCATATAATAACAAATTATAGAAAATAGATGGATCAAATATAATAGTATCTCTCAAGATTGCTAATTGAGAAAGCATTACAACCACTTTCACAACAATTATCTCATAAAATTACCTTATTAAAAGCATTATCTTGTGAAGTTGAACATTCATAGAAATGACCCAACAGTTGCACTTCAAGTGTATACCCAAGAGAATCTGGCATATATGCATCAGGACACATACACAGAAATGCTCACTGTACCGTCAAAATTAGAATTAATCTATCTACAGAAGAATGAATAAGTGAGTTATAGACACACAATGGACTGTTATACAGCAGTGAAAATGAATAAAATACAGCTACATGCAACAACCTGGATTACAGTTAGTGGCATAATGTTGAGTGAAAAACCAAGTCTCAGAAGACTATGTCAACTATGCTACCTTTCTAGAAAGTGGAAAATCAAAACTATGAATAGTCTACAGCTTAGACATATTTTTATGCAAGGAGATCATAAAATTTCTGATAGTCATTATCTTCAGAGTGAAACAGGAAGATGGGTTAAGGGAAGGGAGCACATCGGAAGTTTAAGTGATTGGAAATGTTCTTGAGTTGAGTTCATAGTACATCATTATAAGTACATTAAAAGGATATATATCAGTGGTGATGGCATGTCATGAATTAGAATTTATGATTAAATTTTTTGTGTACCTGAAGTCTTAGAGAGGAAAAAGAAAAACCAGGGATGAGAGGATAGTTTTCTACTCCTGCCTAAGAGACACAAAGCTAGATAGAATGTAATATCAATAGCTGCTTAAGGAAGTGAATTATGGAGTGGGACCAGGTGAATTTTCAGTTCAGAGTTGAAACTTAGTAAGTTGAAGCTGTCTGCTTTATTTGATTTATTTCTTGAAATTACAGGAAAGGGCAGTGTGTGTGTTATGTTATTCTGGTAGCTCTCTGTTGTTTTAATTACTCATGCATCTTGTAGTGCCCATTCAATTCTAGCCTTATGCATTTTTTAAATTTTAAATGAATTTGAATTTTAAATTTTAAACTCCTCAGTCATATTCGCCACATTTCAAGTGCTTAATAGCCACATATGATTCATGGATATAGATATAGAATATTTTCATTATTGCTGAATGTTATATTTGACAACACTGGAACTCTTCACAGAAATCAAATGCACATTTGATTCCTTTAATGTCCCCAGAATTATATTAGCTGATTGTATTAGCAAAACAGGTATACCTTAAATGACTTTTCCATTGACCTATGGTTATGAAAGATTGAATTGATTTTGGTTATAGTTAGAATGCTCTCTATCCCCATCTCATTATTCATAACACTTTTCTAGCATCTTTAATGATTTCACAAACGATAATGCAGCGAAGAAATCTACACTTTTGTTTTATAATTGTAAATTTTAAGATGCAATTCAAATACAGTTACAGTTATTCTTTAAAATAATTCAACTAATATTGAGTGATATGCTTTGTTTCTGGTTGGAGTTAAGGGAGAAAAAGGAAGGTCACCTTTTCTATATTTCTAATATCCTACCTCAGGTCTTATAGCAGTTTAAATATTTCTTACTAAAATCGTTTGAAAGTATTTATAAATTACTGGTTTACAAGATATTTTTAAGCATGTCATATATTTTGTTTCATTAATTTGCACTTTGACTATTAAATGTTACTGACAAATTTAAAAGGATATTACTTATGGACACGTCTAATGTGTTTGTATTATTATTGCCTAATGAATAATTATACTGGGATTTTTTTTTTATATATATACATATATAGTTGTTGAAGTCCGAAGAGGATTCCTCATATAAACCTGTGAAGAAAGCTTGTACTCAACTTGTTGATAACCTAGTTGAGCACATTCTTAAATATGAGGAATCTCTAGCTGGTAAGACATTTTATATATTGGTCTTTAGTTGATTTTATAAGATATTTTAAAATACTTTGGGCATATTTATCATTGTTGCCTCTGGCTCTGCTTGCCTAATACATTAACTACTTCACCTTTAAATGAAATTTGTTTTTGTTATGTAGTTATCTATTTGTTGCATCCTAGATTATATTTCTGGATTAAGATTGAATAAGATTATTTAGAGCAGTGTAATAAAAGCATAGGCCTCATCTCTTCCAGCTATCTTTCAATAGCATATAATTTTAGATGTCGTGTTGAACAGGAATAAAAGTAAGCCCAGGAGATAATACGTATTTAGCGAAAGGCATTTACCACAAAACTGATATCTCTTAAATCATATAAAATTTTCTCTCAAAATGAAGTTTTAGCTATTATAAAAATGTTTTTAAAAGATTTGTATTACATTCCTAATATTATCTATAATATCTATTATATTCTCTACCAGACACAAATCTGGAGGGTTTAATCAATTATAAATAAATAATAAAAATATAAAAATTGATACTCATTGCTTAAAGCACTCAAGACTAACATTACTTTCCATCTCCTAATGCACATTAATGAGAAACAACAATCAGCCTTGGTCATTCTCCAGAAAAGGGGGCCAGTAGCCTCTAACAGAGGTACCATTTATGACACATAAAGAAATTGTTGATATCCTTTATATTTTTTCTGTAATTTTTTAAATTTTTTTTTTCATTTTCCATGTGTACCTCTTTTTTCTTTTTATCTCCTTGTTCTGTTTCCCCTATTTTTCCCCATCCTAGAATTTAGGGGTGATACTGGTATCCCTTAATATTAAAAAGTTGCCAGTCCCCTCTAAAACTTAATTTGTTTCCTAAGAATCAGTGTGTCTCCTAACTAGCAACATTGTCCTCCCACTAGAACAGCATTTTGTTTGACTTTCTAATACAACATTGGTCCAACTTCTGTTTGTCATTCCCATTTTTTAATTCTTCTACCACAGCAACATCTCTTTTTTCCGAGTACCTTTAAATACAGTATCACCACAGCTAAATTGCTAACTTCCTTTCCTATATTCACTTCCATTCATTTTTAGATATAACCAACACCACATTTATTCCTAAAAGCCCATCCCTAAACTTCCCAACTTTTAACTTCAGTTCTACTTTTAACTTCAGTCCTATACCTCCTAGTGTAAAATTTGCCTTCTAAACCATGGCCTCTTTGTTCTGTCTTCAGTATATGAATTTCTATAACAAAGAAAAAATGAGATATAGAAAGTCTAGTATCATAAATACTAATCCATTATATGGAGGCCTATACCAAATCTATTCAGGGGATAATATTTAGTAATTTAAATAACATTCTGAATAATTTCCACTGCCTTGTCATATTTTAGTGTTTTATTTCTCTTTGTCTTTCTAGACTCTGACAATAAAGGTGTGAATTCTGGAAGACTGGTAGCTTGCATAACCACTTTATTCTTATTCAGCAAAATAAGACCCCAGCTGATGGTTAAACATGCCATGACTATGCAACCATACCTTACCACTAAATGTAGTGTAAGTATAGAGCTGTCTTATTTTTCTTCTTACATAAAGCATATATTAAGTGTTTTAAATTTAAAATTCACATGTGTCACCCACATTCTCACTGACAGATCAGCTGTGTCATTCAAATATATATGTTCTAATATTTGTAGCATATTATCTACAAACATCAATTTTCCAATATATTATAAATAAGGTTCAGACTCCATTTCTTTGTAAACTCCTCAAGCCAAACCTTCAGTAAATGCTTAATAAATGTTCTAGCTATTGTGAAGACCTCAAAGGTGGATGAAGCAAAGTTGCTGTCTTTGAGGAATTTACTATCTTTTGGATTCTGAATTTACTTTTCATTTGTCATTTATAATGTGTTATTAATGTATTTTATTTATTTTTATAATAGAGCAATATATTGAATATGGGAAATCTACTATCATACCAGAGATGTTAGGCTGTTTTATGTTTTCATAAAACAAAATATGAAAATTAAATAAAACATTCCTTGAATAAAATAATCCAGCAAGTAAAGTAAGATTTAAAAATATATATATAAGCATAGTAAGTTAAGTGATTTGTTACAGATGTTAAATTTTAAAATACTCTAAAAACTTACAAATGTAAATGGTTTTTCACATACTGTGTTCCTAATGTTCCTAAGGAGCTCATTTTAACTGTTTACTACATTTGTTTTGCTGATATGGTAAGTTTTTTGGTGATCTAACTTACAAATTCTGGTGAAAACCTCAGGACTTCCTGAGAAAACTTTAAGAACTGAGGAGTATAGCAAGGGATTAAAAATACTTAAAAACAACATATGGTACTTCTGAGATGCTAATTCTATCTTTAGGGCTTGTATTAGATCCAGTGATAAATTGGTTAATATGTAATCTGTGGCCAATAATAACTAGTATTTATTAAGTACAGTACCAGGGACTGTGACTAATTTTACATGCATTATTTCATTTCCTATGTGAGGTAGGAACTATTATTATTTCAGTTTCAGATAAGGAAACTAAAGCTTAGAGACTATAAGTAACTGGCCCAATGTCACATAGCTAACCAGTGCCAAAGTTAGAATTCAGCCCCATATCTGTCTGCTAGTAGAATCTGGACTATAATGTAACCTGTATAAATAGTCCTTGTGTGATTTTGAGCCAGTATTTTCTGAAAGCAAGATCACTTTTAGAACACTTTGCATAATTTTGTGTCTGTATATAAACAAATATAAAGTGTTATGTAAATAAGACCCATCTCATACATGTTAGGCACCTTTTTTAATGTTTTTTGGTTTTATTTTTCTGTTCTATCCTCATCTTTATTTATTCTCCTTTCAGAGTAAGCAACCTGGAGTATTCTTATATTCTTTATCCATGATTCTATAATTCTGGACACACAAATATATATAAATGGTTGCCCAGGTTTTTTAAAAATCAAATTATGTTATATACATACCTGTTAGCCCTATCTATTAATCACACATGACCTGGTATATATCCAATTCTTTCTTTTAAATGGCTACATATTCATTTTATGGATGTCCTATGATTTATTTAATCATTTTCCTATTTGGCAGGTATTTACATTGTTTCCTATTGATCACCACTACAAATAATTTCTTAATAAACTTTCCTATTTATATACCTTTAAGTACTACTGGTGCTTTTACTTTGTTGGGACAGAGTGAGAAATGGACTTGCTTGGTTGAGAGAATGATTATTTTGATTTTGATTTTGATTTTGAATAGATCTTGCCAGATTGCTGGTGGTTATGTTTTATATAGCCTTTTTGAAAAGCTATATATGACAATCAGTGTCATTATTTTTGTACTCTTTGCCAGTCTAACAGGTATAAAGGAATAATCATTGTTTCAGTTTCTTTCCCTGACTTCCAAGAAAATTGAGCAGTTTGTCATGATATGGACCAGTTGGACTTGCTTTTTTATGAATTGACTATTCATATCATTTGCCCATTTTCCCTTTGAATTATGGGGCTATTTTTCAGTTTTTGAAAACTCTTCAAATGATTTAAATATTTTAGATATTAAACCATCTTACATTATGTTCATTTCAGATATTTCTTTTTAGTGTTATATTCTACTGCTCTTTTCCTTCATGATTTCCATCTTTTTTTTAAATTTTTCTTTTGGGATTTAAGATATTTCTTTTTTTTAAGTAAAATGTTAGCAGTGGTTCTCAAATGAATTCACCCCTTACCCAAAAAAAACCTCTCCTATCCCTAGACCCACTTTAATTCAACTCATATTGCTTAAAGGGATTAAAAATAGGAGATGGCAAGAAATGACAGGATTTCTAAGCTATTTAGAAAGAAGTATTCAGCTTTTTTTTTTTTTAAAATCCTCTAGGGATCCTAAAAGGAAGGATTGCTGTGAGATGGGAAAGTTTTTAACCTGTGAGACAATACGCTCAAAAAGTCCAAATAAGTGTCAGTAATCCATTGCTAACAATGAGGAGTGGTAGCTTGACTAGATTAAAAACATACATTGGAAGCTTTACTCCACAAATAAGAACTAGTAACTTTGGTTGTCTTTGGCAAGATGAACTGGGTGGCTGGAGAATGGGTGGGAAAGAGACTTTTTATTGAAATCTTTTGGTACCTTTTGATTTTTTTAAATACTCTGCCTCTTTTTTTTTACAATATGCTTAGTTTTTTTAGTTAAAGAAAAATGTGTTTAAATTTAAAATAAAGAAGCCTTATGTCTAGATCTGGGGCTCTACATTTTTATCTGTCATTAAAAAGTTTACCACAGGGTTTCTCAGCCTCAGCACTATTGACAGTTAGGACCAGATTATTCTTTGTTGTTCAGGGACTGTTCTGACAACAGGGATGTTCAGCAGCATCCCTGGTGTCTGCCCACTAGAAGCCAGTAGCACCCCCCGCCCTGAGTCCCATTAGGACAACCAGAAATGTCTCCAGATACTGCCACATACCCCTGGATGGGGAGAGGATGCAGCAAACTCACCCCCATTTGAGAACTACTGGGTTATCATACCCCAGCTTGAAAAGTATTAATTGTAAGAACTGTACCAGTCTTTGTACAATAGTGTTGATATTTAAATCATTTTTTTTAGAATTGAATTGTGTTGCATTTTAGGGGGAAAAAAGGAACTAGCATTTTGATTGACTCCAAGATCACATGGTAGTGGTAGAGCCAGAGTCCAGATCCTGATACTCTATCTGGTGCTTTTTCTTCCATACCTTAAAAAAAGCTCTTACCTACTCGACTTTTTTTAAAATGAAACTTTACATAAATTATACCCCACCACAAATACATAAAGCTGTACATAGGGTTTCTTTTCAGGTTTTGGGTATTCATAAAGCACTGATTTTATTCTTAACAGACACAAAATGATTTCATGGTTATTTGCAATGTTGCAAAAATCCTAGAGCTAGTTGTACCACTGATGGAACATCCAAGTGAAACTTTCCTTGCCACTATTGAAGAAGATCTAATGAAGCTTATCATCAAATATGGCATGACTGTAAGCATTGAGTTTACCATTTCTATATTGATTAGTATATAATTTATAAGTGATAACTTGTAAAATATTATTATATGTCACAATTAAGTTCCTATATATTATTATATTTTTAAGTAAATATTTGTAAGAAGCTAAATTTTTAAAATAGTGTGTTTTTACCTTTAACTTTTACCTAAACAATAACATTTTCTGTATTTTTTAGGTAGTACAACATTGTGTGAGCTGTCTTGGGGCCGTTGTAAATAAAGTGACACAAAATTTTAAATTTGTGTGGGCCTGTTTCAATAGATACTATGGTAAGTTCAGTGCCTGAACTTTAAAATTATTCTGCTAGGTTCTTCAGTGTATCCAACTCATTTTAAACAAACCTGATACAAGGCTAGAATTAAGGAAATTATAAGAGGTGTGATTGTCCTTCATGATCCACTCTCAGATGCAATATTTTCTAGTATCTTTTGTATTCCCTTAAGAATCCACTATGGGCTGGGTGCGGTGGCTCACGCCTGTAATCAATCCTAGCACTCTGGGAGGCCGAGGCGGGCGGATTGTTTGAGCTCACGAGTTCGAGACCAGCCTGAGCAAGAGCGAGACCCCGTCTCTACTAAAAAGATAGAAAGAAATTAACCGGACAACTAAAAATATATAGAAAAAAATTAGCTGGGCATGGTGGCGCATGCCTGTAGTCCCAGCTACTCAGGAGGCTGAGGCAGTAGGATTGCTTGAGCCCAGGAGTTTGAGGTTGCTGTGAGCTAGGCTGACGCCACAGCACTGTAGCCCGGGCAGTTTATCTCCTCATAAGTAAAAATTGGTAAATTTTCTGCCTGTTATATAAAGTAAAATTTAAATATTTTTTCTTACATTAGTTGTTTTAGGCTCTAAAGAGTGCCCTGATAATTCTAGACATATTTAATACTTAAAACAGTTAGTAAAAATTAATTATGATTCATTAGTAGTAATTATTTGAACATAGTAACTTAAAAATAAAGGGTTTATTGTAAATATAACTTACCTTTATTAGGTGCCATTTCAAAATTAAAAAGTCAGCACCAAGAGGACCCAAACAACACTTCTCTTCTAACAAACAAACCAGCACTTCTTAGGTCTCTTTTCACTGTTGGAGCACTATGTCGACATTTTGATTTTGATATGGAAGATTTTAAAGGCAACAGTAAGGTAAAGATTATAATATTACTTGGAATGCTGTGAAACGTAAAACTGTGTGAGCTGAGAATAACTGTAATGAAGGCAGCGTTAAAGTAGGCTGCTTCAGTTAGAATTCTGAAAACTGGTACTCACAGCCTGATCCTTGGACTGGCCTCTGATCCATGAACTATTACTGGTGTATGACAAGATATGAAGTTTCTGTGACAAATTATATCAGCTTTGTAACAGTAGGCACACTGTTGAGATCAACAGCTGACTTTGTTTTTTTTCCCAATGAAGGGAGCAGTACATTGATTTACATTCTGACGCAAGCTGCTTTGCCACAAACTGGTACTTTAAATGCCACTGTTCTAAAATAAATGGAATTGGTGACTTATTTTTTAGTACAGTTCACATATGGAAATTCTCATTATTTGCCTTTAGGTAATTTTTTTCCTTTATACTTGAAAATTTATCTAAATTACTCTTCTTGAATACTTTCATGTGGTTTTTCCCCCCTTAGGTTAACATAAAGGATAAAGTACTTGAACTATTGATGTATTTTACAAAACATTCAGATGAAGAAGTACAAACAAAAGCTATCATTGGTCTAGGTAAGTTAAGTCTAAGTTTCTTTATAGTTTTTAGCTGTTTGAGATGTGGAGCAAGTGTTTAATATTTTAAATCTAAATTGTTGATTTATTTAAATATATTTCTACTAGCAGTAGGATCTGGTCCATGTAGCATTAGGGATTAAAACACCTGGGATCCATTCTTAGTGACCTCCTGGGTAACCTTGAGCAAATCACTTAACTTCTTTGTTCATTAGTTTCTTCATTAGTAAAATAGAGATAACAGTCTCATCCCTACTTAAGAATATCTTAATATTTATTAAAGTACTTTGATAAAGAAAGATGGTGTAGAAGAAGACTGTTCTGTTTGCCTTTTTTTTAAATGTGAGACAAGGTCTCACTCTGTTATCCAAACGGGAGTACAATGATATGGTCACAGCTCACTGCAACCTTCAGTTCCCAGGCTTAAGCAATCCTCCTTGCTCAGCCTCCCGAGTAGCTAGAGCTATAGGCGCATGCCACCATACCTGGCTAATTATTTTATTTTTTGTAGAGATGGAGTCACACTGTGTTTGCCCAGGATGGACTCAAACTCCTCGGGCTCAAGTGATCCTCCTGCCTTGGCCTCCCGAACTGCTGGAATTACAGGGATGAGCCACCATGCCTGGCCCTGTTTGCATATTTTTTAATTGTTCTTTTTCATTGCAAAGCTTTACCACTACATGCAGCTGCCACTTCTAGTTAAAACAATGAGCAGTCTCCACAGACTTTTATGTATATAGGAGCAAATGGTAACGAACCCAAAAGGAACAGTTTGGATGTGTACCTTTTCCATATTATTTTTCTAGGAAGCATTGATGTAATAAAAACATGTTTTGGTAATCCTAGCACTCTGGGAGGCCGAGGCGGGTGGATCGCTCGAGGTCAGGAGTTTGAGACCAGCCTGAGCAAGAGTGAGACCCCGTCTCTACTAAAAAAATAGAAAGAAATTATCTGGCCAACTAAAAATATATAGAAAAAATTAGCTGGACATGGTGGCGCATGCCTGTAGTCCCAGCTACTCGGGAGGCTAAGGCAGTAGGATCGCTTGAGCCCAGGAGTTTGAGGTTGCTGTGAGCTAGGCTGATGCCACGGCACTCACTCTGGCCCGGGCAACAGAGAGAGACTCTGTCTCAAAAAAAAAAACAAAAAAAAAACATGTTTTGTAGATGGTTAGGTCTATATGGCTTATAATTAGAGTATGGGGCAATAGGAGGAGAATAGCATTAAAGTATCTGCATTGAATGTACTTAAAAAAATATTTAAGAACAATCTGGGTTTTGATTTTTGTTGTTGTTATTTATTTTGTGCAAATACAGTTGGCCCTCCATATCCATGGGTTTCCCATCTGCAGATTCAAGTAACCAAGGATTGAAAATATTCAGAAAAAACATAGATCTGTACTGACCATGTATAGATTATTCTTCTGGTCATTACCTGAACAATACAATGTAACAACTATTTGCATAGCATTTACATTGTATTGGGTATTGTAAGTAATCCAGAGATGATTTAAAGTATACAGGAGGATGTGCATAGGCTATATGCAAATACTATATCATTTTATGTAGGGACTTGAGTATTCACAGATTTTTGTATCCCCAGGAGGTCCTGGAATCAATCCCCCACAGATACCGAGGGATGACTCTATATGTAAAGCTAAGATTAATAATTTATTTGAAAATTTTATTTGTTAGCATTATCAAGGTTTATAATTTAACTGATACATATGGGAAGTTGTTTGTATTACAGTCTATTGAATAAAAATGAGTAATAACAGATTCTAGGTTGCCCAAATCTCATTAAATCATGTTTATGATATCTCTAAATAAATTTAAATCTTATTACCTTATTCTTCCTCCATCCCTTTCAGAAAATTACTTAGAGGACATATAGTAAAAAATCAGATGTCATTTAAGCCAATGTGTACGCTTAATATTCAGTCTAGACATAAGTAATATGGAGTCACAAAACGAATAGTGTTACAGCTAATTCAGAGAATAAATAAATGAAGTTTAACTTAAAGAAGCAGCGCTATCCAGGAAATAGTGCCTCTATACCAGTTAATAAAACACATCTTGCCTGGGCTATAGTTATCCTGAGTGACCTTGGGCTAGTTATCTGATCACCCTGTGCTTTGAGTTTAGTTTGTTGTTTGGTGTCAGTAATACTTGCTATCATCAGAGATGTTCATTTTTTCTCAAATAAGTGAGCATTATATTCAAATAAGCATGGATAATAATATTATATTGCTATTTATTAACCAGCGGTTATAGAATTCAGCATTGTGGTCTTACTATAATGCCATGTGAGAAAGAAATGGAAGAAATTCTTGGCTCTGGTTTTAGAATTTTTCTGTTTCATTAAGTGAATATATTTTAATATATTTTTTAAAATAATGTCAATGTAGCACCTTCTGCTAGGGATCTGAAAAATGTTTGCAGACATTACTTCATAAATCCTAAAAACATCCCTTTGAGGTAGGTGGGTGGTAAATATTATTATCCCCATTTTACAGATGGAGAATTGAGGCACAAAGAGATTATGTGACTCACCTAAGGTCACACTACAAGTCAGTGGTGGAGCCAGGAATAGAACCCAAGACTCCTGACTCCTAATCCACTCCCCTAGCCACTAGGCCCTGCTCCCTCCTCAAGGTTTCCTCTTGTGTGAAATTCTCCTTTGAAATGCAATTTCTTGTTTTTAATTCATGGGGAAAGAAGTACCTGCTCTAATACTTCTCTAGGTAAGGCCACTAGCATATTCTTCCAGTCATTTCAAGTTTTAATTTTTTGGAATTAGGAGCTCTTTATATAATTATTAACATTTTCATTAAGTGTTATATTTAATTTTAATATGAATATATGAAGAGATTTTTTTTTTCCTCTTCCTTAGGATTTGCCTTTATTCAGCATCCAAGTCTAATGTTCGAGCAAGAAGTAAAGAATCTATATAATAATATTTTGTCTGATAAGAACTCCTCAGTGAATTTAAAAATACAAGTGTTAAAAAACCTCCAGACCTACCTACAAGAAGAGGATACACGTATGCAGCAGGCAGATAGAGACTGTAAGTGAAAATATATTTTTAAATTTCACAGTACAGCTATAGTTATGCTACTGTAAGATTCATTTCTTTAAACCAAATATCTAAATTTCCTTTTCTATTGAAAGAATTATATATGAGTCCTTATGGTGAGGTCTATAGCTAGGCTTTAGAGTATTCTTAAACTCCCTAAAATAGTTGTGAAATTTTATGTGTCTGTAAACATTACCATATTTTGAGGCAGGAGAGGGATTATAGTTCTCATCAGGTTCTAAAGGGCCTCTGACACAGACAAAAAAAAAAGATTAAGAAACATTGAGGTAGAATACTAGCTACAATATTTTGTGATTTTGGCTGTGGCTTAATTTGGGAATATTTAGTAAAGTTAATATACATGCTCTTGATATGTGTTTATCGTTTGCTTCCTTTTGTAGGGAAGAAAGTTGCAAAACAGGAAGACTTAAAAGAAATGGGTGACGTTTCCTCAGGGATGAGTAGTTCCATCATGCAGCTTTACCTCAAACAGGTGCTTGAGGCGTTTTTTCATACCCAGTCAAGTGTACGCCATTTTGCCCTAAATGTCATTGCATTGACTCTAAATCAAGGTCTTATTCATCCAGTTCAGGTAAGCATATTTTATAGCAGCAGCACTTACTATCAGAGTCAGATAAGTTGTCATTTGAAGACACTGTGATTAAAGAATAAATAGTTCTTTATTCCTCTTAATGTTTAATCTTCTTTGTCCTAATCTCTTAAAAATCTAAGTTTTATACAATCTCTTAGGTTATCATTATTGTAAAATACTATACATTCATAATAATGTCTCTATTAGGCAGGCTTTCAGTTTCTGTTGGTAGAACATGCACTCAAATTATTTTTCTAAGTAGAGGTGATAGATTTGTTTTAATTCATATTTACTTTTATCTCTAAGAACTAGCAATATATGTCAAGAGGGCTAACCAGGTTTAAGAGTATAATCTGATTAACAATGTGGAGTTTTAGTTCACAAAAAATAAATTATGTAATCTGAGCTCAGTTTTTTCATCTTTAAGTTGAAGGTAATATCAACTACCCAATACCTCACAGCACTGATGTAAGAACAAAATAGTATAATAAAGACATATATTCGTATTACTGAAGATTGGCAGCCAATGCTGATGTATTAATATACCACCATCTGATGGTCAGAAGAGTGCCATAGGCTACAAAAGTGAATTTATTAAATAACCAAGGTCTATACTCTCCAAGATTTATATTTTGGCTATATTTCATGGAACCTTTAAAAAAATATGCTGTATTTAAATATGCTGTGGTCTTCCTTGTGTCCCGAAACAAAGCACATTAATGAATATTTAGCCTGTTCTTCATGACTCGGGTGATCATCATCAAGATCGCTTATTACAATGTACAACAGTATGTTCAGACTCTCACCTTTCTGAAATACTTAGGGATCTTTCTTGGTGCTTTTTATTATTATATCTGCTTTTTTTAACTTCTTTTCAAATTTTACACTTATAAAGAAATTGCAACAGTGATACAATGAATTCCTTTTAATTCTTCACCTATATTCATAATTTGTTAGCATTTTGCCACATTTGCTTTATCTCTTTCTATACATCTACTTTTTTCTGAATCATTTGATAGTAAGTTTCAGATATTATGATTCTTTACCTCTAAACACTTCAGCGTGTATTTTCTTCCCCCCTCAAACCCCAAGACAGAGTCTCACTGTGTTGCCTGGGCTAGAGTGCAGTGCAACCTCACTCTCCTGGGCTCCAGTGATTCTCCTGCCTCAGCCTCCCTAGTAGCCAGGACTGCAGGCACATGCCACCATGCCTGGCTAATTTTTTTTCTGTGTCTCGCTCTTGCTCAGGCTGGTCTTGAACACTTGACCTCAAGCAGTCCTCCCACCTCAGCCTCCCAGAGTGTTAGAATTACAGGCATGAGCCACTGCGGCCAGCCTTCATCATGTATTTTCTAAAACAAGGACATAATAAAACTGTACAAAAACATAATATAATCATTAAATTTAGGAAGTTTGAAATTGATACGATATTATCTAACATACAGTCCATTTTCAGATTTTGCTAGTTAAGCCAATAGTGTTCTTTATAGACTTTTTTTGTTTCCTGTTCCGGGACTTAATACATGATCATTCATTTTATTTAGTGCCATGTCTATATTTTAAAGTTGTATTATGTTTATTATTGTTTTTTTCTGGCCTTCTTACTGCCATTTGATTCAGATTCATTTAACATACCAGTGGTGTTTCTTTTCTTTTTCTTTCTTTTTTTTTTTTTTTTTGAGACAGAGTCTCACTCTGTTGCCCAGGGCTAGAGTGCTGTGGCATCAGCCTAGCTCACAGCAACCTCAAACTCTTGGGCTCAAGTGATCCTCCTGCCTCAGTCTCCCGAGTAGCTGGGACTACAGGCATGCGCCACCATGCCTGGCTAATTTTTTTCTATATATTTTTAGTTGTCTGGTTAATTTCTTTCTATTTTTTAGTAGAGACGGCGTCTCGCTTTTGCTCAGGCTGGTCTCAAACTCCTGACCTCGAGCGATCCTCCTGCCTCAGCCTCCCAGAGTGCTAGGATTACAGGCGTGAGCCACTGTGCCTGGCCAACAGTGGTGTTTCTTAACTTTAGAAATACAATGAATATGGCTGCTACCAACTATTTGATCCTTGAAGCCACATCTGAAATTAACTTTATGAAAAAAAAATTATATTTTCCTAGCTTTGAGTATGGAAAACAAATTGCTATTTGCCATGTATTATCTTTACAAAGCAAAATCAGTCAAATTTGAAAAATTATTGGTTTATACATTTGTAGTATGTATCATAATCTTGAATAGATAGTGTTAGTATGGGACTACTTTTTAAAAAACTCTAAATTCACATTGAAATTCTTTAAATTTTACCATATCAGTATTTTTGCTGCTGCTCCGGTGCTTTCTTGCTTTAAATTAAATCTAAAGATTTATCAATTTTAAAAGAACACTGAAACATAGCCTTTACAGGAAAGCCTATACGGTTAAATTCATATATCCCACGTATACAAGTTTGACATATGTCAGGATACAGTTAAAGCTTTTACTACTATGATATCTCATAAATCTTTTATTTTTATTTCCAGTGTGTGCCATATTTAATTGCTATGGGCACAGACCCAGAACCTGCTATGCGGAACAAGGCTGATCAGCAGCTTGTGGAAATAGACAAAAAATATGCTGGATTCATTCATGTATGTATTTTAAAATCGTATAACCTAAATTTAAACATCTTTTTTTTAGTAAACCATTTCTTTGTAAATGTCTTGCTCATATTCATTAGAATAAAATGTTTTGCTTAGTACTTAGCTTCTAAACATGCAACTAAGTTTGTCCTCTGAACTGTTTATTCTAGTTTAAAATTAACTCTTAAGGTTGGCCTAGACAGTCCAGCAAGCACAATGGATTAAAAATCAGGAAGCATGGGTTTTAGACTCTATTATGTGATCTTGGCAGCAGCAATTCTGCTGGGCCTCAAATTTTTCTTCTATAAAATGAGAGTGTTGTAATAGATGATCTCTAATGTTCCTTCTAGCAATTCATTCTATGATTTTATTATTTTAAATAAGAAAACTAAATAAAGAAGTGAGCCTCAGAAATTAATGTTCAATGTATATCTTTAATTTGACTCTTAATTTCCCTGACAAAAATGAGGGTTTTATTGATTTCAGATGAAAGCAGTGGCTGGTATGAAGATGTCTTACCAGGTACAACAGGCAATCAACACGTGCCTAAAAGATCCTGTAAGGGGTTTCAGACAAGACGAGTCCTCTAGTGCTTTGTGTTCACACCTTTACTCCATGATCCGTGGAAACCGCCAACACAGACGAGCGTTTCTTATTTCTTTACTCAACCTCTTTGATGACACAGCAGTAAGCATACAAACTTATTGTTTTAAGAAAATAAATGTTCTAGAAATACTATGGCTAAAAGTCACCATTTTTTAAATATTACAATTTTAGTATGTGATAGTGACTTTATTAAATATGTTTCCTTAATCCACTAAGTTATTTACAAGGTATGTAGTCAAAATTGAAGATGAAATTTTACATGGGAATGAATAGAAGGAATAAAGTATTATCTTGCTGCCATACTGAGTATCTTATAAACTTGATAACAGTTCCTGTAAGCCTATCTTTAAATAAGGTACATCACTAAACTGTCACTTAAATAAATAAATAAAATGAACTTCTCTCATTTTCTGTACAACTCAAATATTGTAAGAGCATATTAGGTTTTTGTCTGCTGAGATCCCTTGTTGTTCACCTTGGCTTCCTTAATGAAGAGCCTGCTTTGTCTACAGTAGTCCCTTCTTATCCTCGAGGATATGTTCCAAGACCCCCCTCCCCAACCCCAGTGGATGCCTGAAACCATGGATAGGGTGGAACCCTATATATACAGTCATGTGCCGCTTAACAATGGGAATACATTCTGAGAAATACATAGACGATTCTGTCATTGTACAAACATCATAGAGTATACTTACACAGACCTAGATGGTATAGCCTACTGTACACCTAGGCCACATGGTATAGCCTGTTGCTTCTAGGTTACAAACCTGTATGGCATGTTACTGTACTGCATACTGTAGGTAGTTGTAACACAGTGATAAATATTTGTGTAGCTAAACATAGAAAATATACAATAAAAATATGATACTGTAATCTCATGGGACCACTATTGTATATGTGATTTACTGTTGACCAAAACACCGTTATGCGACACATGACTGTACTATGTTTTTTCTATACATACATGACTATGATTAAATTTATTTTATAAATTGGTCATAGTAAGAGATTAACAATAATAAAATAGAACACTTGTAATAATGCACTATAATAAAAGTTATGTGAATGTGGTATCTCTCGCTCACTCGCTCTCTCTGAAAATATCTTACTGTACTATACTTGCCTATCTTTGGACCACGAATGATCATGGATAACTGCAACTGCAGAAAGGGAAACCATGAAGAAGGAGGGGGGCTACTGTAATTACAGTTTTGACACTTCTGGCTGTTGTACAAGTTGCATTGGCCAGGAACATAAGCCAAGAAAACAACGTTCTTTTTTTTTAAGTTTACCTTTTAATTTATGTATTCTTTTGGCACCTGCTGTATGTCAGCCATTGTGCTAAGAGGTTAGACATAGAATAGTAAAGACAGATGTGGTATCGGCCCACATAAAACTTAGAGATGAGTCTATGTGTATAGCAGCTTTAAAAAGAATGAGATATTGTTTCTTATTTTAATTACTTGTTAGCTTGATACCAGATTTTCATAACAAAGCAAAATTATAATTACCAGAGTGTAGATAACTCATTAGACCTCTTTAAGTACTACATGAAATGTTTAGAGATATGAACTAGCAAATAAATATTACATCTGTTTCAGAAATACCCAGAATATGGCCCGGCATGGTGGCTCACACCTATAATCCTAGCACTCTAGGAGGCTGCGGCCGGGGAGGAGCACTTGAGTTTGAGACCAGCCTGTGCAAGAACAAGACCCCATCTCTACTAAAGAAAAATAGAAAAAATAATTAGCCTAGGCAACTAAAAATGGAAAAAATTAGCCAGACGTGGTGGTATGTGCCTATAGTCCCAGCTACTCTGGAGGCTGAGGCAGGAGAATTGTTTGAGCCCAGCAGTTTGAGGTTGCTTTGCTGTGAACTAGGCTGACGCCACAGCATTCTGGCCCAGGTGACAGAGTGAGAGCCATCTCAAAAAAAAAAAAAAAAAAAAAGCCTAATGCTCATAATATAACTTATCATCATCATATCATGATCATTACTAAACTTGCATTGTGTGTAGGACACTATGCTAAGTGTACAAAATGGTATCATGTAGTGGTCTTGCACTCAGAGGATTTTACTTCAAGTTGTAGGGATAGGGCCCAAAATAAGGAAAATAAATGGTGATTAAGGTTACTGTATCCTGAGTACCTCATGGTTTATGTTGATGATATTGCTCTAGTCTTTGTCTCTCCTGAGCTTCATTCCTGTGTGGTTTCACTCCTGTTCTGTGTCACCAGCTGGATATTTTATCATCTCAGTGTATGAAATTCTAAACTGGAAATCTAACTCTCATAATGTAGTGCTTTCTTCTGACTGTCTTCAACAAAGGAAGTCAGAAGATGAATAAGTCACTGAAGGCCTAGAAGTATTAGATGAGAGGGAGCAACTGTATAAAGTAGGAGGGAGGAAGATGTTCCAGGCAGAGGTAAAAAATGTGAATAAAAATACAAAAATAAGAATGTGTGAGAAATAATGAATAGATTGTTATTTGAGGCAGAAAGATCATATTGAGGCTTAGTATATAGAAGATCCTGTAAATGATGGAAAACCATTGAAAGTGTTTGAATAAAATGTTGAGGACAGGTATCAAAGAGCATTTCAGGAGTGTGAATTTCTCAGCATTGTGTTCATACTGATGTTGATGCATGATGATGACAGTAGGGGAAAAAAGAATGGATAGTACAAAAGGAGAAATGTTGTTAGGAAGGAATAAATTAAATGAGACTCTGTGAGAAGAATAGTTAAAGGATGACTGGAATATTTTTATCCTGAGCACTTGAGAAAATGATAGGACTGTTGCTAAAGACAGGTTGAAAAGGAGTTGGCTTGAGAAGGACATAGAAGGGGAATAAAGAGCTAGGAAGAGAAAACTAAGGAAGAAGAAGATTTCAGGAAGGAAAGTGTGGATAATAGTGTCAGATGCTACTGAGAAGTCAAGTAGAATAAAAAGTAAAAAATAGGGTGGTGGGATGATTGGTGAACTTGGTGAGGGACAAAAGCAGATTTTAATTTAAGAGTAGTGGGGAAGACATGGGAGGAGCAGTCTACTCTTTTAGGAATTTTGAATTTGAAAGAAAAGAGCAATATAGGACTTTTATGACCAAAGTTGAAGAATTTCAGAGTTTTGAAAAGGTTTGTTCAGTTTTATCAGGAAAAAGTACATATATATAAATGGCAGTGTTAAAACTAATTGATGAGGTAGGGTTCTCTGTCTGCATTTTTCAACTGTAACATGTAGGTGTTGACGCATATTTTAAAATAAATAGAATGAGAGTAATATAAATAGCACGTTTATTCTATCTGTCATATGGGATTTTTGTTGTTGCTACTGCTGCTGTTAGGTTTTATGTTGTTTGGATGGTAGGGCAGGGTAGATGGTAGGAGGGAGTGTTTTTTGGTTGCTATTTTTTCTTTCTTTTTTTTTTTGACCTATAAATGTTCAATGCCTTTCTGTTTATATTCTGTATAATCATGACATGCTGAAAGTCTCTGTTTAAGTTATTTTTTTTTAAAGCAAACAACTAGTACTAACCGTAATTTTTCTCTTAAATTTTGCCTACCTCAGAGTTTTTATAATGTGAACCTGGTAGCACTGTCAAAACAACTCTGAGATTCTAAATTACATATACAGAGGAAACTGACAAATGTTTTATGAGTACATGAATTTTACATTTTTTTTTAAACCCATGTATTAGTCCTATAATTGCTACTTATTTTGAGGGTGGAATAGTAACTGTGTGTAACTGATCTCCATATGGGCTAAACTGTTAGAAGCACAATGACATAATTATGAACTCATGTATACTTTCTGATGTGGTATGGATTTATCATAAAGATTCCATATACTCTGTAAGAAAACTTCAAGGAATTTCACTTGGGTGCATTGAAAAATTTCATTTCTTCTCTCTTGAAGTAGCATGGTGTAAGTCATTATAAAATCTCCTAAAATGGGAATAAGATTATTTTATGAAATCCATTTCTCTTCCCCTTGCTCTCTCTTTCTTGTGCCTGTCTCCCTCTACCTGTTCCCCTTCCTCATCTCTCTTTTTCTCTCCCTTCCCCCTCGCTTTCTGTCTCTGTCTTTCTCTCTCTATCTCTGTCTCTTTCTAACATTAACTGAGGTGAAATTACCCTGTAATATTTTTTTCTAAAAAAGCTTTTTGGTTGGGTTTCTAGATTATCCACTAAACGTATGTAACTTTTTTTTAAATTTACAGAAAACAGAAGTGACTATGCTCTTGTATATAGCAGACAATCTAGCCTGTTTTCCATACCAGACACAGGAAGAGCCGTTGTTTATAATGCATCATATAGACATTACACTCTCCGTTTCTGGTAGTAACCTACTGCAGTCATTCAAGGAGGTAAGTTACACACATTACTATTCTTAATGTATCTGTCATAGTGCAGGCATGCTATTTTCAATGTTTTGTTTTTCGTTCTTTTCACAGGTATATAAAATCTTTCTAAATGAACTTATTGAAATCTTGGGCAGTACTTGAATTGGGAGATGAAGTGGGTTACCATTTTATTTCTGTTCAGAAAGATCTAAAGCCATTCCACTTCTTGATTATTTAGGGTGCACGTTTTATACATATGTGGGTTGTTCTATTGATAAGCCATCCCACTTCTTTATTTCTCTCATTTTATGCTCTGACCTTAAGTGTTTCGTGTCCATTCACATATCCATATAAACCCCATTTTAAAAGCACCTTGCTATTCTGTAAATCTTGTAATGCTGTAGATCCCAACATTACACATGAAAACATATAGATGGAGATGATTAGATAGCTTATTTACAAGGAAACAAAAAATTTGGTCTTTTTATCCTTCAACAACAGCATAATAATGGAGTTGGCCTTTCGTGTGCCCAAAATCTTTACTAAATTTCTTGTTATAAATCTTATGTATTTTCTGTCATGGTTTTTAAGAGAAAATGTAATTGGTTTAATTATAAAAGTACCCTGGTGTACTAACATAGTGAGTGGTGCTAACATAGTGAGTACTCAGTAAATTCTTTACAAATTGAGTGGAGTAGTCTCATGTGCCTGATAATACAAGTAGATCTCATTTTATAAAATTGCAGTGCTCAAAACTCAGCTTTGTCAAACTAGTAAATCAGGGAAATTATTTTAGATACCTCCTAAGGGCTGGAATTATAGAGATATCTAAATCCTTACTACTTAAAGTGTGGACCACAGACCAGCAGCACCAGACTCACCTGAGAGCTTGTCAGAGCTGCAAGAACCTCAGGTTCCACCCCAGAGCTGCTGAAACAAAGTCTGCATTTTTAACAAAATTCCTAGAATGTTAACATACACATTAAAGTTTGAGAAGTTCATCATTTTCCAGGAACTTTAGTCATCATATTCTCTTATTTTACGTCACTTACTGTTGTGAATATACTTGCAAATGTTTATCCTATTTTATCTAACAGTTATGTTTTGAATAATTGCTTTTGTAATTTGGTTCCCCCCTACACTTGCTTAACCTCAGTTGACTTTGTTTCTTTCTAAAAGCTAACATCTTGATAAAGTACAAAGAAATATGATTTAAGTACTCAAGGAAAGTTGTGTATTATGTTGCTGAAAAGTTCTTGAAAAGGAGAGTTTGATAGAAGCTAGGGATGTTCAAGTTATATTCTCATTTAAATTATAATTACTGCTTTTTCTCTATAATAGCTTCTATGTACCAAATTGATACTTTGATAACTAATTTATCTTTTATTACTATTCTTATAAGAAAATAGTTTCCCTTTGAATGATATTTCAGAAGGATTTTTTTGAAGGGAATGGTTATAGGGGAGGGAGGAGTGGGTATTATATATGATTTTATTTAGTCTGAGAATCTAATTTTTCCCACAAGGATTACATCTCCAGTTGTTTGTAGAAAGTCAAGAGGTTTATAAAATAATAGTTTAAGGAAGCTTTTTGAAGCCATTGAACGGAGCATGCTTATGTTTGTTAGCGGTATTTTGTTTTTATTGTTTCTCAAACAGAATAATTTTCTTTTTCAGTCTATGGTAAAGGACAAAAGGAAAGAAAGAAAATCGTCACCTAATAAGGAAAATGAGTCAAGTGAGAGTGAAGAAGAAGTTTCTAGGCCTCGGAAATCACGGAAACGTGTAGATTCAGATTCAGATTCAGATTCAGAAGACGATATAAATTCAGTGATGAAATGTTTACCAGAAAATTCAGCTCCTTTAATTGAATTTGCAAATGTCTCCCAGGGTATTTTATTGCTTCTGATGTTAAAACAACATTTGAAGAATCTCTGTGGATTTTCTGATAGGTAAGGTTATATAACAGAGAAAAAAACTTTGTTCAAATAATAAAGATATGAAATAGCCAGGTGCAGTGGCTCATGCCTGTAATTCTAGCACTTTGGGAGACTGAGGCAGAAGGATTGCTTGAGGATGGTAGTTCAAGACCAGCCTGAGCAAGAGTAAGACCCTGTCTCTACAAAAAATAGAAAAATCAGCCGGGCGTGGTGGTGTGTGCCTGTAGTTCCACCTACTTAGGGGGCCAAGACAGGAGGATTGCTTGAGCTCAGGAGTTTGAGGTTGCAATGAGCAATGATGACACCACTGCACTCTAGCCCAGGTGACAGAGCAAAACCCTGTCTCAAAAAAAAAAAAGACGAAACTCAAGTCTGATTGCATGCTTACATTAATATTAGAAATTTTTTTTTTTAAAGGGAGTTTTTTCCTTTTTGTTGCTATATAGTTTTTCTTTATGTGATATATGCCATAATTTATCCATTCTCTTATTGAACAAGGGAGAAAAAATATATTTCTTTACTTGGTGACAGTGTATTACAAATGAAAGGATTTATTTTGCTGATTTCCTTAAAAAGGCCTTTTATTAGAGAATCAGGCTAACTTTGAAATAGATTACAAATTTAAAAGAGATATGAAATAACAGTTGTATACCAACTAGGCTGAGCTCTAACAGAACCCAGAACCCAAATAGTCTTTAAAGTCTATAAAGTAAGAGATAGAAAAAATATTGATTGTTGTGAGCACCCTGTAATTTTATTCACCATTAGTCATTAAAGGTATCTTTTTTCTGCCTCTACCTATGGAATTTTGGTGGTTTTTCATATTCATTGAAACCTTAGAAATTACGGAGTCATGTGTTAAGAAGGGACAGATAATGAGAGTACAGTGGACCTGGACAGTGGCTAACTGGAAAGAGTATGTTTCATGTAAATAGGTTATTTCATGTCATTTAAATGGAGCTTTTTCAGGTTTCTATAGCTTGTTGCCACAGAAGAAAGTGGGTACTTTATGACTGGAGCTCCCACTTTTTCAAAGATACTAGAAATCCAGATTTTATGAGGAATATCTTGATATTAAATATTGGCAGCTAATTAAAAATAACTGGCCGGGCATGGTGGCTCATGCCTGTAATCCTAGCACTTTGGGAGGCTGAAGCAGGAGGATCACTTGAGACCTGGAGTTGAAGATCAAAATAACTTAAAACCTTGTAAGGTCTGGGAGCAATGCAAGGAGTTGGAAAGAGTTTTAAGCAGGGTTGCTAATAATCTGAAACAGTTCTATAAACAGTCATTCTGGCTGCTGTATAGAGAATAAATAGGTGAGGGGTTCAAAAAGTAGAAGGTAAACCATTTAGGTGGTACTAAGCTGCCCTACAGTCACTGTCAGGGTATTACAAAATAAACATGAGAAACTAATTTTATTAAAATGATACTTCTTACTTAATTTCTCCAAACATGTTGCTTGTATAGATTGAGATATCTTTTTAAGTTGTTGGTTTTGTTTTCCCAAAACAGTAAAATTCAGAAATACTCTCCATCTGAATCTGCAAAAGTATATGATAAAGCGATAAACCGAAAAACAGGAGTTCATTTTCATCCAAAACAAACACTGGACTTCCTGCGGAGTGATATGGCTAATTCCAAAATCACTGAAGATGTGAAGAGGAGTATAGTAAAACAGTATCTAGATGTAAGTAGTAAAACCAAAAGTATTTCTTTCTCCTAAGGACTTTTTTGAAAAGTAAATTTGGGATATGGGGGAGAAGGCTAGCCACCTCCTTTACATTACGTGTAAGCTTTATGAACTATCAAGGTTATTTTTCTCTATGTGGTTTTAATGAGTTCCTTTAAGCTTGCCTTTCCCATTGTACCCATTGCATCATAATCTTTTCTCAGGAAACAATAGCCCACTAATAATTTTATTTTAGCAAAAGTGAAAGATTATAGGAAAATATGTGTGTGTGTATTATAGTCAACTCCTGGCATCCTCAGGGGATTGGTTCCAGAACCCCCACAGATAACCAAAATCCACATGCTCAAGTCTATTGTATGAAAGGACATAATATTTGCCCATAACCTATGCACATCCTCCCATACACTTTAAATCATCTCCAGATTACTTATAATACCTAGTATAATGTAAATGCTATGTAAATGGTTGTTACAGCACATTGTTTTTCATTTGTATTATTTTTTATGGTTTTTTCCTCCAAATATTTTTGATCCATGGTGGGTTGAATCCGCAGATGTGCAACCCATGGATAGGGAGGGCTGACTGTATTTTTAATCCAGTGGATTACATGGTTTATAGTTCATAAAAGGTAAAACTGTGAACAGTAATCCTCCTTCCCTGTTTGGCCTATCTTTTATATACTTAACAAGTGTGTGAGTGTGTATGTAAAAATACACTTTTAAAACATCTTTAAAAATTGGAAAATTTATAGAGACAGAAAATAGAATAGAGGTTACCCTGGGGAAGGGATGAATGAGGAGTTATTGTTTAAATGGTATAGACTTTCTGTTTGCAGTGATGAAAAGCTCTGGAAATGGTTAGTGGTAGTGGTTGTACAACATTGTGAATGTACTTAATGCCAGTGAATCGTACACTTAAAAATGGTTAAAATGGTAAATTTTGTTAATGTACATTTTATCACAATAAAATAATTTTTAAAATATTTTTGAAATATCTGTAGAGGACTTTCCTCAAAAGTAAAAATAAAGTTTTATATTTTAATCTACTTAAAGCAAGTAGCTGAACATAAATATAGTTTTTTGGACCAAGAATGAAATCTGCACAGTGGTTTTCATTTTATTCCTAGACTTTGCAAACGTTATACTCTGAATTAGAAAAATATTTTAGTTCTTACTTAAAAATTCTTTTTTTTTTTTTTTGAGACAGAGTCTCGCTTTTGTTGCCCGGGCTAGAGTGAGTGCCATGGCATCAGCCTAGCTCACAGCAACCTCAAACTCCTGGGCTTAAGTGATCCTACTGCCTCAGCCTCCCAGGTAGCTGGTACTACAGGCATGCGCCACCATGCCCAGCTAATTTTTTCTATATATATATTTTAGTTGGCCAGATAATTTCTTTCTATTTTTAGTAGAGGCGGGGTCTCGCTCTTGCTCAGGCTGGTCTCGAACTCCTGAGCTCAACCGATCCGCCCGCCTCGGCCTCCCAGAGTGCTAGGATTACAGGCGTGAGCCACCGCGCCCGGCCAGTTCTTACTTAAAATTCTTAAACACCCTTTGCTTTCTCTTGTATCCTCTTATCTCAGCAGAGAGCAAAGAGGGCAGAGAACTAAAAGATGTCTGTCAGTAATTATTATCACCTGGTTGCTTGATGACTTAGACCAAGGATCAGTAAACTATGGCTTATGGGCCAAATCTAGCCCATTGGCTGTTTTTGTAAATAAGATAAAGTTTTATTGAAACATCTATGCCCATTCATTTTTGTATTGTATGGCTATTTTCATATTACAGTAGCAGAGTTAAGTAACTGTGACAGAGACTGTGTGGCCTGCAAAGCCCAAAGTATTTCCTATCTGGCCCTTTATAGAAAATGTTTAACAGCCCCCGACTTGGACAATAACTAAGGCATATTTCACCCGCACCAAACAACTGCCATAGAAAACATTTAGGAATTTAATAGTCTTGCTTGAAATATTTACTTAAAACTCTGAATTAGTATCTTTTTTTTTGTGTAGTTCAAACTTCTCATGGAACATCTGGACCCTGATGAAGAAGAAGAAGAAGGGGAGGTGTCAGCTAGCACAAATGCTCGGAACAAAGCAATTACCTCGCTGCTTGGAGGAGGCAGCCCTAAAAATAATACAGCAGCAGAAACAGAAGATGATGAAAGTGATGGGGAGGATAGAGGAGGAGGCACTTCAGGGGTGAGGCGGAGGAGGAGTCAACGTATTTCGCAGCGTATTACGTAAAATGATTTTTATGTGCTTATATATGTCAGTCTATTAAATGTACACCAAGTAATGTAATACTTATAAGAGAAAACATTTTGTAGATAGAGATTCTCTACTTAACCATTTATACATCCTTTTGTAGAAAGTTTAACATAAAAGACAATAAAAAAACAGAAATGAGATTTATCCAACATAAAGGGTTATTAATTTTTCTTTGGATTGTATTAATGCGTGTTATCCTTTTTATTGTTGCTAAGTTTTATGTAGCTTTATGGTTCATATGTATATATAATTTTATATATCAATAAGAGTAAAGACACGGGTACAAATTAAGAGTTATATGGTTTTACAAGTATATGTTAACCCCTTGGCGCTGGCGGTCACGGTGCGTCTCATTGCCGGCAATGGAAGTGTGCCGGGAAATCCCAACTCCCGGCGTCAAGGGATTAAAAGCAATAAAAACAATAATTTCACTAAAATTCTTTTGTGTAACACTTGGTCTTTTTTCCCCCCCTCCCAATGTTTTAGTCATTGAGAAGGTCAAAACGAAATTCAGACTCTACGGAGTTGGCAGCACAGATGAATGAAAGTGTTGACGTCATGGATGTCATCGCTATTTGCTGTCCAAAGTACAAAGATCGACCACAAATTGCAAGAGTAGTACAGAAAACCAGCAATGGCTTCAGTGTTCAGTGGATGGCAGGCTCCTACAGTGGCTCCTGGACTGAGGCTAAGCGCCGTGATGGCCGCAAACTGGTGCCTTGGGTAGACACTATTAAAGAGTCAGACATTATTTACAAAAAAATTGCTCTAACAAGTGCTAATAAGCTGACAAATAAAGTTGTTCAGACTTTAAGATCCCTGTATGCCGCCAAGGATGGGACTTCCAGCTAATGAATTTGTACATGCAGCCAAATTTACAGGAATTTTTTTAAAAGGCAGAAAAACTTGAAATATCAACATTCTGGCAAAAAAAAAAAAGTCAGTTTTATGAAGAGTAAGAGTGGAACCTGGGATGCAGGAACAAAAGAAGGAAATGTTGGGCAAACATTTTTGTGGGAGCTCCCTTCGCTGTTGTGCAGCAGAAACAGATTCTCAGTTCATTTTTACTCCCACTGTATTATAGTTTAACAAAAATTGTTTATATCTTGGAAAAAAAAACTTTCTGTTTAAAAAAATAAACAAGTGAATGTTGGAAATTAGTCTGTTAATGTTCTTAATAAAGTGTTCTTGGAGTTTAACCTAGCAGCGGATGGCTTTCTTTAGCTTAGCCCAGTTTCCAGGGAAGCATTGTTTTTCCAGGCTGTAAAATGGCAGAATCTCCTGGATATATAATTTATTCTGTTGAAAAAAAAAGCATGCAGTATCTATGACCTATCTGCAGAAGGAGTTTTTGTAAATGTAGATTTTGATGTATTAGGTCACCCTGAAAACAATACAAGAAAAGGGATCCCCAGGCAATCTGGTGGAGCGAATACTGCAATAAATTTTTTTACTTCTCTTTGTTACTTGTCTGTTTCCATTTGAATTTCTTATTGTAAAAAACCTGTTTAAATCCATTTATATTATTTTGCAGTCTTTATGTAAATTTATTATATCACTGGTTTTCAAAGCAAAACATAAAATATTGTTTATACAGTTTGTATAGGCTGACTTCTGAATAATTGGTATCTATTATTTTCATTCCCATAAGAGGGTGTAAACAGTTAACTCCAGGGTTTTATTGTATCCTGCAATATTTAGTATTAACTATATATGATTTAGCACTGTGCCAAACACATTTTCCAGAGTACATTTTGATATAAAAAGAAACTATAGTTTATTCCTTGTATGCTTCAATTTCTTTCTAGTGATGTCATGATGGTGATATTTTTTTAAAACTTGGGTAAAGTTAACAATCCTGCTATTTTGGAAAACCAGCATTTCTGTTAGTTAAAATGATGCCGTGTTATTTTAGAAATAGAGTTGAATATGACACTTCATAATTACATTCACAACATTTTTCACAAATTGTTTTTTAATGCTGAAAAGAATAATTTTACTTATTATGTTTATTCATTTTCTATTCCAAAAGTTTTGTTATAACATTTTTTGGCAAGAGTTATTCATACATTAGTTACTACAAATATAATATATTGACTAAATTGGGAGGGAGGTGTTTGATCACTTGATTTGCATAGTTGACACTCAGAAAAATAGTAATGTCTAAAATTTACAGTGGATGAGGTCTGTTTTAAGTTTAATTCTTTTTTAAAATGTGTACTTACTTTTAAATCACCTCAAAAAAAATTGACCTCTAGAATTCTGTTTTATGAAATTGGCAAATAAATGAAGGTATTCAATTTGTGAGGAAGAGTGACATTGCCACAAAATACCTTTTTGTGACACCTATTAAACCACTATGAAAATAACTTCAGGATCTACTTCCTATGTGGAATTCTTTCAAGAATGCTTTCTTGAAGGAAATATGCTCTCACTCTTCATTTTCTTCCCCTTAATTGCATATTTCTCTTTCCATTTTACTGTGAATTCTTGGGGACAAAACTAGGGTTGTTTTTTTTTTTTTTTTCTGTTTTAGTTTATTTGTTTATATCAACAAAGGATTTGAGGTAGCTTATGAAAATAATAATATACCAATAAGAATTAGAGGAAATATAAGAATATATATAACATCCAGCCCAGAGATTACTAAAAAATAGAGATGTGAGTGAAAAAGCCAGTTTTTAGTGCTGTGTACCTGGCAATGCATGCTGTCATTTAATCTCACAAAAACTCATTAGGTTACATATTTTATCCTTATTTTGTAGACAAGGAAAACAGGCTTGGAAGGATTCAGTAATTTGCTAATAAACGTCATAATAGGGACTTAAACCTGGAATTGGAGTAATTGTGTCTCACTAGGCTAGTTGAACATCAAGCATTAAAGGAGAAGACCCTTATTGAAAGTAAACAAGTTCCTGAAGTACCATACTTGGGACCTATATAAAGTAAGCTTTAGGAAATAAGACTTCTGTTGCCTCAGTTGATCATAGATGAATTGCTGTGGATGCCCTTCATTGGAAATCTAGGAATTCTAGAAATTAAGTTTTAGGATTTTTCATATATTCTAAGCTTCAATATTTTATCTGTTAATATAAGCCAAATGTTGATATGACATATAAGCCTTAACTCTTATACAAACCAAAGTTTTTCAAAAATTGGCGATTTCTCAAAGATGACTTTTTAGGTCTTAACACTAAAATAAGTTAAGGCCTTGGCAGTCAAATATTACAAAATCGAACCTTTCAAGTTCAGTCTTAATCTACAGTTTGTTGACTTACTGTATATTAACTAATCTTGCCAAGTTTATTGACTTGTATTGAAGAGAAGATATATTTGAAGTACCTCTTTTTAAATATATTAATGTGAAGTTTTAGCCTTTCCTTGCTGAAATTATTTATTATTTTAACAAAGAATGGCTAGTTTTATAAGATATCCATACCAAAATACACATGACAGAAAATTCAGCGATCTCTAGAATTTTCTAGAATTCAATAATCTGTAATAGAAGAAATGCTGAGCTTTTAAAGAAAAATACTCTGTTGATTTGTTGAGTGTTTGAATTATTAGCAGGTAACTAAAGTACACAGGCGATTTTTGATGGCTGTAGTCTGTTTCATGAAGACAGGTAAGTCGAGCTGATTTCTGTCTAATATGGATTTCATGATCAGCAAGCAAATTTATCATATTTTCATTTAGAAAGTGAACTTAACGAAGGAAGTATGTGATTCTCCCTCTCCCACACACCACTTTTAGTTGCACAAAAACACCCTGGTCACTACCCCAATGTCCATGCAGTCTGCATCTTTGGAACTATTGATACAGATCTTAAACTGGAGTAAGATTACGTTTGCAAATATAAAACCCAGCAGATTGCTCACGTGAAATCATGATGTAATTTGAAACACTTTAACAATAATTTTTGCTCCATAAAAATCCTACTTGTTTGAACCTTTTGCTGTTTGCCTTGCTCAATTTAAAACTTGTTTTATTCCCTAGCTAATTTTTGTCATAGGGAGCATATTATTTATTACAAATTGATTTTACTAATTTTATTTAAGTTTTTTCTAAATATACCATTGTCCTATTGGTCCTATTTAAGAAACAATTAAATGGAAATTTAGTATGATAGGTCACTGGCCAAATTCCAGTTTGTGTAGTCTAAGTGATCATAAAATTCCTGTGTGTTTTGCATGACAATATGGATTAGCACCACCAACCCACCCTTGATTTTTAAGAACCCTATTTTATATGCCTTCATTGCTTAGAGCAGTGTGCACACCACAATTATTTTTCTTTTCAAAATTCTTTTAATTATTTTAACTTTTTGTTATGTTTGGGAAGCCCCATTTCCCCTTCACTCAGTTTCAATCATTACAAATTTCTGACCAAACTTGTATGAGCTGTACCGCATATACTCCCCTTCCCCATATTTTTTTAAACAAATCCCAAACATCATCATATTTCAACTATATAAATGTTATCTTTATATATTAGTATTTCCTTGATACCAAATATCCAGTAAGTTCAAATTTATAATTTCTCATAAATGTCATCTATTTTTAGGTCTTATTCTATAGATTTCTTCATCTTTTTTTCTTGGAAATGTTTTATGATGAAACTGAATTGTTTTTTCCTTGGGTTCTTAAAAAAATAGCTGATTCTAGATAGAAAGTCTGCAGTTATTTTCTTGGTTTTAATCTTTTCCTTACTTGAATTTATTGTAGGTTTGAGAGATACTGGATCTCTTCCAAATCTATAAGTATTGATGCTTGAGCCTGCATAACTAGAACAGAGATACCATAAGAAAAATAATGAAGTAAGGAGGTAGGTCCACTTTTCAGAAAGATGGTGATAAGGGGTGGGGAACCTGCGGCCTTGGGGCCACATGTGGCCTTCTCGATACTTGAATGTGGCCTTTTGACTGAAACTAAATTTTTACAGAAAAATCCCTTTATTAAAAGTTTGGATTCAGTTGAGGGGCCACACTTTTGGGGATCTGGAGGGCCACGTGTGGCCTTGAGGCCACAGGTTCCCTAATCCTTTGAATTTCTGCAAATGTCATGAATGCACTAGGAGGCAGAGAAAGTGAGGAAATGGAAGTTTAACAAAATGCCAGAGGATGCATCCAAGTTCCTTTGTTGGTCACTAATTTTTTTGGGTTATATACCACCTGCAATAAGTGGACTATAGGCTGTGATTATTTTTATTATACAGTTTAGAGAGTATTATAGTTTTTGTTGAATGGAATTTTGCATCTACCTTTCTCCTTGTGACTTTTTTCCAGTCATTATTTAATCTCAGTCACACAGAAATTTGGAAATGAAAAGTTATTTTATGTTACTTCATCAAATATAGTGTCCTCACCCTTTGCATTGGCTTTTCTTCTGCTAAGTAAGAAATGGCAGGCCTGGCGCGGTGGCTCACACATGTAATTCTAGCACTCTGGGAGGCCAAGGCAGGCGGATTGTTTGAGCTCAGGAGTTCGAGACCAGCCTGAGCAAGAGCGAGACCCCGTCTATACTAAAAATAGAAAGAAATTATATGGATAGCTAAAAATATATATAGAAAAATTAGCTGGGCATGGTGGCGCATGCCTGTAGTCCCAGCTACCCAGGAGGCTGAGGCAGAAGGTTTGCTTGAGCCCAGGAGTTTGTTGCTGTGAGCTAGGCTGGCGCCACGACACTGGAGCCCGGGCAACAGAGTGAGACTCTGTCTCAAAAAAAAAAAAAAAAAAAATGGCAGTGTAAGTTTGTTCTGATTATAACTTGCCTGGAATTGTAATTTTGACTTAACCTTATTAGAGTTAGGTCCTGGAACAAAGAACAGAAAAAGTCATTATGATCTAAGTCTGTCATAAAACTTAAACCATTAATGGATCTCCACATTCCATAGTTTAAAAAATATTTATAGAATCATACAATATGAGGGATCTGAGAAATCATTTAATCCAGATGTTTTTAGCCACTTTGGAATTTGTGAACCCTTTTGAGAATCTAATGAAAACCATGAAATCTCTCCTTAGAAAATGGGATAAATTCATATCCAGAATGGGGCATACACTTTAAAGGGGTTCTTGTTCACCCCCACCCACTTCTGTGTGACCTATCTTGGGAATTCATGAACTACCACAGGTTTAGAAATTCTGTTCTAATCCAAACACTTCTTTTTAAGAGGCTGAAATTGAGGTTCAAAGAAGTGAACTGATACCTTCAAGCTGCATACCCACCCAGTACCAGAGTCAAGAGCAGCCCTGGGCTTTTATCTTTCAGATAAGTTGCTCTTATAAGGAAGATTTCATTTTGGAAAGCCCTTATGCAATCTCCTGTTAAGATCTCCATAGAGGCTACTTAATGACTAAATTTTATTGAATTTTTTTTCCTATACCTTTTCAAAAGACCCAGTTTTATATTCTCAGATTTTGTGATGCCTACCATCCTGTTAGATAAAGGGAGAAAGGAAAATGCAGTATTTTATTGTATTTTATTTAATTATTTTCTTTATCACCTGGCTTGATGTAAAAGGCTAAAACTTGGATTAGTAAAAAGAATATTAACTTTGAAGTCAGAAGACATATTCTGAAACCACATGTTTCTGAAACCAGTATAAAATGAAGTTTGGTAAATAAAATCACTTAGCATATTATGTGGGAGCTTATTGAAAGAAAGTCATAATTGTGTTTTGCATATATGTATATATATTTAGATCCATCAGAATCTAAATATATATAGATTTGGTATATATGTGTGTGTGTGTGTGTGTATGTGTGTGTGTGTATGGTTTAAATGAGGAGATGGAAGATGGAATTCTGAAAGTGAGAACAGCATAGTGCATGCAAGAACTGGGGTATGTGGGGTATAATATCAAAAGATGAGGCTACCGAAAGGAAGAAGGCATAATTATGCAATTTTGATAACTTTAATAATATAGTAATAATGTAATTTGATCATTTTAATGTGTAGGCAGTTGAAGTGTGTTTAAGCAAAGGATTAATGAAAGCTCACTCTGATTGCTACATAGAGGAGGACAGATGTGAGAGTTTCAAGAAGAGGTCACTAATGCAATAGTCTCAGAGATAATAAGAGACAGTAGGATAATGATGGCAGTAGGGATGAAGAGAAGATTGGACTGATTGCAGATGTATTTGGGAGATAAAAATAGCAGGGCTTGACAGTTGACTAAATGGGGTAAATGGAAATACAATTGTCAAAGATAGCTATCAAGTGTCTCTGGCTTAAGAGATTAAGTTCAATTTTAAATATGTTGAAAGTGAGTGTGAGACATTCAGGTGATGTCCAGAAGGTGGGCATATACACAGGCATGACATTTTAAGGGGGAAGCCTGGGATGGAGCTATATTTGGGAGTCAACGGCATGTAAGTTGTAGAGTAAGAGCAGCACAGAGCCAAAGAAGAATTTTGGAGACTACCAATATTTAAGGTGTGACAGGAGAAAATGAGTTTGTGGAGGAAACAGGAAAAATGATTAGAGGAATATGGGAAGAATGCAGAAACTAAGGGGCCAGAGTTTCAAGAAAGAAGTAGAGAGCAACGTATGAAGTGCAGCAATAACATCAAGACTGAAAAATTTTAGATCTGCCATTCAGTATGTAAATTTTACCTTTAAGGAGAATAGTTTAATTTCAGAGAGGATGAGAGCAGAAGCCAGATTGCAGTAGAGAAATGAATGAGAATCTTAGGGAGAGGAGCAGGGCAGGAAGAGAGACAATTAGAGTGCTGAAATTCTAAGAAGTGAAGCTGGAGAGAGAAGCAGATAGAGAACTGTGGTGATGTGCATGATTGTGTTATTTTTCTCTGGTAGTGCTCAGCTCCCCAACAAAGACTTGAGCCTGTCATTGAGCCAGGATTGGGGGGTTGCTGGAGGTATAGTTGAAGAGCTTGACTGAGAGAAAATGGAAGAATCAAGGTTCAGAAGTCTTTATGAAGTAGAAGAGCAAGTATAATGGGTATAGCAGAAATGGAATAATAGGATAATATAGTCAGAGAAAGGGATGTATGAGGTTTCTGAAGGAGTCTTTCTGGGTGCAGGGTGCTGAGTGTGACATTGGGAATGAATTTAGTAAAGTGAGGTGGTGAAATTAGGCATTAAAGAGACCAAGGAATCACAGGCTACATTCTGTACTGCCTTCCTGAACTAAAACATTGGCTTATTCCTTCTTGCCTGCTATACCAGCAGGTTGTCTCGAAGATCACTTAGTATTGACACTGGTATGTTGTTTTTAGTTTTTGTACATTTTGCCAAGAAATCATCACAAAGTACACAATTAGACACTTATTTAATAACAATTGAGATGAGTGCTAGAAAGGAAATGTAATAGAAGCCAGGAGAACCTGTAGCACTGAAGTAGTCTGAAAGGTTGAGGGAGATCAGAAAGGCTTCCTTCTCCAAGTGAAACTAATCCTCAGATAAAGTCTGACATACAATGGACATAACAGATACCAAATAATGTTTGAATTCTTAGGAAATGGGAAAAAATTTGCTCTCACCAATTCATTCCTTAAGGACATGATGGTTGAGCTTTGAAGTATGAGGGGAAAGATGGTGAAGAGAGAGGGAGCAAGGAGAGTGTCCCAAGTAGATGGCAAAGCATTGTAAAGGTCCTAAATAAAGGAATGTCTGTCCTTCAGAAGCCTCACATTTCCTATGAATGGCAGAGAACAAATGAGAGAAGAATGATGAAGCTGATAAAATAGACAGGGGCCAATTCATGTTTCTGTAGGCCATGTTAAGTATGGCCTATAAACAATGGGGAGATATTAAAGAGATTAAGATGGGTTGAGGGTGGAATAGGGATTTGTATTTGTGGGATCCAATTTGCATTTTTGAAAGATCACTGATTACAATTTATAGAATGATTGGAGGGGGTCATAGTTGTCCACATGAAAGATGATAATAACTGGGGCCGTGGTGGTGGTGGTGGAAGGCAAGTAGAGGCCTCATTTGTAGAACTGTTTAGAAAGTTAAATCAGTCACTTAGCTGGTTGATTGTTATTTAAATTGTATGTAAGGAGATAACAGGTGTGGGTTTCCCTAGTAAGATTAGGTGAGTGAGACAAGTCTTCTTGGGTAGGTATCTACATAGAAGACAACATTTCTTACCCGTTGGTTCATCTGGAGAATGGCCCATAAGGAATAACCATAATTTAAAGTGAGGAAAGGAATCAAAATATGTGACATCCAGAAAAAAGTAGTCTTGGTGTGGATTTCTGCATAACTTAAAATGGTCAATTAATTGAATGTTTAAAGATCCTGCCTTTTATACAATTAAAAGTAATTCCAAGATAAAAATTTTAGTGAGACAGGTTTTTAACTCAGTAGTGAAGTTTATATTATTGAACAGTTTAATTTTCTAATTAAAGAAATAATGCCTTGTGCCACCTCTCCCTATCCATTCCTTCTTTGTAGAGGCAACCACTTTGAACTCTTAGTTCTTTGGGCCATTATATCTCTAAAAGATACACTGTTAAACAGTTTATTAATTCTAGACTTTACGTATTGAATTATACTATGATCTATTGACTTTTTATGAGAGAGAATGACATGGGGCTCTCTTATGTGTTTCCTCCTCCCAATATGGGTGTCACTATATTTAATGAACATTTATGTAATATAAAACTGTGTAAATAATGTTCAATCTGAGCCAACTGTACTATGAATACATTTTCTTTCCTGCATACTTTTCTGTTTCTCCTTTACTGAATTTGCTTTACTTTTTCACCCACATAATTTCCATGGAGAAATCTTTAATTCTTTTGGAATGCTCTTTCATATAATTCATTCTTTTGACTCTTCCCCCACCTTCTGCCCCTGTCCCAATCCCACATCCCCATCACGAAACTCCTTCCTGGAGCTGTTCTTAGTTTTGCACCAATCTGGATTTGTTTCCAGGTTGCTGCAAAGTTGTACCTGACTTTTCCTTCCCCTTCCCCTCTTCCACTTGGATCCAGAATTTGTCTCTGGAACCCATAGCTTTCTTTTAGCTTAAAAATGTTCAATTTGTTTGAGCACATTGTGCAGTAGCTTCCTAAGAATGGGTACATGGCGACAAACTTTGAATCATTGGATGTCTGCAAATGTCTTCATTCCCCACCACCTGATGATTGATAGCTAGGGGTAGAATTCTAAGTTAGGTGTTCCCTAGATTCAATATTTTCATGAAAATGAAAGCACAGCTTCTGTCAGGGTCTCCTTAATGGTGTGGGGCCACAGTCCAGATGCTGAACACACATGAATGGTTGGTGTGTAAACCGTGTTTGAAGTAAGTCGAGCTCTGGAAGGCTACCACTGTCATTTCTGCCCAATTATCAAATGCATTTTCCCTACTATTCCTTAGGACAGCTAACCAGAACATAAAGCATGGTACACAATAATTCTTTGAGTTGTTGAGAAATGGAAACTGGTATAAGCTATAATGGTTGTTATTAGTTCATCAAATATTTATTGAGCATATCTATTGTTTTTTGACTTTTTAATGGCCATTCTGACAGGGGTAAGGTAGTATCTTATTGTGGTTTTAATTTGTATTTCCCTAATGATTAGTCATGTTGAGCATTTTTTTCATGTTTGTTGGCTATAGGCTAGAAACAGTGCGTGTTGAAGTGAGAAAGTAAGTATGGCTGAAATCAGTGTTTTTAAAACTCAGATCCATGGCTTTAATTTCTTGGAAGAAACTTTGTGTTTGAGCTTGCTCTGCTGACAAATTTCAAACTCAGTCAGAATAAATAGGATACTCAGATGTGAATTTGGTTTAGTGATACACTATACTAAATGATGTATTAATTTCTAATAAAAATATGAGGAAAATAAAAATCAGTTTTGAGAAACTGAATTGGGGGGAACTTTCTTGATAATTAGAGGCATTCTAGAGCATCGTAAGTACTAAAAATCTAGATAAACTTCTTTTATTTCAAGAATGAAGGACATAAAGTCTACATCCTTCCTTATAAGCAGAGGGTCTGAAACACAGATGTTTCTTCTATGTTCGGACACATTGAGCAAAGCTGTCAGATCTCAGTGTTTTAAAGATAATGAGAGCATATTCAAGCTAGAGGCTGGATACCTCCTAGGATTGTTAGCCCTCTGCTAATACTCTGTGCCCTCTTTCCTTCATTATGTTTGGGTTTATTGTATGTACATAAAATTCAGAGACTAACGGAAGACTTCCATCTCCAGCTATGACAGAGTAACTAGTACCTGACTAACTCACCTGCCTTAACCATAAAATTATTCAAAATATATGTGAGGAAACTTCTTTTAGACATTGGATGAAATGCAGCACGAGACAGTGATCCCTGAGAGAAGGGAAGCTCCTGAAGTGAGTCCCATGAATGCCTAGCTGTCTGCTTAAGAATATTATCCTGACTCTAGCACTGAGAGCTTGAGTCCAAGCAGCTCACAGCACTCCCACTGAGCTGAGGAGGCCAGGATCAGAGTCCAAGGTAGTTACAGTGGCTGAGATCTACAGGGTAGGCCAACAGAAGAAAGAAAACTACAGAGAATCTCATAATTATGAGACAATTTTTTTTCTTTACCTTATTTTAATAACTTTAAGTAGGGTAGATGCAAATACACTAAACGTGGGTCTCAAAAGAGGTGCATTTCTTCTTTTGTAAAAAATTTTATTTATTTTCATTTAAATAGATTAGGCAGTAAAAGTTTTTTTGTTACGTGGCTGAATTGCATAGTGGAGAAGTCTAGGCTTTTAATATACCGGGCACCTGAATAGTGTATGTTGTAAACAATAGGTAATTTTCATCCCATACCCTCTTCTCCTCCTCCCCCTTCTGACTCTCCCGTGTCCATTAAGTCATTCTATATGATTATGCGTACCCATTGCTTAGCTCCCACTTACAAGTGAGAAGATGTCATATCTGGTTTTTTGTTCCTGGGTTACTTCACTTAGAATAACGGCCTCCAGTTCCGTGCAAGTTGCTGTAAATGACATTATTTTATTATTTTTGATGGCTGAGTAGTATTCCTGTGTGTGTACACCACATTTTCTTTGTCCAGTCATTGGTTGGAGGGCACTTAAGTTGGTTCCTTATCTTTGCTATTGTGAATTGTGCTGTGATAAACATATGGGTGCAAGTGTCATTTTTATAAAATGACTTCTTTTCTTTTGGGTAGATCCCTAGTAGTGCAATTGCTAGATAGAATAGTAGATCTACTTTTAGTTCTTTGAGGAATCTCCATACTGTTTTCCATAGAGGTTGTACTAATTTATATTCCCACCAACAGTGTATAAGTGTTCCCTTTTCACTACATCCATGCCAGCATCTATTGTTTTTTGACTTTTTAATAATGGCCATTCTGACAGGGCTAAGGTGGTATCTCATTGTGGTTTTAATTTGCATTTCCTTACTAATGATTAGTGATGTTCAACATTTTTTTCATAAGTTTGTTGGCTATTTATTTCTCTTCTTATGAAGATTATGAAGAAAAATGTCTGTTCATGTCTTTTGCCTATGTTTTAATGGGGTTATTTGTTTTTACTTGCTGGTTTGTCTGAGTTCCTTATAGATTCTGGATATTAGACCTTTGTCAAATATATAGCTTGTGAATATTTTCTCCCATTCTATAGGTTGTCTATTTACTCTGTGATTATATCTTTTGCTGTGCAAAAGCTGTTTAGTTTAATTAAGTCTCATTTATTTATTTTTTAAGGGGCAAAATATATAACTTTATTTTTAACATAGTAATTAAATTCTACCACAGATTAGGGACACTGTGATTTTTTTAATTTAATAAATACAAATGAATAAAACTACTTTGCTTTGTAAAGAGACTGCCTCTCCTCCCTCTTCCCTCTGGAGTCTACCTGCTGGCAGAGCCCTCATGCCCATAGCCCCTACCTACTCAACAAATCACATTTTTTCACTCTATGGAGAGAGCTACATCTCATTTGCCTGCAAATACTATTTGGGTACAATACCTCTCCTTTCCCCAACCCCTTGCATTTCAAATTTTAAATGATTCCTTTCTGAGAAGGAAAAAAATCTGGCATCCACAGAAGCCAGACATGATGCTACTTGAACCAGAACTTGTCAATATCATGACATTATGTGTGAGATTTCAGTTACATGGACTACTTACTGTCCACTGGATCCATTATGAAAGAAAAGGAATATGTAAAGTTAAATCTATTGTATGCCTCATAGACTATTCCTTATTTCAAAAATAGAAATTCCTATTTAAATTTAACCTGTTTGAAACAAGCCAGATATTTGATTCTACATGCAACAGATCTGTTACTGCTTATAAGGTGACCTCCTGGCACCAAGCTGCTCAGCTGACCGTGTTAGAGAATGTTGAAACAGAGTCAAATCAAAATCATAAATAACAAAAAAGTGTTCTGTCTCCACCGTGGAGTCCAGGGACCCCACAGGCCTACTGCCAGGAGCACCAGTCTGGTTCAGGGATAAGACACCCCTCTGACCTCTGAGCTAAGAAATAGTAGGGTCCCTTCTGATTTCGAATTGCCAAGAATAATTTTTGTGCCAATAAATTCCCAGTGCAACCACAATGTTACAAAATCCTAGAGCTTCCCAGTTTTTAGACTGGAAAAGAAAAACTCCTGTAGATTCAGAAGAAACTTTCACTAAAACTTTAAGGATCTTACCTGTACCTGCCCTAGTAACACCCTAGTAACTAGTTACTAGTACTAGTAACTAGTAACTAAGACATGAATGTAAATCTTTGATAAATATGATCAGGAAAAGACTCTCAGTCCTATTGGTCTTTCTGATGAGCGATAAACTTTTCTGTGTACCCCATTTAGTCCATATATTTAAAAAGTATTTCCTGAAAGTATTTCTAAGTGTGATGGTTTGTAATACTCAACAAATGTAAAAGATGTAAATAGATTATGAGAAAAATATCTGTTTATAAAATATGAGATAAGAAAGGAAGTGATAAATGTTTTATGGGCACAGAGGACACTAGGGGGGACCACAAAGAGCATTGCTGTCCCTTCCTGTGCTTTAGCTACAAGGCCACACTTCTTTAGAAAGAGCACCGTTGGTATTCCATTATCCCCTGGAGGTCTGACATGTACAACCCCCTCAACACTCCAGGAAGGAAGGGCATCTGCAGGAAGCTGCGAACAGCTCGGTTTGTCAGCACTTCAGCTGGGAGAGGTAGCGACGACAGCTTTGACAATCTACCTGGACTACCTTGCGAGGAATACTATAAAACTGAAGTAAGCTGTCAATATTCTACATATGTCATAATTTCAGAGAGAAGCCTGTTTGGGTTGAGAAAATTGGGGAAAGAAAAGATTCTGTGGTTCTTGCAAGTCTATCTTTTTTGGTACTGGCACAGAGTTATCATTGTCACTAAGTGTTTCCAACAACGGTGGAACTGTTGGTAGTGTATGTGTTTGCACACATGTATTGGGGCATGTATCTGTGTACATGCATGTGATAAGGTCTCAGAGCCCCAGAGACTTCTGTATGATCTGCTTGGTGATCTTGTAAAACTGTTCCTGGTCATCCTGCCCCATTTTGGAATGGAAGCATCCATGTTAGCTCTGCTTTCATCGTTGGGCTGTGATCAATGCCAGTCATTCAAAATAATTCTCTTTATTCATGGGGCCTGCCACAATTCCTTCTAGAGGATTCAGTATTAGTTGTTTGTATTCAGCCATCAGCTTCTTGAGCGTCGTCCCTGCCATGGCCTAGCAACAGCCATGCTTAGCAGCCTCACTTGTCCTTCCCAACCCAATGCCCGGGGCTGCTTCCGGCCATTTATTTTTGTTTTTGTTGTATTTGTTTTTGGGATGATACTCATAAATTCATTACCCAGACCAATGTTGAGGATAGTTTTCCCTAGGTTTTCTCCTAGAATTTTTATGGTTTCGGCTCTTAATATTTAAGTCTTTAATCTATTTTAATTTTTGTATATGGTGAGAGATATGGATCCAGTTTCATTCTTCTGCATGTGACTATCCAGTTTTCCCAGCACTATTAACTAGATAAAGTGTCCTTTCCCCAGTATGTTTTTGTCTCCTTTGGTGTTTGTCTCAGTTGGCTGTAGGTATTTGGCTTTATTTGAGTTCTCTATTTATAGGTTCTCTATTCTGTTCCATTGGTCTATGTGTCTACTTTTCTACCAGTACCATTGCTGTTTTGGTTACTACAGCTTTGTAATATAATTTGACATCGGATAATGTAATGCCTCCAGATTTGTTCTTTTTGCTTAGGATTGCTTTGGGTATTCATGCATCCCATGAATTTTTTTTGTTCCATATGAATTTTTGTTGTTCCATATGAATTGTAGATTTGTTTTTTCTAATTCTGTGAAAAATGACATTGGTATTTTGATAGCAATTGCATTTAATCTGTAGATTACTTTGGGCAGTATAGACATTTTGACAATATTGATTCTTCCAATCTATAAGCATGGGATACTTTTCCATTTGTTTGTGTCATCTGTGATTCTTTTCATCAGTGTTTTGTAATTCTCCTTGTAGAGGTCTTTTACCTCCTTGGTTAAGTATATTCCAAAGGTTTTATTTATGTTTGGTTTGGTTTGGTTTTTGTTTTTGCAGTTATTGTAAATGGAATTAAGTAAGAACTTTATTCTCAGTTTGATTTTGGTTGTTATTAGTGTATAGAAATGCTACTGATTTGTAAACATTGATTTTGTAACCTGAGACTTTACTGAATTCATTTATCAATTCTAGGAATGTTTTGGGGGGTGTATTTAGGGTTTTCTAGGTATAAGGTCATATCATCGGAAAACAGGGGTAGTTTGACTTCCTCTTCCAGCTTTTTTTTTCTTTTGAGACACAGTCTCACTCTGTTGCCCGGGCTAGAGTGAGTGCCATGGCATCAGCCTAGCTCACAGCAACCTCACACTCCTGGGCTCAAGCGATCCTTCTGCCTCAGCCTCCCGAGTAGCTTGGGACTACAGGCATACGCCACCATGCCCAGCTAATTTTTTCTATATATATTTTTAGTTGGCCAGATAATTTGTTTCTATTTTTTAGTAGAGATGGGGTCTCGCTCTTGCTCAGGCTAGTCTCGAACTCCTGACCTTGAGTGATCCACCCGCCTCGGCCTCCCAGAGTGCTAGGATTACAGGCATGAGCCACCGCTCCCGGCCTCCTTTTCCAGCTTTATTTCTTTCTCTTACCTGATTGCTTTGGCTACAACTTCCAGTACTATGTTAATAACAGTGGCGAAAGTGGGTCTGTTCCAGTTCTTAGGGGAAGTGCTTTCCACTTTTACCCATTCAGTATGATGTTGGCTGTGGTTGTCATATATGGATTTTATAATTTTGAGCAATGTTCCTTCTATGCCATTTGTTGAGGGTTATCATGAAGGGGCACTGGATTTTATCAGATGCTTTCTCTGCATCTATTGAGATGATCACATGGTTTTTGTTTTTAATTCTGCTTATGTGGTGAATCACATTTATTGATTTGCATATATTGAACCCTCCTTGCATCTCTGGGATGAAACCCATTTGATCATGCTGAATTAATTTTTTGATGTGCTACATTGGATTCAGTTTGCCAGTATTTTGTTGAGGATTTTTGCATCTATTCATGAGGGATATTGGTCTGTAGTTTTCTTTTTTTATGGCATCCTTTCCTGGCTTTGGTATCAGGGTGATACCGGATTCATAGAATGGGTTAGGGAGGATTCCCTCCTTCTTAGTGTTGGGGAACAGTTTCAGTAGGACAGGTACCAGTTCTTTGCAGGTCTGATAGGATTTGGCTGTGTATCCCTCTGGTCCTAGGCTTTTTATTGTTGGGAGGTTTTTTAAATTGCTGATTCAATCTTGCTATTCACTGTTGATCTGTTCAGGATTTCTGTTTCTTCATAATTCAAGCTTGCAAGGCCATGTGTTTCCAAAAATATATCCATTTACTCTAGACTTTCTAGTTTGTCTGCATGGAGTTGGTAATAGTAGTCTCGGATGATCTTTTGTATTTCTGTGGTATCAGCTGTGATGTCTCCTGTTTTATTTCTGATTCAATTTATTCGAATCCTCTTCTTTTCTTGGTTAATCTAGCTACTGGTCTGGTTGATTTTGTTTATCTTTTCAAAGAACGAATTTTTTGTTTTATTGATCCTTACTATTTAAAAAAATTGTTTTAATTTCATTTAGTTCTGTTCTTTGTTATTTTTATTGCTTGTCTTATGCTAGCTTTGGGTTTGGTTTCTTATTTTTCTAGTTCTCTGAGGTGTGAGATTCATGATCTCTCTTTTTGATTTAGGCATTTAGTGCTATGAACTTCCCTCTTGGGACTGCCTTTTCTGTATTCCAGACATTTGGGTAGCTTATGTCACCATTGTCATTCAACTCAAAAAAAATTTTTTAATTTCCATCTTGATTTCATCATTGACCCAAAGATCATGCAGAATAAGGTTGTTTAATTTCCATGTATTTGTGTAGTTTTGAGAGTTCCTCTTGGAATTGATTTCTAGTTGTATTCCACTGTGGTCTGAGAAGATACATGTATGATTTTGATTTTTTAAAAATTTGCTGAGATTTGTTTTGTGGCCTAATATATGGTTTATTTTTGGAAATGTTCCATGTGCTAATGAGCAGAATGTATATTCTGTAGTTTTAGGGTAGAATGTTCTGTAAATGTCTGGTAGATCCATTTGTGCTAGAGTCCCATTTAAGAATAATATTTCTTTGTTGATTTTCTGCCTCAGTCATCTGTCTAGTTCTATCAGTGGAGTGTTGAAATCCCCTACTATTACTATGTTGCTGTTTATTTCATTTTTAAGGTCTATTTGTATTTGTTATATGAATCTGGGAGCTCCAGAGTTAGGTACATGTATATTTAATATAGTTATATCTTGTTGAATTGATCCCTTTATTATTACATAATAACCATCTTTGTCCTTTTTTACTGTTGTTGACTTAAAGTCTGTTTTATCTGAAATAAGAATAGCTACTTCTGCCCATTTTTGGTTTCCATTTGTGTGGAATATTTTTTTCCACCCCTTTACCTTGAGTCTAGGTGACTGTGAGTTAAATGGCTTTCATAAAGACAGTAGATATTTGGGTTGTGTTTTTTTTTTACCCATTCCATCAATCTATATCTTTTAAGTGGGGCATTAAGACCATTTAAATTCAATGTTAATTTTGATGAGATGCTATTCCAGTCATCCTATTGATTGTTACCTAGTTGCTTTGTATTCTCCCTTGTGTTACTGTTTTATAAAGAGCTGAGTTTTTACTTTTGAGTGTTATACACTGGTGAGCATCAGCTATTCTTTTTGGTGTTTAGAGCACTTTTGAGCACTTCTTGTAGTGATAAATTACCCTATTGTTTACTTGTCTGGGAAAGATTTTATTTCTCCTTCATTTATGAAACTTAATTTTGCAGGATACAAAATTCTTAGTTGACATTTATTCTGTTTAAGAAGAGTGGAGTTGGGACCCCAATCCCTTCTGGCTTACAAGGTTTCTGTTGAGAATTCTATTGTTAATCTGATGGGTTTTACATTACTTGATGCTTTCATCTCACAGCTTGTAGGATTTTCTCCTTCACTTTGACTTTGTCCAGACTGATGACTATGTGCCTTGGTGATGTTCTATTTTCATTGAATCTTCCAGGAGTTCTCTTGTATCTGGATATCTAAATCTCTAGCAAGATCAGGAAAGTTTTCCTTCATTATTCCTTCAAATAGGTTTTCCATGCTTTTTCCTTTTTATCCTCCTTCAGGGATACCTATGATTCTTATGTTTGGGTATTTTATATAATCTCATATTTCTCAGAGATTTTACTAATTTCACCTGATTCTTTTTTCTTGATTTTTGACTGACTGGATTAATTCAAAAGCCTTGTCTTCAACCTCTGAAATTCTTTCTTCTGCTTGGTTTAGTCTGTTGTTAAGACTTTCCACTGTATATTGAAATTCCCTAAATGACTCTTTCATTTCCAGAAGTTCTATTTTTTTAAAAAATTATCTCTTTAGTGAATTTTTCATTCATGTCCTGAATAATAATAATAATTTGGTTTCTTTATGTTAGTTTTCAACTTTCTCATAGATCCCATTGAGCTTACTTGCAATCCATATTTTGAATTCCATATCTGACATTTCAAAAATTTCCTTTTGGTTGGATTCCATTGCTGGAAAGATACTTGATTTTTTGAGAGTGTGAAGAGAGCATGTGTTTTAATATTGCCAGGGTTCTTATGCTGGTTCCTTCTCATCTGGAACATCTTCCCTCCGCTAGAAACTGATTTGTTCTCCTCTGCTGCTCAGTGCAGAGAGGGAGACGTATACTGCCTTTTGGCTTGTACAGGCAGGTACCCGCTGTGGTGTTGCTGACAGTTTGGGTCAGTTGGACCTCAGACCCCTGTGAGAGTGTTCAGGTGCCAAGGCTTGTGGACTACATTAGGTGAACCCCAGATTCCAGGCCCCTGGATGGCATGGCTGAGCCCTGGGAAGACCAGACCTAGACTGGGCTAGCAAACTTGCCCTCAAGCCTCCCTGAGTTTGTGCTGGCTGTGATATTGAAGGGCAGGGTGATCTCCTGCTCCTGAAGAATGCTCAGGCAGGAGAAGGGTAGATGTTCTGTGAGCCTGAGACAAGAGGGGTGGACCCCTCTTGGTGTTATTAATAGAGATATGCAACTGTGAGATGCACATGCTGCTCATGCCTCTTTCTCTTGGCAGTGATACCAGTCTTTGTCCTCTGGGGGCACAAAAGTGCCCAGATTCCTAGCTCCCACCCTAACCCAGCTGCAGCAGAGGTGGTGGGGGCAACTCATCCTCATGTATGCAGGGCTACTGGATTGGCGGTGGGCTGTGGCTGAAATGCTCTGACCAGGGGAGGTGTGGTTGTGCCAGGGACTCACCTCCAGCTCCCAGAAGAGACAGAGATCTCAGGGAGGGGACTGCTAGCCCTACCCTCCCTCAGGAGAGGCAGTAGCTTTAGTCCTTGTGGAACACAAAAGCATTCACTATGGCTTTTTTTGAGGGAAGGGCATGTGCCCCAAGCACCATGATATCCTGGGTGTGATAGGTGCTCTGTCAGAGGCAGGGAAGCCACTCCCATGTGCCCTGGCTTAATCTTCCCATGTGGCACCCTCACTGGTCCCAAGTAGAAAGCACCACGCTGCCTCGCAGGAGCTGGTGGGTGAGGGGAGGAGAAGGACAAGGCTCCGAATGGTGGGGGCCCTCTTGCATGTTGCACCCTCCTCTCAGCTAAAAGTGACCCACCATGAATGCCCAAGCTCTGGGAGATCCATAGTTCCCCTGAGACCCACCAGTCCCTTAAGGCTACCATGGTCCAAGTGGGTGCTAGGGCAAATTGCTAGGGCAATGTAGAGACCCAGGGGCTGAGATTCCTGCATCTGGAAAGCTGCAAAAACACTGCCTGTCCATGAAGGGAGAGAAATGAGCCACATCCTCCATGCAAAACTGAGACACGTTAAGGTGAGTACTATTGGTGGTGTACACCCACCCTGCTCCCTGGCACTAGCCTACAACTGGTTGTCCCACAGCTCATCTGCACCAAAAGCTCATGCTTGGGGGCAGAGGTGGCTATGTCTGCAGCATTAGGTGGTTGGAAGAGGGGAGGTCCCCATCTCCACATCCCTTCCTGGGCTGCCCAGCTTTGAACTTCCAAATGGCACCTTAGACCTGTGACCAGAGAGGGTGCGACCTCTTCCAGGCAAACAGTGTGGGCAAGACGCTGGATGGAGTGTCATCTGCTTGTGTCTGAGTCACATTGCAGCTTGTAGCAGGGCAGTGGGAATTGTCCTAAGAGTATATAGGACAGCTTGGGCTCCCCTGTCCGTCCTCAGCTGGGCAGGGTTGTGTCAGCCCAAATTCAGCCTGGGGGAAGGGCACTGCCTGGTTTCAACTCCCTACTCTGGGCCTGTGGCTAGAGAGGGCAGGTCCCTTCTCAGGTAGGCTACACTGGCAGGAAACTGGGAAGTTCAGTTTGCTCAAGGCTTGGGCCCATAGCTCCTGGCTACAGGATGGTGGGCACCATCTCAGATATGTGCTGGAAAGCCTGATTTCCCTGCCTCTCCCCAGCCAGGGGAGTGCTGCAGCCACATCAAACCCAAACTCAGCCTGAGGGTCTCAACCCAGTGCGTAACTCACAAAATGGTACCTTAGACTTGTGACCGGAAAGGCTGGGTTCCCACTCAGGCAGGCAGCATAGGAGAGAAACTATGGAAAATGCTGTCTGCTCACATCTCAATCAAATGCAGGTTAGTGGAAACCTTCCCAGGGGTGCATGGGAGCACCTGGGCTTCTCTATCCCTCCTCAGAGCCATGCAGTGGCTGCATTCATGGCTATGGTTCCCTGGTATCTAGGTTCTCAGAGTGGTGCCCGGTTCAAGCTGCTCTAGGCTCAGATGCCCAGGGGATTCTGTGGGCGTTCCCTTTCTGGAACAATGTCTCTGTGCAGTCTCCAAGCAGCTCCCTATGTTAGGCCTGAGAACTACATGGGTCAGGAGGTTCTCTTGTAGCCATGACTGTAAATGCTTCTCTCAGAGAGTAGAGCCCTAGATTCTCTGTCCCTTACTGTTTCTCCACATCCAGGACCTTCTGGCTGTTAGCCAGCCCGAGGCTGGGCAAGTTACCCTGAACCCTCTCCTTACCCACTTTTGGTGCTTCCTGTTGCTTCCCTGGTGAATACTAGCATTCTCTTCTAGACCATCTCTTCAAAATGTTATTATCTGCTTCCTATTCTGGTTATTATCATGGAGGAGGCACATGCTACCTGTGTCTAGTTACCCATCATTCTCTCATTCCTACATTTCTTCTCATCAGGCTTGATATTATCTTACTAAAGTCCATGTGAAAATCCCCTGTGAGGTCTTGACCAAGGGCTAAGCTACTGGTGCACAGTGCAAGACTACATGCACCTTACCAGAAAGCATTTGCTACAAGGTTGAGAAAGAACAGAGATACTAGAAGTTGAGCAGTGCTGGAGGATTTTGGAGTCTCAGCCCAGCCAGAGTGGAGCACTAATACCTCATTAATAGTTGAGACATCCAGCTTAGACACCAGAAGGGTCCACCTTAGAATTAAGGACTGTGCCCTAGAGTGAGGTTTACAAAGCCATATATGACAAATGCTGAAATAAAAACATGTCATATATGGCTTTTATAATTCCTTCTATGCCTAGTTTGTTGAGGGTTTTTATCACGAAAGGGCACTGTATTTTGCTGAATGCTTTTTCTGCATTTATTGAGATGATCATATGATCTTTGTTCTTCTGTTTATGTGGTGAATCATGTTTATTGATTTGCATATGTTGAACCATCTTTGAATCCCTGGGATGAAGCCCACTTGGTCAAAGTGGATGATGATGATGATGATTTTGATGTGCTGTTGAATTTATTATTCTGGTATTTTGTTGAGGATTTTTGCATCTATATTAATGAAGGATATTGGTCTATAATTTTGTTTTGTTGTGTCCTTTCCAGGCTTTGGTATCAAGGTGATACTGGCTTCATAGAATGAGTTGGGGAGGATTCCCTCCTTCTCGATGTTATGAAATAATTTCTGTAAGATGGGTACCAGTTCTTCTTTGTAGGTCTGGTAGAATTCAGCTGTGAATCATCTGGTCTGGGGCTTTTTGTTGTTGTTTTTGTTGGGAGACTTTTTATTACTGCTTTGATCTTATTGCTCATTACTGGTCTGTTCAGGTGTTCTATTTCTTCCTGATTGAGTCTTGGGAGGTTGGGTGTTTTCAGGAGTTTGTCCATGCCCTGTATGTTTTCCAGTTTATATGCATAGAGATTTTCATAGTATTCATGGATGTTCTGTATATCTGTGATATCAATTGTAATATCTCCTTTTTCATTTCTGATTGCACTTATTTGGGTCCTTTCTCTTCTATTCTTGGTTAATGTAGCAAGAGGTCTATCAATTTTGTCTGTCTTTGCAAAGAACCAAGTTTTTATTTCATTGATTCTTTGTATTACTTTTCTTTCTGCGCTTCATACAGAAGCAGAGAAGACCCCATATAGCAAAAACAATCTTAAGCAAAAAAACAAATTGGGAGGCATCAATTTACCAGACTTCAAGCTATACTACAAGGCTATAGTAACTAAAACAGCATGGTACTGGCACAAGAACAGAGACATAGACCAAAGGAACAGAACTGAGAACCCAGATATAAAACCATCCTCATATAGTCATCTAATCTTTGACAAAGCAGACAAAAACATACACTGGGGAAAAGAATCCTTAATTCAATTAGTGGTGCTAGGAAAACCGGATAGCCACATGTAGAAGACTGAAATAGGATCCGTACCTTTCACCTCTCACGAAAATCAACTCACGGTGGATAAGGCTTAAACCTAAGGCATGAAACTATAAGAATTCTAGAAGAAAATGATGGGAAAACTCTTATAGACATTAGCGTAGGCAAAGAATTTATAAAAAACCCCCAAAGGCAATCACAGCAACAACAAAAATAAATAAATGGGACCTGATCAAATTAAAAAGCTTCTGCAAAGCCAAGGAAACTATCACGAGAACAAACAGACAACCTACAGAATGGGAGAAAATATTCGCATGTTACACATCCGATAAAGGGCTGATAACTAGAAGCTATATAGAATTCAGGAACATCAGCAAGAAAAAAATCAGAGAACCCTATCAAAAAGTGGGCAAAGGACATGAACAGAAACTTTTCAAAAGAAGATGATAGACTAATGGCCAACAAACATACGAAAAAATGCTCAACATCTCTAATCATCAGGGAAATGCAAATCAAAACCACAATGAGATGTCACTTATCTCCAGTGAGAATGGCCTTTATCAAAAAGTCCCAAAACAATAAATGTTGGTGTGGATGTGGAGAGATAGGGACACTCCTACACTGCTAGTGGGACTGCAAACTAGTACAACCTCTGTGGAAAGTAATATGGTGATACCTCAAAAGAGCTACAAGTAGAACTATCATTTAATCCAGCAATCCCATTACTGGGTATCTACCCAAACAAAAAGACATTCTATAAAAAAGGACATCTGCACTCTAATATAGCAACACAATTCACAATTGCAAAGATGTGGAAACAACCCAAGTGCCCATTAATACATGAGTGGATTAATAAAATGGGGTATATGTATACCATGGAGTTCTACTAAGCCACAAAAAGCAATGGCGATATAGCACCTCTTGTATTATCCTGGATAGAGCTGAAGCCCATTCTACTAAGTAACACAAGAATGGAAAAACAAGCACCAAATGTACTCACCATCAAATTAGTATTAACTGATCAACACTTAAGTGTAAATATAGTAACAGCATTCATAGGGTGTCGGGCAGATGGGAGGGAGTGGAGGGGATGGGTATATACATACCTCATGGGTGGGGTGTGCACCATTTGGGGGATGGACATGCTGGAAGCTCTGACTTGGGTGGGGCAAAGGCAATATACGTAACCTAAACATCTGTACCCCTGTAATCTGCTGAAATAAAAATAATTTAAAAAAAAAAAGGATTTTTTTTCCCTCCCAGGTGCATGCATATTGTTTCTCAAAACTCAAGAGAGTAGTAAAAGAGGTGGTGAGATACAAGGTTTTTATTGAAAGCAGTTGAAATATGTAAACTTGGCTTGAAAGGTAATTATCACTTTTTAAATTACACCTCATAAGTCAAATGCAAAAACATATAATACATCTCTAATTAAACAAGCCTTTCCCCATGAAGACAGAGTTGAGAAATGTTTATTTTCCCTCTTAAAATGGCTAATCCAGGTAATAATATGGCTACAGGTGGTAAATTCCCATTGCTTCCTTCATTGCTTCTCTCTCTCAAACCCACAAATCTTTCAGAACCACATTACTGAAGTGCTGGCCTGTGCTTGGAAACAGAATGATATCCAGGTCTTACAGGTCCAGGGCACAGTGGACAGACAGGCTCTGGTCCTACACACTGGCCACCATGTCTTCAATGGCATTCCAGTCAAGCTTGCTGAGGATGCTGCCGGTGCTCTCAGAAATGCTGTCCATGCCACCCACCCCAAAAGGAGGCTCTGGCTCTTCCTCTTCAGTTGGTGACAAGTCCTATCAAATTAAAAAGATAGTCAGTAAGGACATGAACAGAAACTTTCCAAAAGAAGACAGAATAATGGCCACCAAACATATAAAAACATGCTCAACATCTCTAATCATTAGGGAAATGCAAATCAAACCCACAAAGATATCAACAGTGAGAATGGCCTTCATCAAAAAGTCCCAAAACAACAAATGCTGGCAAGGATGTGGAGAGATGGGAACACTCTTACACTGCCAGTGGGACTGTGAATTAGTACAACCTCTGTGGAAAATAATTTGGAGATACCTCAATGAGCTAAAAATAGAAATACCATTTGATCCAGCAATAGCACTACTAGGCATCTACCCAAAAGAACAAGAGACATTCTATGATAAAGACATCTGCACTCGAATGTTTATGGCAGCACAATTCACTATGAGTGAATTTTATTAATCCACGAGTGGATTAATAAAATATGGCATACTACTCAATTACAAAAAACAATGGTGATCTAGCTCCTCTTATATCATCCTAGATATAGCTTTAGCCCATCCTCCGAAGTGAAGTATCACAAGAATGGAAGAATAAGCACCACATGTACTCGCCATCAAATTGGCACTAACTTATCAATACTAAGGTGCTCACATGGTAGTAATATTCATTGGGGGTTGGGAGGGTAGGAGTGGGTAAACTCACGACTAATAGATGTGGCGAGTATTGAATGGGGGAAAGGCACGCCTCTAATCCTGGCTTGGGTGAGGCAAAGTCATAACATGTAACCAATATGTTTGTACCCCCATAATATCCTGAAATAGGGAAAAAATAAAAAATTAAAAAAATTAAAAAGATAGCTGTGGTCCTAGCCTCTATGAAAAACACTTGGAACATGAACTAAGCTTTCCAAAGGTCCCAGAGTTGCCCAGACATCAAAGGGCTGAAAGCTACGTGAAGGGAACCAGGGCTGTGGTTGCTGGGTACATCTGGATTGACAATGAGCTGAACATCACCTGACACAACTAGATGCTAGCACCAGATCTAAGGAGTGGACAGAATGGATTTCAATACTTATAGTACAATTAACTGTTCTTATGTTTTTGTTGTCTTTTTAGTTAAAAAGTCAAGAATTCTGAAAGATAAACATTGGATAACGAAGCAAAAGGGGTAGATGCTTTGAATTACTATTTCAAACCGACCTAACAATCTTTCAGTATTTCTACATACCCCCCAAAACAAATAAAAGACACTGAAGAACACAGAGCAATCACTAGACAAATTAAAATATGGAACAATGCTTACTTGTAGGAGGGAACTGTGACTCTCATGAAGAATCTTATGGATTTCTGAGGGCAACATCCAGGGACTCACCACAGTCTCCTCTCTCTCGTACTCTATACACACCTGCTTGGTTTGAGGTACAAGCCCAGCATGTCCATGTTGTTTTGTATGCTGCCAACTTCGACATGGAGCATTAGAGCCTTTTAAGGGATAAGAATAAAGCACACATTGGGACTGACTCATTCATTCATTTGTTAATCTACTGTGACTTTCGTCATCAAAGAAAGGCAATCACATTTTACCTAATATTTAAATCATAAAGTCTGGATGTAGTTCACTTTAGGGTTTTCTAACAATTCCTGTTCTCTCAGTGTGTGATGTGGAAACTGAATCTGGCCTTCTTTGGATTTGAAAAGTAATGAGGCCGGGCGCAGTGGCTCACGCCTGTAATCCTAGCACTCTGGGAGGCCGAGGCGGGCAGATTGTTTGAGCTCAGGAGTTCAAGACCAGCCAGAGCAAGAGTGAGACCCCCGTCTCTACTAAAAATAGAAATAAATCATATGGACAGCTAAAAATATACATAGAAAAATGAGCTGGGCATGGTGGCGCATGACTGTAGTCCCAGCTACTCGGGAGGCTGAGGCAGTAGGATCGCTTGAGCCCAGAGTTTGAGGTTGCTGTGAGGTAGGCTGATGCCACGCACTCTAGCCTGGGCAACAGAGCAAGACTCTGTCTCAAAAAAAAAAAAAAAAAAAAAAAAAACAGAAAAGAAAAGAAAAGAAAAGTAATGGTAATTAATCTTTAGACAAAAAAGTCTAGGGAGGAGAGGCCACAGATATAACGGAACTGTGGAGAAGTCTCGACTTCAAAGATGGGTGAACTCGGAGAGCTAGGTTTTTCTTGCCTTTTATTGAAAATCTTGTGGAAACTTCCTAGGAGCAATGTTTTAGGCATCTTCATGCCTACAATCTGCCTTTGGGCATGGGTGTCAGGGTAAGTGTGGCGACATGATATTATCACCCTCTTCTTCCTTACTGCATACATCAGTATTTGTTGAAAACAAACTTTCATTCCAGCAAGGGTCCCTAGGCTTAGCAAACACTTTAACCAATAAGGCTTCTCTAACCCAAGGCTGTTAGAGGAATGTCCCCCATCTAACACATTTAATGTTCCAAAGTCAATGTTATAGTATGTTCTACCCCTCACCAAGGTAACCTCTGGAAGAAACACCCAAGACATGGGGTAAGATGGGAAGTAAACACAGGTGCCCAATAAGCAATCATGTGGCTCCCTGAAGAAGGGAAAAAGAGGTAAAAGTGCAGAACTTTGGGCCCACCTGGCATATTATGACTCTACCAGTGTTCTGTACTTAAAAGATGAGGATACCTCTAAAACATAAACCCACTAAAACAATAACAGCACACATTTTGGCATTTGGTATGGGCTAGGTGTTTTTACCTACATTCAGCTCCTTAAACTAACCTACCAGGGTGCCCCAGGCCTGGTCTTTGGGTCCTCTGACACATCTCAACTCTTCCCAGCTGACCTCCTTTAGGTCTATGGCTTTACATATCATCCACATGTTGACAGCTCTCTCAAACCTGTACCTCCAGCTTCATAGCTAACCGCCTTTTTGACACCTTTACTTGGATGTACAATAAACATCTGAACTTTAACATGTCCAAAACCAAACTATTAATTTTTGCCCCTAAACTTCCTCATCCCAGGTAAAATCCACTTGTTCTTTATTCTTCTTTCCTATATATACTACACCCAGTCCATCAGCAAGTCCTAATTTGGTCTATCTTCAAAATATATCCCCTCCAAAAAATAAATAAAAAATTTTAATAGATTTAAAAAAAAGAGAAAAACTAAAAAAAACCAAAATATATCCCAAATCTAATGATTCCCATTTCCAGTGTTACAACCCTAACCCAAGCAATCTCTCTCTTCTTAGCTGTCTCCTTCTGTTCTTTCCCCCGCCATATTCTAAAATATAAATTATATTGTCTTCCTGCTAAATTCCCTTGAATGGAATCTCAGTGGATCCAGAGTAAAATCCAACTCCTTGCCTTAGCCTACAGTATCTAGCCATATCTCTGGGCCACTTTTCTACACTGATCTTTTCTGTCATACCAAGTTTGTTTGCGTATCCGGACTTTGAACTGACTGTTCTTTCTGTCTGGAACTGCTGTCATACTTTTACATAACAATCTCCTTTCATCGTTCAAGATCTTCACTCCAACATCACCTTCTCAGAGACCTTTAACCACTCTTGCTAAAGTAGCTCCACAGTCTCCCTAACCAGCCACACTCTCCCTTATTTATGTGCTACTGTCTGTGTTGTTCATGACTGGTATGTAGTAGGAGCTCAACAGAGGGTTGCTGAATGAATGTTCTTCCTGACAATCATAGGGGGAACAGGAAGAAGTTGTGGAGGAGAACTGGAAGGAGAAAGGCCCCCGAGAGGCTTGGAGACCAGCAACAAGGGTAGGTGGAGCAGTTACATTTCCCCTCCCTTGCGTTTTGGACTGCGGTGGGCTCCTGAGGGGAGAGACCTGCCCACACCAGCCCAGAGACTGCCGCTGCCAGTGAGCCGTGAGCCTCTTGCGGACAGGGCACCAGGCTCCCAGTTCCCTCGGGGCACCTACTGGTCCGCAGACCCGAGCTGATCGGCAGGCACCATATTGCTTTATTCTCCCCTCCCCTTTCCCTACCGGTGGCTGCCGAGAGACAATTTAGCCACCACCCGGAGGCATCTGCAGGGAATGGGACCTTTCCTTTTGGGGCCCTAGAGCAGACTGAAGGGTACTCTGACGGGTACTCAGATTGCGAGCTCCCCACCCGCCAGCCCTCCCAGGTGCTGCTTGCCTGGTGACTCCAGGAGAGTGGGGCAAATCCCGAAGTGGAGAGACATCGATCCAGCCTGGGCACCCGGTGGGTGACTGGAGACCAGCACTCCTCTCCGTGGGAGGGTCAGGGATTGATCTCCAGGGCCCAGGGGACAGGCCTGCAGACCAGATCCCATACACCCAGGTCTCAATAGCATTGCCCTGGGGCACAAACCCTACTGAGTGTGTGTGCCTTCAGGGGCAGACCAGCGTGCTTGAGGGGCAACTCGCCTCTCATGGGAAGGCCATGCGCCCAGCCCAAGCTGCAATCCTGGGCAGGGAACCTCCTGGCCTGCGTGACAGCCAGGGGGGATCCACTGGCTTGAGGTCCTGCCTGCTGGCAGAGGCCCTGGAGAAACTGCGGAATAGGGGACGGTGGAAAGGAGCAAGGCCTGCTCTAGACTGTAGGTCTCAGACAGTCCCACCCCCACACGTAGACTTTCCTGCTGGGTGGGGCCATTCCAGCCCCTCCCTGGCAGCTTTGCTAACAGCATTTGTGGAGCTTGAGTGCAGGTTCACCCAACCCAGCTCTGCCCAGACTCACTCCCTGACCTGCCCCCACTGAGGTGTAGAATAAGGACACACCTGGAAGTCCCAGGGCCCCACCCACCATGTGAAGTGCCTCTCCAGAGGAAAAGAGCTGGTTATAGGACCCAAAAACAACACTGCAGCCTGCTCTTCCCAGCAAGCGCCACCTACTGACAGGGAGGTCATTCTGCACACCCTTTTACTGCATCTACTGACTCATCATAAAGGGTGTGGTCGAATCTCACCCACAACCATCACCTACTGGCTCAGAGACTAAACAGGGTGTGTCATCATCCAAACGAAAATCTAAAGGTAAGAAGCAACAGCTGATCCAGATGGGA
>CM052439.1:154345752-154381880 GCA_028533085.1 Varecia variegata | reverse complement strand
GCCAAGAGTTAACCAAACTTGGGTTTTATCTAAAGAATTAGAATTTATGGAAGTTTCAATTTTCTAAATTGAGTCAGCATACTGAAGTGTTGGTTCTAAGTAATCCAGCCTGGGATTAAATCCTGGCTCTACCACTTCCTAGCTATCTGATCATAGGCAGTTATTTAAGCTTTCTCTGCCTTGGTTTCCTCATCTTTAAAATGGGAACATAATAGCACCTATCTCACAAAGGTTGTAATTAAAGAGCTTAAATAGAACCTGGCACATAAATTAGTTGTTGTTATACATTTTTAACTGCATGCATTTATATGTCAGCTATTGTTATACATTTTTAATTTATAATCATTTTATAAATAACTATATTTTACTTTAGTAATCAAAACCCAAATATAACAAAATTAACTAAAGAAAGGCTAGCAATAAATATATCTTTTCCACATATATGGAAAAGAATCTGTAAAGTGTAAAAACATGGTATTATTTCAATCTGAGCTTCTTAGTGTTCCTCTTCTGTGATATATCCATCCTGCAATCGATCAGAACTTGATTTGTACAAATATCTACATCTTTAGCCAGACATAAAAAAGAAACAGACTCCTGAATAAATTATATCTAATTCACTGACTTCAAATTCTAAAGGCCATTAGGTTAAAAAGATTCCTAGGGCCTTTTTAGTTCAGGTAACACAAAATCCCAGTACAGCCAAGTCTTTATCAATCCCTTGTATTCTGTTGAAATAAGAATTCCTTTTTTACTAAGATTTATAGCTTTTATTAATGAAAACACAACTTTGAAAAAGGAATAGGTGCAAATCACACAAGATAAAAAAGCTTTCAGTCTTACCACGTGACCGAGGTGAGCCTTGAGGTTGCCCAAAAGGTTTTCCTTTATGGGTCCAACTTGGTTTGGATATATATCTGACTTTTCTAGGTCGATTTAATGTACAGTTGTGACCATGTTGATTCTCTCTAAAATAGAAATTACATAAATTATTATAACATTAGAATCTCGTATCAGTGACACACCTTAATATTTTAAAAAGCTAAAATTAAGCTGTGCTTAGCGGTGCACACCTGTAGTCCCAGCTACTGGGGAGGCTGAGATGGGAGGATTGCTTGATCCCAGGAGTTTGAGGCTGTAGTGTGCTATGATTGCATCTGAGATAGCCACTATACTCCAGCCTGGGCAACATAATTAGACCCTGTCTCTTAAAAAAAAAAAAAGCCCATCCACAATGTGATACCACTTTACCCCAATTAGAATGGCCATTATTAAAAAATCAGAAAACCAAAATGTTGGTGTGGATGTTGTGAAAAACAACCCTTAAACACTGTTGGTGGAACTGTAAATTATTACAACCTCTATGGAAAAGAGCGTGCAGATGCCTCAAAGACTAAAAGCAGATCTACCATTCGATCCAGCAATCCCATCACTGGGCATCTACCCAAAAGAAATGAAATCATTTTACAACAAAGACACTTGCATCCCTATGTTTATTGCAGCACAATTCACAATAGCAAAGATATGGAATCAACCTAAGTGCCCATCAATGGATGAGTGGATAGGGAAAATGTAGCATGTGTGTACTCACATATACATACATACACACATATACACACATACATGGAGTACTACTCAGCCATAAAAAAGAATGAAATAATATCTTTTTCAACAACTTGGATGGAACTGAAGACCATTATCCTAAATAAGTATCCCAGGAATGGAAAAGCAAACACCACATGTTCTCACTTATAAGTGGGAACTAAATGATGGGAATGCACGGTCATAAAGTGGTGTCACGGGCACTGGAAACGCAGGAGGGGGGTGAGGGATAAAAATTTACATCTCAGGTACAAAGTACACTATTCTCTTGATGGGTACATTAAAAGCTCTGACTTCAAAATGATACAATTCATCCATGTAACAAAAAAACATTTAATCTATTGAAATAAAAAAATAACCCAAATTATAGCCCAGATTAATACGTTCACTTGACACTGCTTATTCTGTACCTCAGTGATACATTTAATGTATCAATCCTCAATAAATTATTCTATTTCATACCTCAAATCTCATTTTTTTCCACAGAGATTGTTTGTGGTTATCTTTCTACCCATTTTGAATTATCCATATATTTGTCAGTCTTTTATGTATTTAATTCCCTGCTTTGTTCTAGAAAAGACTTAAGGGGAATCTCTGGTATTTTAAGCAAACTCAAAACTACACATACAAGTAATCTGATTACTTCTTGGTTTGTGTTGGTAGTATTTCCTCCAGACTCTTAAATTATATGATTATAATTCTAACCACTTATTTTGTCAAAGGTGGTAATTTTTAACAACACTCTACTGCCAACTCACATTCACCTTATGGATTACCAACAGATACAATTTTGCATGTTTGTTTGCCATATATAAGAAGTTTTATTCTTGGGCACATTTCTTCGGCATTCTATGTTTCATTAATTCCTGCCTAATGAACTCATATCCAAGTCCTCTGCAGGTGATGAAGGTGAAATACATAATAGTATCTACAAGGGAATGAGCATAACTGGGCAGGGGAGGGGTAGCAGAAGGAGAAGTGATGGGAACTGGCTGTTTCTGCAAGAGTGACTATGCCAAGTAGAGAAACACGGAGAGCAGTCACAAGGCAAATTCCAGAAGCAAATGTTAATCAAACACTAAGGAAAAGGAAACAGGACTGAACAGATACTAAGAAATTTTGTATTTCAGGTATACGGAAGTGCTTTGCTAGCTTAGTTAGAAATTTAGTATTATTTTTGCCATTTTCCTTGGTGATTCTATCGACATATACAGACCTAATTAGGGGGCTATTTTTTCTTCACTTTATCATCATAACTCTAAGCAGGGGTAGATGCAAATACACTGAACTTGGGTCACAAAAGTGCTGCGTTTCTTCTTATTAGGCCTGACATGATTTTGCCAAATGATATGCCAACCCTTGCCTTACCCTCTTGGAGAAGGGCAGTGTTGCCGTCTGGACGGTTGAGTGGTGCTGGGTTTGTTAGGCAATGGTTTCGGTGCAACTGTTGGTAGTTGTACTGATTCAGACAACAGCTCATTCATCAGGCCATATGCTTGCGAGATTCGACGACTATAGTTTTCAGAGAGCAGCAATCTTTAGACAAAGAATTAAACATTATTTACTAAAAGAGTAACTTTCAGCTTATATATCTAGAGGGAACATAGTGTTTCAAGACCACCTAGAATTTGCTTTTTTCAATGCTTTTCAAATTCTTCTGTTCATCAGATTTCTGAAAACAATTAGGTGGTATTATTAAAGGTATTATTAAAGGTAGCCTTCGGAGTGTTTCCCAAATGCATGTACATATCTGGGTTAGGAAAGGGAGGAGAATAGCAGAAATAAAAATCATAAAAATTGAATGAAACAAATAATATTTGAAAGCAAATTCGTAAAAAGCTAGTGAGTCTCATTATTTTCCTTGCAGTGGTACCTCCCATAATTGTGAAAAACAGAATTCCTAAGGCTTTATCTATGCCTAGGATAAGCAAGCTAGCGAGAATGCTCAGGGTATAGCTACCAAACTCACCTGTCTTTTTCATGCTTCCTCTTTTGTCTCAGTCTGATTTCCCTTGAAGTCATGTAAAACTGCAAAAGAAATATCCAGTTAATTCATTATTGTTCAATACAAATAATTAAACCATTAGACATAATTCTGCCATTTATTTATAGAAAGCAGTACAAAATACTGTTATATGTGATAAAGCTTTCCACCCTAGCACAAAACATGAATATGTTAAATTAAGCATCATGCAATTAAAGTAAAATACAATTTAATAAATGGAATGCAGAATCTATAAAGTATCCCAAAAGTCTCCATACAAAGGAAAAATTTTGTAATGAATGAATATTTTGTAAATAAAGATATATTTTGCTACAATTTCCCATTTTCCCTATGTATGGTGACTTTTAGGACCCCCCTGTATTTTACTAGTTGAATTAATATATTTTCTCAAAGGGGAGAACCTTATTAGCTTTGCTTAAAATGGAAAACAGGAACATGTTAGGGATGAAAACACCTATATTCTGTATTCAATCTCGTGATTAATCTCACCAAAAGCTTTGTTAATAAAGCAGAAACGAGTCATCGGCATTTACAATCATCATTATGATGTTTTAAAACGTTCACCCAAAACCTACTGCAGTGAGTTCATTGTGACTTGTAAACTCTTCAGAATTTATGCAACAGAAGGCAAACAACAAATGACACACATCCCAAAACATTACGAATTATTGTCATGAGTTACATGTGAGATTAAGTCTTTTCATACACAATTATATATATAAAAATTGGCACACAGAAGTAAATTTATTTTCTCAAGATCCTATAGAGTAGTAGTAACAAATTAAAGCTCTTGTTGATTTATGATAGAAATTCAAATGAAATTTTTAATTACATTAACCAGTCACTAATCCCATCTCTTTACCCAAATAGATGTTAAAAATAAAGAAACAAGTGTTTGCAATCTTGAATAAGATGTCACAAAGTCTATGAACCAAGGAGTCCTTATCCCTTACACCCTCAGAGTTAAGTTTATTCTAAATCTGCATACAGGATAACCATCTTGGGTATTTACGTCCTTGGCAGGGAAGGCGATGTCTGAACCCACTCTTCACAGGAGGGGGAACGCACACGCACTTTAAGATTCTAGTCACGTACCTCAGTGTCCTTGAGGGTCACTACCAGGTCTCCACAGCTATCACGAAAATGCTATATTAACACCAATATGCTCTTTTCAGAGGCAGGTAAGTAAATTACACACTTTAAATAATAGTTCACCTACTTTTGTACTACCTGGTGTTTAAATGGGACAGCCTTATCTGGAAACTCACTGGAAGAATTTGTTCTCCTAATGACGCTGAAAAAATGAAGTGCTATTATATTAACATTTTATTTTACTTCTGATTACAAAGTAAAAGATAAACTGTAATTTAAATGTATTTTCATAGCATTATGACTATCAAAGTAAGACTGCTTTGTTTCACTGTTTGAAGAAAACTGCTCCTGACCTAGCCATGGTGATGTCTATATTCAGGGTTAAGTAAATACATGCTGACAGTTTAAAAGGCAGTTAAAAAAAAAAAATTACACACAGACAGAAGTGCCACTGTTCTGTTGGTCCATGATTGGACCATAGTTTTTTTTTTTTTTCCTGTATTCTTTGTAAACATACGGATAGAAAACTGAGTTTTAAAAATGGCTTTAATACACAGTTATTTCAACTGCCACTAACTCTTAATGAAAATTAAAGGAACAGTTCCAATTGGTCACCCAGTCATTCAACTTCCTCATTTTCTTAAAATGCTAGAGCCATAATTAGCCTGGGGGAGAAAAAACTATTTATGGTAGTTCAAGAGAACATGGTTCAATTCTCATCAACCAAGCACAAAATCCTGATACATTTTAAGGTAATTTCTTAACTTTTCCTGACTTAAACTGATGACTTTTCTATCTGCCAAATAAGAAACACATCCAAATTATTAGGTTATTAAGTATGAAATGTCCAATTTCCATAAGTGCTAAGTTTGACAGTTGCTATCTCTGACATTTTCATTTTGACATTTCTTGTTTTATTTTTATTGTGAAGGTACATCCTTATTATTTCAAACCCATGGTTTTTGGCTTGTGATTATCTTTCAATTTTTTTTTAGACCAACTTTTGTGAAACCATGGATAAGTCAAAAATTCATGTTATTTTTGAATATTAGTTTCATTGTGGAACCAATGCTGCACAGACAGCTCAAAATATCAGTGAAGTGTTTGGGAAGAATGTGGCTAATGAACACATAGTATGTGGATAGTTCTAGAAGTTCCGTTCTGGTGATTTTAATCTTGAAAATGAGCCACGTGGGCAACTGGGACCAAGGTGGATAATGATGAGCTGAAAGCTGTAATAGAAGCGAATCCATCTCAACCTACGCATGAATTAGCAGCAAGGTCTCATGTTACTATTCCAACAATATTGGGCCACTGCAACAAATCAGCAAGGTAAAGAAGCTGGATAGATGGGTACCTTTATGATTTAAATGACTGTCAGAAGAGAAATTGTCTCAAAGCTTGCCTTTCTTTGCTGTCATGACATAAAGGCATACCATTTCTACACTGTATTGTTACATATGATGAAAAATGGATTCTTCCTGACAATTGCAAGTGTTTGGCACAATGGTTGGATAAAGATGAAGTGCCGGAACACAGTCCAAAACCAAATATTCATCAAAAAAAGCTTGGTATCTGTTTGGTGGTCCAGCACTGGTATTCTCCACTACAGATTCATGAAACCTGGTCAGTCCATTATGGCAGATGTCTACTGCAACCAATTGGATGAAATGATGAGGATTCTTGAGATTAAGCAGCTGAGATTGCACAATAGAGACAGGTCAATCCTCTTGCAAGACCACATGTTGCCAAAAACAAAAAAACACTGCTCAAACTACAGAGACTGGCCTTGGAAACTCTCTGTCATTCACCATATTCACCAGACCTTGCACCAACTGACTACCACTTCTTGCAGGCTTTGGACCACTTCTTGAAAGGAAAAATATTCAATTCTCAACAGGGTATGGAAAACACTTTTCATGATTTTATCACCACTTGCTCTCCAGGCTTCTTTGCTGCTGGCATAAACAAGCTACTATTAGGATGGCAAATCTGTGTCCATTAGTTTAGGCTCATACTTTAACTGTACTGCTTCTTGTTTGAGATATAATAAATTACACTGTTCATTCGAAATCAGACATTTCACATTTAATGAACTAATATGTTAATCCTTTTCTCAAATATTTGCCAGGAAAAAACTACACATATTCTGTGATAATTCCATTACCCTTGATACTGCAGACTTACTGGATTGCTTCTAGGGCAGAAAGGATTATGTTCTTGCCCTCTCTTTTCTGCCAGCTGCTTTAGATACTCTGCCATTCTTTCTTTTTGTTTTCTTTTCATCCAGACTTGAATCTCTCTTCTCTCCTCCTCAGTTCTTTCTGGATGTCTGCCAGAAGAATGCTGAATTCTGGGAAATTTAACAAGCAAGGAATCATGTGCCTTTAAATTTGTTATGCAGGTAAGAAATATCATGACTAAATACTATTCATTTGGAAAGATTTTGCCCCATCTTGAAAAGTAGTACACACTTATGATCTCTAATCAACTCACCCCAATCTGTCCTTGAAATCCACTGAAAATGGTCTCAAAGTTCACCAACAACTTCTTTATAACATTTGCTTTAAACCTACAGTCCCCAACCCCCAGGCCACGGACTGTCTGTGGCTTGTTAGGAACCTGAACCGGGCTGCACAGCAGGAGGTGAGCAGCAAGCAAGCAAGTGAAGCTTCATCTGTATTTACAGCCACTCCCCATCACTCACATCACCACATAAGCTCCGCCTCCTGTCAGATCAGCAGCGGCATTAGATTCTCACAGGAGCGAGAGCCCTACTGTAAACTGCATGTGGGGGATCTAGATTGCTCCTTATGAGAATCTAATGCCTGATGATCTGAGGTGGAGCTGAGGCGGAGATGCTAGCGCTGGGGAGCAGCTGCAAATACAGATTATCATTAGCAGAGAGGTTTGACTGCACAATAAATGTAATGCGCTTGAATCATCCTGAAACCATCCCCCCACCCCACCTCCGGTCTGTGGAAAAATTGTTTTCCATGAAACCAGTGCCTGGTACCAAAAAGGTTGAGGACTGCTGCTTTAAACTCTTTCCCCTTTTTCTTTTAACTCTATCTTACCTGGGTCTTTTTCTAATTCTCAAAACACTATGTAGCTTCCTACATTGTCTCCTTTCTTTTCTCCTCACCACCTCAATATTAATGTCTTAAAGGTTCCATTTTAGATTTCTTTATTGTATTCCCTGAGCTATCTCAATAACTTTCAAAACTTATAATACAGACATGACTGCAACTGCTGCCCTTCTAGATCTAGCCCCATGTTTAGGCCCATGCCATACTTCCCATGCTCTGGCCCAAGTTAGTGACTAATCATGGCAGGGACACTGCCTAGGCCCATTCCTACAAGACACAGGTGATTCACTGGGTGATTTTGGCTTAAGGTCTTACACTGACCTGGCTGAACTAGCCTTAGAAGTATGCACCACACTGTGTCTCCCAACCCTCTTCCTTTCCCTCTCTCCGTCATAGAGAGGCCTCAGACCAATATTGTGGTCTGATGCTTCTCCTCCCTTCTTCTGTTTTTTTTTTCTTATTCCCCTCACAGGCACGTCCCCTACCCTCCATAAATCTCTTGTACCTCTAATCCCATCTTGGCTTCTGCTTCTTGGAGGATCCAAACTAATGCAAGTGATACTAGGAGTGGTCTGAGAAAACTGGCGGTGCAAGATGGGGGTTTGGGGCAGATGCATCACCCAGTGTGTGAAGATGCCGCCGTCCTACATGGAAGATGAGTCACAAATACAAACAATGTGGCTTATTCTGAACACCTGCTTTCCTTCTGGAAGTCTGGAATCTTGGTACGTGTCAGGCAACACCCCCCAGTAAAACTCTGTGCACTGAGTCTCTAATGAGCTTGCCTGGTAGACAATATTTCACCCATGTTGTCACAACTTGTTGCTGCAGGAATTAAGTGTGTCCTGTGTGATTCCACTGGGAAAAGATTCTTGGGAACTTCTGACTGATTTCCCCTGGAATTTACCCCATGTACCTTTTTCCTTTGCTGATATTGCTTTGAACCTTTTTGCAGTGATAAACTCTAGCCATCAATATGACTATATGCCGAGTTCTGTGAGTCCTCCTAGTGAACCACTGAACCTGGGGGTCATCTCAGGGACCCCCATCACGGGATGAGAGCCACATCAGCATTGCAGTCTGACAGCTATCCCCACATTGCATGGCATCCTCCCCTCCTCCCCTCCAATTTATTTGCCTTTTCTCCAAATAAATCTCTTGCTCGTCAAAATCCTATGTGCTTCTCAGAGGACTTAAAACTAATGTACCAATGAATATTATCAACAAAACGTTCTCCTGGCACTTTATACCTAAAACTGCATTCTCTATCTTGCTAAAGAAATCATTATCAACTCGGTCATCCAAGTAGAAAAGCTCTCATTCTCACCTCCTGACAGCTTCACCCCTACTGCACTATACTCTCCATTCTAATGCACCTCATCTCTAGACTACTGAAGCAAGATTTCTAATTGGCTCCTATTTCCCATGAAAGTCCTTCGTTGACTCCTGCACTGCTCACAGAAAGACTGAGCTCAGTGAGTGCCTCTGGTCCCCACCCCCAGTTCACCCCACTCTCCCCCTCCAGTGCACAAACTCTAGCCATATCTAATTCCTTGTGCTTGACTGCCAATCACATCTTTGTGTATCATCTTCTCTCTGCCTAGAACACCTTTTCTCCCAGTGATCAGCCACATGAATTCTCTTGATCCTTTGAGATATGGTTCAAATCCAGAACTAGTGTAGCTGCCTTCTTTGGCTGATTCTATTCCTCTGAGCTCCCACAGCACTGATATAACTTGGTCTTACAGCTCTATCTCCAAGAGCAGAAACCATATTTAATTTTTATTCCAATTCTTGACATTTAATAGACTTTTGTTGATAACATGATCATTAACTTAACAAACAACTGAAGGTAACTACATGTGTTAGCTTAGGAACTCAGTTTACATGGTCTTGATACAAGGTCATATATAATATAGCAGATAAATTCTACTTTAATTATAGAAATAGTATTTTTTTCTTTTTTTTGGCACACTATTTCCTGCTAACAGTTTTGTAAGTTTGAGTATACACTGCGTTTTCACTGAGGTAGTAAGTGGAATTGAACTAGGAAATAAAGAAGTACAGCTGCTATTCATAAGGCTGACTATGTTAATATAAGCAAGCCAAGAGTGTATGTGTCGTGGGGAAGCATCAGTATGAGAGTCAGCCTTCATTCTATCAGGAACCAGTTCCTGACACAGAGAAGATTGTAAGGAAACATTTTAACCTAATGTTCCAAGGAAAAGCTATTGAAATGTATTCTAAGGGTTAATATTTAGGGTAAAGTGCCAGGAACTACATCATTAATTACTTCTAATAAGAGATGAGACTAAAGGTACGTTGTACGTAGAGTGAAGACACCTTGAGAAAACTCACAGGATACAGATATATACTATACTTGTTGTGGGAGAGGGAGGAATGACACATACACATCACGAAATGTATTTAGGCAGAAAAAAATCTATTTTAAGCTTCAAATTTGTTCCATAAAAATCACAGCAAAATATGGCCAATTTTGAACATTCTTGAACCATAAACATTTTAAATGGGATTACCTGGAGATATTCCTAGCTTGTTGTTCTGTTAAGCCAAGCTCCTCACTGGAAATTCCATCTTTAGTTATAAGGTCATCAATAATGTCTGCAATATCAGTCAATCCCGTCATCTGGAGTGGATCTTCTGAAACACTTCATTTGTAAATGTAATTTGAGAAATACAAATCAGTATCTACAACTTAATTACATTAAGCAAAAATGAACATGTAATAAATGAATACTAAATAATAAACATGTATCTGTTGTTCCTTTTATTTCTGTAATCCTAGTAACTCTCAGTGGAAAAACCTAACCACCGATAATTAATGACTTAGTAGGTTCTCTTATAAAAGCAAATATAAGGCCCAGGAGAAAACTTCTACAGGTCCTGCCTGCTGAAATTTAATACATATTTAGTGAAAGATAATGTAGCAAATATAGCCTATTGTATTTTAATTACCTGTACTAAACAGTAAGGGATATAATAATCCTTAATTTCTTAAAACACTCTATTCCCAATGGGAACTTAGGGTATTCCTACACCATGAAAAGATGTATAGTGTAAAAGTTCACACATATGTGAACAACAAAATTTCCAGAACACATATTTATACCCAACTTTAAGTAAAACTGTAAATTTACTCAAGATATTTACCTCTCAAATAATTCATCACTGTTATTCATACCTTTAAAAAAGAAACATTATTATTAATAAAAAGTTCAAGTCATTTTTTTACTTTCAATTATTGACCTGACTTAGAAATTATATAACCAGAAATTAAATATTTTTAAACCTCCAAATTGGTTTAAAGATACACATGTACAGCATATTTGTCTTCCTCTTGAATATGCTATTTGGTAGTAAATATTGTCTACATTTTAAGATAATTACATTTCTAGCTCAAGTATTCTGTATAATATCCTTTAGAAGGTACAACTCTGCTTAGTACACTGTTGAGAGTACTAGAATGCAATTAACTTTATATAAAAATAAAACAAAAAACTTCTGGTGATCTAAAAGCAATACATTTTGGAAAATATCTAATTTAAATCCAAGAACCCATTTACTTGTAAGATCATGACCCAAAGAATGATTTTAAAGCTTTGTTCAGTATTAACTACATGTCTTCAAAGCAAAACACTTATACTCTATTCAATCTTCTATATGTTTAACTCTAAAAGAGAATTGGATTAATATAGGGAAAAGTGTTATGTCATCTCGTCTCGAAAAAAAATTCCTTAAAATTTTATTAGACCCAACCTACCCCTACGACTTATACATACACATATTTTTAATATGAAATAATTTTGGTTTCTTGAAAACATATTGTTCTGTTTATTAACTCCCAAATCAAGGATTTTATCTTTGTCTTCAGAGTCTGGGAATTTGTGAGTTCTTAATAGCAATTAATGAAATTTAACTAAGAGGGAAATACTTTACATAAACCTAAGATTATAGCAATCATCATAATAATAAAACTATTACTGGTATTAGTAATAATACTACCTCTTAGAGCTTTTGCTCAGGAGAAAAAGGTAACATATACTTTCAAAAGAGAAGAATACTTTCTACCAGTGTTTGAGTAGCCCCTGTTGGCCTATTCCTGAAAAGGGCATGAAGGGATTCTCTCCCAGTACTGGTTGGGCTGCATAAGGGGAAGTCAGTGAGACTGTCAAAGATGGAGACCTCTCAGGGTAAAGTCTAAAGTGTCAGTCATCAAAGGGAGGTAAGCAACCAGCTGTTCTGCTGTTGGTGACCCATGGCCACAGTACCTACAAACCTGGGCAAACCTTGTCAAACCTATGCAAGTTTAATACTTCTCAATAACTACTGCTAAAGGAGAACATCTTTTTGCAGAACTCCAGAGCGCTTTGATAACAAATGCAATTTAACTAAATCATTTCATGTTTAAAGATAAACCGTTTTACATGATAGAATTCAGTGCCTTTGGTCTCTGACAAAGATCTTCCTCAATATAGTTATTGTTAAGAAAAGCCTCAACTACTGAAAGAAAAAATAATAATGGTGAAAGTATATATTCATCAGGTATGAAAAGTGTGACTACTAAGAAATGAAACTAATTTCTTTTATCGAAGAGCAGTAAAGTGTTATATCCAAATGAATACTTTTAAAAGTAGTTACAAAGGAAGAGTATATCTTACTTCATTTTCAAACCATTTTTGGAACTCTTCCTTTGGGACTGCCTTCATAGACAATTTATTAAACACAATGGATCAACTTTATTCCTTGATAACCACAATTTCTTATTTTTAATTCCAAACAGTGACATTCAGCCTAGTCACATACTTCATTTATCAGAAGTGCTCCTGAATAACTTTTGTCTGTTAGCAAAAATTCAATCCATCCTCAGTGAATAAACTATTTGCCACTATTAAGAATACTCAGAAGAATGTCCTAAGAAATGGAACTTAATTGCAAAAGAGGAAATGTAAGCTATTTTTGATCATTTAGGCAAAGGAATGGCAACAAATCTTTGCAAGATGCTATCTTTGGAGAAAATACCCATTAGGGCATCTAAATTGTGTATGTTGTTAAAATATAGCAATACAGTTTTTTCTAAATTTATCATCATACATTCAATACTGAAGAAAAGCATTTGAATTTATCCATCTTTATATGTGTTATGCCATTTATTGACTTTTCTCTTTCTCTTTTCTTCCATCCTAATTTAAGAAGCTAGTATAATCTTGTATGAATCATCTCCTTAACCGAATACCTTCAATTTCTCTTTTCCTACTACCTTTTCTTCTGCCTTTAAACATTAAATAATTTTTATTTATCCCTATCTTGAAATAATCTTTGACTTTATTTCCCTTATATTATCTCATCGTTCAACTTCCTTTTACTGTCAGAATGCTTGATTATGTAGTCTATACCTACAGCTTCTTTTTTTTTTTTTTGAGACAGAGTCTCAGTCTGTTGCCCGGACTACAATGCCGTGGCATCAGCCTAGCTCACAGCAACCTCAAACTGCTGGGCTCGAGCAATCCTCCTGCCTCAGCCTCCCAAGTAGCTGGGACTACAGGCATGTGCCACCGTGCCTGGCTAATTTTTTCTATATATATTTTTTTAGTTGTCCATATAATTTCTTTCTATATTTAGTAGAGACGGGGTCTCGCTCTTGCTCAGGCTGGTCTCGAACTCCTGAGCTCAAATGATCCACCTGCCTGGCCTCCCAGAGTGCTAGGATTACAGGCGTGAGCCACCACGCCTGGCCTACCTACAGCTTCTTGAGCCTGTCTGTCTCCAACCTGCCTTCTCTACTCTTGATATTACACTGAAAGTCCTTAAAACTCAAAGCCTTTCTTCTTGACTTTCTGATGGCTCGTGAAACTGTTAGCCACTCATGTTTTCTTGAAAAATCTCTTTACCAGACTCTGCTCACCCATTTCACTCATTAGGGAGGCTTCCCTTGCTCACAAATGAATAACATTTCACAGGTTGGTCCTTAGTATTTCCCCTTTTCCTTCTTTCTGGCAAAGAACAGATGCACTCTTGTAGTCTTAACTATATAATTGGGGGAGGCTCTTTCACCTGGTTTTTCAAACCTAACTCTCATCCATGCTCTGCTTCCTTGTCTGAAACTATATACTAAACATGGTCACTCATCTATCCTAGGATCACCTTAAACTGTCACATTTGTCCTCAAAATGCTCTAGAGTTTGACCTCAGACCTAGTTATATCCTCTTTTAAAACAAAAAGTAAAAGTATTTTTTTTAGAGACAGGGTCTTGCTCTGTTGCCCTAGGCTGGAGTGCAGGGGCACAATCATAGCTTACTGCAGCCTCAAACTCCTGAGGGCTCAAGCGATCCTCCCACCTCAGCCTCCTAGAGTGCTGGGACTATAGGCATGAGCCTTGTGCACGGCCCCTCGTTATATCCTTGCTCCTGTACTGGAAACACTGAACGCCATTCATTTTCTTGCTCTTCTCCTCTTTAATCTACTTAGTCACTGAGTATCATTGGTTACCTTATTCAGAATGTCTCTTTCTTCTTTTCCTTTTCCACAACACTCCCCAGACCCTCATTATTTCACAGGTCAGATTAATTCAGTAGCTTACTAACTGGCCTATACCTCCATTCTAGGTCTTCCTCAAAACCTCCTCATTTTCTCTCTCTGCTCAGAATTCTCTAATGATTCCCAAGTATGAAATAGAGTCTAAACTTCTCAGATGCAATTGGAACCCTCTACAACCTAGACTCCCAAGTCCTGTTTAACTTCATTTGTCAATCCTCCCCGAGAGGAGGAAAGAGGAAAGCTACCAGTGACCAAGAAGCTACAGGAATCAAACATCCTCAGCTAGATGCTTCATACATGATACTCAATCTTCACAACTTTGTTAAGTGGAGATGATTTTCCCCATATGTTGATGACTAAAATATGGAATCTAGAAAGAACTAGAGAAAATAACTTCAAGATTTAAAGTTAGCTTCTTAAAGCTTTTATTTAAATAACAGGAATGCCATTTTAAAATAGCACTTTTTTACTGCTTATATTGCTTTAATAATGGTAATAAAACATATTGTAAATACTCAGTAAAATCATTTTTATTAACCATCAATACCTGAGAGTTAAAAAATATATATATTTCCAAGCCACTGCCAGTCATTGAACTGACGTATTTCCTATGCCCTATTATTCATATGACAAAATGTATTTGTTAGGACTAAAGAAGAGCAGTTTAATTGCCAACTCCAAATGAAATGGAATAAAAAGGGGCATAAGACTTTCTAAGTCTCAGTATACTCAACTGTAAAATGGGGATAATAATAATATCTACCTCAGAGGTCAGGCTGAAACCAGGGTTCATGCATGTAAAATAGTGATGTCTGGTATATGGAAGAAGCTTAATAAATGACACCCATTATTTTGTTTTCTGATTAAAATTCAAAGTTCTTGTAATTGGAAAAGTTTGAATTTCTCAATTTTTGTAAAAATCAAATATCATAGTAATTACAGTTGCTATAAATTTGGTAAGTTTCACAGGATATAATACACAGGATATAATATCTTATATAAAGGTGATGATGTCACAGTTCATGTGAATGGCACGAGTTTTACCTTTCCTTCTCCTGAAGTAAATATTACAAAATGACTTCACAAACCTTTCATAATTATATTCCCAGTAAATAATATTCAGTCACATTATAATGGAAAATCAGAGTATGTGTAAATGAAGAAAGTGAAGAACAATACCAGGAGCAGTAGTATTCTGGTCACTGGAAAGGGTGACAGCTGAACTGGCAGTAGGAAACACACAGGTTTTCTGATTAGAATGATTTTCTGTTACTGAAAATTCAACTTCTGAAGTCTCCTCTTTGTTACTTTGATCTTCTTCATCCATCACAGTCAAAAATTGTACTAATCAAGAGCATACAATTAAAAGAAAATAGTAGAGAAAAAAATCACATGGAAAAGATATAACAATTGGTAACATTTACACATGGCAACACAGATATATTAGAAGTTTGCAACATGTTCTCATAGCTTTCTACTGCACATGAATTAATTTAATGTGAAATTTAAAATTAAAACTTACTCATGATAAAAAAAAATTACTATCCACTTCATTAAACATGGCAGATTGAACTACATGCACAGGCCCATGTCCTGCCATAAAAACCTAGAAATGCTAAATTACCAAAAAAAGTTTAAAACATAACCAGGCCCACTAAACAGAGAAATCTCCTGATGCCAGAAAAGAAAAAAGAACTCAAAGCTGGAGCAGTAAGTGGGCAATGATACTAGAATAGTCTACAGGGGAACAGCAAATGTGGTTTCTGAAGATTGCAGTGAGGGAAACTGAGCTACCTTCATATGGCCTTAAAGGACAGCTCTGTCCATAAAATGGGAATAAGAAAATCCCTGCCATAGAGAAACAGCAAAGAAGTTTTCTCCCTGCCTGGACATTAGATGAGAGAATAATAAAAGTCAACTTTGAGAATTCAAAACCCCTGGCTTGCCACAAGCAGGTGTAGGGTCTGTATTTATACTATCTGTGTAGTACAGCAACTCCAAGCCAAGAAATTTATATTAAAACTTATCTCTCAAATTTTTTTCCACTTTAATGACAGCAAGAAGCAAAAGCAAAACCACTCCAAATATACACAACCTAGAAGACCCTCCACTAAAGCCCATGATAAAAAATTATAAAATTACACAAAAGAACAACCAAATATGAAGGAGAGTCAGTATGCAGATTCAACAATTGAGAGTGTACACACATGAAATAAAATAACCTGAAAGAGTTAGTTATAAAACATGACTAAAATTATTAAATAAAGCATAGAAACCACAATAAAAGAACAGGACAAGGCATCCAAAGAATAGATTTGAAAAAGAAATAAATAGAACTTTTAGATATTAGAAATATCTAAAAAATTAAAATGTCACCAAAATTAAAATCATCATGAATAGGTGAAACAGCAAAGATGATATAGCAGAAGAGAAAATTAGCAAACTAGAAGAAAGATCTGAGAAAATTACTCTGAGTATACCAAAGAGAGATAAAGAGGTGGAAATTATGAAGGAGTGGTTAAAAGAGATAGGGAAAAGACTGAGAACATAAAACATCTAGTAGAGGTCCAACATACCTCTACTGGATGCTTTAGAAGTGCAAAAAGAAAGAATGGGGAGGAAGCAATACTCCAAAAGATTATGGATGAAAAATTCCCGAAGTTAAATCTTCAAACTGAAGAATCATTCCTATTCCAATAGAAGATAAATTAAAAAAAGACACACCTGGACACATTGTATCAAGAAAGCAAAATAAATTAAAGAGAAATTCTTTTAAGCAACCAGAGAGAGAAGATAAAAGATCAGCAGTTATACTGATAGCACATAGGAGTGTATACTCAGCAGCTGGACATGTCAGTAGATAATGGAATAATATCTTTAAAATGCTGAGGGAAAATAGTAATCATCCTAAAAGTCTGGACTTAGCTATAAGCTATCAGTCAAGAATTATAGTAAAATTTGAAAAATTTACTATAAAGCTATTTTCAATAGCTTCAACTAATAAAGGAAGGAAGAAGGAAACTGAATCCTTAAAGGGCCAGGTGTGGTGGCTCATGTCTGTAATTCTAGCACATTAGGAGGCTGAGGTGGGAGGACTGCTTGAGGCCAGGATTCCAAGATCAGCTGAGCAAGAGTGAGACCCCCCTCTCTACAAAAAATAGAAAAATTAGCTGGGCATGGTGGCACGTGCCTTGCAGTCTCAGCTGCTTGGGAGGCTGAAGCAGGAGGATTGCTTGAGCCCAGTAATTTGTGGTTGCAGTGAGCTATGATTACACCACTGTACTCCAGCCCAGGCAACAGGGTGAGACCCTGCCTCAAAAAAAAAAAAAAGCAAGCAAGCAAGCAACTGTGATCAACAATAGCAGAGAATAGTAAATTTCAGAGTGCATCTCAGGCAATAAGGAGTAAGTGCTATTGCATGAAACTTGTGTTTTGGTTTTACACATTTGTTGCATACATATTTATATTACTTAAATTACAAATTTAAAAAAGAAGTAATTGTGGGTAAAGAAACTGATAAACACATTGATAAATCCTAAATAAGAACTGACTTTAAAAAAACAAAAAAAAAGGGAGACTAAATAGGAGGGTTAAAAACAAGATAGACCTAAATTATTAGAAAACAATATTAGAGAGATGGAGGGAGAAAATTAGTGCCAAAGTCCTTCTATTTTTGTGGAGGCAGATACATTCATCTTAAATTTACTTTTAGAGACAAGGTCTCATTATGTCCCTAGGCTAGAGAGCAGTGGCACAACCACAGCTCACTGTAACCTTGTTCAAGTGATCCTCCTGCCTCAGCCTCCCAAGTAGCTAGGACTACAGGCATGCACTACCACACCCATCTTCACCCTTCAATTTTAACTCAACTATGAATGTTGAAAATTCAAGAATATCCACTAAAAGACTAAAAATCAAATATATAATATCTGAACCAATAGAGGAAGAAGACAGAATATAGAAAACTCAATCCAATAAAAGAGGGACAAAAAGTAAAGCAAAAACCAAGATAAACAGGAAGCACAAAATAAGGTATAAGAAATAAGTACAAATATATCAGTGAACAGAATAAATGTACACTGATTATGCTTGATGGTTAAAAAAATAGATCATCTAATTATTTAAAGGAATAAAATCTAGTTATATGCTGGACACAACTATAACATAATCACATAGCTTGAAAGTAAAGGGATGTCCAATTTACAAGAAATATAGAGGAGAGAGGAACATATTAAATGACACTACAGAAACTCGGTCAGCAAAATCCAGACTCTCAAAAACTATTCAGGACAAACATCCTGGTTTCTTCAACAAATAAACTGCAACGGGAAAAAAGAGATAGAGGAACCCAGAAGTTAAAAAAACAGTTATAAGCCATTGATCAAGGGCCATTCATAGACCTTACCTGTATTCCAACTAGAATAAAAAACTATTTATAAAATGAGACAACTGGCAACATTTGAACCCTGATTAGATATAAGAAAATATTAAGAATTTTTTAAAACAGTGACATTAAGCCTATGTTAAAAAAAAAAGGGGGACCTCATCTTTTAGAGATACATGTAAAATATTTATAGATAAAATAATGTGCTATCTGGACTTTGCTTCAAAATAATCCAGGAAAAGGTAGGAAGAGTGGGTAGGTGTGTAGATAAAAAAGGATTATCCATGAGCTGATAATTATTAAAGTTGTTTGTTGGGTGCATGAAGGTTAATTATACTATTCTATCTTCTATTAGAATGTTAGAAATTTTCCATGATAAAAATTTAAAAAATAAAAAGTATCAAAAAAGATTTATCAGAACACAGGGGTAGTAAAGTTAATATTAGACAAAATTGACTATAAGTCAAAAGGTATTATTGGGGATAGAGGGTCATTACTGCTTAATGATGACAAAATAATAAATGAAAAATTTTAAATGATAAAATTTAACAAAAATATTACAATCCCGAAATATATTCAGCTTATAGCCTTAACTATGTAAAGTAACATTTAACAGATTTACAAGGAGAAATAAACAATTCCATAATTATTATGGATAATTTTTAATGTACCCTCTGAGAAATGAATAGATCAAGCACACTAAGAATCAGAAAGAACACAGAAAATCTGGACAATACAATTTAGAAGCTTGACTAAATGGAGACATATACATATATGTATATATGTATATATATAAATATATATATACATATATATATAGTATATATATATATAAATATATATACATACCCTACACACAACCAACAGAAAATGTTTATTGTCTTCAAATAAGTGTAAAACATGTATAAAAACTGACAGTATATACTAGGTCAAAAAGGCAATTTTAACAAATATCTAAGAATTGATATCATCATACACATTATCTGATCATAATACAATGAAATAGAAATCAATTAGAAAAACATAGTCCAAACCTCTTAATATTTAGAAGGTATAAACCTCTTTTCACGAGCTAAAAAAAATCGTAATACAAATTACAAACTATGTAAATCTGAACACCACCAAGTGATGATAAACAGCAACACTCTTGTCTAGGTCCATGTAGGAACATGCTCAGCCTCCATTGCATATATTAGAAAATAAGAAAGAATGAAGGTAGGAAAAAACCAACAAGTTATCCCATCCAAAACAGAAGAAATAATTAAGGTAAAAATAGAAATTAATGAAAAAGAAAATTAAGAAACAATAAAGAGAATCAACAAACTGAAGTCTGATTTTTTTTAAAAGACTAACTGCTGTTAAGACTGAATGAGAAAGAACACAGGTATAAATAACTGTAGATCTAACAGAAAGTAAAAACACAACTATTCTAATTTGATTCTTTCAATAAGAAATGAAAAAACTTACTACCTCATCATTGCCTGGCCATTTAACCAGAACCTCAAATTCCAGCTCAGCTGATGACCACAGACAGACAAGAACCTCCGCACAAATTTCTGTGCAATCCCTAGCAGTGTGTGGCCAATGACTTGGAATCTACAGAAGCTAAGATCCAGGCCACACTGCCCCATTCTAGTATAAAAACCAGAGGAGGTCATTGGCTTTTCAGAACAACCTCGCCTTGAGGTGCGAGCCAATCACATCACAAAAATAATCCTAGTCTAAAAATTGGGGAACAGATGGCTTCAGCTCACATATGAAAACTATTCCTAGTTCTGGAACTCCAAAAAAAAAAAAGCTTATTCTTTAGTCAACCAAAGCAAGTCTTCAGTCTCAGCCCCCAAACCTCCCCACAAACCTTCTTCAGGAATGCTAATGGTTTTTGAAGCTAATGGTTTTTCAAATTCAGGGCCAGGAGACAATTCAATGTGATCTGTTCGTCCAACCTGTAGAAAAAACACATATAACAAAACAACTGTAATAAATGATAATTTCAAAATACCATAAACAATTTTATAGAAGTTTTAAACATTTGCATTAATGCAACATAAATGAAAGAAATGGGATTAAATCCAGTATGAGCTAGACGGTAGGGATTGTTAAAGAAGAGGAAATTTTTACTTAATTGATTTAACCCTTTAAGAGGCTCAGGAAAATAGAATATAAATTTAGAATGAGGAGGAACCTTAACTACTATCTAGACAAAATCTTTCATATTAAAGATGAGGGAACAAGGCCCAGAGAGATTCAGTGACTTTCTCAGTAGCCTAACACAGATTTCAACTCAGGTTTTCAAGGCTTCTGGTCAGTGCTTGTCCACAGTATCCCTCTGCCTCTTCCAGGCCTACAAGCTGTTTTCTTAGGCAAGTGAAAATGTTTGTATTTATGTGTACATTATAACAGGGTAAGAGTATTTTTAAAAAATATACCACACCTATCATTTAAATTAATACTATTTCCTCCAAAGTAGTCATTTGAGAAGACTAAATGTCCCCCTAATACCCAGCGGATAAGTTCTAAGACCCCAGTGGATGCCTGAAATCACAGACAGTACTGAACCCTATATGCAGTAGTCCCTCATAATCTGCGGGGGACTGGTTCCAGGACCCCTGTGGATACCAAAATCCACAGATGCTCAAGTCTCTTATATACAACAGCACAGTATTCGCATGTAACCTGTGCACATTCTCTCATACTTTACATCATTGCTAGATTACTTATGATACCTAATACAATGTAAATGTATGTAAACAGTTGTTATACTGTATTGTTTAGGGAATAATAAGAAAAAAAGTGTACATGTTCAGTACAGATGCAACTATCCTTTTTTCTTTTCTGAGTATTTTTGATCCACAGTTGGTTGAATACATGAATGCAAAACCCACAGGTACAAAGGGCTGAGTGGATACTATGTTTTTTCCTATGATAAAGTACCTATGACAAAGTTCATAAATTAGATGCAGTAAGAGATTAATAATAATAAAATGGAATAATTTTAACAATATAATGTAATAAAAGTTACATGAATGTGATCTTTCTCACTCTCAAAATATCTTATAAATATCACCAGGTGTGGTGGCTCACACCTGTAATCCCAGCACTCTGGGAGGCTGACACAGGAGGATTGCTTGAGCCTGGAAGTTTGAGACTAGCCTAGGCAACATAGCAAGACCCCCACTCTACAAAAAATAAAAAAATTAGCCAGGTGTGGTGGCACACACTATATAGTCGTAGTTACTTAGGAGGCTGAGGTGAGAGAATCGCTTGAGTCTAGGAGTTCAAGGCTGCAGTGAGCTATGATCGTGTCACTGCACTCCAGCCAGGCTGACAGTGAGATCTTTTCTCTTTTAAAAAACAAACAAACAAACAAAAAACCAAAAAACCTTATTGTACTGTATAGGGGGTGACTGAAACGTTGGAAAACTTTGGACAAGAGGTGACTACTGTACTTATGGACTTTGAGCAAATATTTTTAGAATTCTTCCTTTGAAACTTTCCCTCAAGCTTGTGCCATAATTATAAATTAACCATTCTAGTGCTAAATCTTTAGTATATAAATGTGATTTTATCACTGTCAGAATCCAAAAGTAAGAGAGCAAAGGCAACAGTTAAACAAACATTTACCAAATGCCTGCCATGTGCTGTAAAAGACACAGTCCTTACTTCCAGTATTAAAAGGCAGGGGCTGAGAGGGGAGCTCTACCAGAATTTGGGGGAATTTTCAAAATGCCAAGCCACCTCTGCCTCACCCACAGATTCAGTGGGGCTAGCATGTATATTCTGAAAAAGCACCCTGGATGATCGTGACATGCACAGTTTTCTAATTGTCTAATGAACCCAGATCTGTGGAAATTCCTTCTTGAAACTCCTTCTTTGGCTAGCTTTCTCCTGAGACTCCTACTAGCTCGGATTGATTGTCCTCAAGCCTTGTTGAATCCTCATCCTTAAAAGGTAGTCTGCCTGCAGGATTCTCTCCTTTACCCTCTTCTTTTGTCACTGTGTGCTCTCTCTGGGTGAGTGTCTGTGCTATTATGATTTGAGTCCCTCCCAACTGATGACTCCAAGATCTGTACCTTCAGTCCAGTCCTAGCTCCTCAGTTCCAGAAGCAGATATTCAACTACCCACTAATCCCAAAGTACCTCAAATTTGACATGTGCCTGATAGAAATCATTGTACCTCCCTCCCCCAACACAGGTACATTCACATGCACACATACAGACACACTTCCTCATCCTTAGTTTGGAAAATAGCTCCACCACTCTCCCAGGCTAGAATCTGGACACCACCGTGAATCTTCGTTGTCTTTTTCAACTTCCCACAGCCTATCAATCTCTATGTCTTGTTATAACCTTCCCTGCATCCCTACTGCTAAAGTTCAGGCATGTGATTATTTCTTGCCTTGGGTATGTATACAGTGGATCCCAAACACCTATCAGTAGACCTCATATAGAGCTAGCAGCATAAGAATCATTTGTGAATCTTGCTAATAATACAGATTACTGGGCTCTACTCCAGAACCACTTAAAATCAGAATTTCAGTGAAATGGGGTGTAGAAGTTTTCATTTCCAGCAAGCTTCCAAGACGGTTCTAATGAGCAGCCAGGTTTGGAGATCCACGTGGTCTCCCTGTTCCCAGTCTTTATCCTTTCCGATGCACCCTCCACAATGTGCCAGCATGTCTGATCATATCCCTTCACTGCTTTTATTCTTTAATGGTTTCCTACCGGCTGCTGGTGGGATAAAATCCCAATAGCTTGGCATAGCAAACAATACTTTCCATTCTTCTTTGTCTGCCCCCTATCTACCTTGACTGCCAGATGTCTTAAAGCCCAGTCCCACCAACCTCTACCTCCAGGTAATGCTGACACAGTTCCCCAAACACTCTATGCCATTTGGCACCTTTCTGCTTTTGCTCACAATGTTCTGTCAACCCTTCCTTAACTAACTGATGAATACCAATTTATTACCAGCTCAAGAGTCACCTCTATACAGCCTTCTCTGATGCCACAACTTCACTTACCCTATCCAGTAACAGGCCAGGTGTACTTATGTGTCCTTACTGCACCGGTATATATGTATTCATTGGTGTATATGTGTACCTTCTTTTATTAGATTCTATGCTCCTTGAGAGTAGGCACTATGCCTTATTTATCTTCCTATTCCCAGAACTTAGTACAGGCCTAATATGCAGTAGATGCTCAGTAAATATTTGCTGTACGAATGAATGATTCATGGACTCTTGTGAGAGTGAGCAAGCCAGGATCAAGACAACATTTAGGTATAAATTACTATCTGGCTTAGACATGCTTACTTACTAAACTAGCTCAGGAGGCAATTTCAAGAGGTTCTTTGAAATAAGAGTTCCAAGAACTACTGATCATTCATTTGAATGTGATAGATCTAGTTTGGGTTGAAAAACAAAAAGCAAAACCACCAAAACACCATAATACCAATACTTAATAGTAGTCCTATCTTGAATTTTTTCAGTGTAGTATCACTTATGCTTAATCTTAACTTTTTAATATGTGTTAACTGTTTGGATTAAAGACATACTATAAACTCAATAAATACATTTCTTTAAATGTCAACATGCTAGCATCCTGGAATATTTGTCAGGTAAGTTAATAATGGAATTCTTATCCTGCAGACTAATTTGCATTTCCTATTATTTGACTTTAACATATTTAACACATTTTTACTATTTGTTCTTTAATCCTTATTAAATTTTTCTTCCTTAACAAAAGGACAAAATGTTTGTTCAAAATAATTTTTGAGACTTCTCTACTATTTTATCTAACTAGCATTATATAAAAAGATTAATTTATTTATTATGAATACTTTTTAAAGATATAGAAAATTTGTAAGGAACTGATTCCTAGTCCTCTTATACAAAATACTTAAAAGAAGCTGAGAATTCCAAATATAAGGACAATACTATTTGTAAAGTCATAAAAATCTTTCCGAAGAAAATGACACTCAATTACAAGCAGGGTTTCTTCAAAACCACATTCTGGTTTTGCAATTCATTTATTTCTTTTCCTGGTAGAAAGCATGGGTTTACTTCTTAAAAGCTTAAGGCAGTGGTTCTCAACTAGGGGTGACTTTGGCTCCCAGGGGACATATGGCAATATGTGAAGACATTTTTGATGGTTACAACTGGGGGGAGTGCTAGTGGAAGCCAGTGGGTAAAGAGCAGGGACGCTGCCAAACATCCCACAACGCGTGGGACTGCCCTCACAACAAAGAATCATCCAGCCCAAATGTCAACACTGCTAAGGTTGAGAAATTCTAGTTTAAAGAAACCAAATTTCCCATTACTTTGAAAAATTAAGTGTCTACATTTATATCGCAATACAAATCTAGTAACTCACCAACAAAAAGCCAAAAATAAAGAGCATCTACCTTATCACAATGCAGATACGGCATTTCAGGCCTGGGGAAATCCTGCTCTATATTTTCAGCGATGTTCTGTATTGCTGACAGCTGTTCATCAAGTTTCTGAAGCTTAGAGGTGAGATGCTCTAGTTGGCGAGCTGCAGGGCTTGGTGCAGGGCAAGCGGCAGAGACATCCTGCAGCAGTTTCCACAACGGGTAATCTTCTGCAGAGTCTGACCTTGTTCTCTCTTCTTTGAATTGGAACTCTGGTTTTGGCAGACCTGAATATTAATAAAAGTAAAATCAGAACAGATTATAATTAAGGAAAAGGTATATACTGATGATCTCATTTTTTTGGTAACTTCATTTTAAGCCAACATAACATTACTTTCCAAATCAGTTTTAATTTAATATACTTAAAAATTCCTTTCAGCTTCTTGACTTAAGAGATTTGTCTCTATTGCAAGATAAGAATGCATAAACAATATTACTATCACACAGTTCCACATACAAGGCAGTTTGAATCTTACTTTTATCCCTGGCTACAAACATATGCTTCATCAAAAAGTAACTTTAATATTTTTATGACTTTTTAAAAATCTACTTGAAAACCAACATCATATAGTAAAAGGTAGGCCCAATATTGGCTATTACTGACTGTATGTGGCACCTCAGGCAAACATTAAACCTCTCAAGACCAATATCTAAGCCAATGACTCTTCTTCCTTTTAAACTCAGTTGATTCTTGTCCCAAATTTGAGATACCTTCTATTTTAAATGCACTCTTCATCTGGTGCCTGGGTCTCCTCCTCCCCATGTTGCTCATCCTTCTCAGTTTTCTCTTCTGCTACTCACTCCTTTTACCCATCAGTATTTCCCAGGCTGCCAGCCTCAGCCCACTTCTCTACTCTTCCCACTCTCTCTGAGTGATGTCACCGACTCACAGATGACTCCTAAATCCACAGAGCACTCTGAGCTTCAGCTCCTTATGTCCTGGATATCCCAGTTAGGTTGTTCCAGTTAGTTAGCATATGAAACTAAACTCATCCCTGCTGCCTCTCTAACTTGCTCCCTCTTCCTTGTTCCTACACTCAGTGAACAGCAGTGAACAGCACTCCCATTCACTCAGTTTCCCAAAACAGAGGCCTCAAAGTCACTTAAGGTTCCTCTCTTTCCTTCAGATCCAAAATGACAACAAGTATGGGGAGTCTACCTCTGAAACACTTCCATTCCTAATATCACTGCTTAGCTGAGGCTTTCACAACAGACAGATCCCAAATAGAACCCTAATTTCTCTCTCTCTTATCTAGTCCATCTTCCACACAGGCCCAGAGAGATCTTTTAAAAACACAAATTTGATATTGTTCCTTTTCTGCCCCAAACCCTTAAGTGTGTTTCCAATGCCATCACCTTAAAAGTCCAAATGCCTCAGTTTGACAATGGCACACATAATCTTTACTTTGCCTACCTCTCCGGCTTCATTTCTTGCTGTTTCTTTATATATATTAAAAAAAAAAAACCCACTCCATTTGACTTCAAGCATACTGAACTTTAATTTTCTCAAATTAAGCAGGCTACATCAAACTCTCAGTCACTGCACAATCTATTATCTCACTTTGAATTCCCTTTCTCTTGCTAAATCCTGCTTTCCTTTAAGATTCGTTAGGTGTCTCTCCCCTAAATGGCCTCAATCTTCCCCTAAAATGGGTTAGATTAGATGTTGTATCACCCAAGAATCTCATCCACATCAGCACTGCAGAGCTTACCAAGCTGTATCATAATCGTCTCTTCATCTGTCTGTCTTCCTTTCCCCTACAGGCATGCCCACAGGCTGAGCACCTGGTGTTCCTCTCCTCCTAGCCCCAGTATCTGCTCCTTAACTTGGTGCTTATTTGAATGAAGAATCAGTCAAATGAAGATTATGATGCCTGCCCTACCTAACTCATACAAGTTTTGTGAGGATCAAATTATGCAACAAAGTACTCTGAAAAATGTGAATTACTAAACAAACTGAAATAGTGCTTGTTATATTTCAGTCCCAGTCTAAGGTGAACCTTACCACAAGAAGACAACGGTAAATGCCAATGCCAGCAATGGCAGTCATACAGTATTTCCCAACCTGTTTTGGCCCTACTTGTTTTAGCTTGGCTCTCTCAGTATTTTACCATCTATATATGCTTCCCAGCATCCTGAAGCATCTCCCTTAATCACTCTCAGGAAAGAATTTGGTGCACACAAACTTCAAGTAGAAAATACAACAAAAAAGATGGACATATTCAAAATCCAGAATGGCCTCAACACATAATGAAACTAGCTTCCCTTTCTCTGGAGAACCTGCTCCACTTCCATTGACTAATAGAGAAAATCACCCACCCAGGAGGCGGGTGGGCGACTGACTGCCATTGACCCTGCAATGCTCTTCCTGGGTCCAGTGAAACTCGGCTTGCTGTTACTGATGCTGTTCATAATGGGAGATGGTTTCCAAAGAAAGAAGCTACTGTCATTCAAAATAGTGAGCAGATCTCATTAAAAAAGGATTTATTGTTTTGTTTTTTTGTTTTAAATACCTTGTGACTCTGTGCCTCCCTTCTCCCAGCCTTTTCCTGTAATGCAAATCCTACTCAATACTAATGTGTGTGACTAAATTCTGAGTCTTTAAGGCATATTATGTAAATAGCATGATGGAATTTAATTTCAAAATATAAAATTTTTCCTTTAAAATTGGCACTTTAAAGTTCTTGTCTTTCATAAGAGGAGAAGGGTCCACTGACACATCTGTGCAACCAGGTACTTTCCCCAAGGAAGTATCCTCCAAAAGGTTAATTATAGACCTGATCTCACTGATAAAGGAAATTAACCTGTAGCTTATGGTCATTTGAAATGCTGGCCTAAGATAATCAGGGGTCACAGGGAGATGGGTCTGCTTCTAGTCTGCCAGAATTTCAAAAGTTGATTGGTATTAATATGAAGGGAAACTAATAGGATACCTAACCAGCCAGCCACAGGCATTTGGCTAGTTGTACCTGATGACAACGCATGAGGCACGAGGTTGAGTCCCACAGAGATACAAGTGTGGATCAGATAGTTAACTTATTTGCAAACAAGCTATTAAGTGACAGAGCTGGGATTGAAATCCAAGTCTCTTCTATTTGAATCTAAAAGTCAAGCTCTTTTCACATTCCCCACACACATCCCCAGCCTACAAGACTGCTAGCTTCATACACCCTCCCTCTACTACCTATGTACCTTAGCAGCCCCATGACAAGAGAGCACAAAGCTTCAAAATCTGAAATGTTGGCACTTGTTTGTATACATACGCAGCTGTAATTCACATGCCCTAACACATCCTAAGGTGAAGTTTCCCTGCCACTCATCCCTTCCTTGCTCCTCGTATCTCCAGAGTACCCACCGTTGATACATAATAATCAGGTAGAGCTAGACTCTGCATGCAAGCATCTCACAACCACAAAGCTGGCTGGGTCCCACGCCTCCCAACAGCTGTGGAACCCAGAAGAGAAATTAGGTCTCTGTTGCAGGAAGTCTGATTACATACTGGATTAATTTAACCATTCACAGGATGTAATAACTTCCGGTTGGGGAGAAATAGTCTAAATCTTGCAAAAAGTTACAATAATAAACCTGATTTATGACGATAAAACTGAGTATTTTACTAGTAAAGTATGGTTGGCTATCATGCCTGTGTATTTTCTATGTGCCATTCTGAAATTTCCCGTCTTTTTAAACATGAGAATTCCCTTTTAACATCAAAACACTCATGAACAGGATATTTATTTTTAGCCTCATTTATTGAGAAAAGACATATGCATAAATAGTTTCCTTGCAAAATATTCATGGGTCCCAGCTTTGGAACCATGGCTCAACCTCATTTACCTACCTGCCCCCACTCTCCTTAGCAAGGGACAAGCCTTTTTATGGTTTCTTTTGCAATTACCATGTTTTGTTTGTTTGTTTTTTTGAGACAAGTTCTCGCTCTATTGCCCGAGTTAGAGTGTAATGGCGTCACCATAGCTCACTGAAGCCTCAAACTCCTGGCTCAAGCAATCCTTCTGCCTTAGCCTCCTGAGTAGCTGGGCCTACAGGCACACACCACTATGTGTGGCTAATTTTTCTATTTTTGTAGAGACAGAGTCTTGATATTGCCCAGGCTGATCTCAAACTTCTGGCCCCAAGCAATCCTCCCACCTTGGCCTCCCAGAGTACTGGAATTACAGGCATGAGCCACCATGCCCAGCCAAATTACCATGTTTTAGTGCTTGTTTCTAATATAACAGTAATTCAGGAGAAGGTCATGCTATACATCTTGCCCATTCACCTTTGTCCTGCTGCATGTCTGATGGTGTTGGTGAGGTGACAGCAGGCTTCTTCACATCTGTAATGCCTGCTCTCCAGCTTTTTCCATCCAGATAAGCTGGAGTCACTTTTGCAGGTATAGAAAATAAATCCATAGCAGAATTGGCAGATTCTATCAACAATATGAAAGGCATACAAAGATTGATTCTAAACATCTAAACAAGGTAATTAGAAGATTAATAGAACATGTCTAAATGTGGATGTAAACATCCAAAAGTACAGTGGGTTTGTAGGAGGAAAGCTAAGAGATGTGAGATGGGAAACAATACCATATTTAAAGAATTTTTCAAAATGTGTTCATTTTCAAAGTAGGAAAAAATTATTACCTTGACTCTTAAAATTGTGTGGAGGAAAAGCATTAGTAACTGAAGCTGCCATATAATGTAACTCTGCAGACGATGGAACCTCTGGATGATCACTTTGCTGTTTGATAACATTATCATTTGAAGGCTCTTCTCTGACAGGTAATTCCTGTAGATCATCAGCTTCAATGTCAATCACATTTATATAACTATGTCCGACCTGAGCCAAAACACACAAAATCAAAAAAGGATACATTTCTTTTTACTCTATGGGGTCACACTGCCCAAAAAAAAAAGTTCAGTGCTTTATTTTTATTAATAACAAGGCAAGAAGAGCTTGTATGTGTCTAACTTAGAGAAGGCTGCAGGAAGTATATGTTATTGGTCTTAGTTTACAATATTCAGGGGTATGATACTTGAATTAATTTTTTGACCTTTCCTACAAAGCTACATAAATCAGATTTTTAGCCTCATTTCACTTATACAATTGAATAATGTTTGAAAGGCCATAATAAATTTTAGCAGAAAGGTATTATTAAAATTTCTGAATAAAACACAAACCAAATTTGTTACTGCATGAGGTATTGAAGGTGACAAAGGTTTATCTGATATTTCAGTGGAAAGCTTGAGATTTAGATATACATCTGAATCCAACAGCTGAGGAACATTCAAAGGTTCATGTTCTGAAAATTAAGGAAGGAAAAATCAGGAACATAAAAATATCTGTAAATATCTCTAAATAATTAACTTTGTATGAACAAGTTAGCAGCAAACAACATAAAATGTATTTCATGAAAATCTAAGTACAAGTGTCATGGGTATAAATAAAATTAAAGCAAATTCTATTCTAAGGGCAATTTAGAGTAACTCATCATTGAATGCAGGCTGACCATAGCTTTTCTCATATAAATGATTCACAAGAACAATAAAGTATCTATATATCTATATGACAAGAAAATGCTTTAATCTCCTATTTCCATTTCAGATATGTTAAATCATGTTTGTCTACTTTATTTAGGAGAATTTCAATCAAGTCAGATTTTAGGAAATTAACCAATCACCAATTTTTTTAACTTTCAATAGTTTCTTACTCTTTATTTTTATTAACAGCTTTATTGAGATAAATTCACACTTTTCAAAGGGTACCATTCAATGGCTTATAGTAAACTCCTAGAGCTCACAGCTAAATTTTACCACCTAAAATGTTTTATTAATAACATTTAAATTTAACAAAAATTTGTTAAATTTAATTATTAACATAATTATTACTATTAAACTTATTAAATAGTAAAATAAACAGGCCTGTCACAGTAGGTAAGCAGACAGTTTAACTCTGTACCTTTTGTCCTAGGGCTCTCTTCTTATTTTCTAGCATTTTATTTTTATATAAAGCATTTTTCCCAAATTTCATATGTAAAATATAACTAACTCATTGTCATACGGAGTACTGAAAGGCTACTACCAAGTCCTGAATTTAAACTATAGGTTAATCAAAAAACTGGAAAAAGGGAAAACGAAAGTACTTAAATCATTGCTCTATCTCTATTGAGTCAAATGATTGTTTTAACTGCTTTTTTATGGGGGATGGTGACTTCAGCTTTGGCACCATGCAGACATAATCTTTAATAAGTCAAACTGTGCTCAGGCAAAAAAAAAAAAAAAAGAAAGAAATCACACCTGCTGTGCAAGAAATGATTTGTTGATTTTTACCACATTCAGAAACAACTTCTTGAAAAGCAGCTTCCTTATCTTGTACTACATTAGGAAATTTAAGGCAAAAAGAGAAAATAGAAAACAAATTTCACAAATGCAAGAAATATTAAATTAAAATTAAATATATGAATGCAGATAATTAGATATAGTGCATAAAGGACGGTAGGTAGAAAGATTGACAGTTTAACAATTTCATTTTCAAATAATTAATATAATTTCAGATTCTATTATTTATATCCTGGGTCTTCACTAGATAACAGACCCCTAGCAAATACCCTGTCGACTTTAGAAAACTATCTAGCAGCAAAGGCAAAGTACCTCCAAGGCTTTCTCAAAGATGTGCTGAGATTATGAACATTTAAGAATGTATATCAGATGCACACTCATCATTTACATCAAAAGTATCTTATACATGCTCAACCTCAATTAGAAAGAAACATAAGTTAAAATAATGTTTTTTTTTTTTTTTACCTATCCCACTGGCAAAGTGAAACAAGTTAGCTAAATCACAGTAATGACCAAAAAAGGCTCTTAATGCAGGAAGATACTCATTCATTGAAGCATTGTTTATAGGAGGAAAACACTGGAAACTGCCTAATGCAGTCAACAATAAGGAATTGGTTAAATATTTTATGGCGCAGCTGGAAGAAGGAATATGCTAACGAAGTATTTTTTTGATGACACAGGAAATGTTTGACATAAGTAGATATCAAAGTGAAACAAAACAGGATACAAAATACAGATATCCCTTGTTATCCAAATCTAATCTAGTCCCACAAATGTGCTGGATACTGAATTTTCAGATTCTAGTAGATTTTATTACATTATTTCAAAAAAAGGTGTCCCAGCCTGTCCAATTTTCCCAAACATCATTAAACAACTCTTAAACACCTAAAAACAATCCATCAATGACTACTACATAATACAAAGCATTTTAAATATTTTTTAATTAATATTCATTTAATTCATTATTTTGCATGCAATTTTCAATAATACTGAACACAGATATTAACACTGCAGAAAATAGGTATTAATACTATGAAGCAAATAACCAAGGAAATAATATGTTAAAGATACACTCTAATTTGAGAATGTTCCAAGGTACTTGAAAAAAACACAGGGACCCGTGAGGTTGTTAAACTCTCAGGAAAAGCTAGGGAAGCTAGCAATACTTGTAGGATGCGAGTTTAGATAGTAAGGAAGAACACAACTGTACTATATCGTATGTCTAACTAAGTAAAATGTACAAAAGATGACTGAAAGAAAAAATAACATCAAAATGTTATTGCAAAGTGGTGTGATTGTGGTTAATTTTCATCATCTTCCCAGCTTGCTATATTATCCAAATAGCCTACAATGGTCATATGTTATTTTTAAAATAATACCAATAAATATTATTTTACAATAAGATAAAATTAGAGCAGGTTTAAAAAAATACTTACAAGGTTCTGAACACAGTTAAACAAAACTGTTTACTATTAATAAAAGTCATAAAAAAGAATTACTATGATACAATTGGCAGAATACTATTCAAGATACTGTTCACAGGCTGGGCGCAGTGGCTTACACCTGTAATTCTAGCACTCTGGGAGGCTGAGGCAGGAGGATTGCTTGAGCTCAGGAATTTGAGACCAGCCTGAGCAAGAGCGAGACACCTCTCCACAAAAACTAGAAAAATTAGCCGGGCATAACGGCATGTAGCTGTAGTCCCAGCTACTCAGGAGGCCGAGGCAGAAGGATCACTTGAGCTCAGGAGCTTGAGGTTGTAGTGAGCAAGACATTGTCTCAAAAAAAAAAAATAAAAATAAAAAAAAAGACACTGCTCACATTGCTAAGCTCCATTAACGAGCAAGTTGGTCAGGCAACATTTCAAATAATAGGTCCTCCAACACTTATTTCCTCTACTTGTGGACACAGTTACATAGCCCTCACACACCAAACCCAATCCAGTCCTCTTCCTAGTTCAACTTCACCAGCCATAGTGCCAGGCCTTTCAACTTTAGGCATGCAATTCCAGTGAAGGTCATTAATGGCATAGAGAATCCAAATTCAAAAAATTATTTCTACTGACTTAGGATGTAGTCCATGGTTTTGGACAAAAATTTCTATTATGTTTTACTTAAGTTATCATAAATTCAATTTCTAAAGTATATACCAAGGCTAAGGAGAAAAACCTGGGATGAGTAACTAATATCACATAATTTAAAATTCCTTTTAAATCATTGCCTTAGAGAAAAAGTCTAGATATCTTAAATACGTCAAAATATATGAATTTTTTAAAAAAGAAAAACAGCATTTTACCTGGGTCTGTATTTGTACTCGCATCCTGACTTCCTATAGCTTTCTTTTTTATAGAGGCCATGAAATGCAATCCAGCTGAAGTATTAAGGTCACCTTGTAGCATTTCTTAAATATAATGAAACATTGGAAGTGATTATTGAAAAGCAAACATATCGCTGGGATCCCAGAAACACAGTACCTAACTCAAGGGAGGTGAAATAGGGGGTGTTAGGATGTTACCAAGATGGACTTTCTTCTGCATGAGGTGGTATGTAAGTTGAATCTCAAAGACATGGTAGAATTAAAACCAAAATTGTGGAGGGCTTTGTATGCCTAGCCTATAAATCTAGATATTCTTCTGGCTAATGAAGATCCAACAGAAGCTGTTAAGTGGGGAAGTGATATGGTCAGATTGATGCTCTAGAAAAACCACCCAGCCAGTGTGTGGAAAATAGATTTGAGCAGATAAAACTGAAGCAAGGCAGTCAGATGAGCCTACTGCAGCAGTTGAAATGAGTACCTAGCAGTGGTGAGGGAAGGAGGAAAGAGGATAAATTTAAGAATTACAAGGGTAAAATAGGCAAGAACTGGTTACTTACTAGATGAGAGGAAGAGAGGGAAGGCAGAATTCTGAATAACACCATGGAGATAGAGAACATAGGAGGAAAAAATCAGTTGGGCAGGGTAGAGATAATGAATTCAGATTTCACATGCCATACTTGAGGTAATTTCTACCCAAGTGGAAAGGCAGAAAGTAGAATCAAAGCCCAAAGTCTACTATGGGAGTTTGGGTTGAGATGTGGATTTTCCTGGGAGATCACCCAGGAAGACTAGGTCGAATAAGACAGTATCAATTAAGGCATATTGTGGTATAATTAACAATAAACATATTTGGTCTTTGTCCCCAGTTCCCAGCCCAGAGATCCTTAGAACCCTGGAATTTCCTGAGTGACAGAAGTGTCTTTTGTTATTCATAATGATCCCCTTTTGAGCATACCTAAGTTTATGCTAATGAGGTGACTCTTGTCAGGCCCCTAGATAGCTTCGAGATGGGGCCTGGTCACCAGAGGAACCAACCACACGATTGGAGGATTACAACTATAAGCCCCCAACTCACCCACACTACTCCCACTTCTGGGGAAGGAAGAGGACTGGAGATTGAGCTAATCACAATGGCCAATGATTTAATCAATCATACCTATGTACTGAAACTTCAATAAAAATTCTGAAAAAAAACAGGCTAAGGGGGATTCCAGGTTGGTGACTACCTGGATGTGCTAGGAGAGTGGCCTGCCCAGAGAGGGCGTGGAAGCTCTGTGCCGCCTCTCCCTCCCCTACCATCTTGCCCTATGCATCCCTTCCATTTGGCTGTTTCTGAGTTGTATCCTTTATAATAAAACTGTAATGGTAAGTAAACCACTTTCCCAAGTTCTGAGTCATTCTAGTCAATTATTGAACCTGAGTTGGGAGAACAGATCAAAGGAATCCCCAAATCTGTAGTCAGCTAAATTATAAAAAAATGCAGGAGGAATTGCTTTCATTTGATGACTCTCTACATATATATCTACAAATATATACAGATATATATGTGTAGGGATGTTCAAAAATAAAGCCTGAAAGAACATTAAGACTGGTTATCTCTAGATAGAGAGATGATGGGAAATTTTAATATTCTTCTAAATTTTCTAATTTATATTTTCTAAATTTTATATTTTCTAAATTTTCACCAATAAGCATGTATTACCATTACAAAGTGAAAAAAAATCTTATTAGAGTGAAAAAGATAAAGTCATTTTAAGACAAGTGGATAGGAAAGAAGAATGCCAGATGGATTAGGAAGCAGAGAGACGGAGCCTGAGCAGGTGAGTTAGGAAATGACTACTTGGTTTAGGGCAGCAAAGGCCTGAGGGCAGGGCAGTAGCACACAGAAAGGAACAGACGACCAGGGCAAGGACTAAGTGAATGCAGGAGAAGGGATATCAGATAAATCAAGGGTGCCTTTCAAGGCAAAAATAAATAAAATGGTGATACCACTAACAGGAAGACACCAATTTAAAATTTGGGCATGTTGAATTTAAGGTGACAGTTGTAAAGAAAGATGAGAGAGACTATACGTATATTTGAGCACAATCAAAAAATGTAGGGGTTGGCCGGGCGCAGTGGCTCACGCCTGTAATCCTAGCTCTCTGGGAGGCCGAGGCGGGTGGATTGTTTGAGCTCAGGAGTTCGAGACCAGCCTGAGCAAGAGCGAGACCCCGTCTCTACTAAAAATAGAAAGAAATCATATGGACACCTAAAAATATATATAGAAAAATTAGCCGGGCATGGTGGCGCATGCCTGTAGTCCCAGCTACTCGG
>CM052439.1:154310967-154345252 GCA_028533085.1 Varecia variegata | reverse complement strand
CGCGGTGGCTCACGCCTGTAATCCTAGCACTCTGGGAGGCTGAGGCAGGTGGATCGCCTGAGGTCAGGAGTTCAAGACCAGCCTGAGCAAGAGCAAGACCCTGTCTCTACTAAAAATAGAAAGAAGTTATCCGGCCAACTAAAATATATATATAGAAAAAGTAGCCGGGCATGGTGGCGCATGCCTTTAGTCCCAGCTACTCGGGAGGCTGAGGCAGGAGGATTGCTTGAGCCCAGGAGTTTGAGGTTGCTGTGAGCTAGGCTGACGCCATGGCACTCACTCTAGCCCGGGCAACACAGCGAGACTCTGTCTCAAAAAAATAAAAAAATAAAAAGATCTGACTTAAGATATAGGTTACATAACAAACCTAGAGAAAATCCTAGAGAAACCTCAAAGGTAGGTGAAACTGCAACAGGAGAAGCCCAAATAACATATTATGTGCATTAAGATGCCACAGAAAAAAGCAAAGAGTGATTTCAAATACGAAAAAGTCACACAGGCAGGCACCCTTAACTGCAGTTTTTGATTTGTCATCAAGTTGCTTTTGACATTCACAATTACTACTGCTGTGAATGCCCACTGTTCTGTGGAGAGAAGTAGCAGGGATTTATGTACTGAATGATGTAAAGGTCCTCCTAATTATAATCTGAAACTTCCAGGAATTAGACTAGATAAACCATAAAGACATACTAAACTCTGTGTACATACAAATCAAGGAAGAATCTATAGTAGTTGTTCTATACCTTGGGTTTCTTAATGATTTCTGAATCGTCATTATTAATGATGGAATCCTCTGGTCGAAAAGTCACACTTGGTTTTCTCTTCAGTTTCTCAGATCTTTTTTCTTGCAACTCTTTCTCTGCTCTTCTCCTCTGCCTGTTAAACACAATAACATAAAATATGCTTTTACTATTTATAGTAACACCAGTTTTTCGTTTGTATCATGCGATGTAGAGAGACAGTTATCAAAATTATGTTAATAAATTCTTTTTTTTTTTCTTGAGATAGGGTCTTGCTCTGTTGCCTGGGCTAGAGTGCCGTGGCATCAGCCTAGCTCACAGCAGCCTCAAACTTCTGGGCTCAAGTGATCCTCCTGCTTCAGCTGTGAGTAGCTGGGACTATAGGCGTGCATTACCACACCTGGCTAATTTTTTCTATTTTTACTAGAGACAGGGTCTCACTCTTGCTCAGGCTGGTCTTGAACTCCTGACCTCAAGCGATCCTCCCGCCTTGGCCTCCCAGAGTGCTAGAATTACAGGCATGAGCCACCATACCTGGCCTACAATAAATTATTTTCAATAGCATTTAATTAAATTAGCAAAATATTCTGATATAATACAAGCAAATATAAGCAAAAAATCAAAGAAATGTGATATTTTTCTAGCTCTTCTATTACTGAACTGATTATTTTGTTTAGGCACTGGAATTTCAGGACAGGATTACATCTTTTAGGTAATTTTCAAACTCTCTTTTCTGCAGATTCAAAACTGGTATCATAAACCCTATCAGATACCCCCATTTGCCTATTTGAAAATGTTAAGTACACACACCTCAGCGAAATCTCAGCAAGGAGGAAAGAGGTTCCAAAATATTAAAAGGAAAACTTACTTTAAAAAGGAAATACCTGGAAAAGGTGGAAGGAAAGAACCATTTCTGGAATGGTAATAGAGATACAGTCTGACAAATGTGAAATTTTAAAAGTATTTTCTAGACTCAGTAATAATCTACCAATATTGAACAGCCATTATCAGCAACAAAATAAGTGCTCTTCATTAGAAGTCACAGCCTTGCTTTTTATTTGCACATTTCTCAGTGACCTAGAATAATTTATATCAGCTACTCCCCTGCTTACTACAAGAGTCTAGAGAACATGGTAAGATGAATAACAATAAATATTGTTCAAAGTATTACACAGTACAGTGGTCCCCTTATGCACAATTTCAGTTACCAAAGGTTAACCACAGTCTGAAAATAGATGATTATGGTACAATAAGATATTTTGAGAGAGAGACCACAGTCATATAAATTGTATTACAATATAGTTATAATTGTTCTATTTTGTTGTTAGTTATTGTTAATCATTTAATATGCATAATTTATAAGTTAAATATTATCACAGGTATGTATGTATAGGAAAAGGCATAGTATATATAGGGTTCAGTACTATCTGTGGTTTCAGGCATCCACTGGGGGTCTCAGAACATACCCCTGTGGATAAGGGGGGACAACTGAACAATGGAATATTACATAATACCAAGTATTTGTGCTGCAAATGATAACTGCTCATTCTATTACAGAAACATGTAAGAGTCCTCCAGTTATGAGTGGTAGGAAAAAACTCCAAAATAAAATGGAAAAAATGATAGTATTCAACTCAAAATATAGGAATTTTCCTCATTATAAGATGTGTTCAAAAGCATGACACTTGACAAGGATAATGAATAAGCAATTGCCTATAGGTTAGGGGGCTGAACCAGATGACTTCCACCTTTATAACTGTATGATTATAAATGACAATTAACTTGCTGGTACATGATATTATCAAATAAAATTTCATTTAAAACTTGCCTTTTTTTACTGTCCTTTCCTTGTCTTACTTCAGATGGCTCTATTTTGACCTTTAGTAGTTGAAGGTGTCTAGAATCACCTTGTTCAAATAAATTAGGTGTTAGTTTCTGTTGTCTTTGTTTAAATGCAGTGAGGTTTTCAAGTGGGATAAGTTGCAGTTTTTTGTACTACAGGAAAGAAACAAAGCATAATAATGACAAATTACAAACTCAATTATGCAATATGTTAAAAAATTGAGAAAAAACATTTGGTTAAATTAGACTAAGATATACAAGAGATAAAATAAATCAAATATAACAAACTGACTTGATCTGGTTAAGATGAGTAACCATATCTTAGAGAAAAAGTGATTCTTGAAAAGTGAAAGTTTAAACTGGGTCACCCTGTTTCAGAAATTAAGCTAGTAGTCCTCATCTTCTTAATTGCATTTCTGTACTAAAAATATTCCCTCTTACAATTATAAATGAAATGATATTATGTCTGGCATTTAATTAAAAGTGATTTGTAACTGGGAGGATGAAGAGACATGAAGACTGTGGATGGAGCAGATCAGCAGTCTGCTGAGAATCCCTGAAGCAGGGTGATGGCAACATGGGAGTTCATTATTCTCGCTGATAAAATTAAAAAAAAAAATTCTTTTCCAAATGTCTACCTTTCCACTTGTTTAATCCTCTCTTCTTCTGTTGATAATATGTTCAGAAGAAAAGGAGGCATGGTAAGTATTTTTCTAAGGAGTAACCATTTCTTTTCCCAGCACTATCTTCAAATCTTAAAAGTACATTAGAAAATGAAATACTCAAATTACCTCCCTAAGATAGTATTGCACTCCTACAAAATTAAACAATTTGAATTCCACAAATCAAAGGTTACACCTTCAAAGAAGATTTGGTGGGTTTATAAAGCTACTATTTTATTACATGCACTACTACTAACAGATTGAGTCTATTTAACAATTTTAACCTGTAACAGATTTGAAGACAATCATATCATAATTTCTAGGAACCTCAAGCAATATGTGCACTCACTGGATCTCATTCTCTACACACACACACAAACAGGAGCACCCAGTAATTTTATTTTACTTATTTTTTTCTCTAAGCAGAAGAAATATCTATGAAACTGTCTAGTAAATTTTAGTATTGATGAACAGGAAAGACCTAAAACGTTTAAAATACACAATTGTTACTTTCAACCTGATTTCATATGCTATTCTCTATAAAAGAAGCATTATGTGTTTTTTTAAAAGTGCAGGAGCTTTTCATTGACCATACAGTATTTATGGTATTAAAAAAATGCAAGACTCTGTTTTTGCATCACCATGCAAAAATTCATTACCGTATTTTCTGGGGACAGACATGAATGATGAAGTAATGATAGTCTTGGGTATTTTCTTTCTTCTGCTACAGTTCTGATAGGTATTGAGGGAACCGTAACTGATGCGCTTGAGGTTGATGAAAATATATAAGGAGGTTTAAATTGCAAGTGTAATAATGGAAGTCCAAAGGAACTGTGAGGAGAGATCTCCAGGGGCCCTGGCTTAATATCAAATATTTTTTCTGGTTTTATACACACTGAAGAGTCCTGTTGAGTTGTCCAGTTTTCTTGTCCAACATACTGATCCAAGTTCACATGCTTAGGAATTTCTGTAATTATACTTTCTTTCCATTTCTTCTGCTCAACTGCTTTTTTTATGACTTCAGTATTATACTGGCTTAAATTCAAATGGGATATTGAAGTAGTATGCATTACTTTCCGTGGCAAAGCAGGTTGACAGGAATCAGAAAATCCCCAAGCCTCTCTTGGTTGTGGCAGAGGCCTAAAGGGAACTTGTGGAACTCTTCCTGTATGTAAGTAAAGGGGCTTGAATTCATGCTTAGGCTGAAATTGAAGCAAAGGAAAACCATCACTAGGACTAAAAGTTTTTGCAGGTGGGATAAGTCTAGGTGTCTTTTGAACAACAGAAGGTGTAGACAAAAGGTGGAGGTGAGAATTTCCAGGAGCTGGAGAAAACAAAGTGGGAGGTGAGTTTTGAGATGTCGGAGTTAGTCCTCTCTTTTTAGGTTGGCCATCTAATTGACATAAAGGAGTACACTCACGTGGAACATTCTGGAAGAGAAAAAAAGATACAATGTAAGTTTAGGATATATTAGAAATTTCTTGTTTTTTAAATGGTGTCCAGCATGTTTTAGAGGGGATATGATGTCATAATTGCTTAAAAAATTACTCAAATGACAAAAGAAACCCTACCGATTGAACTACTAGGATATTAATGGCATTTTTATATGTATCACCTGTACATTTCCATTACTAGTTTGATCAGATTGGATAATTCCTTCATGGTAGTGGGGGCTGTTCTTGCCAGGCTCTCTGGTATACTCTCCCATGGACTGTGGTTTTATGAAAAATCGCTCCTTAAGATTTCTCCTGCTGTCTTCAACATCACCACACCCTCTTCCTGGGGGGTTTGAGACTTGGCTTCCCCCCGAATGCACAGACTGAGACTGCTGTAGAAGTTGATGTATATCTGGGATATTAGCAAAGGATGATCCTACTACTTGCATTAGGCTCATGAAGTTGATCTGCTGCAGCTAGAATAAAACAAAAATTAAAGAGATATCTTAAAATATAACGAGAAGATTCTAAGGAATCAACAACAATCACCTGAGTACAACAGGCACACCTTTGTCTCTGTATCTATCAGACTCATGATCGCTGAGCAGGAGGCATAGCAAAGAGATTTTTAAAAATAGGAAAAAAGTAAAGCTTCCTGTCAACTGAGAATATGAACATTGACTCACGAATGAGACTTGGGAGTATTTGTAAACCAGCTTACATAAACATCCCAAGGATCACAAAGAGTGATCTGATGGAATGGGATAATTAAAGGATTCTCAAAGTAAGTTTGTTCTGAACAGTTTTCAGGAAAGAAAAGGGCAGAGAGTAATACTAAGTGAAGAGCAAGGGATTCTCCCGAAAGAGCTGGCTGTGTAAAAGACAAAAACAGGCACAAGTGGTTCCCAAACTTTGCTGCACATTAGAATCAACTGAGGAAATATTTAAAAAGTCCCAGTGGCCAGATCCCATCCCATAACATCAGAATGTCTGGGGATGGGAGCCAGGATCAGTATTCATTAAGATGATATGCAGAAAAGCTTGAGACTCACTAGCATACACATTGGCTTAGCTAGATTAGGAGATTTATAGCAGGGATAATAAGAACATAGGCTAGTGTGGTGGTTTTCAAACCTTGGCACGCATCAGAATCACCTGGAGGACTTGTTAAGCCACTCTCTGCTGAGCCTCATCCAAAGAGTTCCTGATTCAACAGATATGGGATGGGGGCCTGAGAATTTGTATTTCCAAGGTCTAGGTGATGTAGATGCTACTGGTCCAGGGATCACACTCTGAGAACCAGTGGACTTGTGAGAGTAAGGTAAGAAAGGAGGGAAAGTAAAGGCTGGTGGTGGTGTCTTTGAAGATCAACAGAAGAATCTGCACTTGATATAACAAACCAATAGGGAAACAATGCAAGATAAAAAAAATGTTGTTTCCCTTCAATTATGAAAGAAATACACATTTATTATGAGACAAAACAGAAAATTAAAAAATAAATATCATTCATAATCCTACCCTCAAAGATAACCAGTACTGACATTTTAGTTTATTTCCTTTCACTCTCTTTATACTTTTAAACCAGGATTGGTATTATATAGTATACAAATTTATACCTTAAATTTACTGAAGATTTTAAAATAGGAAAATAATAGTATTAAAATAGTATCTGAAGAAAGTATCCTAGAAAATGCATATATAAGACAATGGAAGTATGAAATACTAAGAATCTAAAGTTGGCTGTAGCTGTAGAAATAGCAAATGTCTATACTGACATAGTGTGGGCGAAAGAATCCAGAAAGCATAGTAAAACACTTGGCAAGGGTAATAAAAGAAGGCAAAGATGACTCTCTAAGATAGTGATTCTTAATCTTTTGCATGCATCGGAATTATCTGGAGAACTTGTTCAATATACAGGACAGTGACCAGGAAAGTCCCCTCGTAGTCCATAAGACACAGATTGAGAAATGTTTCTAAAACGTCAAGCTGGCAGAACAGGTGGTGTTACTAAACAGAAAAGGGAAAGGAGAGACTGGGAAAATAAGAATAAAATCAGTTTCAGTAAGTTTCATGGGACAGGAGGACATGCTGAAAAAGTATTCTCACCAGGGCCCGTAAGTTCAAAGAGAAAATTAGTGCCAAGACTCATCAATATAAAAATGGTATATCACATAAAGGAATATGGAAGTGACTGTAGAACAAATGAGCAGAGAATTAAATTTGAGGGAAATTAACATTTTAAGGATAAAAAAGAAAATAGAAATAATTAAAAATTGTTGGTAGACAAAAAAAAAAAAAAAAAAGGATAGCCAGGCAAGATAAAGATGATGGAAGTCAAAGCAAACAGTAATTTGAAATACAGCTGACAGTTCCAACTCAAGACCAAATTTGGTCTGTGGATAAGAAATATGATGTGACAGCCTGGTTTAGAAAATTTAAACTTTGGATACTTTTGAGTAGGAGCCTGCTGGTCTGGACTGATTACCGCCCAGGCGTTTTGTGAGCAGCTGCATCCCAAAGAGCTCAGTATAAAAAAAGTCATTGTGAAAAGTAAGTAGGTAACTTAGCCTAGACTCTAGTCCTAGAGTTATGAACAACTTTTTTTTGAGACAGGGTCTCACTCTATTGCCAGGCTGGAGAGCAGTGGCATGATCATAGCTTACTGCAGCCTGGAACTCTTGGGCTCAAAAGATCCTCTCGCCTAAGCCTCTCAAGTAGCTAGGACTATAGGTGCACACCACCATGCTTGGCTAATTTTTAATTTTTTTGTAGAGGTAGGTCTCATTATATTGCCCAGGTTGTTCTCAAACTTCTGGTCTCGAGTGATCCTCCCATCTTAACCTCCCAAAGTGCTGGGATTATAGGCATAAACCACAACGTCAGCCTGAAAAGTTATGAACTTTTTTGAATGACAAATGAAGAGTGCCAAAAGCAGAGAAATGGCTGCAATTTAGTTTTAACTTGTCCATTTCTGGAAGTTTGTTAGTATTTTAAAACATGACATATATCATGTGTAGATTTACTTACTTATATAGAGATGTGCTCACCTGAACTAATTTAAACATTTCATCTTGGAGCATTTGCCTAACAGAATCTGAAGAATCTGGTAACTGAACCCTGTGTTCATTTCCCTGGGTCTTCTGAGGTTTTGGAACAGGTGTTTGTGAAGCAACATTGACTTCACTTGATACCAGAGGTGGAACTGAAGAAGATTTGTCTTTAAATGTAGAAATCTGTGCACTATGTGGAAAGCATTTAAATAAAAAACACATATTAATCAACAAAAACCAAACTGGATGTCTATGATCTAAATATTTTTGATACCACATTTTTCTTCAAATTTAAAGGTTATTCTGATAGTTTTCAGAAAATTTAAACCCTAAGCCTATCTCTCTAGTACCACCAGGCAACAGACACGTTTGTCATCAGCACAATTTTTCCTCTAATACCTTCATTAAGGCACATATCCTGTCTGGGTGGTGATAGTTCCCTTCCTGTGGTGTTACAACCCAGAAGTGCTGACATTTATTTCACTTGCCTGGTCCCTACAGGCATCTGAGTTTGAGACCTGTACAATCATTCTGATTAACTGTACAGACTTTGTAATTTAACTTAGGAATAAGTTTTTTGACTAAAATTAATGATCCAGATAGAGTTAAGAAAAAGACTCTAGGGAAAGAATGAGTTTAAAGAAATGTTTAATTCTAGCATCAATAGAGCAAACTACTGTTTATCATCATTAAATGTGACACAACAAACAGTACCTTGAACATTTCATTTCCAAACAAACCACAGAATTTACATTTGTAATAAACCTTAACAAAAAAATCCTTATTTAGAAATAAAAATTAAAGATCAAAGCAAGTTCTTTGGTTTTTTTTTTAACCAAAATGATTATTGGAGAATGATTCCTTAAACATAGCAAGTACTCAAAGTTTCCTAAGCAATTAAATTTTATAAACTAAATAAGGAAGGAGATTCAAATAAATTGATCATTGTTTCTAAAAAAGAAAAGCACATATTAAATTGCATTTAGATTTATTTAGGCTTACATTCATTCCCATTCAGCAATAATATTTGCCATTTATCAAGCATCTGATATACTCAGCAACAAAACTTTATTTGGCAAATCCATGAAAAACAGGCATTACAACTGATCTGCTTATTTTCAGACAACTTTATTGAGCTTCACCTTCAATAAGCAGCAAGGAGATGGATTCTAATTATGTAAAATTTTTCTGAAGTAAAGCTCTGCTATATTTTCTTCCTCTTTTTCAAACACTAAGCACTCTGCTCAACCTCTATAAAAGAAATTCCAAAGACAGAACTAGGTAAATTTGTTCTATGAGAGAATTAAAAGCATTTCAAACACTTAGAAATCAGAAGCTGAAGATGAGCAATATCTCCATCTTTCAATAATATATCCACTACTTTCATTACTTCTTTTTTCAGAAAAGACTGTTCTAACATAGTTCCTGTAGGTTTTAAAACACAAGTGTTAGTGGAAACTCTTTCAATAATTAAAGATGTCAGAAATGTGTGCCTATGTTGCTCTTTCAATGCTTCATGTTGTTTTCATTTATTTTATTAGTTTTTAGTCAAAACATCCAGCAATTATTTCAAAATGGTACAGTAGGTATCTTTTCATTCCCTTATTTATTTGTAAAACACAACTATTTGAAAATGATATAGTAAGCAAAAATTCTTACCTAGAAATTTCTGAACTTGTGTCTACACAAAATGAATGAGGAATGGTATGTTCGGGATTGGAAACAGCTTCGATCATGCTACGTATAAAAAACAGTAAGTGATTAGGAAGCAAGATATTCTTTGCATTACCTAAGGTACAGGTGATCTAATTTAGCTCAGCCATCTAAGAATCTAAACATCCTCTAATCCTCTATAATGGTTAGCTCATAATTATAATCTGTTTACATCTGTCTCCATAGCAATTAGTAACAGATTCAAACAAAAGCAAAAAGTCTGTCTGGATGACTTAACACATGAATTAAATAGTATTGACTGCTCAGCAATGAAAACAATGGAATCTAAAATGAGTGGACCTGAGGATAGCTGGGACCCAAATTTCGTCCATGGAAGACACAGACACTTTGCTCAGAACACTAAAGAGCCCACTGTTACAATTGTAACTGTAAAGACTAATTTTTATGAATAGAAATATCTGTATTATTTATGAAAGCACATGATATTAAGTATGTTCTTTTTGTTAATTATCCACAAAAAAAACTAAACAAAATTTGTGTATTGAAAAGAGAAAGAAAATCTAATTATGATGCCTCTCTTACACAAGGTAATTCTAAAATTCTAAAACTTCTAAAATTTCAAAAATTAACAAATCATGTCCAAACTGCAACACATGAAAACTGCTGTCAGCTCCCCATAAAGCAATAATAAGCTAGCCAGCAGAGTATGTGTACACCATAGCCCTAATGGATAGTGAAAGATTATATATAGTGATTCATAATTGTTCTTTATTTCATTCAATAAAAATGGAATCAGTATGGAAAGGTGCTTTCCTAATTAGCAGCTGAATAAACTCTGGTCTATTTACAACTGTATTTTATTTTGATAAGGCTGATAAAGTGGTGAGAGATCAAAAGGCATTTTAGATATCATTGTTTATTTCACTCTACCAAGACTTAGAAGTATGTTTACCAAAAATAATTTTTTTCTATAACTATAAATTGAAGTAACAATTTCACTAGAAACAAAATACCACCACAAAATATGTATTGTAAATTATGAGAAAAAGAAGGCTAAAAGCTTCACTGAGTTCACCAAACCTGTTGTAATCACTTCCATACTTTTTCCCCACTTACCTTTTCTGTTCCGTCAATTTTTTCTCCATATTTGTCTCCAGTGTTTCTTCCCTTGGCCACTGAACTTCTTCTGTGGAATGCTATTAAAATTAATGGTACCCAAAAAGAAAAGAGGTGAAACAAATAGGTATTAGTGTCTTAGGTATTCTGAGTTTCACATTAGTCACTCATCCAGAGTAACAACAGCCTATAAGCAAACGAGACATTAAACACTGAAATGTACTTCCAGTCCTGCTCAGAACAGATCTTTATATTGTGTGAATTGCCTTTGGCCCATCACCCTGGGCTACTGAGAATGTTGAGGTATACAGACAAGATGATGTAAGTAGACTAACACATTATAAATTACATATACTCATCACTACATGATTATTAATTACCCTGTGGAAAAACTATAAAATCAGGAAAAACTAATCCTTTTTAAAAGAATTGTTACTATGATTGAAAATGTCTAAGTTCTCCCTGGCAATTCAGTGTACATAGTTGCTAAGAAAACAGATAACACAAAAAGTACACATACATACAAAAACTGCATACTATAGTTGAATTACACTTTTTAAATAAAGGATGCTCTTCACCATTTGATTAATTTGCTAAAGCAGTTTGAGATGAAAATTTCATTGCCTGAAATTATTGAACAGGTTACTACAATGTAATAGAATTTGAGTGAAAGAAAAATGCTACATGGCATGGCGATGTTCTATAATCCATTGTGCACTTTTAAGAGATAGCCTTGCTGTGATGTATTTAATAACAATGAATAACAATACATATAATTTAAGTACTAGACAAAATAAAAGTTGAATAATTTTATCCACTATTTATTGACTTACTTCTAACTGTTGTGGTAAAGTCAGCGTACAAATGGCAATACTGGGACTTTTGAGACCTCCAACAGGTTCTTTGGTGTCTTCTAGCGAGAAACAAAGAGGAAGAGAAAACTGACCATTTAAAAAAATAATCTATTGACTTTTTACAAGGTTCAGGGAATGTTACAGGAAACAAAATTACAAGAAATATTTTCATCCTCCTTACAAACACTGTCTTTAAAAACACCTAGAGACTATTCCCTCTTCATCAAGTAAATCCCAGATGACCCCTGAGAGACCTCATATCAGTATGTATAAGACTGCCCAGGGAGATAGTTATAGATAGAGTTGGTTGACAGGAATTAAGAGGCCATAATATTACATAAGCAGAGCAAAATGCCCAACAATTGTAAAAGAGCTGCTAACACAAAAATACCTTAGATCTCCTTGGATTTACTAAAACCAAGGTTATGAGTTAATATGTTCAATATTTCATAACTACTACATTATCTTTTAATTTTTGGTTTCAAGCTATTGCAAATACCCTAACTTAAATATAAGACTAAGTAAGTTATCTCAGATAATATCATTTATCAATTTCACATTAATAAAGCCAAAGAAAAAAATTATCTAAATGAACTGACCTTCATAGTCTGATATGTGCATAACCATTTCCTCCTGTGTAAATGTTTCTACTTCTAAAAGATCTTCATTGATATCTATGAATTCTTTTTCAGTATTATGAGTGATGGAAATAATTTCATCATTGATTTCTCTTACTTCAGGATTATTTGCTTCAGTTGGCATTCTACTGACAAAAATGCAGCAGCTAAAATTACAACTCATTCTTAGAGACAAAGAGCTTTCTTTTCATTTGATACAGTTTTTTGAAAACAAAGAACAGGTTTCATATGTATACAGTATTTTTTAAAAACCAGTTCTGGTACATAGTAGAAGCTCAGTAAAAGATTGTTCAATGAATGACTGGACATCCTAGTTTTTACTTACTCAGAAGATTAGAATAATTTCAACTTATCTAAATTTATCATTCTCACAAAGGACTCTTCAAGCTTTAAGGACTTTTGCCTTGGTATTCAAAGATGTATTACTCCTAGTATTACTTCATATGTAAAAATGGATGAAAGGATTAGTTCAACTTCCTCTGAAATGGGAAATAAATTAACATAATACAGGAATTAACTGCTCTCTCAGAAGATAAGAGCTAGACCAACAAGGAAAAACATAATTTGCAATGAATTGTTAAAGCACTTCAGAAAATTTCCTTCCTGTTCCTCTAGTTCAAAGACATGCTCATTCCTTTAATTTTCAAGGGTTCAATTCTTCCCTCTAAGCCCAAACACCATCAAACCAAGTACCTTCCATTGAAAAGGAAGGTATAATCGGCAACTTACTTCAAGATACTTTGACAAGATTTATTCTGATCATTTCTTTCCTCAGTTCCACCTTGAGTTGCTACTGCAACTGAACAGCCAGCATCTGTTTTGGGCTCCTCAATACTGGGACCAACCTGAGACCCAGTGTAATGACTCTCTTCTACCTAAAAGAAACCATTTATAGTATTTAGTATCTGTTATTGAACTCTTGTTTTTCAACATATTTTAAAATTATTCATACTTTCTACATAACTTCTTCTGACTAATTCTCTTATTCATTTATCAAGTATTTATTACATTTCTACAACTCAATATTTGTTACTGAAGCAATGATCAAGTTTTTATTCCAACTAGAAAAAGTAAATTTGACTACTTAAATACTATTCAAAAGAAATCAGCCTTACAAATTTGTTTTCAGGCCACAAAACAATGGCAAAAAAAAAAAATGTAACATTCTCATCTCATTTTCTTTGCTATTTCATTACCCCCGACACTCAAATGATCCTCCTGCCTCAGCTTCCTGAGTAGCTGGGACTATAGTTGTGTGCCACCATGCCCCCGGCTAATTTTTCTATTTTTTGTAGAGACAGGGTCTTGCTATGTTGCTCAGGCTGCTCTTGAACTCCTGGCCTTAAGCAAACCTCTCACCTCGGCCTGCCAAAGTGCTAGGATTACAGGTGTGAGCTCTGCACCCAGTCCTCTTTGCTATTTTAAAGACATTCAGTAATTATTTCGAAATGACATAGTAGACAAAAATACATGCAGCTAAAAATACCACGGATATAGCCCTTTTGTCTCACTTAAAAATTTATGTATATACTACCCAGAAATACAAATTTCAAGGACAACAAAAATCACAGTATTATATAAACTGTATACCTTAGGATAACAGAAATCGATCTCAAAAAAAGAAAAAATTCACAAACACAAAAGGAAAACAAAACAAATTCACGCCCCCCCCCCAACTCTTCAACCTAGAACAAACTGTTTTAGAATGAGACTATTTTCCATTGACCAGAGAAAAGAAAGAATAGCTAATTACCACTAACTCCTCTACTGACACCTATCTGTCTTTCTAGGTTTGGTTCTCCAACTTCTTCTGGGTTAAGAGTATAAGAAAAATAATCCCCTGATGCATCTGATGAGATATCAGTAATTAAAACTGGATAGCTAATTAGTCCTCCTTCATCTGAACCAAAACCTGAAACTTCAGGGAGGAATAATATAAATGTAAATCACTTAAAATTACCTCCTTTCTTCTTTTTTATAAACATACATAAAACCTCACAGCCTCTCTGAAAGCACTTCCACTCTAACTATTTTTAAGAATTAAAGGAACCACCTGAAGAAAAAAATTTAGGTGATACAGGTTATAATCAACATTGTCATTAATCTTCCATTACTTAGTGATTTCTTAATGGGTGGAAAAACATAAACACAGTTTTAATCTAAAATTGGAATTCTCATTTGCATGTAATAAACAATTGATATATTTACCTTAATAATGCCATTTTTTGCCTTATATGAAGCAAAATAGGGTTGTTCCAAAAGCCATAATGATGTAAGAATGGCAGCTGTAGAGGTCTTTACACGAATTACTGGACTGTACTCACAGGATGACTCAGTTATACCAGAATCACAGAGCAGTCTTCTATCAGACCATCTTATCATCCATTCCAGCAGTCTTCCTATACTGCCAAATGCGTTATCTAGGGCTACAGGAAGATCTTCCTGAGGGTTAATATCATCGCACTGAATTGCTCTGAAAATACATCTTCTAGTTTTAATGGACTTGGGACTCCAAAAAATATTTGATGATCTCTGGATTAGAGGTTTCTCTCGATTGTCATCTTGTATTCTGTAAATTGACTTTTGTTTTAAACCGAACAATCCACTCTTTCCTTCATTTTTATGGACTTCATTCAAAGGGTTCTCTAAAAATGGTGTGATTCCTTGGTTAAACATTACTGAAGTTGAAAGTGTCTGGTTTTCTAAATTTATGGTATATCCTTCATTTAAAGAGGATGATTTTTCAGATTCATATGACTCAGGAGCAGCAACAAAGCATGAGCCAGCTCTAAACACATTTTGGCTTTTAGTTTTGCCCTGACGTCGTTTTAATGTTGTATGTACATCAAAAAGTAAAGAATTAAGCTCATGTTCTCTAAGCTGCCCAGAAAAGCTGGTTAGAAATGGAATGCCAAGATCCCTAGAACTATGTAGATCTTTTTCAAGAATGTAACTCAAGAAGAGATCAAGGAATTTAATATATTCATCATCATCACGTTCAAATTCCCAAACACCTATTATAGGAAGAGTACTTTGTGACAACTTTTCATGATCTTCTTTCCTTTTAGGGTTTTCTTTCTGATGACATATTTCCTTTTTATCACTGTGCTTACCAGTCAATGTTAATTCCGTATGATTTAGGGCACTTCTATAACAAAAAGAAGAAAGAAAAGAAAAAAGACAAAATTAAAAATTTAATCACTAAAACTGATCCAGAATTGCCATCAAAAACTCTCTGCTGATTAAGTCATGTATCTTTTTTGTGCCTCAATTATCTATCTTTTAAATGAGGGGGTTGGACTAAATAATTACTAAGTGTTTTCAAGAGTAGAACATTCTATGAGGTCAAAAAATAGAATACTTTAATATCAAAAGGGAAAATTTGTATTAAAAGAGATTAAAAGGTACTTACAGAAATTTCACTATATAAGAACATATGAATGTTTTTTCTTGAGGTAAAAAAATCCTTTAATAGATTAGACTTTGGGAATACAAAGTCAATAAAAATCATAAGGTACCAATACACATCTTAATTTAGGGTTTGTTTCTTTCTTGTGTATGCCCCTTAGACCATGTGCAACAAGCAGAACTGCCCTTTTTTGTTCTATCACACAAAAATTGAGAATTTTTTCTAAACACTCTCAGCTACTATGAAACCTGTTAGACAGGCACTTTAGCTGCCCAACAACAATTACTTTTAAATGTTTCTTTTCAACATGGTCCTTACTGGCAGAACACACATCCTTTGTTCCCTCAATAAGAGAAGAGGTCTTGGGCACCCGGACTGAAGTCATCACATCTCTTACTGAGAAAGCACAATAAGCAGCCGTTAGGGTATTCCCATGCTAACATTTAAATTAAAAGGTTGTGAAACAAGCACACCTTTATATTTAAAATGCTATTAGATATCGTTTAACTAGATATGATTATTTGACTTAAGCAAGAATATTGTTGACTAGAGAGTTTTTAAACCATGAGAAGGATAAACTACATTGTAGATACTAGAATTATAAACAAAAAAAATCAGCTTAAATAACAGTAACATAGGTTTAGACAATAAGAATTTCCCAACAATTTCTAGACAAGTTTCAAAGATGAATGTGCAACTTCCTTCCCTGAAAGCCCTTAAAAATAATATGACTAACCACTAATCTCAGATTATTTAAATCTAAAGATTACTAAAAAAAAAAACCTCTAAAAGTCCTCCAGTGAACTCAATAATTTTATCTACTCGTGTGATTTTATAATGTCAGATGGCAAAATTATTTCCTGTCTCAATAATACTCAAAATGAATTTTTTGCTCCTATAATAGCCTCATCTTATGCTCCTGATAGCCTAATGAGCAGAGAGGTTAGCAATTATCATTCATATTGCTAATAGAACAATCAGTAAGTGTTGCCGGCACTAGAAATCAGCTTATCAGTTGCATGAAAATACTGAAAACATTTATTCATTCATTTATTTAATCTTTTAGAGATGGGGTCTCCCTGTGGTGCCCAAGCTGGAGTGCAGTGGCACCATCATATAGCTCAGTGTCGCTCTGAACTCCTGTGCTGAAAAGATCCTTTCATCTCAGCCTTCCAAAGTACTGGGATTACAGGTGTGAGCCATTGCAATTGGCCTATAAACATCTTTTCCCAATGCTTGTTATTAAGAGATCTCAACTGTACCTTTGATAGAAATGTGTCCTATTGGTTTCTTCAACCAACAAAACTTCAGAGAACGTATCTGCATCACTGTGAATCACGGAATTCCCCAGTTCTGTGAGTGTACTTCTGCTCAAACTAGTCCCCAGGGAAAACCCATCAAAACCTGGAGCCTCATCTGGTTTTTCTTCTTCAATTGGTTCCCATATATTCATCTCAAAAGAGCCTATATTTCTCCGCACACGTTTTAGGGCTTTTGCCCTCACTTTATGTATAGAATGCATGATAACAGACATCATTTCCTCAGTCTGGGGACCTAGAAAGAAAAGAATAAAAGGCCTCATGGTTCATTAAAATGTTTCAAACTCAAGACATAACAGGATCCAGTTCTGGCCCCACCTTGGGACATGAAACCTAACTGACAACTAAGGCTTATTTCCATATTCTCACAGATCATGTTTTCTTCAATATTCGTTAAAAATCTTTGGTCTACAAAGTAGAACTGCAGAAGCTAAAGAAGGTCTGTTATAAAACAACAAAAGAGAAAGAACCCAGACTCCCTTCCCCAAAAATGTGCCCTGGAAAAAAAAAATTTTTAAGTCTTTTAATTATTTCAAAAATCAGAAGGGTAATTATTTTTAAAAAGACTAATTTTTTTTCCATTCCCATGGAGTAGAGAATAACAAAAAATAAGGATAATTTTAGCCAAAAGAAACCAAGGACACCTTTCTTACTACAAGTAATAAGAAACAACAGCGAGGGAGTTTCTTTCAACAGAAAAAATTTTAAACATTAACACATTAAACAGAACATTTTGGAAGATGTCAAAGAAGTATTAAGAAAAATATAAATCACAAATAAGTATATTAATGCAATAATGTGAACTCACAAGACATACCAAGACTTAAATACTAGCTTATAGTTCTAAAAAAGAAGGTAATTTGAATTCTTTAAAAATTTCTGCAACACTATAAATGCACTTAATGCCACTGAATTGTACACTTAAATAACCATAAAGGGAAAGAAATAATACTACTTTTCAATAAATACCTGCAAAATGCAAAGAACTATGTGCTTGTTTTATATATCTTATTTAATCTCTCAATACACATTCGTAAAGCTGATGATAATATACCCATTTTACAAATAAGGAAATGAAGCTCAGAGAGACTGAGCAACTTGCCTAAGGTCACACAGTTACTGACTGACAGAGCTATGATGTGACGTCAGCTCCATATAGTTCCAAAGCAACAGAATTGGTTTTTGGTTTTGGGTTTTTTGAGTCAGTCTCACTCTGTCACTGTCTCGCTAGAGTGCAGTGGCATCATCATAGCTCACTGTAACCTTAAACACCTGGGCTCAAGGGATCTTCCCCAGTAGCTGGGACTACAGGCACATGCTACCACGTCAATTTTTTTTTTTATTTTTTGTAGAAGAGGGGTCTAGCCGTTTGTTGCCTAGGCTGGTCTTGAACTCCTGACCTCAGGGGATCTTCTCACCTTGGCCTCCCCAAAGTGCTAGGATTACAGGCATGAGCCACTGCACCTGGCCTAATTTTTCTGCAATGGGAAAGTGCTTCTACCTTCTCATACTCCTATCTCTAGGGAATGGCAAAAATGCATAGACACATAAGCAATAGAAAATAAATGCTTTCAAACAAAAAGAATCTTCAGCAATTTATCTATTAGATATCTGAGAAATAACAAATACCTTTTACAACACAGTGTCTGAGTCTCTGTTGAAGAGAATGATATTTTTCTCTTAAAGGAACCCTTACATCCTTAGGATTGGGAAATGCTTTCACGAAAATTTCTGCTACCTTCAGAAAAAAAATTTAAGTTTTTTAAGCAACATCATTCTTTTTTTCCTCTTCATTACTCAAACATTTTAACTCAAAACATAAATGCATATTTATTACTAATCATTTGATGTCAGGTCAAAGCCTCTCCTTGAGCATGAGTCTGCTGATAGGAATACAGCATTAACTTTCTTTTTTTATTTTAAAATATTTAACTGTCAAAAATTGTGTATATTCAAGGTTTATAACGTGATTTAATATATGTACACATTTTGTGCTGATTACCACAGTAAAATTAATTAACACATCCATCACTACACATAGTTACTACTTTGTGTGTGTGTGTGTGTGTATGTGTGTGTATGTATGTGTAGGGTGAGGACACTTAAAATCCCCTCCCTTATCAAATTTCATTTAAACAATATACTATTAACTATAGTCACCATGTTGTACATTAGATCCCCAGAAATATTCACCTTGTAACTGAAAGTTTGTACCCTGTGACCAACATCTCCCCATTTCTACCACATCCCTAGCCCCAGCAATCAACATTCTACTCTCTGCTTCTAGCTGGAATTTTTTAGATTCCATGCATACATAAGACCATACAGTATTTGCCTTTCTGAACCCCGAAGATATAATGCTAAGTGAAATAAGCCAGACACAGAAAGGCAACATCATTCTTAATTAAAAATTTTTTAAAAATCCGTTAGTCTCTGACTCTGATTTAGTTTATTTTTACCTAAAATCACATTACCTGTCTGATTGGTGGCAGTTCTCCAATAAGACTCAAAATTATATCCTGAATAAGATCTTCGATATTAAAAAACCGAGAGAAAGGCAGCATTCTATAAGCCCATTCCACTGTACTGAGACAGTGCTCAACCACACAAGAATCAAACTCCACTTCGAGGTCCTAAATGGATATTGAAAAAATTCATTTCCTTTTCACCTTAGATGGATAGACCAGAATGAGTACAAAAGAAACTTTTGCTACAAATAGCAAAATCTTCTATTAAGCATTAATTTCCAAGTAATGTTTGTTCATTTTTCTTATTCTTGTTCTGGTAAATACCTTTTCTCCCCTTCTATTTTCTCTTGCTTTCTGATATTGCCTGCAACTATAGGATAACTTATCACGGACATGCAGCATCCAACACAAAGCGCAAAGTTCTCTGAAGCAACCTAAAGCAGGAATATAAATAAGAAAGCTGCATGAGTATGTACATTAACATCATAAAAACTCCACCTCTGCTGTTTTTTTTTAAATAAGTGTCTTAATAAGAAATACATGTTCATTGTAAACTTATATAAAAGTCTTTATGTAAAAGTCATGGAGATCCTTCCAGAATTTTTATGCATATTATTCTAGAGTGCATTTATTTTAAGTGCATATTAATTAAGTGCATTAATTAAGTGCATATTAGTTACATGAAAATATTGAAAACATATTTGTAGAGTAAATAACTATTTACTGTCACGTTACTTTCTTTATAATGTTATAGTATATTTTAGATTTTTTTTCAAAGCCAATATACATAGCTCTACATCGTATAGTTAATTTATTTGGAAAATGACTTATTGATTTATGTTTAACATTTTTTAATACTAAAAACATTTCTAATATTGAATAATTTTATTAAAAACAATACAACTACACAAAGATATATAAAATAATATTATGTATGCTATTTTGCAATTAGCTTTTTTTCACCTAATATATCTCGGATATCTTTTCATGGCAATAACATAAACATAGGAAGTCTTTGTATTGCCAACATAGTATTTTATTGTATGGAGCATCATGATTTAACTATACACAATGTAAAGGGCTCACTATCCAGATAGCAAAACAATTTTCTACTGGCCTGCTAATCTTAAATTTAATTTCTTTTATTATAACTAAAATGTAACCAATGAAGTAAAAACCATCTTCTCTACCATTCTGTGGAATAGCACCTTTTCCTCTGGAGGAAGAAAGGAAATACCCTAAAATTTAACAGTCATTCATTTATGCCTTAATTTTTTTTAATAAGCCTTATTTTTACACTAAACTGACTTTTATAGTAGTGGTCAGTATTTTCATTTTCTTTAGGAAGCTACTTAATGTATCTTTTTAAGTGACTATTAGAAAACCAGAAAGTACAGTCATTATGGAAAGTAGACTGAAAGCAGGTCTCCAACAAGTCCTATCCACCCTAAGAGGGGGAGGGTGGTGGGTACATCCCCCCATGGGGACTTATCAGGGTCCCCCCTACATCCCATATCTGCACACTAGATTCTGAGAGATTCTACCAGAGAAGCATGGCCCAATCTTTTGAGAAAGGCACCATTGCTAACAGATGTGTTTCACTGTGTCATGTTTCATAGGCATGCAGGGATATAACTAAGGCCAAGAATCAACAAGAGAGTGCAGCAGTATACTAAGCAACCACTCAGCTAAAAGCATCCTTTATATTTTTTAAATTGTGGATTATAATCTATTTCTAATTATTAAGCTATAAAATCAATTCAGTGGCTCTCAACCATTTAAAAAAAAATAGAATAGAATAGAAAATATCAAGAGTGCATTGCTCATAGTAAAAGTAAGGACAGTTCATTGAATTTTCATTTTAATTTTACAGAGGTGTGTGTTTGTACCATCTTGATGTGAAATCTGCATCTTCCTGTAAATCATGATCAAAAAAGTCTGAATACCAAAAAAAAAGTAATCAACTGAAACCAGAATGAAAGAGGTTCTACTGGACAAATGCTCTGGTTTCTTCAATAAGTAAATGGCATGAAAAAAAATGGGGGAAAGGAAACTTGTATAGATTAAGAGAGACAGGAAAGGAAACGTTTTAATCTAGTCAAATCACTTCTCAACAATCAAGAGACCAAATCAAGCAAAAGGGTAATTAAATAGTGGACCTCAATCAGAATCAAAATTAAAATATTAAAAATATATGTTTGAATCTTTATTTAAATCACTTCAAAGGAGTATGTTCTATTTATAAGCAAAACTCTTAACTGGGATTGCTATGAATTTAACTCAGTTCCAGATTTTTAAGAAATGAAATAGGATTGTACATACATTTTCAGGTGACAACAGCCTGGCCCTTTTCTTTTGTTAGAGTAAATAAAAAGTCTCTGAAACTAAGCTGAGAAGCAATCAAGAAGCATTTTAATGTCATTACAGTTGGAAAAACAGACAGTCTGAGCCCCAGGACACATATTTAACATTAGTACTAAGGGTGAGTGAGTTAAAAAAGAACTTTTTTATTTTTTAAGAGACTGTGTCTCACTGTGTTGCCCAGGCTGGAGTGCAGTGACTATTCACAGATGTGATCACAGTGCACTGCAGCCTCAAACTCCTGGGCTCAAGCAAACCTCCTGCCTCAGCCACCCAAGTAGCTAGGACTATAGGCTCCCACTACCATGTCCGGCTCAAAAAACATTTTTATCAAAGTCTGGAGAAAAGAGCAGGGATTAATATAAATGGAACTGATAAGAATTAAGCATTGAGGAGAAAAAAGTTGAATGACACTTAAACTTTTTATGCAGATAATTAGACATAGACCATGAATAAGAAATTAATTTATAAAAGGAAACACAAATAGTAAACTAGATGTTCAATATAACTAATCAAAATAAAGACATACTAATATAAAATTATTTTTTCTCATTAAATTAATCTGAAGGAATTATAAAATTTGGCATACTGTTTCAAGAGATATAAAATAGGCATATTCATTAACTCAGCAATTCCACTTCTGAGAATCTATCTTAAGAAAATATTTCAAAATATAAAAAAAGAAATTGTCATGCCAAAGGCCACTTAAACATATAACAACTTAAATAAATTATAATATGTATGCTAATAAAAGCCATTAAGACTAACAGACATGAGTATAAAATGAAAAGCTTAGGCAGGGTATGTTAAGATAGAACAGCAGGCAACAAAAACTGGTGAGTCAACACTGAAAGAGTCCTTGTCTACTTAACGATAGTAGGCAGTATATCCCAAGTATAAGAAAGAAGACCACAGAATGGCATTCTTGAGTGCTAAAATTCCAAATTTAAAATATAAAGCAATGACAATAATGTCACAAGTGTCACAATTTGTATTGCATAATGCATTTCTAATTTAATGCCACTTATATAACACATGTATTAATATATTCACGGCTGTTTTGGGATTTTTTTTTTTTTTTTTTGAGACAGTCTGGCTCTGGTGCCCGAGCTGGAGTGCAGTGGCATCATCATAGCTTACTGCAACCTCAAACTCCTGGGCTCAAATGATCCTACTGCCTCAGCTTCCCAAATAGCTGAGACTACATACAGGTGCATGTCACAACGCCCAGCTAATTTTTCTTTTTCTTTCTTTTTTTTTTTTTTAGAGATAGGGTCTTCACTCTTGCTCATGCTGGTCTCGAACTCCTGACCTCCAGCGATCCTCCCGCCACAGTCTCCCAGAGTGCTAGGATTACAGGCCACCTCGCCCAGCCAAAATACAGTATTTACTTGTTAACACAAAGTGAAATATCATAAAACATACTATACTTTGAAGAGTCAATAGTTTAGAAACTTTCCCAAATCAAATGAAAAATAAATCATTATTCATACTTAGGCCTAATATCTAAGCAAACAGTTCATTTTGGACAAACCTATTACTCTAATGGAAACTTCATCAAGCTTGTGGTCTCCAGTTGCTCCAGGAATAAAGAATGCTACACCTCCTTTGCAATAATTAAGTAATGACTGAGGGAAAGGATTCAATGAAGGAAGGGACCCTTTCATTCGAATCTGAAAGTAAAGAATAATAGAATATGTTAGTTATCAGTAGTATAAATCATTTTTTAAGGAAACTATAAAAGAATGAACCAGGTAAGATAAACCATACAGAATGGAAAATACAGCACAGATTTCTACTATGTAAGGAATATACCCCTGAAATTAACTGCACTTTCATAAATTTACAAATTTAATTCAAGAAATTCACTAGATTATATCTCAAAAGAGAAAAAAGATTCTAACTAAATCATTTGCACTCTCTTCTCACTTAGTTTTACCTGTAGAAGGATAATTTAATGCTATTTGTTCCTGGCTTTCCTCACAGGCATAATAAATAAAATAAAGAAATTTAGGTATCTAAATCTCACCCAAAATAAGACTATGTATAGTAGCTAAAAACAAATACAAAAAATTTACCTATATAAGTTACATATATAACTTTTAAAAACTAATTTATAAATGACAGGATTAGGAAGTCACCACTTGGCGACCCCTAATAAAATAATGACTATAGGTAAGGATCATCAATAAATGCTGAATTAGGTAAAGTTGATGGGTTGATGGGGACCTTGATAAGATGATGTAATATGACCCAAATTCATTGACCAATCTCAGCATCACTAAGAGTGAAATGAGCAGAGACACGTGCTGCATGATATGGTGCAACAGAAGTACACAACACTTATGTAAAGAATTCATTTCTAAGAAAATTTAAATCTAAATCTATTCAAACCTCTCTACCTCAATGAGTGCAGATTACCAGTTTACAGGAAATAAACGGAAAGAGGAACAAGTTAAATGATACTAAATGATGAAACAATCAGACAAGTCTAGAATATGGTAGAGGACAAATTACTCAACTTCTCTAACAAATCAAGAATAAAAAGTGGGGGAAGTCTGTTACAGATAAAAGGAAAGGGCAGCCGGATGCAGTGGTGCGTGCCTGTAGTCCCAGCTACTCAGGAGGCTGAGGCAGGAGGATCCCTTGTGCCCAGGAGTTTGAGGTTGCTGTGAGCTATGACGACGACACTGCACTCTTACTCAGGCAGCAGAGCAAGACCCTGTCTCCAAAACAAACAAACAAAAAGACCAGCAGACTTTCAACCTATTTTCTCCTACTAGTCACTTCCAAAAAGATGCAAACTAATCAAATTCGCTTGTAAGCATAGTAATGACAGACTTCCTGTCAAATACATTAATGGCATTTACTAGCAGGATGGTACTAAGAGATAGAGACATAGAGCCAGCAAGGAAACAGGGGACCCTCAGTCCTATAGCCACATGGAAGTGAATTCTTCCAATAATCTGAATTAGCCTGGAAATGGATTTTCCCCTAGAATCTCTAGAAAAGAATACAGCTCTGCTGCCACCTTGATTGGCCTTGTGAAATTCTAAGCAGAGACCCAGCTGAGCCACCCTTTTGCCTAGACTTCTGAAGCACAGAAGCTGTGAGATAATAAATGGATATTCTTTTAAGCTGCTAAATTTGTGGTATTTTGTTAGGGTGGAAATAGAAAACTAATAGAGCATAGAATATTTACTTTGGCACAATTTTTAATGGAGATGTAACTCACATACCATAAAATTTACCTTTTTTTTTTTTTTTTGGAGACAGAGTCTCACTCTGTTGCCCGAGCTAGAGTGCAATGGCATCATCATGGCTCACCATGACCTCCAATTCCTGGGCTCAAGTAATTCTCCTGCTTCAGCTGGGAGTAGCTGGGACTACAGGCATGCACTACCACATCCACCTAAGTTTCTCTATTTTTAGTAGAGACGGGGTCTTACTCTTGCTCAGGCTGGTCTTAAACTCCTGACCTCAAGTGACCCTCCTGCCTTGGCCTCCCAGACTGCTAGGATTATAGCAGTGAGCCACTGCACTCCTGGCTAAAATTTGGCTTTTATTTATTTATTTATTTTTAGAGATAAGGTTGCTCAGGCTGGTCTTTAACTTCTGGGCTCAAGAGATCCTCTTGCCTCAGCACCCCAAGTAACTGGGACTATAGGTGTGTGTCACTGTGCCCAGCTGACATTTACGTTTAAAAAGTGTACAATTCAATGGTTTGCAGTATATATTCACAAAGTTAGGCAACTATCACCACTGTCTAATTCCAGAACATTTTCATCACCCCAAAAGAAAACGGTGGGCACTCATTTCCCATTTCCCCCCATCCCTTGCCATTGGCAACCGCTATTCTATTTCTGTCTCCATTGTGATGACAAAATATCAAATGAGTACAGTTTTAACTTATATTTTTACAGAGGCTCTATACAAATTTTACAAACCTTCTTTCTCTAAAGTCTAATTTTCAAAAATACTCGAAAACTTCTCAAAGTCCCTCTAAAAGTTCTTACAAAAAGAAGTTGTAGATTCTTGTTTTAAATTGAATTTTAAAGTTACATGCTGTTTCTTAAAAAATTTTAATTTTAATAAAGGTTGAATTAAAAATATTTGGAAATAAAATTTATTTCCACATTTCAGAGAGTGACAGCGGGCCTACAAAGGACTTGCAGCTGGATAAGGAGATGTACCAGGTGTCCCACCGGCTGGAGATCAGATGAAGAATGCAGCAACAGCTCAGCTGAAGTCCGCGTAGAAGGGGATGACTGCTGCGGAATCAAACTGAATTGCCCGTCTCAGAAGACAGCAAGGGGTGCCCCTGACTAGTGGAGACTACTGAAAGGAAACCTCTGAGAACGAACTCTAACTTTCCATGCTTTGAACCCACAGAAGCCTCCACAAATACAGATAATATCTCAGGGAGAAGAGGGAGGAAGCCCTAAACTGAGCTTAAATCTTCAATGATTATGTAGGGGTAGGGGTAGGGGTAGGGGTAGGGGTAGGGGTAGGGATGAGGGGCAGGGGAAGTAACTGGAATTAACTGACTAGATTACACTTTCTATTGCCAGACAGGATGGAACTAACCTAGAGACCAGATTCAGAGTCCTTATCTTTCGCAAAAAGAACCTGGTCTGGCCAGGTTGCTTACTATACATAAACCTAAGATTTATGGATTTATAGGGCAGGATTACTTGCGAAAATGTCACAATTATAAACATTATAGTATAAAAATTGGTATTTTTCGTGAACACAGCACATAAATGATTTAAGACATTTCCATACCTTCTGCATGACTTTTCTTGCCCACCTCAACTGCAAGATATACCACTGTGCTACAGGAAAAGAACATCGAGCTGCCCGGAAAAGCAAGAGAACACGCTGTAGGATTCCAGACACCTTTTGGCGATTATCTTTTTCAGCTTTTAAAAGAAGATCATCACCATCTTCCTGAGGAAAATAAAATAATCAATTTCAGGGGATAGTAATAAGGAATTTAAATTGTTAAAGTGAAAATAAAGATAGGCTAATGATATTCAGTGCTTCTCAAACTAGAATGTTCCTGGAAATTTACAAAGGAAATTTTTAGGCACAGGCTCTGAGATTTCAACTACAGCTATTGCTAGTGTCAAGGAAAGATTTCTCTCCCCTCAAACAAGGTAAAGGGCTAAGTTGACCCTAATCCCAAGTCTTACCCTATAACAGTTAAAGTTCACCACCCCTGACTCCACTGGGGGAATGTTACAGAGACAGCTCCTTCTAATGAGAATATCTTTTCCCTTCCTCTGCCTCGAAAAATCCTACAATATTCAAAGTCACCTCCTCTCTGAAGCCCTGCCCCTCTGTGCTATACTAGCACTTCGTTCACACTTCCATTGTAGCTTTTACCAATTTATTCTGTACTGATTTATGTTTCTGTTTCCTACTGTACTGACAACTCCTAAAACTAAAGCCTTGTCATTTCATGTATTATCCATAATGCACAGAATAAAGTCCCACATGTATTATAGGACCCAATAAATGTTTGTTGAATAAATGCTATTCAAACCAGTTGCTAAAGATTATTTTCCCAGAGCATGAAATAATGTGAGTATGTAAACATTTGCTTCCCCAATATCCTTCCTCTCTGCCCACTTCTTAACAGTACTCAGTTTTTATTTGGGTATCTACCTCTCTCCTACATAGCCCATATGATTCAGGGAAAGCTGATCCCACATCCTCAGCTTCCAAGGAAGGCCCTAATCACATGCCAAGAAGTACCGTGCATTAACCCTAGCCAAGGTGACTGATTAAAGGACAGGCATGTGATCTAGGCCAATCTCATAGAATCTCAGTATTCTTGCTTAGAATGCTGAGACAGAAGTAATTTTGCTGTTTTTCTTTGTCCCTCTCCTTCTCCTGTGGACATGGACAACGTGTCCTTAGAAGCTGTTGGAACCCTTCCTTCTCCCACCAAGGGAGCCAGCTTTCAGGTGAAGATGACACCTTAGAAAACAAACTAAAGAGAAAAAAACAGCCCAATCTTTGGTAACGTAACTGAGTCAGAAACCTTCCTACAATGGGTTTCTCAACTGTGTAAGCCAATAAGTGTCTTTATTGTTTAAACCATTTTGATCAAATTTTCTATTACTTGCAGCACAAGGGATTCTAAATGATATATGGTGACATTAAGGAGAAATTCTACCACTGAAAATTACTTTAATAAAAAATAATAAAATGAAGCACTACTAAAAATAGTAACCACTCAGACTACTCAAACTGGTATCAGCACAGAAAATCCAAAACTACCTTAAATGCCCCTTCTAATTTCTAAACCAATATATTGAAGACTTAGATGTGAGAGAAAGATGAATTACTGAAAAATGCCATCGACTATTTATTCCTGCCATGTGTAACATATTATATTTGTAACAACAAGTGAAATAATTTTTAATCTATCAAAACGTAACTCTAGGCTGGGAGTGGTGGCTCACTTCTGTAATCCTAGCACTCTGGGAGGCCGAGGAGGGAGGATCGCTTGAGGTCAGGAGTTCGAGACCAACCTGAGCAAGAGTAAGACCTAGTATCTACTAAAAAATAGAAAAAAATTAGCCGGGCGTGGTGGTGAGCACCTGTAGTCCCAGTTACTTGGGAGGCTGAGGCAGGAGGATCACTTGAGCCCAGGAGTTTGAAGTTCCTGTGAGCTAGGCTGACACCACAGCACTCTAGAGACAGAGCAAGACTCCTGTCTCAAAAAACAAAATAAAACAAAAAAACAAAATAAACTCTACATATAACAAATGGGAAATAAAGAAAAATCTAGATACAGATAGAAGCTAAAATAGTGAAACAGGAAGTAGTAAAGGAACAATACCAGAATCACTTCAAAGTATTAATCAAATATTTTTAAAATATAAATAATTTACAATAACACTTTAAATCTTAAAAGCAGCTAATTGTAATGTTATGATTTGTAATAAGAGCAGAGGAAAAGTTCCTGAGGGGAATACAGTATTGCTATTTATAAGACACAACTATCAATTAAATAGTGCAGGAGAAAAAAATGACATTTCAAATCAAAAATCAAAATAAGTCTTTCCAAAAAGACAAAAGAAATAAAGACTGAAATAGTGTATGGCTTGTAATTCTGACATTCATTATTTTATTTATTACCCTAAACAAATGCCATTTTTCAAAAGTCCAGATATTGAGAAATATCTCTTAATTTTGCAATATTATTACAATGATTTTAACATTTGTTAAAGAATTTCTATGTATCTCAGGTCCTGAGCTGGAAACTTTTACAGGATATCTCAACTTAGTCTTCACAATAATTCTATGACAGGTACTATCATCACCTGCATTTTACAGATAAGGAAAATTAAACAGCAGTTTAGTACATTACCTAAGATCATACGATTAGTAAACAGCAAAGCTGGGACCCAAAAGTTTGTCTTCAGAACCTGCATGTTCAATGTGATGACTATCGTCAAGCTGATTATTTTAAGAATAGGACAAAATCAACTTTAAATTAGTGAAAAAGATAATGCACTAAGCTTACTTCACTAAGAATAGCTGGCTGGGGACAAAATAATGGAGGAGCTGGAAGATACAAGCCGACTGGCACTAAGCCCCACAGTCTCTTACTGAAGTCCTTGGCAGAGTCTATCAGAAGCTGAAATGTCTCTGACAGAATATCCGCATCAGCCATAACTGATGCTTTCAGTACTTCTTGCACTGAACCAAATAGCAGATTTGCATCTTCTTCTTCAATGGGATCTACCAAATACAAAATATGGTAAAAGAGTTAAAATTTATATTAAACTTCTCATCCTATTTTGTAGAATAAAATTTTAAATCTAAAAAAGCTGACTGTCAAGAAGGAACATAATGGTTGACATGCAAAACATCCAAACTCATAGACGGAAATTTATGAACTCTCTCCTGTTACTTAAAGATTATAGGCAATCAGAGAATAAAAGTTTTTTTCCAGAATTAGATATTATAGTAACAACTATACAATAAAAATATTCCTGGAATATAGTTCTGAGTAAAAAAATAATAGTATTAGAAGAAACATTAATGAGAAAAAGAATATCAAGAAAGACACCAAAATAATATATATTATGTGAAGGCAGTGGGAGAGTAATTTTTTTCTTTTCTTAATAGTCCATGATAGTACTTTTATAACATAATAAAAATGACTTATGAAAAATACAAAATAGCTATACATATGACTTCAACTATGTAAATATCTGTATATATGTGGACATGTCTCAGAAGGCAGAATGCAAGGAGATGCAAGTGGTAGAATCAGAGACTTAGAGTTTCTTTCTATTCTGCAATATTGTAAGCATATTGTATAGAATATGACAAACACTCATCTACTGGCTTATTATCCTTTCTGATATTAACATTCTTGCTATATTCAATTTAGGTAGCCACTGTCCAGAATTTGGTGCAGATACATTGGAATTCCAATTAGATATACATTACTTTTCTGTTCTATATACAAGGCTTAACATTTCTTTCATATTTTTCAACTCTGTTTCTTTATATATTTTGTATATATTTATCTTTATATCTCTATATATTCTGTAGGTATATATAGCTCAGGTTTATCTTCCAGTTCACTCATTCACTCTTAAACTAGTCTAATAACTTCAACCATCTACTGAATTTTTTCTTTCAAAATCAGGTTTGTTGAGGCATAATTTACATATAATACAATTCACCCTTTTTAAATTATACAGTTCAATATTTTAACAAATCTACACAGGCCTATTAGAACATTTTCACCACTCCAAAAAAGTTCTCTTACGCTCCTTTGTAGTCAATCCCCCCCCCTTACTCTAAGGCAGCCACTTATCTGTTTCCTGCTCCTATAGTTTTTTATAGAATGCCACATTAATAGATCCATACAGTATGTAGATTGTTTATGATTTCTTTCATTTAGCATAATGGTCCTGCAATTCATCTGTGTTGTTACATGTTATCAGTAGTTTGCTCCTCTTTGTTGTTATTCCATTTTACAGATGTATTGCAATTTGCTTATCCATTCACCAGTTGATGAACATTTGGGGTGTTTCCAATATTTTGGCTGTTATGAAAAAGCTGCCACGAACACTCATGTATGGATCTTTGGGTGGACCTATGTTTTCATTTCTTTTGGGTAACATCTAGGAGTGAAATCCTTTGAGTTTTTACTTTCTCTTTGTTTCTCAACTCTGTGGGAGAGTTTTCAGATCATCTAAAACAACATAATGCCATAACTAGAAGTTCAGATTTGGGATTTTTTAGTCCTTTTCTTAAAATTCAATTTTCATGTAGTAACAGTATCTTTTCATTAATTAAAAATAGAATTGCACAGAAAAATTTCAAAGAAAAGTTTACCCTTAGATTTCCAAGTATTATGGATTCTCTCAAAAAAAAAAGTTGTAAGTTTTGGGAATCTAGAGTTAGAAGTCTCGCTTCTTAATGCCATAAGCATTAAAAGAAACATGAGGGCCCCACAATTGTTCTGGTTTTACCATTCAATATACAACTTTAAATAACTGATTAAATTGCCTTTTGTCTAAATTCCTCCATCTGCAAAACATAAAAATTTTATAGGATTCCTAAGTAAATATAATACATGTAATATATTATTTTTAATTTTTTAATACCACTTTGAAATTTTCAAATAAAAAATATCCATGATTTATGTACTAGGTGAAAGTTGAACTAAATCACTTCCACATACCCTTCCAGGTTTGAGATTCTATGAATCTATGACTGCAAAAGAAAATTATGCAAATGAAGCAAAATACAATTAGCATAAAAGTATGTATGGAAAATCAGAAAATCATTCAGTTGTTAATCCTTGTGTTTTGAGCTGGCATCAATTTTGGATGCTCCCATGATTAATTATAAATATCATACTTTTATTTTTGATAAGCTTATTTCAAAGTGTTAACACATTTGTTGACATTTATAAGCTTTTAAAAGTATCATAAGGTTTATATTAACCTGATACAAGTGTCAGACCTTATACAGATAACATACCTGTAAATTGTTTATATTTAGTGCCCATTTCATTTTTTGCTTCCAAAGAGGCTGGCTGACCTAAAAAACACTGCAGTTTTTCCTGAAAAATCTGTGCTGGAGTTATATTTAATGGTAGATTCAGACCCTTTTTCTTGAACCTGAAATAATAGCAAATGAAGGGAAATGAATCCAAATTTTGAAGAAAGGAAAGATTCTGCACATCAAGAACTAAATATGAAATTTTAAGAAACAATGGAATTCACTTTTTGAATTCATCCTACATTTTAAAAAGAAATATTCAAGGAAATATTATTTTAAGTGGGCTTCCATGATTATGATCCTAATATATTTCCCCATTTCCAACTGCTGCCCTAAATATGTACTCTATCCAAACTGAATGAAAACATGTGTTTTACCAAATGCCTTTGCACATGCTTGCAATGTTCTCTCTCCCTATAGCTGCTCAATTGGTCAAGACTGCCAATTTGTCAATGCCCATCACAAATGATATCTCCTACATAAAGTATATCCTGTCTTTCCCCCACTTGATATCCTTTTCCCCACTGTACCATCGGCACTTTTCTTATCATACTATGTAAGTTATAATAATGTTTTGTCCTATTCTCTTACTTAGTTTATTTATTTCTTTATTCATTTTTAGAGATACAGTCTCACTCTGTTGGCTAGGCCAGAGTACAGTGGCACGATCTTAGCTCAGAAATCTTAGCCCATTGTAACCTCAAACTCCTGAGCTCAAGGCAATCCTCCCACCTCAGCCTCCCAAGTAGCTAGGACTACAGATACACACCACTATGCTCAGCTAATTGTTTTTAGTGTTTATTTTTTTGTAGAGATAAGATCTTGTTATGTTGCCCAGGCTGATCTTGAACTACTGGCCTCAAGTGATCCTCCCACCTCATCCTCCCAAAGCACTAGGATTACAGGCATGAGCCACCACATTCAGCCTGTTTTCTCTATTAAAGTATAGAAACTATGTGCCACTGAAGTTTATATCCACCAAAATACCTTGCATAGAGCTTGGAACATAGCAGTTAATAAATAACTCTATCTATGTTGAATATTGAATTGAAAAATATATAAAAGACAGCACTGCTATAATATTCAGAAAAGTTAAAAATCAGAGATTAATTAGCTTAAAATGCAAATGCTATCTGGATAAACTCTCCCATTGACTATAAGCCCTTTAAGGGCATTACTAACATACTAATATGCTAAATCAGTGGTTCTCAACCTTTTTAGCACCAGGGACCAGTATCTTGGAAGACAATTTTTCCATGGACCTGGGACAGGGATGGTTTCAGGATGATTCAAGCGCATTACATTTACTGTGCAGTCAAACCTCTCTGCTAATGACAATCTATACTTGCAGTTGCTCCCCAGCGCTAGCATCACTGCCTCAGCTCCACCTCAGATCATCAGGCATTAGATTCTCATAAGGAGAGTGCAACCTAGATCCCTTGCACATGCAGTTTACAGTAGAGTTCGTTATCCTACAAGAATCTAATGCTGCTACTGATCTGACAGGAGGCAGAGCTTATGTGGTGATGTGAGCGATGGGGAGTGGCTATAAATACAGATTCCTCACCCACTGCTCACCTCCTGATGTGTAGCCGGTTCCTGACAGGCCATGGACCAAACCAATACTGGTCCACAGCCCAAGGATTGGGGATCACAGTGCTAAATAAATATTTTAACACAAATTAAGTAAGCCATTGAGCTGCCCAACACAGTGACCACTAACTGCATGTGGCTACTGTCTCCCTAGCCACATTTCAATAGTTACTTGTGGTTAGTGGCACATACTGGGCAGCACATATACAACATTTCTATCATTGAAGAAAATTCTACTGGACAATGCTAAATTAAGGATTCCACATAATATGTAAATACCAGCAATAAGAGAAATAGAGAATACTTTAGATGGTACTATTATACTTTATCTTAACTCAAGCTTGCCTAAAAATACATACCTCATAAAATTGCTATCATGTTTACAGAACAGTTGGAAAGCCACACCAATTGAAACAGATGTCTTCCAGTCTCCAAGTTTATGTGCCAACCACACAGCCTCTGGAACCAGGCCACCAATAAATAATAATTCAAGTGCATATTCAACTGTCCATACATTACAGAGATTCTGATCTCTAACAACACTGGCCACCTTAGAATGTTGCAGAGGAATAAGTCGAAGGGACTGCTCTGTGAGAAAATTAAGGAAAATGGATATTATAATTACATATATCCAAAACTCATGCTTCCTTACATGGGTATATTTATCTCTTCAATTAGTATTTTCTACACAAAACCACAATAAGGAAGATACATAAAAAATGGGCTAAAGTAATATTAAACATGCTCTAGAACAGTTTTTTAACACTGAAGAATGTGCCTCATTAGTGGGCCATGAAACAAATGCTTGTATTCTTTAAAAAATGAAAGAGAAAAAACAGAAATGGAATAGAAATTATCAGAGTGCATTACACAAAATAAAGGTAAATACTGTTAAACGAAACTTTTGTGTCAGATAACATGTACATACATACAAAAAACATTTATATATACTGGGTCACAATGTACAATTTATTACTGTGGGCTGCTTGGAAGTATATGCCTATATCTCTTACTAGATTATGAAATTTGGAGGGCAGACGCTTCATTTTATCTGACTTTGCATTATCCATAGTGTCATA
>CM052439.1:154284335-154310467 GCA_028533085.1 Varecia variegata | reverse complement strand
GGTAAATACTGTTAAACGAAACTTTTGTGTCAGATAACATGTACATACATACAAAAAACATTTATATATACTGGGTCACAATGTACAATTTATTACTGTGGGCTGCTTGGAAGTATATGCCTATATCTCTTACTAGATTATGAAATTTGGAGGGCAGACGCTTCATTTTATCTGACTTTGCATTATCCATAGTGTCATACAATAAAAGACTAATTTGAGGTAATACTCAAGCATATTAAGTGTTCAATACATCAGTGTTCATTAGAAAAGAGAAAAGTGTGATTTTCACTAACCCTGACTAAATGACAAGATTCCAGTCCAGCCTGGGATCCTTCTCTCTAGCCTTTTGTACTTTTCCCTAAACTGAAGCAACTTGATAAAGCAACTTGAAAATATGACGACAGAAATGTTATTTTAAAAGTCTATGTTGATAACGTTTTCACTCATTCTCTTAACATAAAAGTGGTAAATAGGACACATGGGCTTCTACTTCCTGAAATTAAATGATTAGTTTCTCACGTGACTTATAGGGCCATCCCTACAGCAAGTATTAACATTAGCTCTTTGACAAACACATCTACATAAAACAAAAACATTTTCAATCACTGGGATGTCTGATTCTGCATAGGCAAAAGAGCCAGGAGATTGACTAAATTTTTCCTATTTTTACTTACTAAGAGCAAGGCATTATACTATTTAAATAACCTAAATAACTTAATTTTCTGCAAATTTTACTACTTTATGCAATAAAAAAGTTTACTACTTTTTTAAACATCACACCAAATAAGCTACTCAAATCCCCAGTACATTGTGCCATCAGTTCTGATTAGAAAAATTAACACGAAATGTATTCTAAGACTGCTGATTTTCTCATTTTTCAAGATACTCAGAAACTAAAGGAATTAAAGCACATATACAAAATTTCAGATATTTAAATTTTCAATAATTATAATCTTAGGCATAGGAAGAGAATACAAACACCTTCTCTACTACCCTCACCTCTCACTGGGAAGATATTTACACAGGGAATAAAAAGGTATGTCTCTGGGCTTTTATGAGTGTTTATGACTCTGTCCAAGAACAATTTAATAATTCTATCCCCTTTCCTCCTAGAGTGTGATAAAGATCAGTCTTCTTTAGGTACATAAATTGACCTGTAAAGCTGAGGATTATAAGCAAACAGCAAAAGTCCTATAAATATTGCAGGATAAGCAAGACAAGAAATTGAGACAAATTTCTAAGTACCAGGACTTTATTCTTTTTAGATTTTTCTGGAAACCACATGATATACTGCCTGTCTTTATCAGTAAAATAATTTGGGTTAAGGACACAATTTGCTGTCAGAAACTTTACTACCAAAAATAGGGAACACGTGTGATATATGCCTAGGTTATGACAAAAAAAGAGTTTGAATACAAAAGCACTGTAATAATAACAAACCATGTCAAATGTATGAGGAAATAAGTTATATAAATCTGAGAGTCTTAGAAAGAAGCATGAGGTCAGAGAAATATATTCACAGACTATATTCAGAGAGAAAAGGCAGGGAGAGGCAGTTGTATCTGAGGTCTAACCAAGTAAAATAGGACATGGTGGAGGGAAACAGGGAAGTGGTCTAGATCCTGGAAGAAAGTGAGCCACCTGTTTCTCTCAGGACCAACTCCTCTTCTTCTCAGGGAAGCAGGGACCTACTAGAAAAGGGACCACTAGAGAATTTCCCTTCTGATTCTATCTCATGCACATAACTTTTCTGGGGACCTAGCACCTCCTGAAAAACCCCAGACAAGACTAGAGAGCACTGCAACGGGAGCAGCCCAAGTGAGTGAGGATAGTCCTCCACTCCTACCCACATCCTCAGACAATCACAGAACATAAGAGGCTGAACACATAGCTCAAAAATCATGGTTTTATGATTACATTAGCTCACCCCTTGTTGCTGCCTCTATTAAATTTCTAATTACATTATAACTTGTGCAACTCTGGCCTACATATGAATCAGTTCATGTCATCTTTGCTTAAAGTCTTCCAATAACTTCCCATTATACTTAAAATTCAGATTCCTTAGCATGGCTTATATCATCTAGCGCCTTTTCTGACTGCATCTCATGTCACTCTCCACCTCATCCTCCAGTTTACAGACACACCAGTTTTTTAGTTTGTCAAACACATCAAGCTTATTCTTTCCCTGGGTGAGGCTTTTGCACAAGCTCAGTTCATAATGCCCTATACCCTGAAGGCTGGCTCTTTCTCATTATTGAGAGCTCAACTTAAATTTCACTCCTCAGAGAGCTCCTCCTGAAACTCCCAATCTAAAAAAACTACCCAGTCACATTGCATTACTCCATTTTAATTCCCTCCATAACAATTATCACCATTTGATATATCTTACTTCTGTATTCATTTATTTAATTGTCTGTCTCAACCTATTAGATGTAAACCCCATAAAAGAACACGTCCTTTATCTGTTTTGTTCATGGCAGTTAGGATAAATCTGTTACAGACATTATAGAAAAAGCAAAAACAAAACAACTACAAATGTTTTCATATTATGAATTTCATGTGGTACAATCTGTAGCACCTACAACAGTGACTGGCACATAGCAGGCACTTAATAAATGTTAGTAGAATGGAACTGGGCATGGTGGTACATGCCTGTAGTCCCAGCTACCTGGGAGGCTGTGGTGGCAGGATCACTTCAGCCAGGAACTCGAGCCCAGCCTGGGCAACATAGTGAGACACTATCTCAAAAAAAAAAAAAAAAAAAAAAGAGTAGAATGAATGAGTATCATAGAAATTTGTGTACATGTTTATCTCCATGAGCGCATGGCAGTTATTTAGCACAGGATTAGGTGTACTTTGACCTTATTAATGTAATTATTAAATTTAAAAAGTAAATGGTCCAAATAAAATTATAGAAGTAAATTGTTTAAATAAAATTAAACTCTAAATCAGCAGACTCGAAATTTGCTAAATGTCCACATTTTTATATAAATGAAGGTGGTAGCTCTTTTACTTTAAAAATGGAAGCTTTAAGCTAGTCCAAGTGCAGTGGTATTTACGAGTCATTGATCACAACCAGTGACAGGTTTTATTCCTTCTCCACTCCCACTGCTTCACTCGACTAGCCTAAAGAAAAATATTTAAAAAAAAATTTTTTTTTTAAATGAAGCTTTATAAATCTCAATTTGCCCAAGTTTTATAATAAAAAATCCTTATTCAATAAAAACAAATCTAAGCAATTACCTTTCTCAGATTCTACTCCACAAATATTAATGGTCACTGAGCACCTCCTATGTGGCAGGCACTATGCTAGAACAGTGCTATTTCTATACAATAATGATCTCTGCATAATTTTAAATATTTTATTATGTACAAAAAGAGAGGTGAGAAAATGATTGTTTACCATATTACCTGTTTTAATATGAAGTGGAGGAAGAACGTTCACATTGTGAGGCGGCAAAATGCAAAGCTGCTGATTGGTGAAATACGCGGCCATGAACCGAGCCATGGACTGGACAACTCTCACTGCAGCCTCAGGGTGAGCATTTCCAGTCACCCCACCCGCACAGTTAGACTTCTCTGGAACTGCAGAGTACAGCAAACAACCAAAGGAGGTAAGTTCCCACGATTATACAAGAAGAAAATTATAATTAAAGTTTTCTTGAGATGAGCACCCATGTCCTATACAATCTAAGTTATTATAGGTATCCATACTTCTTGAAGACAACAAGAACAAAAATAATTATAGTTGACCCTTGAAAAACATGGGTTTTGAACTGCATGGATCCACATATTCACAGGTTTTTTCAATAAATATACCAGAAAAATTTTTGGAGATTTTCAACATAATCTAGAAATATCCAAAATATTAAGAAAAGGTATGTCATGAATGTATAAAATATTTGTAGATACTAGTCTATTTTACCATTTACTACCATCAAATAGATACAAATCTGTCATAAAAAGTCAAAATTGATCAGAACTGAAGCATACAAAGACTATACATAGCGCCATTTGTAGTCCAAGAGTCACGTAAGCAAACATAAAGATGAAATATTAAATCATAACTGCATAAAATTAACTGTAGTACATACTATACTACTGTAATAATTTTGTAGCCACCTCCTTTTTCTATTAAAGTGAGCTCAAGTGTTGCAAGTACCTGCTTAAAATGCCATGTAAGGCCAGGGGCACTGTGGCTCACACCTGCAATCCCAGCACTTTGGGAGGCCGAGGACGGGAGGATTGCTTGAGGCCAGGAGTTTGAGACCAGCCTGAGCAACATAGGGAGACCTCATCTCTACAAAAAATAGAAAAATCAGCTGGGCGTCGTGGCCCGCATCTGTACTCCCAGCTACTCAGGAGGTTAAGGCAGGAGGATGGCCTGAGCCTGGGAGTCTAAGGTTCAAGTGAGGTATGATGATGCCACTGCACTCTAGCCATAGCAACAGAGCATGACCCCAACAACAAAAAAAAATGTCCGTGATGCTAATTGTCTCCACATGGGCAGTCTACCTCTTCTGTAAATATGCGTATTGTAGTAAAAAGTGATCTCTCGTGATTCTCAAATATTTTTCATTATGTGTATTGCAATACCGTAAACCTTGAGTAACATGATGGGACCCTTACAAAATGCCACAGTACTCCCAAGAATCAGAGAAAAGTCATAACATTACAAGAAAAAGCTGAATTGCTTGATGTGTACTATAGATTGAGGTCTGCAGCTACAACTGCCTGCCATTTCAGACAGAGGATCTGTCTTATAAACAGACAACATAAACTTATGGTATCGATAAACACAGTACAGTACTGTAAGTATACTACTTTCTCCTCCTCATGATTTTCTTAATAGCATTTTCTTTAGCTTGCTTTATTCTAAGAATTCAGGATATAATACATGTAATATATAAAATGTTTTAACCAACTGTTTATATTATCGATAAGGCTTCCTGCCAACAGTAGGCTATTATTTGGAGGAGTCAAAAGTTATACATGAATTTTCAACTGCACAGGGGGTTGGCACTCCTAACCCATGCACTGTTCAAAGGTCAACTGTACTTCATAATTATGAGCACATACACTTAAGGAACTGTTCACGACTTTTAACGGTTTTATTTTTAAAATGGAGGAATCAATACAAAACAATCCAGTCATGATGGCCTTAAGAGTTTAGCATTTCATTACTTATTTTCTCTTTTTCCTTCCCTTTCCATGTTTTTTTAGGAGGGGACAGGGCTTACTACGAAAATAATATGAAAAACAACAAAACAGAGATTCTTAATGCTTTTGTCTGTGCTATTACATCTGAACATTCTAGTATACTCTCATTAGCAATAGTGGCTCAGTAGTATAAGATTCTTTGGGGAGGTAGTGGCAAAAAGAATGTCTGCAGTGGAGAGAGAAGGCCAGGGGGTAAGTGGGGTAGGGGGGAGAGTTACATCAAAATTTCTGGAGTGATGCTGATATGCACTAGCAAGAGCAGAGGACATTTATCATTCCCATCTGAGAATCAAAATGCAATAATAATATAAAGTAGCATTCAGCAATCTGAAAATAAATTAGTTTAAAACAACTAAAGACTACATAAATACTAAAATTAACATTAATGTTTATGAAATTTATGGTCTCAACAAGAGAAAGGTATCTTTCTTCCCAGAAATTTGGTACATATTCACAAGAAATTAAGTTCTATATGTGTATGGACCAGTTCTATTTTGTTCACTGTATAACTCAGCACCTAGCAATTCTCCTCTCATAGTGGGTACTGAAAAGAATATTATTAATAATAAATGTTTGCTAGGTTTTTTTTTTTTTTTAATAAAAAGGGATCTTGAGAAAATTTTATTAGCCTTCAAGCAGTAGTCTTCATTTGGTCACTGTAATGTTTAGAGAAATCATACCATTTCTTCATATTCAAGTTAAAAATACATGGGTAAGAATATTTTTCTCCTGGGTAAAACTAACTGTAGGAATTACACAAAGGCAAGATTTCGAGTAACTTTTATCATGCAAAATTTATTATGCAAAATTCAGAAATAAGCCCCTTTCAATAGGGAATGACCTGATTATAAAATTATTGTCACAGAGTAAAGCTGTAACAATTTAGAGGTAAAAAAAAAAATCTGAAAAGATAACTCTATATGGGGTGCAGTAATAATGTTAATAATGGCAACCATTTTATTTGCAATAAAAATTAAATTATAACTATATACAATGATTTAATAAGGTAGGTATGCAGGAAAGAATTAACATAGCAGGCCTGACTACTTGAAATGCCTGCTTCTAAGGTTGGCCTTTGGCTGGCACCTGGAAACTTGCATTTTGGGAAAATTTCTACCACCCTAACTGATAAGAGTGGCTTAATGAGCCTAAACTGTTTAAATTAAGACAATGTGGTTTATGTGCAAGACCTGTTTTCACTATGCAAGTATAGGATTTTGGTATGTGTTAGGTAAAAGGGGTTTATGTGACTGGGCTCTAATAAAAAGCCTGAGCACTGAGGTTCTAATGAGCTTCCCTGATAGAAACATCTCACATATGTTGTCACAACTCATCACTGGGAGAATTAGGGACATCCTGTGTGACTATAACGGGAGAGGATTCACGGAAGCTTGTGCCTGGTTTTCTCCAGACTTCACCGCATGCACCTTTTCCCTCTGCTGATTTTGCTCTGTCTTCTTTCATTGTAATAAATCATAGCTATGAATATGACTATGTGTTAAGTCCTGTAAGTCCTCCTAGTGAATCATCAAACTTGAGTGGTAGTCTTGGGGACCCCCAACCCAGTAAGTGTATGCATAATATTTTTTAAATAATCATCATTAAAAATTAAAACAAATGAATTCCTATAGGTTCAACTTATCTTGAAAGTCAAATCATGTAAAGACAATATTGCTAAAAAAATGAAGACTATCCAGTCATTTAAAAAGTCATATGTAAGGCCAGGTGTGGTGGCTCACACCTGTAATCCTAGCACTTTGGGAGGCCAAAATGGGAGGTTCGCTTGAGGTCAGGGGTTTGAGACCAGCCTGAGCAAGAGTGAGACCCTGTCTCTACTAAAAATAGAAAAAATTAGCCAGGCATGGTAGCAAGTGCCTGTAATCCTAGCTACTTGGGAGGCTGGGGCAGAAGGATCACTAGAGCCCAGGAGTTTGAGGTTCAGTGAGCTATGATGATATGATGCCACTGTACTCTAGTCCGGAAAACAGAGCAAGAACCTGCCTCAAAAAAAAAAAAAAAAAAAAAAAAGTCACATGTCTTTCACTCATACATAGCTAGTAGACCTTTCTGGAGGGCAATTTGACAACAGGTATCAAAAGTCTTAAACCATGGGTACTCTGATCAAGTAAACTCATTTCTAGGAATTTACCCTAAAGAAACTATTAGTGAAATGCTCACAAATATCTATGCACATTTCAGCATTTAAAATAGTAAGTATGTGGTAACAACTTAAAATGTGCAATAATGGAGAAAAGGCTCAACAGATGTTTGTAAAAGAATATTCATTGACATTGGAAAATATTCATCATAATTTTAAGACTGCAAAATAAAATATATAGCACTGATAATATACATATATACACGTGTCAAAAGATCCTAGATAAAAAAGAATTGTAATTTTATTTTCTTTATACTTTTCCATATTTTCAAAATTTTCTAAAATGAACATGTATTACTTCCATAATGAACACAAAAATTTTAAAAAAAGATAAAAATCACACAGTAAGAAATCTATAAATAGTGGCTGAAACAATAAACAAAGTCAGTATGGATTCCATTTAAAAAGTTCTGATATGTTGGGCCTTTCAGACACATTCATAGTATAGTATACATCTAATAGTTTACCACTCAATGAACATTATATGTTCATTCATATGTATCTTTCCCTTTGGTTATTGCTTAATTTAAAAATATCTCTTAGAAAAGGAACTCCACATACTCTGCAGTTTCTTAAACAGATTTAAAAAGATGCAAAATACCTCAGAAAACATTTTTCATGATTTTACTAAGCCACTTTAAGCAACAGTTAAAGAAAATATAAATATATTAAGAAAAAATACTTGGGTACATGATAGTATATCTCATAGCCATTTCTCATATGGCTATGAGAAAACAATTATACTATCAGTTCAGGAGGCAATAATACTGCTAAACCCTGGGGATCCTAAGATAAAAACAACCAAAAAAAAAAAAGAACCAACATGATTCTTGCTATTGAACTGACTGTCCAAAATTCAACATAACATAACCTAGTCACCAGAGAGGCAGAGCAACCAACTTTTATGTATAAGCAATTTCATGTCTAAACCTATAAATACAAATTAACAAGATTAAATAATACTGAGTTTTAAATTGCATACCTGAACAATCTTCATTTTCTTTTACAGGTATTTTGGACCATCTCAATACTTCTCTTACCAGCTGATCACATAATCCTTGAGCATCATTTAAATTATAGCTATAGAGGTAGCAGTATAAGAGAGAAAGATAATAGCGTATCTGAAGAATACATGTCCTTCTTCCTCCTGAAACAAGAAAGAATTAAACTGACCTTAAAAGCATGTAGGCAAAGAAAGCTCTTGGTCTACTACTTAGCAGACAGGAATACAGTTTCTGAAAATTCATCAAGGTGTACACTCATATGAAAAGTTTTCTGTATCTGTTTCATATCTCAATAAAAGTTTTTTTTTTTAAAAATAGGTAATACTTTGGTATTTTTCATTTTAAATTTTGAACAATTTTATTTTCTTTCATCAGGGTCTAGGATGACTCAGCTTTTATCCAAATTCAAATTCTCATTATCTCAGTATTAGGTCTACTAATGACTTCTATATCAAGTACACCTAGTATGAAACAGAAGGGAGCATGCTACAAAACCCCTAAGGAACCATACATATATCAAAGAGACTTCCTGAAGGAGAAGAAACAACTATTCTGTAAGATAAGAGCCCCTGACAACTGCCTTTAAATATCTGAAGGGTTCTTTGGACTGAAACTGCTGGTGACCTACCTCTTATCCATTCGTCCTAAGTAAAAGAATTCCAATTTTATTTGGAGTTACAATGCAACCAGATCACTATTTCTCACTAGATATGGTCATGTGAAATGTGACTAAATTCTGAACTAAGGGATAATATTGTATAGAACTTCCAGAAAAGTGATTAAAAAAACCTCTCACATTATTTTATTTAGGATCTAAATCTCATTTTTCCCCATCAATAATCAACCACAGATTTCATCACTAACCAAAAGAGGGACAAAAAGAGACTTACCTATACATCACTGAAAAGATTCTTGCACTACAAATTTCAAGAATAATTTTAAATTTCAATGAATAATTTTAAATAAGTATTTCTGACAGTCAAGTTGCCTACAATATGTATTCTATTTGGGCAGTATGATATTGTCAGTGCTTTGAAAATTGGAATTATTGTTAAGCTCTGCAGCAAGCTAAAATATGTTCTTACCAATATTATGGCACATATTATTTTTTAACACTCTCCTACCTTTCTCTTGGATTTCTTGAAGAGCTTTTTTCCACAGCTCAACAGCCTTTTCATATGATCCCAATAGGAAACATTCTTCACCTATAAAGTTTTTAACCAACAATCTGTTATAGTTAACTACATTACTTTATAAAAATTTACTTTGTTTTAAAATTCAGTGAATACAGCTAAGCCAGAAATTATTTTAAAAAACAAATAATTGCAATGAGCTAAAAAAATCAAAACTGGTTAACTGTAACCTATTCATGGAGTTAGAAAATGTTTTAAGATACTGACCACTGATAGACTTAAGTTCTAAGGTTTGGCTCAAGCAATCTCCAGCAGTCTGTAAGTTAGCCTGTATATGACATAACAGGGACTTGACAGTAGATGCTTCGTGTGTCAGCTTTTCAGTTAACTCTCTGTCACCTTCAGAAACTCTTTGGCTTAATTGTGCTTCATACCACAAAGTTTTCTTGTATAATACTCTCCAGAGAACAATCAATCTGTACACAGAATCAGGTAATCAAAACCAAATTTCAGACTAATGATGAGTTTAGCCCCCTTCTTAGCCTATTTTTTCATCAATAACATACATACAAACTGATCAGGCTTAAATATAGTGCAAAGTCCAATGATCTAAAAATGCATAATATATATAAAAATCTTCATAAATGTTTTATGCACCTGTGGTCATTTTTTTATCTAAACCAAAATCTTTAAACATCATGGTTGCCCAAGACTAAAAAAAAAAATGTATGTTGGCTGGGAGCGGTGGCTCACGCCTATAATCCTAGCACTGTGGCAGGCTGAGGCAGGAAGATTGCTTGAGGTCAGGAGTTCAAGACCAGCATGACCAAGAGTGAGACATCATCTCCACTAGAAACAGAAAAAAATATTAGCCAGGCATAATAGCACACGCCTGTAGTCCCAGCTACTTGGGAGGCTGTGGAAGGAGGATCACTTGAGCCCAGGAGTTTGAGGCTGCAGTGAGCTATGATGATGCCACTGCATTCTAGCCTGGGCAACAGAGCGAGACTCTGTCTCTAAAAAAAAAAAAAAAAAAATGCATGTTGTATAACATTTGGCATAAATCCTAAAATGTTTTGAATTGACAAAAATTATATATATTTATTGTATACATGTTTGGAAATATGTCCTTAAATTAAAACATTTTTTTTTTCAGAGAAGATGTCTCATTCTGTTGCTCAGACTAGAGTGCAGTGGCATGATCACAGTTCACTGAAGCATCAAACTCCTGGGCTCAAGCGATCTTCCCGCTTTAGCCTCCCAAGCAGCTGGGATTATAGGCATGAGCCACCACACTCAGCTCTAGTTTTTTAATAACATAAAATTGATAATGGTGAATTTTAATGGATACAGGGTTTCTTTCTAGGGTGATACAAATATTCTAGAACTAGTGCTAATAGTTTCGCAACCTTGTAAGCATACTAAAAACCACTTAATTGCATACTTTAAAATGGTGAATTTTACAACATGGGAATTATATCTTAGTTTTTTAAAAAAAGTAAAGAACCTATAATGCTAGTAGTAACCTAATATTAAAGGAAGTAATTATACCTGTGTCCTGGCTGTTGCACAAGATTTATTACTTGAGGATGAATCTCAAAAGATGAGTTCTGAGACCAGTTTTCCTGAGAGCCACTGTTTCGAAACATTTGAAAAATAGGTACCACCAATGAATCTTTATCTGCTGTTCTTCCTCCATCAGTTGAAGCTGAAACAACTTCAGGTTGAAGATTGTATATACCATTTAAATTGTCAGCTACCATTCTGAGTAAATAAAAACAGGCTAAAAGTTTCTCTGAGAACAACTGACCCTTTTGTTGCTGAGTCAGCAAAAGCTTTATAGTATTTGAGGTCAGCTTTATCAAATGTCCGACATCTTGTTTATATCTTATATCCCAATACTGGATTGATAAACACTGATGCAAAAGTTGAAAGACACAAAGTATCCATGCATTATGTCTTGAGCTCTTGCTTAAAAAAAGATCAAGTTTGGGGAAAGGACATTTTATAAACTGAAGAATGTAGAAAAAATGAGTGATACAAACTATCGTATAATTTAACATTAAATTTTTCTCTATCACGTTTTTTGAAATTCCTATAGTCCATGCTGCAAGTAGATTTTTCTGGATAGAATGCAGTTCTGTAATGGTTCCGTCTGTCTCCTCAGTATCATCCTTTGCATGTATTGTATCAAACATAGATGCAAATTCCAATCTTCCTTCCTTGACACTACTAAACAGCAGATCATTTTTTTGGTTCCAAAAAGGAAATAAATTGTTTGGAAAGTGTCTGCCTTCATTAGTTTCTTCTGCTTCAAAATCCTAAAATAAGAGGGGAAAAGTGATCTTAATGCCATTTAATACCTTTTATATAGAATCACTCTGTTGTTTTCAAATCTCTCTTCCCTTTAACAAGAGAAAAATAAAATAAGTTTTTTGGAATAAAGTCAATATGCAATCGTCCAAAATAAATATAATACTGCTACTAAGTACCTGAAAATCTGCTGTTTTCTCATTTAACTTCATTGTTTCTTCTGTCTGTAAGAATTTGGGGATAGTGGAATCAGCTGAACTTTCATGTCCTTGGTGTTTTAACAGGCTAGACCTCAGGGAATTCAGTGATTGCAAGTTCAGCTCTTTGCTTTTTGGCTATAGAAGAAGAAAGATTTCTGAGAGCAAAATTTTAACTGAAATTCAGTTTCAAGCAATTAAAAATTCTATAAACAATTGTACATAATTCAAGTCAATATAGTTTTAAATTAGAAAAGAAAAAGAAGGCAACGTTTACCAATGACACCAAAAAGTACTAATACCTTAGACAGTATCACATTTCGGTATGTTTTCTCAAGCCTCTGGGTTGAATCAAGGAGAAGTGATCTCATGAGTACTGACGGAGACACTTTATCAAGAAACCGAAGGGTTGTGATCATGTATCCATCAGAAATAATGAGGTAGGGTAACCGTGAGTGTGCTTTTATAGAAAATCTCTGTCTCATAGGGTCACTATCAGAAGCTGATGAATCTATAGAATTATTTGAATCTTGAAACATAAACTGCTGTGGTCTAATAAACAAACATCAAAATTCAAGAATCAGTAAGAGAAAGATCTTAATGGAAACAATCATATTTTTCCAAAGAAAAAGCAAACTAACAAGGGTTACAAATGAAAAAACAAGCAGATGAAACATATACAAAAATATTAAATGTGTATTTATCTGTCAGGAAAATATAATGATTTTACATATGTAGGTTTATATGTTTTAAAAATTTTTTCCTGAATGGTGCAATTTACTATATTTTGTTTTTAATCTACATACAACCTATTTCAGAAAATAATTAAGGCAATTTATTTTTACTATTAAACAAAGTTAAATAGTTAACTTTCCTTCTTACCATACATTTAAATATACTTACAGGAATACAATTAAGAGTTATCGGTACGCTTATTATTAAGAAGAAAGAAAGAAAACTGAGAAGAACATTTGAAGAGGATGGTGGTAAGTAAAATTTTAACAGGTTTTTTTTTTTTTTTGAGACAGGGTCTTGCCCTGTAGACCAGGCTAGAGTTCTGTGGCCCAATTATAGCTCACTGCAACCTCAAACTCCTGGCCTCAAGCGATCCTCCCATCTCAGCCTCCCAAAGTGCTGGGATTATAGGTGTGAGCCACCAGGCTCAGCTAATTTTATCAGTTTAAGATTAAATTTGGGCCGGGCACGGTGGCTCACGACTGTAATCCTAGCACTCTGGGAGGCCGAGGCGGGCAGATTGAGCTCAGGAGTTCGAGACCAGCCTGAGCAAGAGTGAGACCCCGTCTCTACTAAAAATAGAAAGAAATTATCTGGACAGCTGAAAATATATAGAAAAAATTAGCCAGGCATGGTGGCGCATGCCTGTAGTCCCAGCTACTCGGGAGGCTGAGGCAGTAGGATCGTTTGAGCTCAGGAGTTTGAGGTTGCTGTGAGCTAAGCTGACGCCACGGCACTCACTCTAGCCCGGGCAACAAAGTGAGACTCTGTCTCAAAAAAAAAAAAAAAAAAAGATTAAATTTGACTGAGTTTCCACATAAATGTACTTATCTGCTGTTATTATGATGTACCTGATTCTGATTACTTATTATCACTCCTATTAAGTTTAGAGCTTTATAAACATAAAGGGAACAAATCATCAAAATATATTGTAATTGTTTTCTGGTCAAGCAACTATTGAGATATAGATTTTTTTTAATTAGTCAAATGGCCAACAATAGGAGATTAGTAATTATAAAATGTATATACCACAGAAATCTGTAGAACCATTAGAAAATAATGCCTGACATGGAAAGATGTATAAGATATACTGTTAAATCAAAAAAGGAAAACAATAAATAGCATATATCATATAATTTACCTTGCTTTTAAAAAGATACTAATACTGCTATTACTATAAATGTTATATGAATATTTTTAAAATTTGGAGGACAACACACTAAAATGTGAATAATTCTTATCTCTAAGATATAGGATTACAAGTCTTTCATTTTCTAAATTACTTAGTTTTATAACAATTGATTTTTAAACTTTTATTTTTAAATAATGAATATGTATTATACTTTTTTTTTTTTTTTTTGAGACAGAGTCTTGCTCTGTTGCCCAGGCTAGCGTGAGTGCCGTGGCATCAGCCTAGCTCACAGCAACCTCAAACTCCTGGGCTTAAGCGATCCTACTGCCTCAGCCTCCCGAGTAGCTGGGACTACAGGCATGCGCCACCATGTAAGGCTAATTTTTTCTATATATATATTTTAGTTGGCCAGATAATTTCTTTCTATTTTTAGTAGAGACAGGGTCTCGCTCTTGCTCAGGCTGGTCTCCAACTCCTGACCTCGAGTGATCCATCCGCCTCGGCCTCCCAGAGTGCTAGGATTACAGGCATGAGTGTATTATACTTTTGTAATCAGAAAAAAGCACTCAATCTTGAAAGGACCTAAATATAAATTTTAAAAGAGAATGTGAGAAAATCTAGTCAATTATGAATTGGACCAGCCGGGTGCGGTGGCTCACGCCTGTAATCCTAGCACTTGGGAGGCCGAGGCGGGTGGATCGCTGGAGGTCAGGAGTTCGAGACCAGCCTGAGCAAGCCTGAGCAAGAGCGAGACCCCGTCTCTACTAAAAATAGAAAGAAATTATCTGACCAACTAAAAATATATATAGAAAAAATTTAGCCGGGCATGGTGGCACATGCCTGTAGTCCCAGCCACTGGGGAGGCTGAGGCAGTAGGATCGTTTAAGCCCAGGAGTTTGAGGTTGCTGTGAGCTAGGCTAACGCCACGGCACTCACTCTAGCCCGGGCAACAAAAGCGAGACTCTGTCTCAAAAAAAAAAAATAAAATAAAATAAAAAAATTATGAATTGGACCACAAGAAAACAATACTTCCACTGGAGGAAGTGACAAATTTTTCCATTAGCATAATGCATTGCTAAAAATTAAGTATCATTTTTTGCTAATTGTAATCAAGGACACATCCTACCTCATTTTCTTTTCTGTAAAGCAAAGAGAATGGATTAGTTTCAAAGGTCTTTTCCAATTTTTCTGTTTTGTAAATAGCTGTGTTTATGTTTCCAACTACATATAGTAAACATTAATAACAAATATTTATGAGTACTTTATGCCAGAACTGGTGATTTATAATTATGTATTATCTTACTTCATTCCCTCAACCCTAAGAGACAATTATTTTCATCCTCATTTCACAGTAAAATAGAGGAGTAACTAACCCAAAGTCACACAAAAACAAATATTTGAATCCTGATCTGACTCCAAAGCCAAACTGCTACTTCATCTCACAATTAAAAATTAAAATATGGCCAAATTCTAAAGTCATCTATTTCCAACATCATTTTTCTTTTTAGAAAAAAGTAGATAAATCTGTATGTCAAGTTAATTTTGAGGCATTAATTTATCCAAGTGCCATTATTTTATAACAATAAATGCTATATCATACTTTTATTTACTTTTGTATCAAAGATAAATTTTTAGTGGTATTGAATATTTAAGTAACTTATACTTACATAGTCACAATGTCAAATTTTCACCAGGATTAAGCCACAAAAAGAAATAGAAGAAAACTATAAATAAGAAACAGATATTGAGATGATAGACTCAAAGAAAGAATAAGACAATCTGAAAGATGAAATTTTTAAAAAATATACAGTAAAAATAATAACAAAAGAGAAAAACTTCTGTAAACAAATTAACATGATTCAAATATCTCACCGATATGTTATTAGTGGATGAAGAGGAATAAATTCTGCTGGACCAAATTCTATTGAGCAACCAGATGTAATTAATGTTAGCAGTTCACCTTGGCAGGTCAATAAAACCAGGGAACCACGTTTTAACACACAAGCCAAAAAAAGACTATCATGTGTCCAGCTGATATCACCTACCCAGTAAGACCTAGAAAAAACAAGAGATGTAATGTTTAGAAAGGACTCTCTACAATGTCTTCAGCAATTTATAATGGGCTATGTACCAAGCAGAGATGTGACAGTTCAAAAAATGAGGACAAAAGAATTAATAGTAGGCAACTGCCACATACATTTCACGAATTTTACTTCCTAGGAAAAAAGAAGCTTGCTTATGACCATCTAACTCCAACAATATCCCAATTAGAAATTTAGATTCATAAGCAACTAAAAAAATAAAAATATTTCCAAAGAGTTGAGCAAATATTTCCTAAATAGTTACTCACATTTTAATAACAATGACTTTTATTTATTTATTTATTTTTAAGAATGACTTTTAACCAAGAACTACTGGATAGATTTCGAGGCCATACCTGTCTTCCCTGCAGCTTGCTAGAGTACCACTTAATATGTGACTCACCTCTCCCCAAAGCTATCACTGTTACTACCTTTTAACTATTTGGTAACATTAATGTTGCATAAGAAGAAAAGTAGCTCCTCCTCATAAAAGTGATGGCCAACATAAATCAAACAGATCACTTAAGACCAATGATTCTTTTGGAAAGGAACTTGTGGGGAGGGAAAGAAAATGAAGAGGTAGGGTTGGATGGACCTGAAAACTCTGCAAATTTAGAGAAAGAACAGCATGGAAAAGTGTTCGGAAAAGGATGTTAGCAGCTCCAAAAGGAAATCTTCCTACTCTATAATCCCACATAGGTCCTGATGGTAGCTCATGTACCCTCCAAAATCACCATCTATGGTATATGCAGAGGATGTCAACTTTGTTTAAAAGGATATAAACATCCCAGTCTCCCTAAGTAAATAATGGTCTTTCCAATCTACATTTTTTTTCATTTTAGCTTCTCTATTTAAGCCCAATATTTCTGTACTTACTCACAATTAAAGTCCTCCTAAGAAGACATAGAAATAAATGAAAGAGAAAAGAAAATACGTACATGTATCTTCCATCCCACCAAACCATTTCAAGGCTCTCCTTATACAAAGCAACCCTTTGATTTTTTTTTTTTTTTTTTTTTTTTTTTTTTTAGGGACAGGGTGTCACTCTGTCACCCAGGCTGTAGTGCAGTGGCCTGATCATAGCTCATTGTAACTTGGAACTCCTGGGCTCAAGTGATCCTCCCACCTCAGCCTCCCAAGTAGCTAGAACTACAGGCATGCACTAACATGCTCGGCTAATTTTTTTGTACAGTCAGGGTTCTCACTACATTGCCCCTTGAACTCCTGGCCTCAAGCAGTCCTCTCTCCTTGGCCCCCCAAAGTGCTGGGATTACAGATGTGAGGCACTGTGCCAAGCAACAACCTTCAGAATTTATCAAGCACAAATACTGAAAATAAGTTGCATTTTGTATCTAAATGATACCTATTCAATAATTAGAGCTTTAAACTTGTTAGACTATTGGAAAAGATAATAAAAACACTACTTAGAAATTCAAGACTTCTTACCTGATAAGCGTAGCTGGAACCACAGGATTCTTATTACTACATCCTTTAAGGCTACCACAGAGAGTAATAAAATTCAGTGTGTTTATAAATAATACCTGAGTTGCCTATAAAGAAAAAAAAAACATAAAAATTGTTTTACTATAATCATTACTTACAGTGCCAGAGACCTAGAGATCTATCATTATATTAATAAACTATCTAGAGAGTCTTTCCCAACCGGCAAGACAACATTGACTCGCCTTTGCCTTTGCTTTTATATGCCACCCTAAGAACATCAGTTACCATTCAGCTCTTCTTTCCTCCTTTTCCCTTATCCTTTTTTCACTTAAAAAGGCTAACTTCTGAAAATTATGGCAGCTAATTTAAATAACTTTACCAATACACATGTCAAGTTGGATTAGAAAACACCAATTTAAAGAATGTAAAGTAGTATTAAGATAAAAAACCATCTTCGAGGAAAAAATATCTCAGAACTGGAATAAACTGCCTCTTATACAGATTATTTTCTAAGATTATATTTACTGACCTTGGGGTCTTTCTGATTAAGAGTTACTGCCAGGGTAAAGCCATCTCTTGAAAAGGCAGCAATTAGAGCTCCTCTTGACTTTACTGATTCACATTTAGGAATGAGACTACACAGAAGGCATTCTTGTTGTGCCCAGTGAACATGGTATGGCAATGCTCTAAGAAAGTAATGAAGTAATTGAAAACAGAAAGTAATTTTTAAATTGATATATAGTTCATTACAAAAAATGTAAAAGTTCACCTAAATTCCTACATGTGCCTATATACCTCGTAGGCTCTTTAGAGACCTTTCGGAAATTTCACCCAGGGCACACACACAAAAAAAACCAGCTGCCAGTTAGTTAAATAAGTTCAGTAGCAGAGTTTTGTGGGTAGAACCATATTCCATAGTCAACCCCAAATAAACCTGCTTACGGTAAAGGTCTAGAAAAACATATTTCTACATATAACAAACATTTTTATAGGGATTAAAAAAGTAGAGAGGAGGGCACTTTTTTGAGATAGAGTCAATGTCCTACAATTTACCTGAGTGATGGTTATACAGGTATATATGTTTATTAACATCCATCTAGTTGTACACTTAAGATTTGTTTGTTTTACTTTATTTAAGTTATAACTTAATAAAGTATTGTTGGCATAAAAAATAAAACAGAAAAAACCTCACATGCCATTTTACTGTCTTATTTAGACATAGTAACCTTTGAATGCATTTTTTCTATTTCATTGGGCTTTTTAGAATAAAACTATTTTCAATTAAAAAAACACTTGAGCATTTAAAAGGTACAACAGTAAATCCAAATATTTATGCCCATTTTAAATTTCAGTTGAATTATTTTCTAAAGTAGTTATTTGTATAGTCTTAAGATAAGTAAAGCTATAACCTATCTTATCTTTTACATGTTCTCATTTCTAAGAGAAACAAAACAAAGATAAACTTTCTAGATAAAACATTTAGGTAGACAGGACGAAAGGATGTGTAAAGCCTCAGAAACTGAAATTCACATAAACATTTACAAATTTTAATATGTATATATGGGCCAAAAGATAATGATTCAAAAAAGATAGACAATAAGTAAGAAGGAAACATTTATCTTACCTGATAGGTGTAAATTCATTTTCATGCCACCGAATTGCTAGAAACGTTAACTTTAGGCATTCCCCAGAATAAAAAGTAAATGAACACAAGCAGCAGTCTCCAAATAACTGTAGATAAATTTAATATACTTTAGTATAAAATTAATCTGAAAATAAATCAAGATACAAAAAACATAAAAATATATTCCTCATCAAAAATAAATAAAAATAAAAATACAAGCAGGATCTCAATGTTTTTCAACAGTTAGCTTAAGTAATTTTTTTGTGAGCCAGAGGCAGGTCCCAAATGGGAAGTCAGGTTTCAGGTTATGCTCTTCAGAAAGTATTGACATTTATTGTGGCTATAACTGAAAAGAGTCTTATTTATTTACCTCTTCTTTTATAGTTTTTTATTATTTAAATTAGGGCACTACCCCTAAGGTGTGGGGAGAATGAAAAAATTTCAAAATGCAATTTGTAACAATAGTGGATTGGGTAATAAAATATTGATCCATACATAAAGTATTGGGCAGCTATTTTAATTTTTTAAATTAATGAATCTGTTATTTCCTGGGTATTAAATGGTTTATGTGGTATCACCAATTCTACCTTAAATTACAAAACAAGTTATATTTTTAAATCAGGGACATAGAAAGCAAGTTCTAAATTGAAACCATTAATAAACATTTTTTAAAAATATAACCCAGGTGCAGTGGCTCTTGCCTGAAATCCCAGCACACTTGGAGGCCAAGATGGGAGGATTGCTTGAGGCCCAGGGTTTGAGACCAGCAAGACCCTATCTCTTGCAACACAGGAAGACCATGTCTCTACCAAAAAAAAAAAAAAATTGAAAAAAAAAAAAAAAATTAGCCAGGCACTGTGGCTAATAGTTCTAAATACTTCGGAGGCTGAGGCTGAGGCAGGAGGATCACTTGAGCCCAGGAGTTCAAGGCTGCAGTGAGCTATGACTGGGCCACTGCACTTCAGCCTGCGTGACAGAGTAAGACCCTGTCTCTTAAAAAAAAAAGTGACCAAAGAAATATACAAATATCTTTCCCATACAATACTTTCACAGTTTCTATGACAATGGTTACTAAAGATATATAGCTATGCCATTACACATTCTGCTAAAAAGCTTCACAGATAGTATCTGTTCTTACAGTCTGAGATTTCAACTATAATACCCTGTCTGATTTAGATTTTACCTCATTTTTTATAAAAACAGCATTCACTATAGCTTCTTTATCTTCAGTGGAAGGCAAAAGAACTGTTTTTTCAGGCATGACCTGGGACCACTGACCCATCAATGAAAGGCTTTTAGAAGATAAAATATCCTTTAATTCCAAGTATTCCCAAAGAAATATGCATCCAGAAGGTGTTACAAGCAGAATTCTTTTCCCATTTCCAGAAACATACAAGTACAGTTTCAAAGAATTTGCTAAAAAGAAAAAAGAAAAGAAAAAAGTAATTAAACCTTTAAAGTCTGAATTCCCCCAAGAATGTACATGATTTATCTATCCTTATGGTAAGAAACCAAATGATGTTACCATTTAAGATGTCAAAACTAAGGCATTAGTAATAAATTAAAAGTACAAATAACAGTAACATTTATCAAGTACTTATTTTGTGATACTGGTAACTCATTGTTATCATAGAAATGTTAGGGATGCCAGAATTTTCTTCTTCAAATTGAATCTAGATATCACAGATAAACATCACTGAAAATAAAGTAAATATATATACATAAGCATATATATGAAACATATATATAGATATATTAATACATATGCACATGCAAAGATACATTTTTAAGACAGTATAAAAAATTTTTCATCCTCTTTTTCCTCCTACTTCTCCTATTAAGCCACTTTAAATGAGTAAAAAATTCCTACCTACTGTAGCTTCAATCATTTCCTTAGGCTTTTCAGTTACTTGTATAGTTTTCAAACAATCTTGATCTTTGTTCCAAAGGAAAAGCTCCCCTGTAGTGAGTATCCCACCTAGCCAGGCATCTGTTTCCAGAAATGAAATGCAATACTTATAATATTTTCCTTAATATAATCCTTAATTGTTTAAAATGCAGTTAATCTAGCCATTTGAAAATATTAGTTATTACTTAACCATTACTGGATGTTGTTAGCACAATAACATCCTTCAACAAAGGCTTCAGACTAGGAATTTTCTTCTTTGTCCTTCCTGATAGCAAATTAATTTCATTTATGAATTTATCATCCAAAAGAAAAACGGCTTCATTTTCCTATAAGAAACACATGAAGGATTTAAGAGGTGCCAGAAGTTAATTCCGTCTGTTGTCTAAATAAATTATCCCCGAAAACAAAGTGACATTTAAGAATGATTATACATTTGTACAACAAATCGTAAAGTGAACATTAAGGTTGATACCCTAGAGTAAACTGAAGATTTTTCATTTTGTTTTAAAATATCTCTTGTTAGAATAACTAGGTAAGGTGACCTAATGGTTGCATTTAAATTTCTTTCAAGTTTAAAATTATAGCAGTATCTTCCAATTCTGTTAGCCAAAATTGGGATATCTGCTGTTTAACCTATCAATTTTTTCTTTAAAGAGATGGGCTACGTTGCCCAGCCTGGAGTGCATGGCTATTCACAGGCACAGTCCCACCACTGATCAGCATGTGAGTTTAAACCTGCTCCAGTTCTGACCTGGGCCAGTCCACCCCTCCTTACACAACCTGGTGTTGGTCCTCCACTTCCAGAAGGTCACCAAACTGATGCCAAACAGTGCAGCGACCTGACCAGCATAGCAAACTACAACGCAGAACCCTGGGCTCAAACGATCCTCCCACCTCAACCTTTTAAGTAGCTAGGACTACAGACACCTGACAATGCACCTGGCTCTTATCAATTTTAACAGTAGTACAGGCAAGTTTTAATTCTGAAATTCATAAGTCTTGACTCTGATCATTTTTTATTATCTAGAAAAAGTAGGCTGTAGGCTGTTTTGAATTAACTTTGTTTTCATATCCTCTAGGGCAGTGATTTTCAAAGTGTCACTTAGCCAGGAGCATCAGAAATACCTGAGAACCTGGTAGAAATACAAATTATCTCAGGTATGTCAGATAAAGGAAATTAAGGGCAGAGGTGGGGAGGGAGAGAAGAATACAAATTATCGGCCAGGCATGGTGGCTCTCGCCTGTAATCCCAGCACTTTGGGAGGCTGACGCCAGAGGATCACTTGAGGCCAGGAATTCAAGACCAGCCTAGACAACATAGCAAGACCCCGTATCTACAAAAAAATAAGAAAAATCAGCAAGGCATATAGTGGTGCTCGCCTGTAGTCCCACCTACTCAGGAGGCTGAGGCAGGAGGCTCACTTAAGCCCAGGAGTTTGAGGCTGCCAGTGAGCTATGATTGGATCACTGCACTCCAGCCTGGGCACCAGAGTGAGACCCTGCCCCTAAAAAAATTTTTTTTAATTAAAAAAGAATAAGAACAACAAAAAAGACATACGAATTCTCCAACCCCATCCCAGATCTACTGAATTGTATACTGGGAGTTTCCATGTTTTAACAGCCTCTCCAGATGATTCTGATGTATTGTGAAGTTTGAGAACTATTCCAGGAGAGTTAATTAGTGATATAAATACTCGCAGGAAATTTGATACTTTATTTCAATAATCATTATAAAGTCTAAGAGAATTTTATGGGTTTGCCCACTTTCCCCAAGTGAGGAATCTATTCCATAAATTATGAATGGCATTCCTGGATTATTAACATATTGTGGCCTATCTCTTCTATACTAGTTCTAAGGACACTTTATAACACACTCATGAAAACCACAAGAGAAGGAAACATTCCACTGACTGTTCTGGTAGGGGAAAGTTCAGGAGATCAAACATTTCCTTTTGATATATGCCATCTCAACCTACCTAAATTTTCTGAAAGTAAAGTCTTCTTCTAGATAGACCACTTTCTGGAAAAACTAACTTGCTCATTATAATAAAACCTAAACATACAAAAACCTCTGTTCAGTGTGCAGGTAGGTGACCCTTCAAAACATGATGTTTTATTTCCTTAAGACCATAGAACATTCCTGTATCTTATACGTGAAACACACATGCAACATACTGGTATTGCTTGAATAAAGAAAAACATACCTGTCCCAACCAGGAGACTCGTGGCCAGGGTTTTTTCTGCTTGATACTTGTTGATGTCAAAATTTCTAATCTTATCTCCATGTTTGTTAAGATATCAATGACCAATTGAGTAAAAACAGTCCCAAGATGCTGTAAATAATAATAACGATGATAATAAATAGCCCATAGTATTTACTGAGCATCTTAATTTAGAAAAAGAATCATTTGCAGCTCCTAATGAAATAACAAATCCAGTCAACAGTATCAGTGGGTGCTAAAACTATTAGGTGAAAGAAAGACTGGGAACTTTATAACAGAAGTGCTGACATGCCCTAAACCCACTAATCAATCTTAAAATTGCTAACAGTGAGATAGACAGACATTATGTTCCTCCTGATATCATGCTATATAGATAAGAAGTACATAGAACTATCTATGAAATATTCTTATAAAGACAAAAAATTAGGCTGGGCATGGTGGGTCATGCCTGTAATCCCAGCACTTTGGGAGGCTGAGGCAGGAGGATTTGTTTGAGGCCAGGAGTTAAAGACCAGCCTGGGCAACACAGTAAGACCCTGTGTCTACAAAAGATAAAAAAAAAAAAAAAAATTAGCTGGGCCTGGTGGCATATGTCTATAGTCCTAGCTACTTTGGAGGCTGAGACAGGAGTATTGCAAGAGCACCGGAGTTGGAGGTTACAGTGAGCTATGATCATGCCACTGCATTCCAGCCTGGGTGACAAAAGTGAGATGCTGCCTCTAAAAAAAAGAAAAAAAATTAAAAACTGAATCTGAATCTGTGTCTAACTACCACTTGACAGGAAATAAAGAGAATGAAAGAACATTTTAAACACACCAGGAGAATGTACTTAACCAAATTAAGAAGAATGCTACAGGATAAATTGTTAGCAATTCCACAGGATAAATGATGCAGTTTCTTTAGCAAATAAATGATATTTTTAAAGGGGGGAGGGGAAAATCATCACATACATAACTAAATACATTATAAGATTGAGTAAAAGAGTAAATAGACTGATGTTAACGGGAGCCAGCATTTTTCACTGTGGAAGAAAGGGTATACAGTCATAGAATAGGGAGAGGTAAGGAAGAGCCCTGAGGGGCTGGATTAGAATTGGAAGTACTAGTATAAAAACTCATAATTTCTAGCTCTGTACTCTAAAATGGCCTAGAAGCAATGATACCTAGCACACAGATCTTGGTTTCCAAATACCATTCCTCACTTAGAGGAACCAAGGCTCCTTGGAAAAACAGCCGAATTCAGGGATAGGGTAGGGAAGAAACTCAGTGGACCTGGAATATCTTGTTCCAAAGTAAGGAAGTAAATATATGATGGGGCATGTCAAAAAGAAATAGGAACCAGCTTGAAGGGCCAAATCTGGGACACTTTGAGCATCAGAATAAATGTGCAACATGTTACAACCTATTAAATAAATTAAAAATCATTAAGACCATACTGATATGGTAGTAGATGTGGAAAGTCACCATTCTGTAACTATCATAGTAAAAACTGATTCTGGCAAGAATCACCAATAGATGTTAAATCAGGCAGAGGAGAGGTAGGAATCTGATGAGGAACAAAACACTTACTAGCTTAGAAGTATCTCCCCACAAATTACTTAATAATTTGCAAAAAACCAAAACAATATGGTGGAGAAAATGGATACCATCTTAACTAATAAGGGGCAGACATCATGCTTTTCTGGATATGATCATCTGGAAAGGACATAACATTACTTATGTAGTATTCCGGTTCCAAAATGCAAACCTAAGGCAATGAGGAAACAAATCCAAATTGAGGAAAATGATAAAAAATACTGGGCTACAATTTCTTAAAAAATGTTAGTGTCATTAGAAACTAAGGCTCAGGAGTTATTCCAAATTAAAGATTAACTATATAAGACAACTAATTGCAATATAATACCTTGAACTATATCCTGTATCAGAAAAGATAGTTTGCTATAAAGGATATTATTGGGACAAATGATAAAATTAGGATTATAACCTACAGCATGTATCAATACGATAATAAATTTCCTGAATTTGATAACTGTACTTATTTATGTAAGTGAACATCATTGCTCTTAGGAAATGCAAATTATACTGAGTATTAAGGGGGAAAGAGGCATGATACAGGCAACCCACTCTGAAATAGTTCAGAACAAAGTATGTGTGTGCATGCACACATATAAAGAGAAGGATAAAGCATGGGCAAGATATAAACAACTTGTATATTATTCTTGCAACTTTTCTGTAAATGTGAAATTATTTAAAAATTTTAAAAAGACAATCCAGGAAAATTGAACATGATGATTCAATTAGAATCATTAGAATCTATCAATGATTCTATTCTAATAGACGCTATCTATTAGATGATATTCAGGAATTAATGTTTTTTTGGTGTTGTGTAGCAATTCTGTTATGGTTATTTTTTTTTTTTAAGTTCTTACCTCTCCTGGATATGAGCAATACAGTATATACTTGAGTATTTATGCCAGTGGTTTGCTTTAAAATACTCCAGATGTATATTTAAATATAACTTTTGCAATTAAAATGTAAAGGATTTGGAATTGCACTTGCTGTAAAAAAAAATGTCAAGGATAAAAAGATAGCTAACTTCAAGATTTGAGGACAGAGCCCTACAGGATTTGATGACAGCTGGTCTTCCTTCTTTTGGAACTTTGAAAATCACCTGTTATGTGGCAAAGGCTACTTATACATGCTGAACCGGCTCTCAAACACTGATGCTACTGATGGACAATAAACATCACAAAACAAGTAAAACTAGTTAATGGAAGAAAGAGAAATAAATTCAGTCTTCAAAAAATACGTTAGGAGGAGTAATATGCTAAGTCTACAAAAAGCCAAAAGTACCCTTAAAGACAAACTGGCGAAATGCAATTTCAAGAGAAAAACTGAAGTTCTTCTGCGGTTTCAGCTACGGACAAGCCTAAGAAATCGCGTCCATTCCTCAGTGCTCGAT
>CM052439.1:154213875-154284235 GCA_028533085.1 Varecia variegata | reverse complement strand
GGCGGGCCGCGAACCGGCAAGATAGGAGGGTGGGGGGGGGGGGCACCGAGAACGCCCGGGCCGGGCGGCGTCGGGAGGAGGCCTGGGACGTGGAGGGAAGGAATCTGCGGGCAGTTACCTCCGCTAGGGCCAGAACCAGGGCCAGGCCCGTCGGGCGCGGCGCGGCCGAGAGCGATGCTGGCAGCGCGCTGTGGAGACGCGAGGCCACCGGCCGCGGGCCCAGCCTGACGCGAGCCTGAGCCCTGGCGACGGCGGAGGGCGGGGAGGGGGCGCGGGCGCCGGCGCAGCCACGGCGCCTGCTCCGAGGCGGCCGGGAGCGCGGGCGGGAAGCTGGCAGTCCTCCTCCCGCGCTCCGCCTCTTCCAGCGCGTCTCTCCAGCTCCCGCCCCTCGTGCTCCCAGTGGTCTAGCTGCTCCCAGCCTCCGTGCCCTTAGTCTCCTCCTCCCGCTCCATGAGTCCTCCACCCTCTGATGCCCTCCTCCCGCTCGCCTAATCTTCCCGCTCGCCCTCCCCTCCTCAACTTCGGCCTGACACCTGTTCATTTCACCCAAGCGTTCCTCAGACACTCCTTTGGAGTGCCCAGGCATTGTGCCTGGCTTTGCAGGGGAACCGTTTAATAACTGGCCAACACGCAATTCGCAGGATGTCACCTCCCTAGCGGAGACCTACACAGACTGGAAAATAAGGGGGCTGTACACTGCACTCCACGGATCAGGGCAATTTAGAACACCGAAGAAGGCTCTTTCTGTACTCATTATCCTATTGACTTGTTCATTTAGTAATACACTTGTTTTTCGCCTCCTTCACCCCTGTCCCTGGTGACTGACTGGGAACAGGGGTCCTGGGCAGCCCTAGGGTCATGTGTGGCCTAGTAAAGCATTTTTATGTTGGGTGTACCTTGAATTTGAGTGCCTTAGGCAATGGCATGCTCTCGGTTCCCCGCCCGTCCTCCTCTGCACACGTTTGTGTTACTAGCCTGGTGTTTGAAGGCAGTACCTAGTTACCCCTGGCTAAGCCAGGTGTGTTGTGCCCAGTAAATCGCCCTGCCCTCTCTATTGGAGCGCTATTAGGTTGGTTTATTTTAGCAAACAAAGAACGCAGGGTAGGAGGACGTCTGACTGCAACATAACCACAACTATCCCTGTGTCTCTGTGGGCGATAAGTGGCAGCTGGGATCCTGGCAACTCAGCACCATTTATCTCAAAGATTATAGAACGGAAGTGGTCCACCCCCAGGATCACAAACATTTTACACAAATCTTGCTGGAGTTAGCATAAAATATCTCACGCAGAAAAATTTGGGAACCGAGAAATCTTAACCTACTCCCACAATTCTGTGTTCCCCTTTCTAGGTCTTAAGATATGACAACAATGGGATAACTGAGGCTGATTTTGCTGTGGGGCCATTAGACCTAGAAGTATTGGTGTAATTCTGGAGATGATTGCACCACACATTTATTTATTCTTTAAAAATGTATGGGAGTGACTATACTTTGCTAAAATAAAAATTACTGAGCGCCTCTATGTGTCAGGCACTATGCTATAGAGAGGGGAAGACACACACACACACACACACACACGCACACACACACTTTAATTACAGTGCAGGGATAAATGCCATGATCACAGTATGCACAGGTACATTTTCTCCCCCTGGGAGATGGGGAGGTTAACACATCTAAGCCTAGGTTTTCAGTGAGGAATAGTTCAATTTGAAGCACATCCATTTTGTGGTGCCTGTGGACTTCCTGGTGGAACTATCTAGTGAACAATTATATACATGCTTCAGAAGCTCAATGGGAGGGTTGCAGATATAGAATGTGTAACCTAAACATCAGTCTCCCCCTCACCCTGCCCTCTCTTTAATATATCTTGGTAACTATATATTAATTAATTAATATATAGAGAGGTTAGAGATTTTATAGAGAATACCAGTTCTTATGAGAATGTCAGAGGGGTGGAAGAAATCCAAGACAGTAATCAACCAGGTGAAAAACAGAGTAAGGGCAAATAAAAATAAGCCTGAGAATTTTCCCATCGGATTTAGTATTTAGCAGTTATAGCGCCCCATAGATAATAATTGAAGTCCTTTTGGTAGCATATAATAAAATCAAATAGGACTAACTTAAGCAACAGAGGGGATTTATTGCAGGGATTTTGTGGTATCCTACAGAATCTAAGGAATGGTTTCAGTCATCAAGCCTTGGGAAGGCCCCGAAAGATTTTTTTCCACTATTTTCTTCCAGAAGTCTTATAGTTCTAGATCTTACATTTAGGTCTATGATGCATATCAAGTTAACCTTCACATATGGTTTAAGTGTTGAAGCTAATTTTATTCCATGTGGCTATTCAATTGTTCCAGCACCATATCTTGAAGACTATTCTTTCCCACATTGAATCATTAATAGCTTGACACCTTTGCTGAAAATTGTCCATATATGTGTACATCTATTCTGTACTTATTCTATTTCATTGATATGTCTATCTTTACATCAGTACCACATTGCCATTACTGTTGCTTTATAATAGAATTTTGAAATCAGTAGTATATCTTCTCCAATTTTATTCTTTTTCAATTACTTTTCCAGTACCTCTTATTTCCATATAAACTTTAGAACCAGCTTATCAATTTCTATTAAAAAATCTCCTAGGAATTTGATGAGGATTGCATTGAATCTGTACACCAGTTTGGTGAGAATTGATGTGTTCAGTGTTCCAATCCATGAACATCATATTATTTCTCCTTTAGGATTTATTTCTTCCAGTACTGTTTGCAGTTTTCAGTGTACAGATCTTACACATATTTTGTTAAAATTAACCTTAACTGGCCAGGCGCGGTGGCTCACGCCCGTAATCCTAGCACTCTGGGAGGCTGAGGTGGGAGAATTGTTTGAGCTCAGGAGTTCGAGACCAGCTTGAGAAAGAGTGAGACCCTGTCTCTACTAAATATAGAAAAAGTAGCCAGCCATCATGGGGCACACCTATAGTCCCAGCTACTTGGGAGGCTGAGGCAGGAGGATTGCTTGAGCCCAGAAGTTTGAGGTTGCTGTGAGCTATGATGATACCACTGCACTCTAGCCCGAGGTGACAGAATGAGACTCTGTCTCAAAAAAAAAAAAAAAAAAACAAAACCCCCACTTATTTTATGGTTTTTGATGCTATTTTAAATCATTATTTTTAAAAAAGTTGATTATTTGTGCCAGTATATAGAAATGGAATTGATTTTTGTACATTGATCTTATATACTGTGACCTTGCCAAACTTAGATCTACTAGTTCTGGTTACTGGTTCTATATTTTCTGAATATTCTATAGGATTCTCTACATGGACAATCATGTCTGTGAATAGACACATTTACTTCAGCTTTTCTAAACTGTATGTCTTACATTTCTTTTGTTTGCAATATTGCACTGGTCGGGATCTCCAATACCACATTGAATAGAAGTAGTGAACAGAGACATCTTTGTTTTGTTCCCAACTCTGATAAAACATTTAGTCTTTCACCATTGTGTGATTCTAGCTGTATATTTTGCATAGATGTCCTTTATCAGTCCTTAGCCTTTTATTTAGTTCCCTTTTATTCCTGATTTGCTGAGAATATGATTATGATGTGCCTTGTGGTGGTTTTGCTATCAGGCTAAGTCCATTGAGTTCCATGAATCTGTGGTTTTATAGTTTAATCAAAGCACAGGAAAAGAGTGGTAAGCAATGCAGGTGGACAGATACAGTGGGCTGATGTGTTTGTTTAGCTGGGACTATAAGGTGTGCCAGCATCCAATTCTTTAGGAAAGCATTTCTTTCCTGTTCCATGTGGTTTGGGTGATGATCCTGTACCACTATACCCCATGATGAGTCCGTAACTCAGGCTTGGTCAATAAGAACCCTTCCTAAGACTTTTCTGTTAAATATACCTCTGGTTAGAGCTAACAGGATGATGTAAAGCTGCCCATACTCTGCCAGGAGTTATACAGCCAACTGTCTGCAAAGAGAGACAAAGAGTGTCCATGAAAAGAAGAGCAGGACTGAGCTAGACAAAGCCCTAAAGATATTGGGGCTCTAGATCTAGCTATGTGGAATTAGCTCTGTACTTGGACTTTTTAGTTTTGAGTACCAACAAATTCATTCATTCATTTACTTATTTACTAAGAGACAGGGAATCGCTGTTGCCCAGGCTGGAGTGCAGTGGTGCGATCATAGCTCACTGCAGGCTCAAACTGCTGGGCTCAACTGATGAGAGGGAAGAATTTAAAGATTCTCATATTCTGATTTGAGTAGATAATAAAGACTGAGGCAGAAAATAAAGAAGGAAGAATAAGAGTGGGCAGAGGGCAGGGAGAGCGGGATAAGTTCAGATTCGGTTGTATTTTGATGGAGGTGTATAGGTCATTCAAGTGTGGGTTGGAGATATATGGGGATCCTGGTAAATTGATTTTTAAAAGTCTAATCATTTAGCTTCAATTTCCTCCTTCGTATATGAGGAAAATGAAACTCAATGTAGTTTAAATGATTTACCCGGGGATTCAAAAATACTTGGAAAAAAGTTTTATTATTAAGAGAATTTAAATGAAGACATTGATAGAGAAATAAAGGAAATTATGAACCCTTTCAAAACCTTTAGATTCAATGTTCTAGTGCTTCATTCCTTGATACAACTGTATCACTGTCACAATTTTTCCTCTCATGAATAGGAGGAAAAAAGATGGAGGTGGGAAGTATCCTGAGGAATACTTTTGTGGTGAGTAGACAGGTATTCAATGAATAAGTCACTAGGTAAGTCAGGTATAACTAAAGAAATGTTGAACATACATGCATGTCACAGTCAATATCCCATACCTTGCACAATTACTCAAAATAGATTTTTCTCTTTCCTAACCATTTTGCCATACTAAAATGATTTATTTAAAACACAAACATGTCACAACTAAGACCTTCAGTGACTCCTCATTGCCCAAAATGAATGCACTGTTTCACAGACTATGTTCTATCAATTATCCATTGCCTACATATTTTTAATAGTCACTATAAATAATGTGTTAAACAAACATCAAGTACAAAGTATACTAATGCAGTGGGTAAACATGCTAGAACAATGCTACTCCAAGTCTGATCCACTGACTGACAGGATGAGCATCACATTGGAGATAGAACTCAAGAATCTGTTTTAACAGGCTATCTGGGTACAGCCTTTTAAAAGCTGTACCATCAATATTGTGAGTTTGGCATATTTAATATATATTAATGTGCTAGTATGTAAATGTGCTTAAAATAAAAATTGAGTTATATCTCACTATCAGAACTAGAATCACACCTAAATTATAGCATTTAAACAAGACCTTCATTTTAAATAGACATGACAGAATTTTAAATTTACACAATCGATAATACATTGCATACATTCATTTTACATACTCAAAAAAGCTAAATTTAAGAAACTGAAAAGCTGAAAATGAGAGGTAGTGGTATCCGATGAGTGGTATTTTGGCATTCTATTAAATATTATACAATTGAAGATTATAGGGGGAAGACAGCTGAATTCTAAGAATATATATAGAGAAGACAACTTTTTGATCTTGGGAAAAGAAAACTGGAAGGAAAAATATGTTCAAAATGTATTTTAAAAATTGTTAGACTTGCACTAGTGGCAAGAAACAGAAGGTAATTACTCATGATGGCATAAAAGGAGAGGAGAAAGGAGCGCATATTTTGCCTTTGTTGTTAGCCCTGGTCATTCCCATTCTTTTCTCCTCCCTTGTCACGACTCTGGAGCACATGGTTTAGTTTTTCCAATTGTCTTAAATACTAATTAAAAACTACATTACTAATAATTTTTATATATATATGTATGTTATGTGCCCCATTGTGTTATTGATGGCAAAGGTGGGAGGAAGAACCAGATGGGAAACTCACTGTATAAGCTACAGAAGGTAGTAGTAGCCTCTACTGCAGAGGTTTTCAAACTTGACATCCACCAAAATCCCCTGGAGGGCTTGTTAAAACACAAAGGTGGGCCTCATCCCCAAAGTCTTTGATTCTGTATGTCTGGGGTGAGTCCCAAGAATCTGATTTTCTAATAGATTCCCAGGTGAAAGCTGCTGGTTTGGAACACATAACTTTGAGAACCACTGCTCTAATGGATCAGTAGTCAAAAGGCCAAAGCACAGCCAGGGATAACTAAGGGAAAACAGTACTTTCCTGTGGAGGTTTTCAGGACACAGAACATTAATTACAAGTTTATCACCTACTCAAACAACCAGGTACACATGAATCTTCCAGGGATATAACCGACAAAATTAGTAGCTGGAGAAAGGAAATTTCTTTCCAAGGATGAAGCCAACACCTAATTTTATTTTATTAAACGACAGTTATTAGCCTATTTAAAAACTGTTTTAGAATCCAGTATTATGAGAATGGACCAGTTTAGCTAGCCTACTTAAGTTTTAATGCCAATATCCTTGGACTCACTTGAAAATGAATAATGTAAATTCAAAATTTCTGCCTGTAGCAAAATTCAAAATGAGTTTCTAAATTTTTTTTACCTTGCGTTAAAATCATAAATAATCTTATCTCAGTTGTTTTTAACCTAATTATTAAATAACAAAATAGTAGTAAAAAAGAATTCGTTTGGCAAATGTACTTTGTAGATACTAGCCACTTATTAAAAACAGATTTCTCATAAAATTGTTTTAAATTCTTAGATTTAGAACACCTGATATCTGGACCCAGTTGAGCTTTTATTTTACAGATCAAAATGCATGGATGAAAATACATTATAATACTCAATGAAGCCGTTCTAATTTAGCCTGAAGAGATTTAAAATTCCCAGTGATGGCTTGTACTGCTACTGACGAACTCATAGACTGGAGCTCAACCAGATAACCACAAACAGCATCCAGGCAGAGATTTGTAAATCTTCTCCTGTAAAGGAAAAGACACTTGATCAACTATCTAAACACTTGGAAACATTTCCTCCTAAAAAGCTTCTTCCCCCATCCCCCTTCACTTCTGCTAACCTTACTTATAGTCCCACAGAAGAGCAAGGATCACATGATTAAGTAAATGGCAAATAAACGAAAATAGAGACGTGAAAACTTAGGGGGAAGGTGGATCACCACATAACAACCATTTTCTATATGAAGATCATTATAATGAGAAGGAGGCAGCAAGGTATGATTCCCATTAAGATTATTTACATTTTTTTGGCTTTTTCAAAAGAATATCCCTTGAAATGGCTAATAATATCACAAAGACATAATTAAAATGTCTTGGTCCTAGGCCACTAATCCAAAGCAGAAGGAATTCCTAAGTTATATATGTTCACATGTTGAAAGGATTTAAGACAAAGGTTGAAAAATGGAAAAAACTCCTACCTTGCATACATGTTGAAAAATAGCATTCAAATTGTTATTGTATACAAATTGTTATTGCTAATGTATACAAGAGCCAAGAGCTTAACTCCCCTATACTTCTTTATAATGCCCGTATCTTTCCACATTCTCGTCCAATTTGTTACCGAGGTATTTATTAGAAGCATTTAAAAGCTTTTGTTAGAATACGCTATTTATTTATAGTTACCTTTCATAATTTAAAACTTGGCTAGGATTCTCAACATATCTTGTCAATAGTACATGTATACAATCTAAAAGGTGCAGTGGCTTCTTCATTCTATTCCAGAATGGATCCTATCAAGAAATATACATAATGAAATGTAAGGCAAACTGTTTCGATTTACTTTTCAATCATTTATGTTAGTTAAAGTAGTCATCAGGGTCCAAGCAAAATTTATTGCTATTAAAAAGCATCAAATATTATGTGGCTACTAAATTATATGTCTGGTTATTGCTAATATTTTGAACATTAAAAATTATATTGTGAAATTACTTAAGAAGAATATTTGATGTATCAGTCCACTTCGTAGAGCAAGTAAATGTCCTGCTTTGGAATCTGAGGTAAGAGAAAAATCTATCTCTTTTTATGGATTGATATCCCATTTACTTTGAACTTATCCAGACTTAGTCTGGTACCGTAAAAAGAGACTAAACTAGAAGCTACAGAATCTTAATTCTAGTTTTGGCTTCACTAGTTAGGAGCCATGTGACTTGAACAGGTTATTTAATGTCTCTGCACTTGTCTTTTTGCAATATAGGATGGGGATACTACTGTTTGCTCATTTTTATTAATATCACAGGCTTATTGTGACTCAGTAGGAAACACACAAACAGTGCCTTGTAAAGCACTGTATGATGCTACTATAAAAGACAATCTAGTTCAAGAAGGTTTTATTTGGATCTTTTATCCTTAAGATAAAAATTATAAAATATAGTCTGATACAGTTCAATATGGTGAGAAAGATCTTTAAACACTGCTATTTTAGATAAGGGTACACTAAATAAATACAATGTTATTTTGTTCTTTCAAAGTAAATGATGATTCTTAATGTAATCAGTTTAGCCCCTACCTTGGTTTAGCCTATTCCACCAAGAGTAACGCATATATTTTTACTAATATTAAAAAAATAACATTTCATTTTAATCATGATATATAGCAAAGCAATTCTCATTATCAGTTTTGAAAGTCTGATGCATAATTTCCAGTACTCAACCAATGAAGCAAATCTCTGCTGCAACTGTATTAGACTAAGTGATAAAATACTTATAAACATGCAATCAAAATACCCCACATGCTATATCTAGAAAAAGTTACATTAATTAAATAAAGAAAATTTTATTTTACTTAATATTTTCCTTACCCGTGATTTGAACAACTGATCATAAACTTCTAGTAGTCTAGGTAATGGCACTCCGATTTCATTCAATGTCTGTATTACAAAGCCCACATCCCAGTTCAAAGTACAAACTTGTTGCTCTAAGAACTGTACAATAAAATCTGGGAAGGGAAACATCAGAAATCAGGATATTTAACTACTGATATTAAAAATAGGTCTTATTCATAAGTGAGTAGGGAGAAATCTCTGAAAACCAATTTCAAGAAATTTTTAAAAATAATAAAAGTAACAGGTAAATCTCAAGACAAAGTAGATCAGTGGTTGCCTAGGGCTGGGGGGTGGGAAGACATGGGAAGTGATAACTAATGAGTACAGGGTTTCTTTTTGGGATGACGAAAATGTTCTAAAATTAAATTGTGGTGATAGCTGCACAACTCTGTAAACATGCTAAAACCATTAAATTGTACACTTCAAAAATAATAAGAAAAAAACTACATTTTAGAGAACTTAGAACATACAGAAAGGTACAAGGAGAAAACAGAGACCATTCACAATCCCACTATTAAAGAGGAAGCACCAATAAGTTTTTAAAATATCTGTATTTAAAAAAATTTCTTCATCCTTGATTTGACAATTTTTCAGAAAAGTGCAACTGTATCCTGATTTTAGAAATATTAAATGTGTTTTCCTTAATATGCCTCACTCCCTAGATTTATATTATTTATTTTGATACTTCTAATTGTGGGCCCATTCTCACTTTTTACTTCCTATCTTATCATAAGTGAGATCATAATAGTAACAAGCAAATTTATAATTATGATATCTGAAATCCAAAACTGACCAATGTGAACATCCATGGGCAAGAGGAATCACTGAAAAAAACTGCCACTAAACCTGTATCTTTTCTAAAATTTACCATTCGAAGACCTGGGGTTGGTAATAAGAATTCTAAAAACAGTAAAATTTGATCCCATTTGAAGTTTCCTGAAACTGTTTGCCATTGAGAGATTGATTAAAAAAAAAAAAAAAAAAAAAAAAAGGAAGATCTCTTCTACTCTAAACTTTACTGGGCTGAAAACTAAATTAAGTCAAAAGACTTCGAAATCTGTCTAAGTCATAGCAGAAATTCCTCAATAGGAACTGTGCACATGTAGCCTTATTTTTTTTTTTTAACTATTAAAAGTATGTCTCATGTACTTAAAAACATTTATGAAAAAGAATATATATGGGCTTTTAAATTTTCTTTTTATTTTCCTGATCAATAAAATGGTTTGAAAGGATACAGTTTTAATACTGTACCTATGAGAAATAAAGGTATGATTATAATGGTTTTATTTCTGATCATGTCTAGGGAATAGATCCTAAGTCAGCGATGGTCTATAAACAAGTTGAATGCTTATTAAAAAAAAAATTTAATGTTATATTGTGAGAATTCTCAGGTTTATTATTTTTTCAATAATACAAAAGTGGTTAATATTCTACTTTATAGACATACTTATCTTGCTTGTATTGTTTTACAACTGAGGAAAACATTGTAGGTTGACAAATGGCTCACAATTAGTTACCTATGTGACAATTATCGTCATATTTGGTTAAGAAAGGGGTTCAAATTATTAAATTTTTAACACAACTATTTGCCATTTTAAGAAAAATATGCCCTCAATATAAGAGAGAGCAGCTGAATCACAGATTACCCATGCACAAAACACCAGCCATTTCTCCTTTCTCTTCACAAACTTGTATAGGGTTACCAACAATATAATCACATAGTTTGTCAGCACAATCCCCAGATAGATATATAAACTTGGAAAGTTAGTCTAAGAAAGTTTCATACTGAACTATTTATCAACAAATTCTGCTATTCTTTGGGGGTATTTCTTTCCGGAGAGGTAGAATTACACTGTTGAGCTAAATAGCAACAAAGAAACACCTTATTTCACTCTACAGATCATTATTTTTCCATGTCAATGAAGGAAGTCATCAAAACAGAAAATAAAACATGACAGTACCTAAGGTTACTGCTTACCTAAAGGAAAGAAGCGTGGTGTGCCAGCATAAATTTTGCCCAGGAGGACAATCTTGAGACTAAGGGCATGCATTCTATCTGGAGAGCTCAATGTTACACTGTCATTCAATTCTGTAAGAAAGAGACATGTCATTAAAACCCAAGTTTACATTGGCCATTTAATTGTTTCAAGGTTAAAAATACTTTAGAACTTATATTCACATTAATATAATTAGCAGATTCTGTGTTTCTGTTAGTGTCTGACATACTCTCTTCTCTTACCCAAGTACTGCTTATAAGATTTTGAGGTAAGCATCTCATTATCCCTTGTTAGGCAGCACAAACCATAAAAATGATACCATTTTTTTACTTAGCGTCCTCCCAAATATTCACTGGAGTCTTTTTCCACACAACCACCCTCCACCTTCCACTTACTTCCTACTTAGGCATATATAATTTTCATGAGCCGTAGATATAATTGCTACTAGCAGTTCGCATTCCTCTACTAAGTCACTAAATAACATATATTAATATACCTTTAATTGAACACTTACCTTTCTCTATGATATCTTGCCAAAGTGTCTGTACCAATATAGGGTCTGAATAACCGGCACAATGAATTATTGCAAGTTTACACTCCGCAAGTTTAAATGGGTCAGCAAATTCCCCATAAAGCTGTGGGAGAAAATCCCAAAATTAAACACATAACCAGAGGTCATTATTCAGAGATTACTAATCTCTGAATAGTGAAGTACTCCTTAAAAATTAAAAATAACCAAAGATTTTATCTAAAGTTTCTAAAATATGACATAAAGGTATAATGATATGTAACTGATCGTAAGTCCAGATTAAAAATAATGAATATATGATGAATACATTAAAATTAGATTTTAGTACGTGTGCCTTTTTTTCTTGGCAAGAAGGGAGATGCTCCAATGACATTTCTTTTACAATTAGTGTGTCTAAACCAGGGGTTGAAGAATCATGAAAATACTGACAAATCTCAAGTGCTTCAGGGTACTTAGAACCATGTCCAAGAATAACTGAAGAGGAAGGAACTGCTCAGGTTACAGAGTGAGAGAGGATTGGAGAGTTAAGCAAGGATAAGTTGCTTTTCCAAGGCCATAAATTAGCTGTTTTTAACACAGCCCCCATGTCAGGCGGGTAGGTTCTGCAGAGCTATGGGCCTAGAAGGAACAGCTTAGCCTTTTGTAGAATCCGGATGCAGCAGTGGTGATCTGTCAGCCCAGTGACGAGCTGCCAAGGATGGTTAATCTTATTTTGTGGAGATAGGTTAATCTTTCCTGTGAAACAAAGAGCAAAATGCAGAACAAACAAGAAATTCTTAGATACTAGGTAACCACTGTAAGAATTTTACTTGCTTTTTTATTACCTTAGTTATGTCCATTAGCTCAGAATCCAGCTGAGAAATTGCATCCTGTACCGAAGAATGATGAGAATACTGCCTTTGTAGTGTCTCTTGTATCTGAAGTTGGATCCTAGCAACCTAGTTTGGGCAGAAAAGAGGACATCTTAATTTCTTTAAGATAAATCAACAGGCAGTTGAAGGAATGACTCTAGTATCTGACATTTAAGTTTGCTAAAATAAAAATACTGTATAAATAAAAACCTCTACTGTAACAAACTAGCATTATTATAATAGACTTAATCTCAACATAACCAATTTCACAGGAGGTATACTGTGGCAGAGCCCTTGTTGCCCACCAATATGACTGTAGCCAGATAAAACAGCTAAACTACCCTTCTCGGCTGCCTTTGCAGGGAGGTACAGCCATATGGCTAAGTCCCCTTCAAAGGAAGAATGGGAGGAAATAAAGCATGTCACATCAGGGCTGTGGTTTTTTACAGTGAATGCACTTTGTACATGCTTGTTTCCCCCTTCCACCCTCTGACCAAAGATAAAGCAAAGGCTTAAGGAATGGTGTGCCTGACAATAGAACCTGCATCCCTAAATTAACCACATGGAGGAAAGCCACCTGCCAATCAGAAACACCCACTATGAAATTTTGTGAATGAGAAATAAACTTTTATATTTTCTCCATTATGGTTTTGAGTCTCTGAGTGCCTTTTCAATTTAGCTTACCCTACTACTTCATACATCTAGTTATTAGCTTCCACAATAAATGGTGAATGTGGTATAATCCACTTGCTTTTGGAATAGCTGAAAAAACTTTCAGAAATGCCATAGAGAAAACTTCTAAATTATAGCAATGTCTTTCTGACTTAAGTGCTAGCATCTTTAAAATCTCTTTAAAATTTGTATCTAAACATAAAAATAAATAAATACATATAGGCAGAAGAGACTAGAATTAATAATGACTTCTACAGACCTATTATTTACCAGGGGAAGAATGGAAAGTGGAATAACCATGTGGCTACTACTCAATATGAACATAGCTTAAATATCTTTAGCACTTACTTCCATTTTTTCTTCTAATTCATGAAGGAATTCACCATCTGCAGCTATTGATGAAATGGCAGTGGAACTTTTGGCACTAAGAATGGCTCGAGCAATGTACTCTAGTCGCTGCTGAAGTGGAATTTCTGTGCTAAAAGGGAAAACTCTTACTTTTAGTTACATGATTTCTTAAGGATTGATGATATAAATATGTCAATTAGGATGTATTTTATACCAAATGAACATAAAAGCCCATTTGAAACTTGAAAAAATTATTAGATTGTTCTAATAAATCTAATTATTTTATATTTCTAAAAGAGAGAACCCCAATTTTAGACAATAAAGAAATACTTAACATTTATGTCTAAAAAGTAACTTCCTATTTTAAAAACTTAGTTCATTGGTACCAATGTCATAAAAAAAAATCTTTTAAAAATTAAAAAATATTTAGTTCAACATGTTAACCAGATTCTTCTAAAATTAAATTAAGGAAAATATTCTTTATTGCTCATATTCTTCACCTCTCTACCTTAATATGGCCTATATTACATTTGATCTTCTACACAGCACCTAGAGTGACCACTTAAAAAAGTAGTCCCAATTACTTGGGAGGCTGAGTCAGAAGGATCGCTTTAGCCCAGGAATTCAAGTCTAGCCTGAGCAACACAGAGAGACTCTGTCTCTTTAAAAAACAAAACAAAAACAAAAATCAGATTACAATCGCCACACATTTTCTTAAAACCCTCTAATTGCCTTCACCTACTCCTCCAACCTCATCTTCCACTCACTCTCTTGCTCACTATCCCCAACCCCACTGGCTGGCTTTCTTTTTGTACACTAAACACAGCAACTTGTACCTTGCGGTACCTCTGTATAGACTGTTGTTACTATGCTTGGACCACTTTTTCCCCATTGTATACATAGTTGCCTACTTCTATCATTCTAGAATAGTCTCAATTCTAATGACACTTTCTCTGAGACCTTCTTTGACCATTGGTAACTAAAGCAGCTCCCCACTCCCCCAGGCACTTTCTATCTTATTTTTATTGTATTTATAGAACCTATTTACCTATGGTCTTTACCTATTAAAATGTGAGCTCCTTGGAACGAGGGATGTTGTCTATTTTGTTCATTACTGCTTCCTGTACAACTTGAACATCACTGGTGCTCAAAATGTATTTGCTGGCTGATTGACAGGTGTTAGAAAGCCCCAAGCATGGATTCCATAGTTGCCACCTTTAGTCCTTTCTAATTCCCTAATTCTACCAGACTCTTTGACAAAATAAAGCAACGCGGCATTACAATCATTTACTTGTTAGCAATCTCTCAGATCAACCAGTATTAAATTTATCTTTTGATATCCCAATTAATTCCAATGTACATCAGAATAAAATGGCTTTCTTTACTTTCAGAGAAGATCTTACTTGAACTGCCCTTCTCTACAGTTATGGTTCTTATATTTTTCTTCTTCCAAAAAGAAATCAAAAGAAAAAAAAAGGATTAACTCCTCTTTCCCTTCTATCTTTCAAAGCAGAGGTGTGTGTGACAGTTAATTACCACTGACCACACTGACCATTTATACTCATAAAGTACTCTGCACATTTAGGGGACCTGTTTCTAAAAGGGCTTTCCTTTTTCCCCCCTCTGATCTCTAAAAAAAAAAAATCCCCCATTTGAACCAAACATTTTGAGTGACATTTTCAAATTATTTAAAATATAACATTCTATGGCTGCCAGTTTATTTGGTACTATCCATATATAGTAGAGCACAGTGAGAAAGAGAACAACACGTAACACAATAGTTGTAAAAACTTTTTAAACTTTTTTTAAATTAAAAAAATTTCTTTTAGAGACAGAGTCTCTGTCACCCAGGATGGAATGCAGTAGTGCAATCATAGCTCACTGCATCCTCCACTGCTAGGCACAAGTGATCCTCCTGCCTTAGCCTCCTGAGTAGCTAAGACTACAGGTACATGCCACCACACTCAGCTAATTTTTCTATTTTTTGTAATAACAGGGTCTTGCTATGTTGCCCAGACTGGTCTCAAACTACTGCACCTGGCCTGGAAAAACATTTTTATCCTGGAAAGAGACTGTAAGCTGAAAGCTAAAGAGTGGATGGGCCAGCCATGTTGGCTCACGCCTATAAACCCAGTTCTTTGGGAGGCTGAGGTGGGAGGTTCACTTGAGCCCAGGAATTCAAGGTTTCAGTGAGCCATGATTACACCACTGCACTCCAGCCTGGGCGACAGAGTGAGACCCTGTCTCTTAAAAAAAAAAAAAAAGAAAAAGAAAAAAAGAGTAGATGGACACAAGTATCTCTCATGAGGAGAAAATCAAGTTATATGTGTACATGTATGTAGTGGATTTGGATAATGGATGCTCTTAAAAGGTGGAGAATTTCTGCATACTTTACCAGAATATATTAATTTTTGTAAAAAGAAAAAATGTAAATAACTACTACAGAAAGGGCAATTAAGAGCCACACTAAGTTTTAGGTCAATAGCAGCACAATAAAAATGGTATACAGAGATTTGTATGGTAATGGTATCTAGGACTAACTATTCAAGATGAACGACAAGAGTAATCCAGAAATGAGATACTGAAGGCCTGGATTAAGGCACAGCCCATATGTCCCTCTAGAAAATTACAGTACATAATTGGCACTCAAATGCTGGATAAAGGAATGAATTATATAACCTTAATAACTAGAATGAATTAAATATTTAATAATGCTGTCAATTCTTAATTATACAAACCATGAATTAACCAAGGCCTTTACTAAAAACGGCCTTTTAGACTTTTAACACCTCACTTGCCTTTTCATTCCTTTCATTAAACCAAAACCAAAAAAATTCAAGTCACTTCATACAGGCCATCTTCTACATGTGAAGGGAACTTAAAAAATCAAGTTTGAGGAGGGCAAGAAGACTGAAGGCTGTGGGTTCAGATGTCCAATAAAAACACTCATGTGAGAGCAAGCATATGCACATACAATACATGCTCACATGGGCAATTAGCCACAAATGAACTCTTTAAGTAACCATTCTGAGCAACGTAACTTAATAACAGCTCTGCCTCAACACCTCCTCTTCCTAACTTAACCAGTTTTTAGAAATGGCACTTGAAAAGAGGATCAAATTAACAATCTGTTCAATATTTTATTAAATTGTCTTTTTTAAAAAAACTGTCTTGGTATGGTAATCTAATTAGAAATCTCAGTGTTTTCCTTAACAGGACTCTTAATCATCATCAGTATATATGCTCTATGACTTTTTTTAATAATTTAAACTGATAAGGGAGTAAAGGAAATTATTCTCAAATTGGTAAAACACTTAAAATTATAGAGCCTTGGAGAAATAGTTTTTGTTATCTTAATTTAAAATACTACGCTATTGGCCAGGTGCGGTGGTTCACGCCTGTAATCCTAGCATTCTGGGAGTGCTGAGGCAGGAGGATTGGTTGAAGTCAGGAGTTCGAGACCAGCCTGAGCAACAGTGAGACCCCCCCCCACGCCCCCCGTCTCTATTAAAAATAGAAAAAATTAGCCGGGCATGGTGGCGAGCACCTGTAGTCCCAGCTACTCGGGAGGCTGAGGCAAGAGGATCACTTAAGCACAGGAATTGGAGGTTGCTGTGAGCTAGGCTGACGCCACGGCACTCTAACCCAGGCAACAGAGCGAGACTCTGTCTCAAAAAAAAAAAAACCCAACAAACTAAGCTATTAATAGGAAAGAGTCTAAAAACATCTGAAAGGATTTAGAACATAGTTTGAATAAAGAGGGTCTACTGAGTATTCTTTTGGTACCTCCTACACATTATTAAAAACAAAACACAAAAAAGGAAAACTGTAAACTTGAGGTAAATCCAAGTAAAAGCATAAAAATTCTACTTACGTATAACCTGAATGAGGTTTTATTTAGTTTGCGAAATCTGGATGTAACTATATATAGCTTAGTCTTCAATCATTTTAAACAATGAGAATATTATGCCATACCTATGCATATCAGCCAATTTGGACAAGACACGAGCAGCATTACTAAAGCTTCTGTTCTTCTCATAATACCTCCAGAGTAAATCCATATAACGGACTTTGTTTTGATCAACTTTGGCCATTCGGACTAGATGTGGCTCCAGAAATGGAGAAGCGACCTGGAAATTATACAGTTATTCAGAAAATTTTTCTGACCACCTAATTACTTTTTGAGTAGAAAATATAATAAAGACAACTATAATTATTCCTTGTTTTATGAAAACAAGTAAAATTATAAGCCAACATTAATAGATAAAAGAGAAAGTAATTTTTCCCATCATAACTGTTTTATCAAAATTAATGGAAGATTCTACAAGTTATATTGGGTGGATAAAAATAATTTACTATGAAATTACACATTTATTAATAAACTTTGAGAACACAGCTATTTATTAATTCCTAGACTCTAAGCTCAAAGATATCCTTAAAATTCTCAGATACTATGCATTCATTTCATAGACTAAGGAACACTGAACTAAGGTTAGTAAAAGGACATGTTTAAAGTCAGATATTACTTAATGGCAGAGCTAAGATGAAGTTCAGGTCTCTTAATTCATAATCCAGTATTTTCTACCCCACAATATAAACTATCTCAGTCAGCTTCTAAATAACAAGAGGGGAGCAATGGTCTACTTTGACTCTTGGGAAAAGAAATTGCATTGCTTAGCTTTATACTAACATCTAATGGTAGGCACAGGATGAGAAACTGAATTTCCTACAGTTATGCATGTGCTTAAATCATTGTTATGCTTTAAAAATATAAATTATGCTTAAAAATATAAATTAACAAGACTGCAATAAAAAAATTTTTTTTACCTGTAGCAGCTTATCTGCAAGGTCAGCCTGTATTAGCCAATTATAAAGGGCAATACTAAAGAGCTCATCTTTGGATCGCTGAGCCAATTTAAGCATTTGTTCAAACTAAAAATAAAGAAAACAGTAGAAATTAGCATAGTTAAATGCTCTGTTGCTGTGTATCACAACCTCTTAGACCTACAAACCCCTGATAAGAAATCAAGAATCCTTAAATGGTAACTTTTAAGAGCTACAGCCTTTCCCAACATGATTACGCCACCACTACCATGCAGAACTTTTAAACAGCGTATTCTCAGAATGAAAATATGCTGTGTCCCTTACATGATGTCCTGCTTCTTCATTACTCAGCATATTGGGATCAGATGACAACACTGGAGGACCAGGTTTTTTGGGTACACTGGGAGACTGAGGAGCAGCCTTACTTTGATTTACCAGTTCTTGAAGTGTATCTGTAATGCACTTGTAACTGTTTAATCTGGAAAAGAATGGAAAAGGGGCAATTATATTATTTAACTAGAAAGTGATTAATTTACCCTATCTAATTTAAATATATGCAAGAATCTGAGACTATTTTGGAGAATACATGTACATATTTGGTATTAAACATGTTTTATATAGCTTATATATTTCCTTTATGGACATACACTTCTCTCTTCAATAGTCTCTACAACTGGGTGCAGAGAGGCTCACACCTGTAATATCAGCACTTTGGGAGGCCAACGCAGGAAGATCGCTTGAGGCCAGGAGTTCGAGATCAGCCTGTGCAACACACAGAGATCCTGTCTCCATGAAAAATATAAAAATTAACTGGGCATGGTGGCATGTGCCTGTAGTCCCAGCTACTTGGGAGGCTGATGTAGGAGGATCCCTTGAGCCTAGGAATTTGAGGTTGTGGTGAGCTATGATGATGTACTCTAGCCCAAGCAACAGAGCGAGACCCTGTCTCAAAAAAAAAAAAAGTGTACAAACTTTTGAATTCTTAAAAATTATCCTTTAAAATAAAATACTAATTGTCACCCAGAGGCAAAAATTACAAAAAACCCAAAAAGCCAGATTTGTTTTCAGGTAAGTGATCCTATTAAAAAATACATTAATAAAGTCACAGTAGAACTACAGTGGCAGGTTAAAAAACATTTGTAAACCATAAAGAATTTTTATCAGACTAAAACTTTATCTCTAGGTTATGAATTATAAGCCTGATTCAGGCCTTTGATAAAAAAAGTCATTTTAACTGACAGCATAATTCAATTTTACAAGTGTTACATTTGAAATATTATTTCCTTTATACTATCAATAAAAAATGTACACAAAGAAAAGTCTATCCATAAAGCTGACAATCTGCAAAGGTAATAGAATGTACCTTTCTTGGAAGGCCTGAAGTCCAACTATGTCTTCTTCTGGTTCTCCATGTTTATAGAAATGAAGTCCAAGACCCTGAGGATCTTTTTTCTCTGCAGCAGTAAGAGAAAGCTCCACCACACCTTCATAAAAACGCACTAATGGGATAGAAAAAGGACAAAGACTTAAGGCTTATTACTAAGTGGGATACATCTTCCCTTAGTAGGTATATAAAAATTATGATCAAGGTTATGTCTCTTACTGTACATTAGTTACCCTGCTGACAATATCATAAAACATTTCTGAGTCTACCAAAGGAAAAGGTCTGAACATGACCTAAAGGCAGCTATTAAATATATTGCTTCATTGGGAATAATTTCCATATTTAAAATAATAAAAAGAAGGATTTCTGTTCCTTACTGAGGGAAAAAATATCTTGGAATTCAAAATAATACTTGTGCTAATAGTTATATCCTTTACATTATGTTACATTTGATTTAAAGCAATTTAAGAAAGTAGACAGGTTATATCTTAAAAATTAGTCAAAAAATTTTAAATATCTTAAAAATAAATGTAACCCAAAATGCAATCTAATACATACAGTAGTTTAATTGGACAAGAATTAAAACTCTAATGTTAAAAAAGTTACATATTTCAAGACAGAAAAAGAACATTGTAGCTTCTGTAGAGGTCAGTGTAGTTATCAAATACTGAAACACAATGATATGATGATGTTCCTATATTGTATCATTTAGTCACTTATGTTGAAGGAAGATTTGCCTGTGGGAAGAGTTTCTTCATCATTATGTTGCTTTATTTATACACTGTCATTTGTCCTCTGAGTTAAATAAAAGATATAAAGAACATTTTTTTCCTTACCTTGTCTATATTGAGCACAAACATTGGAAAGGTCCACTTGATTGCTGATTTTTTGATATTCCTTTAATGATTCCCTTAACATTCTTTCCTTTTCAGTCTTATTTTGAACTTGTCGGGAACGCTGGAGAAGTTCATTTGCCTAGAAGAGGAGATGACAAGAACTTAAAAAGATATAAAATCAAGTAGACAGATGATGTTGTCAATGTTAAGTTTCAATCAATATCTAAATTTATATGTGATTTATTACCATTAGAAATAAAACAACTCTACAAACTTACTTCTTCTTAATTTTAGGCAGAAAAGTTTTGACCAAAAAATCCTAGCTATTTTTAATTCCTCTCACAAATATGTTAAGCAAGACAGCTTTTGTATGGCAATTCTCTTGCCTAGTCAATACATTATTGGTCAGCAGGCAGTCCATGCAACACTGATTTACTTATTTTTTTTTCACCTGTAGGAAAGGATCAATAAAAATTGCCCCATTAACTCTAATTCATCACAGATTTACTTAAAGTTTTATTTATTTTAACTTTTAATTAGAGAAATTAATCCTCTAATAGCTACATTTCCTTAATTTCTAAATTTAGTGATTTTTCTTATTTCTAACCTTTGTCTTTAAATATGGCCTAGAAACACTATCAAAGATTCTTTGTGAAAAACTTAAGAGAGTACACATGGATTATAAGAAACCATGTATTCTAACCCATTTCTTAGACAGAGGAGGATTCTCGGGCCAGGAGAGGTTAAGAGAGCTACATGACTGAGGTTGCATATCAAGTAAAATAAGAAACCTCCTGATTCCCATTCTAGTATGCTTTTCATCATACCGTGACACCCCCTATAAGAAACACTGAAATAGGTAACAAAGTACCATACCTTAGAACAAACTGCATCATCAGTGCTATACAGAAGTGGGCAGATATCCTGTAAATGTAAACTAATGCCATCAACAGCAGCATTATCTCTGATGTAGCAGTTGATAAGAGAAGCAATTAATGCCCCTGTGAGTTCTTTATCCCTGATTACGAGATCTTTAAAGGTGGTGATCTTCAACTGCTCTTGAAATTCCTAGAAGTATAAGAGAAAACCCTTTTATATCAAAATTATAACAATATCTTATTTCCACACAGAATGAAATTTCTTTAATAAAGTAATGTAAACAGCAACAGACTCTATAATTCAAAAGAGAAAATATGCTAAACTATAAAACTAAATTTTTGAAAACTTGTATAAAAATCACATAGAGTTGAAAAAGAACCCACAGTGAGTCTAGTCCAAACTTCTCACTTTATAAAGTTACAGTAAAGCCCAGGTGGAGCCAAAACTAGAGCCAGGTCTCCTGACTTTAGTTATAACTAGGATAAAACAATCACTTGACTACATTAACAAATCTCAGGCTTACATTTTATTTTTCCTAAATACAGTCTCAATTCTACTATTCAAGGTCTTCTAACATTGGAGTTTGACATGCATTTTGAACAAATCTACTTGTTAAAATTAAGCTCTGAAGTATTAAGGTGATTTATACTACAGTAAAATATTCTGTTTAGTGAATAGACTGCAATTTCTTTTTTCTAAATTTCAGCAAATACCCAAACTATATTCAGATTTTTGAACAAATATTTAATTTGCATTCCTTTTTTTTTTTTTTTTTTTGTTTGAGACAGAGTCTCACTTTGTTGCCCGGGCTAGAGTGCCGTGGCGTCAGCCTAGCTCACAGCAACTTCAAACTCCTAGGCTTAAGCAATCCTACTGCCTCAGCCTCCCGAGTAGTTGGGACTACAGGCATGCACGACCATGACCGGCTAATTATTTCTATATATGTTTTTAGTTGGCCAGATCATTTCTTTCTATTTTTAGTAAAGACGGGGTCTCGCTCTTGCTCAGGCTGGTCTCCAACTCCTGACCTTGAGCGATCCACCCGCCTCGGCTTCCCAGAGTGCTAGGATTACAGGAGTGAGCCACCGCGCCGGCCTTAATTTGCATTCCTTGAACGCAAAATTGCTCGTGCAAGGACGGAACCTTTGAAGATGGACCACAAAAAAAAAAATACCTAGGCTAAAAGCCTACCTACATTGTGTTTATCAACTGATAAAACTCAAAATCATTATTCTACATGACATGAAAAAGAAAACAGTTTTCATAATTAAACATATTAGCTTGAATTTTTAAAAAGGAGAAAAAAACTTTTGTGGTTAAAAGAAAACCATCAACTAAAAAATCCACAACTCAGTAGGACATTACCTTCTAACTCTGAAAAATTGTACTTAAAATTGGTCAGGTGTTGTGGCTTACGCCTATGATCCCAGCACTTTGGGAGGCCAAGGCGGGAAGATTGCTTGAGTTCAGGAGTTTGAAACCAGCCTTGGCAACATTGTTGGACCTCATTCTTTTGAAAAGTAAAAAATAGTTAGATGTGGTGGTGCACATCTGTAGTCTTAGTTACTCAGGAGGCTAAGGCAGCAGCGCTGGAGCCCAGGAGTTTGAGGCTGCAGTAAGCTGTGATCATGCCACTGGACTCTATCCTGGGCAAACAGGGTGGGACCTTATCTCAAAAAAAACACAAAACAAACCAAAAAAACCCCACACAAAACATAAAACATTTCAGGGTAAACAAATAGCACTCAAGGACAAAGAAAATTATTTTTTTGCATAAGTGCAGTTAATAATTGTGGAAAGAAGCGTGAGCAACATAGTGAGCCCCATCTCTCTATAAAAAATTCAAAAATTAGCTGGATATGGTAGCACACACCCATAGTCCTGGCTACTTGGGAGGCTGAGTGAGGCAGGAGGATGGCCTGAGCCCGGGAGTTTGAGGTTGCAGAGATCTATGATTACACCACTGTGTTCTAGCCTGGGCAACAGAGCAAGACTCTGTCTTTAAAAAAACAAAACAAAACAAAACAAAAACTGTGGAAGGAACCAAAGATTTAGAAAATTACCATTTTGTAATCCTAAATGAAATAATGAAATAACCAATTCCAGCAATGATTATCAATGGATGATGTCAGCTTGATGAAAGTCTGATGGAGAATTTTGTAACAGCAGAATTGGACTTACCACTTGAATCTAGCAATTGATCCTAGTATTACTAAAAAGCAGAATAACCAAATCTTTTGTGTCCCCTAATAAACAGCCTGAGTAACAAACCACTACATACTAAGCATTCTATTCTTCCTCAAATAAATGGACTGGAATCTAGTCAAACCTATAGAAATCTAACTTTCATTTAATAGAAAATGCAGGAGATAGAGGAACAAGTTCACAAGGAAGGTAAAAAACCACCTTGGAATGTTGCTATCATTCTATATGACTGATGATCTGATTTCTACAAGGCAATAGCAAGGAGAAAAAAAAAAGGAGGAAAGACTGCTCTACATTGAAAGAGATTTAAGAGAAAGAACAATCACATTCAATGAGTCAACCAACTTTTTAGATCCTGATTTGAATGAACCAATCTGTTAAAAGACATTTTTAGGACAGAGAAATTTCATTATTTTAGATGCCACAATAATCAGTGTTAATATTGCAAAGTGTGATAATGATACTGTTGTTATTCAAGGAAATGTCCATCTTTTTAAAAGAAATACACAGTATTTCTACATGTACAGTATAAAGTAAGTAGGAGAAAAATGACATGATGCCTAGAATCTATTTTAAAATAATTCAGTAAAGAAAAAGAGAAAAGAAGATAGGTTAAGCAAAGCTGATAAAATATTAATATCTTGAAAATGCTGGATATGAGTCAAGCGTATGTGGGAGATAATGTTAGTTTCTGCTCCACTTTCACATGTTTACAAATGTTCACAATTCAATAAAAGGTAGGAATATATTTCCTCCAAATGTCCTATCTAAAATTTTGATGAATGCCAATTATCTTTATTGTTAAAAGGATTCAAATGAGAACAGCAAAAGAAATATGAACCATTCACTTCCCACAATGATAAACATCTTCCTTTAAAGTAAGAGTGTTTAATTTAGGTTGTTTGACCCCTTGAAATTACATGCAAAAATCTCTGTGTTAAGTATGTATACGCATTTCTTTGAGGGTGGTGAAAGAGAGCTTTTAGCAGATTCTCAGAGGGATCTGTAGCTCAAATAAAGGTCACAATCCACTGTGACCATATTTTTGATAAAGAAAGATTTCATTCACATATCATTATAAAGTTCTCATATACTATAAACACTTGTGGTTTTGACAAAATGATTTCCAGAAGTTACCATGCTTTTGTGCAATCTTCCTAAAACATACTAAGTTTATCATAATCTAAATGCTTCCCCAAATGATCCCCTCCCAAACCCAAATGGAAGATTAAAGTCATGCAAAAGAAAACAAACACAGTATTAACAGTACAATCTTAAACAAAAAAAGATAAGTTTACCTTCTGAAGTTCTCCTACAATGACAGTGAATTGATGTTCACAGAGAAGTTTCCATAAAGCCAGAGCCTGGTATGATTTTCGAACCAATTGCTGGATTGCCTGAAGTGAAACCTTTTCACTCAATTGAGCCTCTAATAATAATAAAACACAACTAATGAAGTTTTATAAAACTTCAACTTATCCTGGATAAGTTGTTTTATTTCAAATAAAAACTACTGTTAAGGTTGAAATCCCCATTGCTCTTCTCTCTGCCCACATCACAGGCGATCATGATCATCAGTTGTTGTATTCATGTTTTTGTGTATATATACGTACTTCTGCATGTTTGTGTGTGTAAACATAAATAAAAATATTGTAGTGTTTTTAATAATTACACCATTGTTTTTTTGCCTAGTTATATGTTCACAGGCTGGCCACACTGATAAATATAAAGCTAGTACATTTATTTTCATTGCTGAGTGTTTCATCATGTAAATGTGCCACAATTTGGCCCATTTTACACCTGAAGAACATTTGGATTGTTCTCAGTGTTTTAACACTAAAACAATAATGTGATAAATAGGCTTAAAGAAGGTCTCCTAGAAAATACTGTCAAGTTTCTCTGGGACTGAGTTTCTCAAACCCTGGAATAAAACACATTGTGAGATCATAAAGTCAGTTTAGTCAGTCATGATAGCTTTACCCCCCCATCCTTTAAATAGGAAATAGAATAGAATATAAAAAATAAAGAAATTTCAGAGTATAACATAGGCAGAATTATTTCAGGAAATTTTGTTTCAGTTATGGGCATATCATATTTTTAAACATGAGTCATAATGTAAAATGTACTTCCTACTGTGGGAAAAAAATTTGGTAAAGATTCTTCTAGGATATATACCTAGAAGTGAAACTACTGGCTTTAAAGTATGTATGTATGTATGTGCATTTTCAGCTTTTACTAGATATAATCAAATTGCTCTCCAAAGTGGTTGTTTCAGTATAAGCTGCCAGCAATTTGAATGCTCCTAATTTGTACAAATCCTTACCAATGCTTGGTGATATCAACCTTAAAGCCTTACTTAAGTATCATTAGCAGTTCTGAAAAAGAATTTACAAAATGGTAAAGAGAGAACTAGGGTCAGCAGAACAGAAGAATGTAGCTTGGGACAAAAATAAATTGTTGGGTCTCAATTAAGAAAGTTCTACCAGCCAGAATAATTGGTTCTAACAATAGAAGACAAAAGAATTTATAAAAAGCTGAGTAGTAGGGAAAATTCATGCAAGAATTTATTATTATTCCAGTTCATAACCAGAATGGATAATTACGAGAACTTCTCAGTTCCCTTGCTCTTTTCTTACTTGTTACTATTTATACTAGACAAAAAGTACAACTAAATATTTGACTTATATTAATATATTTAGCTCTATAAAAAGGTATATCACTATTCATTGGGGAAATGCAAATCAAAATCATGAGATGCCACTTCATACCCAATAGGATGGCTAACTATAAAACAAAAAAACTCAGAAAGTTATAAATGTTGGCCAGTTGTAGTGCTGCTCCCATGAAAACAGTATGGCAGTTTTTCAAAAAAACTAATAATAGAATTACCATTCCAGCAATTCCACTTCTGGTTATATACCCAAAAGAACTAAAAGCAGGGACTTGAATTTGTATACCAATGATCCTAGGAGCATTATTCATAATAGCTAAAAGGTGGAAGCAACCCAGTGTCCATCGGCAGATGAATGGATAAACAAAGTGTGGTACACATATACTATGGAATATTACTCAGTGTTAAAAGGGTAGGAAATTCTAACATATCATAGAACATGGATGAACCTTGATGAGCGTATGCTAAGTGAAATAAGCTGGTCACAAAATGAAAAGTACTGTTTGATTCCAGCATCTGAGGTACCCAGAATAGTCAAATTCACAGAAACAGAAAGTAGAATGATGGTTACCAGAAACTTGCAATAGGGAGAAAATGGGGAGTTACTGTTTCATGGGTACAGAGTTTCACTTTGAGAAGATGCAAAAAGTTCTAGAGATGGAGGTTGGTGATCGTTGCATAACAATGTGAATATACTGAATGCCAATGAACTGTACACTTAAAAAAATAGTTAAAGGGATAAATTTTATGGTATATATATTTCACCACAATAAAAAATACCATAAAGAAAAAGGTGTCTGGGCACAGTGGCTCATGCCTGTAAACCTAGCGCTTTGGAAGGCTAAGGTGGGAGAATCACTTGAGCCCAGAAGTTCAAGACCAGCCTGGGCAACACAGAGAGACCATGTTTCTACCAAAAAAAAGCCGGGTATGGTAGTTCATGCCTGTAGTCCTACTCAGAGGCTGAGGCAGAAGGATAGGAGGATCGCTCAAGCCCAGGAGTTTGAGGCTGCAGTGAGTTATGATTGCACCACTGCACTCCAGCCTGGGCGACAGAGCGAGATCCTGTCTTTATAAAAAAAAAGAGAGAGAGACAGAAAGAAAAGAGAAAACGGTATGTATCATGTTTTCTGGTGGAGGAGGGAACAAAAATGTACGGGCTAAAAGAAATATGGAAATATACAATATATATTATCCCACTTTCCCAATCACACTGATATTTTAATTTAAAAAATTTGTGTTATCAGATGAACTAGATCTCACTAACAGAAGTCCACAGTTTTCTATTCAAGTAATAAAACTTTACTGGGGTCATGTACATTAAACTGATCAGAAACAATAATTTACCATGAAACTTTCTCTGCAGTTCCTGTTGCATTTGTTGGGTATTTCCATTTTCAGGACGCATGAATCCTATCAGCCTCTGCTGTACTTTGGCAGTACTACTGAAACAGAAATAGGAAAATGTGTTTTTAATAGCTTTATTGAGATACAACACATACAACATATAATTCAACCATTTAAAGTGTGTAGGCTGGATGTGGGAGGCTATAATCCTAGCACTATGGGAGGCTGAGGCAGAAGGATCGCTTAAGGCCAGGAGTTTGAGACCAGCCTGGGCAACACAGAGAGACCTCATTCTATCAAAAAAAAAAAAAAAAAAAAAAAAAAAAATTAAGAAATTAGCTGAGTATGATGGCAAGTGCCTGTAATCCCAGCTATGCAGGAAGCTGAGGCAGGAAAATCACCTGTGCCCAGGAGTTCAAGGCTGCATTAAGGTATGATCAATCAGGCCACTGTACTCCAGCCTGGGTGACAGAACAAGACTTTGTCTCTTAAAAAAAAGTGTACAAATCAATTTTTAAAAATATATTGACAACCACAAGTGCTGGTTGCCATGAAAAAAGAAAAACTGGAAAATGAAGAAAGAGTTCTCGGAATTAAAAATATAAGGACCAGAAAATATTTATCAGAGAAATTTTCCTGATCTGTATCACCAAAAGACCAAAAAAAAAAAAAAAAAAAAAAAAGAAAAAAAAGAGAAAGAGAGAGGAAGGAAAGAAATTATCGCAGGGAAGAAACTTAGGCTGGAACCAGGGGATTTAAAAACGATTCTGCAAAGAGAATGTGACAGAAGTAATGCAGATAGAGTATCTCTGATCTGAAAATACAAATCTGAAATGCTCCAAAATCTGAAACTTTTTTGAAGGCAGACATGATGTTCAAAGGAAATGCTGATTGGAGCATTTTGGATTTCAGATTTTTTAGATTAAGGATGCTCAACCTGAGTGCAACACAAATATTCTAAAATTTTAAAAAATCCGAAATCCACAACACCTCTGGTCCCAAGCAATTCAGATACGGGACACTCAATCTGTACTATAATAAGTAAGGAACAATAGAAAAAAAAATTTATCAAAGCTAAGTCTGTAAGTCTAAAGGCTCACTGAGAACTGGAAAGAAGACACACCTAACGTCATCATGGTGTAATTTCTGAATTTCAGTAAAAAAAGAAGAAAAGCACAAAAAAATTCAAAGCAAACACAAGTCATTTACAGAGGAAAGAGAAGCAAATAGGTAATGTACTTTTCATGTGCAATATTAAACTTTGGGAGAAAAATGAAACAATATGTGTGAAGCTCTGAGAGAAATGGTCTATGACCTTAAAATCCCATACTCATTAGGCAATGGAAAAGAATAAAGTATTAATGTATACTACAACATAGACCTCAAACATGAGCCTCAAAACATGCTAAGTGAAAGAAGCCAGACTCAGGACCACATACTGGATGATTCCATTTATATGAAATGTCAAGAAAAAGCAAATCTATGGTGATACAGTGGATTAATAATTATCTGGGGTTAGGGAGTGGGAATGGGAGTGACTGCAAACGAACATCGGTATGTCTTCTGGGAGATGGGAATGTCCTAAAATTAGATCATGGTGATGCACAATTCTATAAATTTACTAAAAGTCATTGAACTGGACCATTTAAAATAAATGAATTTTATGGTATGCAAACTAGATCTCAAAAAGCTGTTAAAAAATTTCCATACTCAGTGAAACTAATATTGCAGGCATCCAAGGGTTGGTCAAAGTGAGGACGTGTATTGGTATGATTCTATTATTAAAGGTAAGGAAAAAATTACATGATTATCTCTGTAAAATGTAGAAAAGATGTTTGATAAACTCCAACATCCATTTATGTTAAAAATACACAATAAAATAAAAATAAATGGATACTTTCTTGACATGATAAACTGTATCTATTTTGGCATCTTCCTGAATGAGGAAACACTACAAGCTTTCCTGTTAAAGTCAGGAATAAGACAAGGATGCCTGGTATATCTCCACTACTATTTAAACCTGTTAGAGATATTAGCATGTGCAGATAGGAGAAAGCAACTAGAACTGGAAAGAAAAAGGTAAAACTATCTCTATTTGCAGATGATAGGATTACATGTGAAAACCCAAAAAAAATTCAATGGAAAAAAACCTACTAAAAACAGTAAAGAGAAATTAGTAAAGTAGCAGGTTAAAAATTAAAAAATAATTGCAGATATAATTGTAAAACTCAACGAACTGCTTAGGAAGTAGTAATAGAAGAGCATAACGTTAGAAAAGGAAAAAAGAATATAAACTAACTCGACAAGTAAAATTCCAAGTAATTTTGAGGGAGAAAGATGGTGCTGGAGGGCAGGGAAAAAGAAGCTAAGAGACTTTATTTAATTATTAATGCTGACTGAGATGTATGTTTATCAGAATTTAAAACTAACTATTAGAGGGAGAAAAAGCATGTGTAGAACTTCTTAACTGGTGTTTAAGGTGGGGAGAGGCCTGATCAATCCAATAAAATAAGGAAATAGGAAAGGGAGGAAAAACAAACAAAAAACACAACAAAAAGCACAAATTCATGACAGTGAGAAAAAGACCAAACACTGAATTAATCCCAATAAAATGAAAAGGGGTTAAATTCTCCTAATTAAAAGACAAAGACTCCAGGCAGTGCAGTAGCTCATGCCTGTAATTCTCACACTTTGGGAGGCCAAGTCAGGAGGATTGCTTGAGGCCAGGGGTTCGAGACCAGCCTGAGCAATACAGCAAGCGAGACCATGTCTCTACAAAAAATACAAAAATTAGCCAGGCATGGTGGCGTGGACATGTAGTCCCAGATACTTGGGAGGGTGAGGCAGGAAGATCGCTGGAGTCCAGGAGTTTGAGGTTGCAGTGAGCTATGATGATGCCACTGCACTCTAGCCCGGGGAATAGAGTGAAAAAAATATATTATTATGCTGTTTAAGATACACTTAAAGTGTTCCAAAGACTAAAAATTTAAAAAATTTGGTATAGCCTTCTCAGGAGACAACTAAATACTACACATTAACATTTTAAAAAGCCCTCAGGCCAATAATTCTCCTTCTAAAGAAATTCATCTGAAGATTACTGAGTAAGAAAGAAGAGTAATCACTATGCTGTTTATGACGTCAAGAAATAGAAGCAACCTAATTATTAATAAGGAGTTATCAATTGCTTGCATATAAATAACAGAATAGCATATAACTATTACAAAAGTAAAATTTTTTCCACTGATTTGAAACATTCGAAATGATATACTATGCATAAACAATGTTATGTAAAAGTGTACCTACGTAAGACTTTATTTTTGCTTTTAAAGAAATGTGTATTTATATATGCTTTAGAGAACATTATATTGTCATAGCCCATTAACAATTCTGGAAAATGATGTGACTCCTCAGATTGATATTATTTCCCTCCCCCTGGAAAAGTCTGTATCATTTTATTAATAAAAAAATGTCCATTCTAAACATATACCCACACACAAAATTATATGGGAATGCTCATATCAGCATCATTCTTAATAGCCAAAAGCTGAAATAAGCCAAATGTTTATCACCTGAAGAACTGGGAAATAAAATGAAGTACTGATCCATGCTACAACATTCAAACCTTGAACACATTATGCTTCGGGAAAGAGGCAGACACAAAAGGTCATATATTAAACATTTCCACTTATATAAATATCTAGCATAGCCAGATCCACTGGGATAGAAAGTAGTGATTTCCAGGGACTAGGAAAGGGGAAATGAGGAGTGGCTATTAATGGACACAGGGTTTCTTTTTGGTGTGATGAAAACATTCTAGAATTAGATAGAGAGGATGGTTGCCTAACTTTGTGAATATACTAAAAACCACTGAACTGCATACTTTAAAAGGATGAATTTTATGGTATGTAAATTATATCCCAACAAAAAAATACAACAAAAAGGAAAAAATGAATAAGTAAACCCTATTTATTCTTACTTTGGATTTCCTAATGGTCCTCCTGCAAATTGGGAATTTCTGTCTAGAAATTCCTGCAATCCTTTTAGTTCCTGTAGCACTGACTCTAGCAGCTGGCAGGGAACACTGCTTTCAATCTGCACAAATAAAAAAATTTTTTAAAAGTTTAAAAACACATACTCTGTAAAGCTATAATTGAATATGAACAATTTTAATTTTGAGGTGCCCTGTCTTTATAAAGAATAGTTAATACCTACATTCCTCTCTTTCTGAGATTGATAATTTACATATAGGAAAATACAAACATTTTGATTACTTCTTACATTTTTATAGGGGTCACCACCCAGATTAAAATGTAGAATATTTTCAACTACCAAGAAAGTTTCCTAATGTCCCTGTCTAGACATTAGCCATCCCACCTCTGAGGTCACCACTTTTCTTACTTTTACCACCACAGATTAGTTTTGCAGGTTCTTATACTTCATATAAAAAGAATTGTATACTATGTTAGGCAAATACATTCTTATTCTTATAAATGTCAACTGTAAAAGGGTATCATAGTCAAAAATATATTTGGTATCTTTTCATTTTAAGAACAAGCTTAAAGTAGATTACATTCATATTCCATATTTTTAAAAAATCTCACTATCTGAATTTGCGATAATATAAATTTCTACAAGATGCTTTCTTAAAGCAGTCTGCAAGGTATGCCAATTCATGGAAATTAGTGCTAGGTCCATGGTGTTTTTGCGTATATAAGTCAAAGTACTAAATAGCAAATTTTGAGCAATATTAAGTATTAGCACTATTTATCCCTCACAGCAAGCTTATGAGGGAGATATATTATTCTCATTTTACAGAGAGGTATCCGGCTCTGAAATGTTAAGAAATTTATCCATGTTCAGATAGTTAATAAGTGATAGAGCTGAGATTTAACCCAGAGGGCAGTTTATTGGACAAGAACACAAATTTGTACATAAAAGAACAATCATTGCCATCTTGCTCGTGTAACATCAAGAAATGTTACAAGAAACTATCAATTAATACCATCAGGTGATTACACACAAATAAGAGAGTAGTAGCACACACACTTACTGCAGTGATCTCTCTGTTGCCACTCTTGAACACTCTCTCCACAACTAAGCTAGCATCCCAAATGTTTCTGGAACAAAAAAACGTTTTAATGATTGTGCAGTAAATTAATAAAAGCATTACATTATGTAATAAATTCATGTCTGTAGGAACTTAATGGCTTTATCAGGTTTTTTAAAACTTAGCACTGGTTTCATTTAACATTTTACTAAGTTATCTGGAAGAATGGAAAACAGGAAAATTTTTATACCTGATAGACCTAAGTTACTTCAGATAACAAAATACTGCTGAAGAAAAATCAAAGGCTTTTTGTAATAAATTGTGAACAGGGAGCTTATAATGAAAAATATAAATGTATAAAGGGGTTTGGCACTGTTTCACATTTTAAGCAAATGATATGAAATCATACATCTCAAATCTAAGGAAAATACATACTAGACAAGATAGCTAATTAGATGATATGGTAGACTGATTGCAAAAATGACTGAAATTCTCTCTCTCCCTATAGCTATACCTCTTGCAACGTGACTTTAATACCTCTTCCATAAAAAGGTGTGTTGGCCTTAAGACTTCCCTCTGGCCAAGTGAATGAGGCAGAAAAGAGAACGGTAGGCCAGTTCTGAGCCCAGGCATAAAGAGGTTTTGCATGTTTCTACTCTTTTCAAGGAACCTCTCACCACCAAATTAATAACGGCTGGCCTGTTGGAGGATGAAAGATCACAAGGAGAACAACCTAGCTGTCTCAGCTGAGGCCATTCTAGATCAGCTGACAAATATGACCTTAAACATGTGAGACTCTAGTCAAGACAAACAGACTTAACTTCACAGTTAACTGCAAATGCATGAGTGAGCCCAGCAAGACCAAAACTGCCCATTTGACCTATAGACACATCACTGAGTTACGGGGAGGTTTGTAACACTATATATTAATAGCTATATAGATACACAGTCGATCTTTGAACAACAAAGGTTTGAACTCCACAGGTCCATTTCTATGCAGATTTTCTTCCACATCTGCCACCCCAATACAGCAAGACCAATCCTTCCTCTTCCTCCTCTCTCTCAGCCTATTCATGATGACATGGGTGAAGACCTTTATGATGCTGCACTTGCACTTAATGAATAATAAATATATTTTCTTTTCCTTCTGATTTTCTTAATAACATTTCATTTTCTTTTGTATAGCTTACTTTAATAATACAGAATACATATACAAAATATGTGTTTTTTTTTTTTTTTTTTGAGACAGAGTCTTGTTCTGTCACCCAGTCTGGAGTACAGTGGCACAATCATAGCTCACTGTATCCTTGAACTCCTGGGCTCAAGTGATCCTCCCACCTCAGCTTCCTGAGTAGCTGGGACTACAGATGTGTGCCACCATGCCTGGTTAATTTTAATTTTTGGTAGAGACAGGGTCTCACTATGTTGCTCAGGCTGGTCTCAAACTCCTGGTCTCAAGCAACCTTCCCAACTTGGCCTCCCAAAGTGCTGGGATTATAAGAGTCAGCCACCGTGCCCAGTCCAAAATATGTGTTAATTGACTCTTTATCTTATTGGTAAGGTTTCTAGACAAAAGGCCATCAGTAGTTAAGGTTTTCGGGAGACAAAAGTTATATGTGGCTTTTCGACTATGCAGGGAACCAGTGCCCCTAACCCCTGTGTTGTTCAAGGACCAACTGTATTTGGATGCTACCATACACATACAGGGAGAGAAAAAGAGACAGAGAGAGAGAAGGTGGGGAGAGAAATAAAACACAGCAATGAACATAGATAATAAAAAGGCTGAATGATAGAAAATCTTATCAGTGGACAAGTTTGCTAAAACTACAAGCATAATAAAATTTAATAAATGATGTCCCAAATTTAGAGTTAAATACATTAACTCAAGATAGGACAAGGTGAGCAATAGTTAATTATTCCATAAAAAACTTACCCCATGATTCGAGAAAAGTAAATGCAAATACCATTGTGTTTCCCAGAGTACACAATCTCTGGTCCAGTCATGCAACTCATACTTGCGGCCTGAGTTGCTGGGTTTCCCATAGCACACACTGGAGTTGACATGGCAGGAGGCTGTATACCTTGTACACACATAAGAAAAACAAGTCGTTTAAAAATATAACCTTGAAAATTCAGAATTCTCAATAACCCAAGTTTGTTGTATCTGGACACAAAGGTAGAAACAGTTACAAAAATAATGGAATAAATAGATATTTAATTTGGTTGCTCTTAATAAGAAGAGAGAGTTAAACTTGGATGGTGGTCCTAGGTAGACTTTTAAGTACTGACAATGCAGAATGAAAAGGAAAGAAAACATGTAATCACTGTTCCTAATGCTGAGAGAGAAATAGAACTAATTATACAGATTTCAGGCCCGAATTAAATCCTGGTACCCAAATAAGGGGCTTTCCAGACACACTGTTAGAGGAGCTCTTAAAGGCATTCATGGCCAAATACTAATATTTGCTTGAATGTCACTTATATTAAATGACACTTATTTTCAAGGGAATAAGGCAAGTTAATCTTTACACTAAGCATTAAGGATAACTCATAATGTTAACTCTTCAAAAAGAACATTAGTAGCAATCCAAAACAGAGAAAAAGATGCACCTTGAGATGGTGTTCCCAAAAAGGATGGATTCGGATAGGGACTACCACTAGGAACAGGAGAACCTAAAAAAGGAAAGACGAATATAAAGATTTACAAAATAACCTCCCAATCTTTTCAATCTGATCAAATTAGGCACACAGAAACCATTTCTAAGTATAAGAAGGACTGGCACCACCCATGATATATTCAAGAATTAGGGACTTATCTCATTTCCCAGTAACTTTCTAACAATGTCCACTTTGAAAAACACTAATGTGAGGGTTTCTTGTTATTAAATCATTCATCTCTTACCCTTTGAATAAATACCAAAAGAGTTCTGTAAATACTATTAGATACACCTTATTTTGCTCCCTGGTACACACTAAGGATTCAATATTAATATATCATCACTTTTAAGAGTCATAATCTGTACACTTATTTGCCAATAATACAGTAGCAATAAATAAAACATAATGAAAGAATTATTGATTAAAATATGCTAGAAAGTTTCTAAAATTCAAACTATCATAAACAATTTCATTTCAATGTTTCATACTCACTAGAATAGACAGGAGACCCCAAGATGGGACCAACATTACTCGGAGGGGGCAGAGTAGTTGGAAATCTCATCTGTGCTTCACCACCATACCTATTTTTATGACAATAGAGACAGAGTTTATTCAGTAAAACCATCCATCTTTAAAGCTGGACTTGTTCCTAGTCCTTAGCTTCCAAATAAATGTTTTAAGCATTGGACACTTTATTGTGCTGACAGTGAAATATATGCATAAGATACATAATAAATACTTATTCAGCAAATGTTAATTGAAACTATTACCAGGAAGTAGTATTAGGTTATTAAGTATGAAATGTCCAATTTCCTTAAGTACTAAATTTGACAGTTGATATCTCTGACATTTCACTTTGACACTTCTTGTTTTATTTTCATTGTGAAGGTGCATCCTCAGTCTTACAAACACACATTTTGGCTTGTGATTACCTTTCACGGTTTTTTTTCTAGAGCAATTTTTGTGAAACCATGGAATCAAAAATTAGTGCTATTTTCGAAATGAGTTCCTTCGTGGAACCAATGCAGTGCAAACAGCACAAAATAGCAACGAAGTGTTTGGGAAGAATGTGGCTAATGAATGCACAGTATATCGATGGTTTGAGAAGTTCCTTTCTGATAATTTGAATCTTGAAAATGAGCCACATGGGAGACCTGAGGCCAAGGTGGATAATGATGGCTGAAAGCTGTAAAGGAAGCAAATCCATCTCAATCTATGTATGAATTAGCAGCAAGGTTTGATTTTACTATTCCAACAATATTGGACAATTTGAAACAAATTGGCAAGGTAAAGAAACTAGATAGATGGGTACTGCATGAATTAAACGAGCATCAGAAGAGAAATCATCTCGAAGCTTGACTTTCTTTGCTGTCATGACATAAAGGCAAATCATTTCTATACCATATTATTATGTATGATAAAAAATGGATTCTTTTTGACAATCACAAGCATTTGACACTAGCTGGATAAAGATGAAGTGCTGAAACACAGTCCAAAACCGAATATTCATCAAAAAAAGCTAATGGTGTTTGTTTGGTGGTCCAGTGCTGGAATTATCCACTACAGCTAGTCAATCAATTACAGCGGATGCCTACTGCAACCAACTGGACGAAATGATGAGGATGCTTGTGATGAAGCAGCAGAGATTGGTTAGTAGAGACAGGCCAAGCCTCTTCCAAGACAACACTCTACCCATGTCGCACAAACAATGCTGCTCAAACTATAGAAGTTGGACTTGGAAACTCTCTGTCATCCACTGTATTCACCTTGCACCAACTGACTACCACTTATTCCAGGCTTTGGACCACTTCTTGACAAGGAAAAATATTCAATTATCTATAAGCTGTGGAAAACGCCTTTCACAATTTCATTGCCACTCGTCCTCCAGGGTTCTTCACTGCTGGCATAAACAAGCTATTATTAAGATGGCAAAACTGTAGATAGTCTAGGTGCATAATTTGATTAATTGTATTGTTTCTTGTTTCAGATATAATAAACTACAACTTTGATTCAAAATTGGACATTTCACATTTAATGACCTAATATAAGGAACTGTGATAATTTCTTAAAAAGAATGTGCAATGTATAGAGTTTACTTAATGACTAAATGCCATCACAATTTTCACATTAGATTATGGTTAGACAATACTTTAAAAACCTTTTTTTAAAAAAAATCACATTATAACTTCTTAGCTAATATTATCCAAATAAAAATATCTCTTTGATACCAAGTTTCCTTAAAGTGATTCAGAATCCCTCAATACCAATGATACATACACATAAAGCAGAACCGGCATAGTGTTTGGGGAAGTAAGAAAGATAGACAATATTGTAACTGAGGTAGAAGGAAGACAAAAAGTTGGAGAACAGAATCCAGAGATAGAGTAATAATTCATAAATTATGCTAATCTAGCTGCTTCCATCAGCATGATAATTTCATCCTTTTGCAAATACATTTTAGTACTTTGTCTACATTGTCACTCAACTGTTTGGCAAAGTCATTAAGTATCCTGCTGGTATTGAAACCATTTAAAAAGTGGCCCAGTACCAAGAAAACCCTTGACATATACCTGAAGAAAGCCCGAGTTGCCCAAGCAGATACTTCTCTATCACAGGCAGCAGTGGAGCAAGCAAGAATAAGGCAAGCTGCACAAGCCTGGTCTTCCTGTAAAAAGAAGAATATCTTCCCTATATTAAAAATAAACATTTTAAAAGAAGTTTTATTTACTCCTCTGTCCAGTGTTTAAATCTGTACCTAGGACAGAGCAGATGCTCAAGAAATATTTGCTGACTAAAGGAAGTTAGCTGGTATTAAACACAGAAGTGAATACTAATGGTTTTAAAGTTCATCATAAGCACTAGTATTAAAGATTGCTCTCTTTTGCTTTTTACCTAGATTCTGATTTAGCTCCTGCTTTATTTTCTTCTTGTAGCCTTTCTTTTCTTTTTTTTTTTTTTAAATATATGTATAGCACACATTTATTTCAGTATTTAATACTGGATGTATTTTGGGTCTTTTTTTTTTTTTTTTTGAGACAGTCTCACTCTGTTGCCCAGGCTAGAGTGCCGTGGCATCAGCCTAGCTCACAGCAACTTCAAACTCCTGGGCTCAAGCAATCCTCCTGCCTCAGCCTCCCGAGTAGCTGGGACTACAAGCATGCACCACCATGCCCGGCTAATTTTTTCTCTATATATTTTTAGTTGTTCATATAATTTCTTTCTATTTTTAGCAGAGATGGGGTCTTATTCTTGCTCAGGCTGGTCTCGAACTCCTGAGCTCAAACGATCCACCCACCTCAGCCTCCCAGAGTGCTAGGATTACAGGCGTGAGCCACCACGCCCGGCCTTCTTGTAGCCTTTCTACCTTTTAGAATATAAGAGTAAATGCTAACATATATTGAGTACCTATTGAGTGTCACGCACTAATTTAAGAGTTTAGCACATATTAATCTTCACATCACACACTATTGTTATATAATGCATATTTTACAGGGAAGAAAACTGAAACCTAGAGAATTCAAGTAATTTACTCTAGTGGTAGAGCTGGGATTTTTAACATAGTTGGTTGGAATCCAGAGTTTGTATACTTAACTTTGATGTGATATTTTAAACTAAACACTCCCAGTTTTATCCCATCAATTCTAGTTATGGCTTCAGATTGCCAAGGTCTCCACACTACTGCCTCAAGTTTCTTCCTCAGGTCATTAAGCCAAAACAAAGAATTGAACAAAAAGGGACTTATCCATAAATGTCTTGTGCTTTTAATAAAGATGCATTTATCACATAACTTGAACATCAAACTTTTACCAGTAGACTTTAATGATAAAAAATTATCAACAACAGAGAATAAAAACCTGAGAGTTTACTATAGGACTTATAAACTTATAATATATTAATCTTGCTTTCAAATATTGGCATACATTTGACTTAGGCAAAGAAAGGAATATTGTTAAGATTATCTGTTTATTGCAGTATTTTAGTCCCAATTTATGTAAAATTTAACTATCATTCCCACTGTTTTATGGTTTAAAATATCATCACATTTTTTAAAAAGTACAAGTAATTACCTGATGTAATTTAAAGAATCTTTCAATTTCTTCTCCATCTCCACCCACATTACTCACAAGGAGATGTCTCAGTTGATCTACTGGTCTGAGTTTATGAAACATAAGACTCCCCTAAGAAATTTTTTTAAAAAAGAAAAAGAACATGAATAAATTTACCAAAATTGGCTGGTAGCAACTGACCATGCTACCTTGTTTAATAAAATAAATAAAACAAACAAAAAAATAACTTCAAGAATGCTGGTCAAAAATATCATCTATATTTTAACTCCCAACCTACACTAAATCTATATATCCACAGAGAAAATTTAGTAAGAAAACACTGACTCCCTCAAAGCAGCCCCTCAAACCAGAGAATTAAAGTTAGATTATTAATTGTGTTGCTACTATGTATATCCATGCAGAAAAAAATTAAGCTGGACCCATATTCATACCTTATACCAGGATAAATTCCAAACAGATCAAAAGATTTAAAGGAAAAAATAAAACCATAATAATACTAGAAGAAAACCAGAAGAAACTATAAGTGAATTCTTTTACAAAGCTTAGAGTAAGGAAGCTTTTTAACTCTGACATAAATCCCAAATGACAACTGGTAATTTTGACTACTTCTAAACTTGTCTGTATGGGAAAAATCTCAATAAACAAGATCAAATGACAAACCAGGAAAAATATTTGAGGCTAAAAATCAAAAAACGTTAGTTTCTCGAAAGACAGCTCAATAGAAAAGTAGGTATAGAATAGGAATAGGCAGTTCACAGAAATATAAATACTTGAAAAGATAGCCAATTTCTTTTTTTTTTTTTTTGAGACAGAGTCTCACTCTGTTGCCCGGGCTAGAGTGAGTGCCATGGCATCAGCCTAGCTCACAGCAACCTCAAACCCCTGGGCTTAAGCGATCCTACTGCCTCAGCCTCCCGAGTAGCTGGGACTACAGGCATGCGCCACCATGCCCGGCTAATTTTTTCCATATATTTTTAGTTGGCCAGATAATATGTTTCTATTTTTTTAGTAGAGACGGGGTCTTGCTCTTGCTCAAGCTGCTCTCGAACTCCTGACCTTGAGCGATCCACCCGCATTGGCCTCCCAGAGTGCTAGGATTACAGGCGTGAGCCACTGCGCCCGGCAGATAGCCAATTTCTTAATAAGACAGCATATCGTACTGAGAGAGGCTTCGAGGAAACAAGCATCCACAAACATGGCTAGTGAAAGCACATACACTCAACTGAGCAGATATGATACCATGGCTGTACTCATACACATGTGAAATGATATATGCACAAGGTTGGATTTTTTTTTTTTTTTTTGAGAGACTAGATCTTGCTCTGTCACTTAGGCTGATCACTTAGGCCCAATCATAGCTCACCGCAACCTCCAATTCTTGGGCTTAAGCAATTCTCCCACCTCAGCCTTCCAAAGTGCTGGAATTACAGATCTATGCCATTAGGCCAGCTAACTTCTTTAAAAATTTTTTTTGTAGAGACATGGTCATGCTATGTTGCCCAGAATGGTCTCAAACTCCTGGGCTCAAGCGATCCTCCTGCATTGGCCTCCCTAAGTGCTGGGATTACAGGCATAAGCCACCCACTGTGCCCAGCCAACAAGATTGTATTTTTTAATAGAAAAAGATAATCTATTAATAGGGGCCTAGTTAAATATGGTACATCCACACAAAGGAATACCTTAAAATATAAGAATGAGAAAGTACTTCACATATGAATATGGAAAGGTCTCCAAAATATATTTTTGAAATTTAAAAAGCAAGGTATAGAACAGTATACACATTACCATTTGTTTAAAAATATATTTGTTTTGTTTATATAACCATAACATATCTCTGGAAGGATACACAGATACTGATAACACGTGTGTCTGGAGGAAAGGGACCTGGACTGAATGGTAGATTTTATTGTATGTACTTCCTTTGTTTCACCATTTGAATTTTGTCAATGCATTACTATGTAAAAATTAAAATAATAAGGAAATGTTTTTAAGTGAGAACTTATAAGAAATATATTTGGTTATTCTTAAAAATAAAACTTAGCTTATATAAGTTACTATATACTACTATGGTCATATAATTATATTGTAACTATATAAGTTATTATATATTAAATACTTAGCTTATAGAATATTTTATGTTGCTACCAGTGATAGAAATGCTATTTTAGAAAAAGCATAACACTTACAAAGAGATGGTTCTTTTTGTATCATTTTTGATATTTATAAAGTATTCCTTAAGAATACTATATGAGTAGGAATTCCTAAGTATTTAAGAAAATGATTTCATTAAGCAACTATTTCAGTGTATGTGACAAAAACATTAAATATCGCTTCTCTTCTTTTTGCTTTTACCATAACAGAATATGTACATACCTGTGCTGAGAGGAGAACAAATTTCTTTGGAGGTAACATGTGTTGTTGTACAACAACTGGTGAGTCAGTTATTGGAATATGATCCTTATTTAAGGGTGTAATTATCTTATCTACTTTCAATTCATCTATTGCAGAAAGAGCCCAAGAATGACCATCAACACGGGTTGTCATCTATGTAAAAGAATTAATTTTTTTAATTATCTTATTGAAGTTACATAAAGCAAAAACTTCTAGAAGAAAAAAATATAGATTTAATTGCTAAATAAATGTAGATTTAATAAATAATACATTAACATTAATATTCCAAAAAGTATGTATTTAATTTTCTATTATCTTTTGCTTTTAATCAGGCATCTTCTATACTATTAACAATAAATAATCTTTTCATACTAGAGGACAAAGGCAAACTTTTCTTAAGATAAACTATAAACACTATCTACTAGAACTATAATTCTCTTAACCAAAGAATAAATATTCTACCATCTTCCCAGGATAGATTAATCTATACTGGTAGGTTCAGTGCTTATATTTTACTGACATGTAGATTTTTTTTTACTTTTTTGTTTTTGTTTTTTTTGAGACAGTCTTGCTGTCACGTGGGCTAGAGTGCAGTGGCATCATCACAGCTCACTGAAACCTCAAACTCCTGGGCTCAAGTGATTTTCCTGCCTGAGCCTCCGAAGGAGCTGGGACCACAGGTGTGTACCACTATGCCCAGCTAATTTTTCTACTTCTGTAGAGATGGGGTCTTGCTATGTTGCTCAGGCTAATCTTGAACTCCTGGCCTCAAGTAATCCTCCTGCCTCGGCCTCCCAGAATGCTGGGATTATAGGCATGAGCCACTGCACCTGGCCACATGTAGATTTTTGTTCTCTTCTGAAATTATATTTGCTTTCCATGCTAAGATACTTTCTTTTAAAAAGTGCTTTAATACTCTAAAATACTTTATAATATGTTCACATGTCTAATACCTATCTGACAATTGTTACTATTTTGCCATATTTGCTTTCTCTCTTCCTATATATCTTTTGCTTTATTATACCATTTAAAAGTAAGTGACATTTCATATATCATCCCTAAATACTTTTGCATGCATCTTCTAAAAATAATAATGGTCTCATACATAACCATGATACCATTATAGCATTTAAGAATGTTAACAATCCCCTAATATAATCTAATGTCCAGGCAATACAAAATTTCCCGTATTGTCTCAATGTCTTTTACAGTTATTTGTGGAAATCTAGAATTTAATCAAAGTTTATATATTATATTTCATAGTGTTTTTTTAAAAAAATAAAAGTCTATATTTATTTGAGAAGAAGTCAGGTATTATACAAATGAAATGATGACATATAGCATTTGGTTAAAAAAAGAAAGTTAACATTTATTGAGTGTTTATTATGTGTGAGGCAGTGTTCTGAGTGCCTTGCACACATGAACTTAAATTTAATTCCATAACTCCACAGATGTAGGTACTATTGTAACCCTCACAGATGAGGAAATGGAGGGCCAAAAACATATTAAGTCCTCTTCTCCAAAGGTTTGAGCAGGTAGAGCCGGGATTCAAACTTGTACCCCTCCAACACTGCATCCCAGTCAGGACAGAGTTTATATGTTACTAAGTTCTGAATCTTCACAGTTCATAGCAAAGCTCACAGTATGTGCTCCGTCAAGTTCAAAGAATAAAGGCAAGAACAAGAAAGGCACTCCTTACCTCCTTATCTACCTCCTGTCCATACTCCACCTCCTTGAACTGTGTCAGAAACTTCACAGAGCTCATGGAAACCATACTCCTATCCCTGGAAGTTAGGTTTTTATTCCTCCTACTTACACCTTTTTCCACTCCCATAACTGGAAGGGCTCAAGTTTGAGAATTAACAAAAAGTAGCCAGTGACAGCTGGAACCAAAAATGCCTGTGAAAAGATGGCTTCAAACAGACCGTATCAGACATTCACACCTCAGTAGAGGTTGGTTTGTCTGGTTTGATCAGCAGTCTCTATGGGCTCTGCAGGAATATCTAGGAGGACAGATACGGGTGGGCAGAGGACACCAAAGGGAAGAAGAGAGATGGCCTCCCCTTAGCACCTCATGGGCCGGGGGCTAGGATGGGTGGCCTGCAGGGTTGGACGGGGAGCCCAGTGGGTGAGTTCATGGCAGCCTTGTCCCTTACCCAGGAAGACTACATCAACTTCATGAAGTATGTGGTGGTCTTTGCTTCTAAAAGACAACTGTATGTAAATTTGTATATGTAGGGAAGAATAATGAAATAAAATAGAAAAAAATGCTGGAATTCTCTCATATGAGTTCAATTTATCAAACTTTTGTGTATGCTTGGAAATGTCTATAATTAAAAAAAAAAACACTCTAAAATTTAGGCAAAATTACAAAAAAGATTGTCAGAATAAAATTCAAAGTCAGAACTATAATGGACAGCCTCATAATTAAATAACTAAAAAAAAACTATATTTAAATGAGACAATGATCACTTGAGAAAAGATACATGTATTTTTAGGAACGTTACAGAAAACATTCTTAAAGGGTTTCAATGTTTTACTTAAGGATGTTTTTAGTGATTACCATTACTTCTAATGTGAAAGAGAAAAAACAAAAAATTAACTGGACACATTTCTTCTCAATAGGATTTCTAAAGATAAAATATTATAGAAGCAAACAGCAATAAAGCAGAAGATAAAGTTTCTTACCACAATATTCTTCATTCAAAATTATAAAAACATTTCTTTAGTATTCTCAGGATAAAATTACCTGGGTTTCCATCATTGGCTTTTGGAAAGGAAAAGTATCATGATTGACACACCACAAAATGTCATTATCCTCATTTTCTGAGGCTGCCATCAGTAGAATACCTAAAAGTTTAATACATAAAATTTTATTACATGATGTCAAATAACATGCATCCCCAAATAACTTTAATAAAAATTATTAACACTAATACATATATACATAACATTAATCTTTATAAGAAAACAATTTATAAAACAAAATAAAAATAAATTACCTGAAAGAACATATAATTATTTGCAGGGTACAGTCATTAAGTCCTCTTGATCTTATACTGTATTTCTTTCATGTAAACATTTATTTTTTTCCACATTTTAGCATTTCTGAATTTAGGATATACCTTACATTCAATGGCTTTATCAACTTAATTATTAATTTAAAAAAACCTACTTACTATATAAAAAAAGCCATGACTTACAACCAACAGTAGCTACTATTCACTGAAATAGAGTTTATGCACTGATTGGTTCAAACACACCGTGAATAAAAGTGATGAAGATGCTGGTGGAATGGCAGAAATAAATGTACTATAAAAACAATGACCTCAATATATCTAGCTGATATTACAGTTTGATTTTAAAATATATTCTCCTATGCTCAAATTCAGCTCCTCCTGCTCATTTGCTCCCTTTACACCGGCTTTAGTGGTATCAGTTTTGAGTCCATTGTATGATTTTAGGTGAAGGGATCACAATTAATTAATTAATAAAGTATGTAACTGGCTTGTAAAAAATTAGTTTATATCAAAGTGTCAGAAGACGTTTCCTTAATGTTAACACATAGAAGTTTGAAAACTTATTCCTTCTCAGGTCTGAGGTAGGAAAAAAAGAAAGAAGTTTGAAAACTACAATTTAAGCTGGTTATGGTGGTGCATACCTGTAATTCCAGCTACTCAGGAGGCTGAGGCGGGAGGATCACCTGAGCCCAGGAGTTTGAGTCCAGCCTGGGCAACATAGCAAGACCCTACTTCTTAATATTAAAAACAAACAAACAAAAACCCTAACTACAATTTCATTCCACTGGTACATAATTAAAACCACAGTATCTTTTCCTGAATACACTTTTAGCTTTGAAACTTAATTTTATTTGCAATAACATCAAAAAACTAAAAATTACTTAAGAAATTAACAGAAGAAGTGCAAGACTTGTACAGTGTACACCCATCAGTGAAAAACATTAAAGGTCTAAATAAATGGAAAGATTTACTGTATTCATGGATTTGAAGACTTAATATAGCTAAGATGGCAGTATTACCTAAAGTGATTTACAGATTCAACTATCAAAATACTACCTGCCTGTTTTTGCAGAAATTGACAAGCTGATCCTGAAATCTATATGGAAATACAAGAGACTCAGAATAGTCAAATCATTTTTTAAAAAAAGATCAAAGTTAGAAGAGTCACACTTACCAATTTCAAAACTTACCAGGAAACAACAGTAATCAAGACTGTGTGTTACTGGCATAAGGACAGATAGACATAGAGACCAATGTAATGGAATCGAGAATCCAGAACCCATACATTTATGGGCAATTCATTTTAGTCAGTATTGCCAAAATAATTCAATAGGGAAAGAATAGTCTCTTCCACAACTGGTGTTCAGAAAACTGGATATCCACATGGAAAAAGAATGAAGAAGACCCCTACCTCATACAATATATAAAAATTAACTCAAAATAGATTAAAAACCTAAATGTTAAGAGTGAAAACTATAAAGCTCATAGAGGAAAAGAAGAGTAGATCTTTATGACCCTGGGTTAAAGAACAGCTTCTTAGACATGAACACAAAACATAGTAAAAAAAAGAAAAAAAAAACATAAATTGGACTTCATCAAAATTTATAACTTTTGTGTTTCAAGGAACACCCTCAGAAAATGAAAAGACAACCCACACAACTGCAGAAAATATTTGTAAATCTTATACCTGATAAGGTACTTATGTCTACAATATACACAAAGAACTCCTACAATTCAATAATAAAAAGATGAATTTTTAAGAAGACAAAGGACTTGAACAATTAGTTTTCCAAAGATGATATACGAATGGCTAAAAATCACATGAAAAGATGCTCAGTATCATTTAGCCATTAGGTAAAGAATATCAAAATCACAATGAGATACCACTTCACATCCACTAGGATGGATGTAAAAAGACAGAAAACAAGTGTTGACAAGCATGTGGCAAAACTAGAACCCTTACACAGTTAAGAATGTAAAATGGTCTAGTTGCTTTGTAAAATAATCTGGCAGTTCCTCAAAGGTAAAACATAAGAGTTATTACATGTTCTAGCAATTCTAATCCTAGGTATATATACCCAAAAGAAATGAAAACATGTATCAATAAAAAACTTGTACAAAAGGATTCTTAGCAGCATTATTCCTAACAGTCAAAAAGCAGAAACAACCCACCAAATGATGAATGCCCACCAAATGATGAATGGATAAAATGTGTTACCTTCACACAATGAAATGTTATTCAGCAATAAAAAGAAACAAAGTACTAATACATGCTATACCATAGATAAATGAACTTTGAAAGCATTACACTAAGTGAAAGTCAAAGCTGATCACATATTGCATAATTCCATTTATATGAAACATCTAAAACAGGCAAATTCATGAAGAAAGTAGATGAGTGATTTCCCAGTGCTGGTGGGTATGAGGTTTCTTTCTGGAGTAAACAAAATATTCTTGAATTAGACAATGGTGATGATTGTATAATTCTGTGAATAAAGTTAAAACCACTGAATTGTACATTTTAAAAGGCTGAACTTTATAGTATGTGAATTATATCTCAATAAAGCTATTATTTATTTGAAAGGTTTTTTTTTTAGAGACAGGGTCTCATTCTGTAGCCCAGGCGGGGGTGCAGTGGCCCAGTCATAGCTCACTGCAGCCTCAAACTCCTGGGCTCAAGCAATCCTCCTATGTCAGCCTCTCTAGTAGCTAGGACCACAGGCACGTGCCACCACATCTGGTTAATTTTTTTAAAAATAGAGACGGGGTCTCACTATGTTGCCCAGGCTGGTCTCAAGCTCCTGGTCTCAAGTGATCCTCCCATCTCAGCCTTCCAAAATGCTAGGATTACAGGCATGAGCCACCATGCCTGGCCTAAAGTTGTTATTTAAAAATACTATGAAGGTACATGATACTAGGTATTTGAAAAAATTCTATTTGTAAAGGAAAGTTTCATTTGGGTATAGAAAAATGAAATGTTAGAAGAGACAGAACAAGCACAGAAAAGGCTTTAAAATGATTAGAAAATGAAAACAAATGTTATAGAAATGCTATTCCATAATGGGAAAAAATACATACAAATTTTTCTAGTTCTGATGGTTAACTAGAATTTTATTTTTAAAACTTAATTATGAATCCTAAAGAGTTTGTCATCAAGATTTTGTATTGTTGCATGCAAAACTTTCCATATCCATAAAGACACTGTCACAGCAGACATGAAATCAGAAAAGTCATTTGAGCTTTCCTAATTATTCTAAGAGAGTTCAGAGTGTATGTAGTACACTGGAGATAATACTGACTTTGACAAGTGAGTTCATATACAAAGTTAATAACATGCTAAAATTAAAACTAAAAAATTACTATCATTTTTATATCCATAACAACTGAAAATGCTCAAAATATAATGTGAATATATAAAAAAGAGTACCTAGATAAAAACCAAACATTCTAAACTTTATTGGATAATTTGTTTAGAGTATTTTCAAATGCCTCAACATGTCTTATAATTTTAAGAACTTACCTTTACTATAAAGAGCTTTATGTACTTTGGAAGGCTTTTCCACTGTTGAAGATGCTGAGAATCCAGGAGGTAATCGGACGTGAACCAGCGTCAGTGTATTAGGCCGTGCCAATGGCTGTCTGAATGGACAAGTGCTGAAATATAACCTAATACCTGATGATGAGGTAAACCATGCATCAATAACAGAAAATAAAGGATTTGAGATACATGTTTTTTTTGAAACAATTCCATCAAGAAACACAACTGTGTTAAAACCATATATCACTCTCCTGACTGATCTTAAATTACCAACTGGACTACTAGCTGAAACAGATATCTAAGAAAATATCACTCAGAATTGAGAGGTGAATCAACATATTTCAGTGGAAAGAACTTGCAATAAGAAGCCAAAGGGACCTATGTTCCAATTCTGTCACCAAATGTGAGCTACTTTACCTTTCAGGTCTGGTTTTACATCTATAAAATGAGGAAATAGAGAAATCATCTAATTTTTAAAATCTTTAATTTTATGATTAATATGGCTTGATAATTGATATGAAGCAAAAACATATTTCTAATCATAAATTTCCAAATCTGAAGATCATGAAAAGTTGTAACAACTATAGCAGATATATAAGTAAAATAACATACCTGTATGTGTGACAGCTAATAACTGACAGTCCAGTGATTCAGAATTTTCAATCACTGCTATTTGAACAATTGGCTTAAAAACAGAACGATCAATGGTCCTAAAATAAAGGAGAAAAACTAAAGTGTTTTTTTAAAATGTGTACACTAAATTATAATGAACATTTTCCATTAGCATTTTTACATGTCTAAATATGCTAAAATAATTTAAGACTAACTTCTTAGGAAAGCAAAATAACAGTATCAAGAACGGCAAAAACTCCTAAATGCATACTGTCTATGTTAATACTGTTAAGAGTAACCCTATTTTGAAACAAAGATCCTTTAGAAAGGCTAAAACCATTGGGTAAATGGCTGGTGGGGAACTAAGTGTTCTCAAAGCATAAAATTATCATTGTCAAGATTACTACTAATTAACAAGGGGAAAATGGGCCTTTTTAATGTAGATATTTGGCGAACATCAGCTTAACCAAGTGCTCAACAGTGGGAAAACTGATATTTGCCTCCTGATGTAATGCAGTAAATAGTTCACGTCACCTATGTAATACTGGCCAAAAAAAATTACTAAGAATCTAATTATAATGACAAAGATGAATTCAGATATTTGGGGTATTCTATAGATAACTCTCCTGCCCTTCTTTCTCAAATGTCAACATTATGAAAAAGAAAAGGCAACAAAGGGGCTGTTGTATATTAAAGAGACTAACGACCAATGCAATTGATAAACTCAAATTTTGACTGTATAGAAATGGAAAGAAAAACAGATAAAAATGATTTCTGAGACCACTGGGCAATTTTAATATAGACTGTATAATTAGCAGATAATATTACAGAATGTTAATTTTCTTAGGTGTGGTAATTGTAATGTGTTATGAAAGACACAAGTGGAAGCTGAAGAATTTAAGGATGAAAATCATGGTGGCTACAACTTATTATCAAATGGCTCATAAGAAAGACAGTGAACAAATGAGGCAAAATGTTAACAATTGGTGAATAAAGATAAAGGGTATAACAGTTTTTATCAGATTGTTCTTTTAATTTTTCTGTGGATTTGAGAAAGTTTCCAAAAGCAAATTAAGGTAAAAAACAAGAAACTGTGTTTGGAATTGTTGCCTTCAGAATTTTTTTTCACTGACAGGCAAAAATAAAATGTTGATTTTTCACTATGATATCTGATTGTAATAATTACCTAGACACATAGACACAAAAGCTGTGAAAATGTGACGCCTTTATTGTGGGAAGAAAATGTTTGCAGGTGACTAAAGCAGTTGAGATATAGGCAAATAGCAGTACAGAATATCTGAAGACTTGGCTTCTAGGTTGGGTTCAAGCACTTATTTAGGATCAGACCTAAATTAACATCCCTTAGTTTCACTCTCCTCATGAATAAAATGAGGATACTACAACTGTGAAATTCTATATTCTGTACTTGTGTCAATAATCAGACCAACTAAACTTGAACCATGTAGGCCTGTTAAAAGGGTTTGAGTAGTTATAAGAAGGGGAATTTTTAGACACATAGCTCCTGAGTCATGATACCTGTAATGTAATGCCTGTAATAGATCACCTAAAGTTTGACTTTAGGTTCTAAGGAAAAACACGTCAAGCTGTACTTTACACAGTAAAACCAGAATGCCATATGTTTCAAACCATCAAACATAAGAATAAAATAAAATAGCTAGCGTGGTGGCACTTGTTTGTAATCCCAGCTACTTGGGAGGCTGAGGCAGGAAGATCACTTTGAGCTAAGGAGTTTGAGATCAGCCTAGGAAACATAGGGACACCTTGTCTCAAAAGAAGAAGAAGAAAAAAAAAAAAAGAGTCTCTTGGAGTCTCTAGCAGCTGTTTCAAACATAAACATAATTTAATTTTTAGTATACTACATAGAAATAGTATAATTAAGCCTGCAAATGAAAGGTCTGAAAATAATTTAATATTACCTAGCAATGTTACCAGCAGCAGAGACAATAGCATTCTGTGAAACTGAGGCAACTCTGCTCATTCCTTGTCCATCTTGGCCCAAATCATAAACCTGTGAATAAAAAAATCATTCTCACTTAAACACAATTATATACTGTACACATATTATTAAATAAACTTTTCCTCTTTAGGGATCCTTTAATTTTACTACTGAATACAGGTTATCAAAACATTCAGAGATGAAATCTCATAACAAAAGACCACTCCCTAAGAAGTGGTCTGGAATAGTTTTTTTTAAAAGCATACAGGTCATAGGAAAAGTTTCAAAGTGACTGAATCTTATTCTTAAAAACAGGTATTTTTTAACCCTTAAATGGTAGCATAATATTAATATTTACCTGTATCACTCCTTTCTCAGATCGTGTATATAAAATATTTCTAGAATTATCAACTGCAATTTGAACAATAGGATCTAAAAGTAAGACCAAAAAAAAAAACAAAAAAACAAAAAAACCAAGGATTAACAAATTGAACACAGTAGCCAGTTAGAACAGATTAAAATCGCTGAATTAGAATTTTGCATTCAGGGGCTTCCTCTCTCTCACTTTGTAGTTAAGTCCTAGGATACTTGCATAAGGACCAGGCTGGAAAGCGTTTAGGTCAGACAACACATGAAAACAAAGATGTTAAATACTGTGAATGGGTTAAGAACAACGCAAATAAGTTATTCTGATCTCTAAATAAATTTTAAGCAAAACCAAAACCAAGTTCTAGATTATTTCTTTACTCAACAATATTTATTATATATATATACTAGAAACACAAAGAATAATTATACCTGGTCCTTCAAGAAACTTCCAATTAAGTTGATAATTTATTGTGTGAAAAGAAACAATTTAAAAATTCAGTGATATTAACACTTAGGTATATTTGTCTTATCCCATCAAAGCATTTTAAAATTATTTCACCTGTCTAAATCTCAGTTCATTAAAAATTCATATATGTTCATTTTATACTGGGAATCTGTTCTAGATCAGGCAAAACATGTATTAGATGTCTATGTCTAAATGCTTATCTCGCTCTCTCACACACATACATTTTGGTTTAAGTATGTAGAGCTGTTTTGGACATGTGTTCCAGTAAGCTACATTTATAGGAAATAAGTAACTCAAGAATGAAACTCATCCTTTCTCTATGTTTTATAATCCCTTCACCTTTAAGAGACCTTATAACAAATGCTATTTCATATGACAAACTGTTTCAATTAAGAATGACAATTTTGAAGAAAATGTTGAGGCAACGATGTGTTAAAAATTTGCCAAACTTACTGTTTTCTACTTACCATCTTCTGAGAATGTGAATTGTAGCAAGGAAGGAACAAGGAAAGAAAGTGGGCTCTTTGAGTGGTTTATTTTCCGACATCTTTGGCTAAACCAACCTGCTTCTGCCTTAAAGAAAAAAATAAAAGAAGACTTGTAAAGGTATATAATTCCCTCACAATAATTACTGTATAGCCACATTTATAAAAACCTTCAAATCTTCATGACATCCAGTGATGATAAATAAAGCAAGACATACTACTCAAAATTAAATACTAAGTTTGATCCATAATTAAAAATATCAGCAAACTACTGACAAGGAAAGACTGTCAAGATATATTGTTAAGTGAAAAGTCAATTGTGAAATAAAACATAATCAATAATCCAAGTAAAAACACACATTCCCAAAAACACACTATGTATTTGTATCCCTGTATACACACAAATACATGTATAGATATTTATATATACATATCTTTTAATGTATATATCATGTTCTACAAAGAAATACACAGAGTTGATAATGGCCTTTACCTCTGAGGACAGAACTATGTTTTGTAGGCATGGTGTCTCATCATGGAGGACTGCAGGGTCACTTGTATGCTCGAATATTTTCCATAAAAATATATTGATGTCCTTATATAATTAGAAAATAAAAACAAAAGCCTATCTTTCCCTACTCCATCAAGACAAAGGAAAAAAATGTTAATAAATGTCAGATTCCCCAGCTGTTCAGGAGGCTAACGCAGGAAGACTGCTTGAGCCCAGGAATCTGAGGTTATAGTGAACAATGATCGTGCCACTGCACTCCAGCATGGGTGACAGAGTGAGATCCTGTCCCTAAAATAAAAAATAAAATAAAATAAAAAAAGTCAGACTTACTTGGTATGCTACTTCATATAAACAGCCGTCCTTTCCAGCCAAGAAAATTCTGCCATTATCAGTGGAAGTTATTGTTAAAAGGTAAGTATTATCAGTGGGAAGAGAATATAAAGGATCTGGAAGTAACTGCATTCCACCAGACATACTGTCATTAAGAACTCCAGAACCTATTTTTTTTAAAAAAAGAATACATAAATCAGTTCATTAGCTTTTTTCTTACAGTTTAAAACAATCTTTACATTATCTTCATAATCGATATTCTTACTGAATTCTTATTGATATAGTCAAAAGCTTCTATAACATACATTCTTAAATTACTATAAGAAGTTTGATACAAATAATTTGATAATTCTAGTTACATAAAACCTGCTATATATGTATATGTGTAAGTGTATGTATGTATACACACACACACACACACACACACACGTATATTTAATGTAGTAAAACATCAAACAAAAAATTAACCCAAATTATAAAGTTTTGGAAAAGCACCTAAGGATTTCATAGCAGTAATCATTAATATGAATCACTGGAATTCAACATTTCACCCAAATTTGTTTTTAATTATAACATTAACTGGCCAAGATATTGTTGTTTTAAAAAACATAACATGTGGGTTGCCATACCTGTTTGCAAATTAGCATAGCTGAGTCCAAGAATTACTATATCTACAGGGGTCGCCAAAACCAGGAGGTGTCGTACATGAGGTTGAAAGATGCCTAAGGTAAAGCAGACACAGAGCAGGAATTATTTTCATAAAAAACATCCAGCACCTAAGCACTAACAGAATATGGTTATACCATTTAAATGAGCTATGGATTAAACAGTCTATGAAAAGTCTGAATCTAGTCAATTCTGATGTTAAAATATTACTATGTATGATCATTTAAGTAAGTAAATATTAGTAAAGAACCACCTTAGGAAACAGTCATTTCAATATTTAATGCTGTTTAAAACAGTATTATAGTTCCATCTTCACTCTCATTGCTTCATTTGACTAACCCTTAAAAATAAATAAATAAATAAATAAAACAGTGTAGTATTACAAAATACTTTAGCCTTATTGAAATATACAGACATATTTGTATATACATTTTCCTAGCATTCATCAACAAGTGTCTATCGAGAGATGGACAAAATGTGGCATATACATACAGTAGAATATTATTCAGCCTTAAAAAGGAAATTCTGATACATGCTACAACACAGATGAACCTTGAGGACATATGCTATATAAAATAACCTAGTCACAAAACAAGTATAGTACTGTATGATTCCATTTATAAGGAAACCTAGAGTAGTCAAATTTATAGAGACAAAAAGTAGAATGGCTGTTGCCAAGGACTGAGGGAAGGAGGGACAAGAGTCATTATTTGATGGGTACAGAGTTTCAGTTTTGTAAGACAAAAAGAATTCTGAACATGGATGGCAACAATGGCTACAAAACAGTGTGAATGTACTTAATACCACTGAACTGTACACTCAAAAATGATTAAGATGGCAAAGTTTGTGTCATGTGTATTTTACCACAATTAAAACACATGAATATTTTATTTCTGAAATGCGGTAAATTTAGATAATCTTAGGAAATAAAACTTAGACCTATAATATCCACTAGGGAAAACGCTAAGACATTGATTGGAGTCTAGAAGGATATTTATACATTTATGCACATCTTTCAGAGAAGAATGAATTCAGTGTCAGAGGAGACACTAAACAAAGGACAAAATTTATGTAAATTCATGCTAAGGTATTAATATTAAAATATGTGGAATGGCATAAGATGTTATGTAAAATTATCACTGTCATCGTGTTATGACATCCAAAAATAATGTCTCACTGATAGGAATAAAAGGAAATACACCTTACATTATGATTATGGACATCTCTTTATGTGTAAACATTTCACCTACTTAAGGTTTTTATGTCACAGAAAATAAAACAATGCTTATGTCATCACTTGGTGTTAATTTCATTGATGAACACACCAAGAAGCATAGAAGCTACAGCTTTGTGTATCAAGATTTAAGTGAACAAAGCTGAAGGGACTGACCTTCTACTTTAATGACCTCAAAATATTTCACAATAGATTTACAAAACTTAAACTTTATGAAAACTTAAAAGATTTTTCCTTAACAAAAACCCTACTGAAAGCATTTAGTCACAATGCTACACCAAAGAAATCACCTTTGACTACAGAAACCTTAGTGAAGTTGGAATTTTATAGATGGTGAAGCTGGCTTATGGGTTGGTGTAAAGGAAGATAAGCAAAGCAGTACCTCTGTTAAATTATGTCATCTCTAAAATTTCTCATAATCTATCTAAATATTTTGAAACAGGAGACAGTGGAATGGAAGCTATCTCCCTTCAAGATGTGACAGGACTGAATCGCTGACATTTCTCTCACTTCTGTCAACTCCCACTTCTTATCTATAAAGTACAAGCGCATTTGGAGATACTCCAAGTTTGGTTCCAGACCACTGCAATATATATTGCCAAGACACAGTGCCTAGAAAAGTTATATTTACACTGCACTGTAGTCATACTAAGTGTGCAACATTATGTCTCAAAAAACAATGTACATACTTTAATAAAAAAATACTTTATTGTTAAAAAATGTGACAATCATCTGAGTCTTTGGTGAGTCCTAATCTTTTTGCTGGTGAAGGGTCTGGCTTCAATACTGAAGGCTGCTGACTGATCAGGTGGTGGTTGCTAAAGGTTGCAGTGGCTGTGACAATTTCTTAAAATAAAACAACAATGAAGTCTGCTACATCAATTGACTCTTCCTTTCATGAAAGATTTCTCTGTAGCGTATGATGCCCTTTGACAGCATTTTATCAACAGCAGAATTTCTTTCAAAATTGGAGTCAATCCTCTCAAACCCTGCCATGGTTTTATCAACTAAGGTTATACAGTATTCTAAGTCCTTTGTTGTCACTTCAACAATGTCCACAGCCTCTTCGCCAAAAGTAGATTCGATCTCAAGAAACCACTTTTGTTTTTATGAGTTCAATTACGATCTATTATTTTCAGAGCCTGTAACAGTTGGTTAACAATGTTAGTGAAGCTGGTACAATCTGAAGCCCATCCCAACTCCCTCTTTAGGCATTCAACCAACAGAATCTCTACAAAGAAGATCAGAGATCAATTGGAATCTGTCTCAATGTGTGGGGGGGAAGAGGCCTTCTCCCCACATCCTTTTTCCAATAAGACTGTTTTAAAGCTAAATGCAATTCAAACTCATGACATTCTAGTCATCTCTAATACCACTGATTCCCTCCCCAACCCCTGAATAGGAAGCCAAGGTAAGGTGATATTGACTCTTATTATGAAAAACGTGACTTCAACTCAATGGAGCAATGATAGTAAGGAGGCTGGCACCATAGAGTGGAGACGAGCAGGCACTGAGACAAGCCTGTCTAGAATCAATCAAGTCAGCCCTAGCTCCTGGGATGGGGCATTCCTTTGAGACTCCCATTTCCGTAGCATTAGATAAGGGAGCAACTTGTGATGATTCATTACTCCCTGCCCCACAGATTAACACATGATAAACCCAGAAAGTCTTACCTTCAAAATACAACATGCTACCTCATAAGAAATATTCCATACAGCCATCTTCTATGCCAGTACCCACTCCCTCCTCCTAATACCCAGGGCTGCCAGCCTTGAGTGGCATATCCAACACTGATTTGATACTCCTGACTCATGAAATTATTATTTTTTAAAAATTATAATAAAAGCTAGACTATCATAGTAAAACAAGGAAGAAACTCAGTGGACACGCCCCTCCCTCATCCTGCAGAGCCCACCCATTCCCACTCCTGCTAGCCTGGGAAACCTACACTACAACATTCCAACACTGACTTGGGGGTGGCCCAAGGGAAGCTGCCTGAAGTGCTTTCCTGTGATTCCCAGACCAGCCACCATCAGTGGGAACTGGGGGAACTTCTTCCCTGAGGAAGAGCAGGGACAAAACTCCCCCAGTTAATCTCAAGGGCCAGAGGTAGTTCTGGGAGGTTTAGCTTATATACTGTAGCCAAGCCTGAGTCCAGTGCCCACTCCCACTAGTACCTAAGTCCTTGCTTTAAATAGTAGCAGCCTCAATACTGCAGAACCTCCTAGGGGTGACAAGCACCTAGCACTCTGTCCCACAACTTAGAACAGGTTTGCTTTTTCTTTTTCTTCCTTCTTTTCCTTCCCCCATCTCTCTCTCTCTCTCTCTCTCTCTCTCTCATCTTAAACCTCGCTTCAAGTATAAAGGTTTGCCTTTTCTTACCTTTTTTTTTTTTAAATTAAAAGCCGAGGTAGGCCATGGGATAATAAAACCCTACCTAGAATGGCAGTATTTTGGCCTAATATAGCAGTAGAGTAAAAGTCTACAGGAGTTGAAAAAAATAATAAAAATAAAGTAACTGATGAAGTTGAATAAATTAAAGATATGAATTATCCCACGAAGACCTTTCCTTCCCAGGCTGTCTTTGATATTTGTTTGGCCAGCAGCATTTCTGTCTGTGCTACTTTTTTCTATTCCCCTCCTCATGACAGAAGGCTAGAACCCAATAAGGCCCCAGCTGCTTCATCCCACTGTGGGTAGAACAGCTTGACGTAGTGCTCTGAACTGCACCATGGCATGTGACAACCTTCAAAGATAGTCCTGACACGGAAGGATGTCTTACAGGGACAGAAAAGGCACAACCGGCACGATGCCCTGGGCTCCAACCCTGGGAGTATAGGAGGAAGAAACCACTTTCTTTGCTCATCCATAAGAAGTACCTTCTTATCTGTTCAAGTTTCAGCATGAGACTTCAGCAATTCAGTCTCATCAATAGGCTCCACTTCTAATTCTAGTTCTCTTGCTATTTTTTGTTTTTTTTACCTCCTACTCTTTTCTCTTGCTATTTCCACTGCACTGCAGTGAGTTCCTCCACTGAAGTCTTAAAGCTCTCAAAGTCATCCACGAAGGTTGGAATGAACTTCTTCCAAACTCCTATTAATGTTGATATTTTGACCTCCTCCCATGAATCATGAATATTTTAATGGCATGTAGAATGGTAAATCTTTTCTAGATTTTCAAATTACTTTGCCCAGATCCATCAGAGGAATAAGTATGGGAGCTATAGCCTCATAAAATGTATTTTTTAAGACTTGAAAGTTGAAATGACTTCTTGATCCATGGGCTGCAGAATAGATATTGTGCTATCAGGCATGAAAATATTAATCTCCTTGTGTATCTCTATGAAAGCTCTTGGGTGACTAGGTGTATTATAAATGAGTGGTAATATTTTGAAAGGAACCTTTTTTCTGAGCAGCAGGTCTCAACAGTGGGCTTAAACTATTCAGTAAACCATGCTATAAACAGATATGTTATCATTCAGGCTTTGTTGTTCTACTTATAGAGCACAGGCAGAGTAGATTTAGCATAACTCTTAAGGGCTCTAGGATTTTCAGAATGGCCATTGAGTATTGGCTTCAACTTAAAAGTCATCGGCTGCATTAACCCCTAAGAAGACGGTTATCCTGTCCTTTGAAGCTTTGAAGCCAGGCATTGACTTCTCTAAGTATGAAAGTCCTAGAGGCATATTCTTTTGATTCAAGGCTATTTTGTCTACACTGAAAATTGTTGTTTAGTGTAATTCATCAATGATCTTAGCTAGTTCTGGATAACTTGCTGCAGCTCCTGTATCAGTACTTGCTGCTTCACCTTGTACTTTTAAGTTATAGAGATGGCTTCTTTCTTTGAACCTCATGAACCAACCCGTTAACTTCCAACTTTTCTTCTATAGCTTCCTCATCTCTTTCGGCCTTCACAGAGTTGAAGATTTAGGGCCTTGCCCTGGATTAGGCTTTTGCGTAAGGGAATATTGTGGCTGGTTTGAGCTATCCAGACGATTCGAACTTCCTCCATATCAGTAATAAGGCTGATATTACTGATATGAGTAATTACTAATATTACTGACATGAGTATTACTGATATTACTCCATATCAGTAATAAGGTTTTGTTTTTTTATCATTCATGTGTTCACTGCAGTAGCACTTTTTTCTCTTTTTTAAGAGATAGGGTCTCGCTCTGTCACCCAGGCTGGAGCACAGTGTCACGATCATAGCTCACTGCAAACTCCAACTCCTGAGCTCAAGTGATCATCCCACCTCCACCTCTCCAGTACCTAGGACTACAGGCATATGCCACCACACCAGGCTAATTTTTAAAAATAGAGACGGGGTCTTACTATGTTGCTCAGGCTGGACTCAAACTCTTGGCCTCAAGCGATCCTCCTGCCTTGGCCTTTCAAAGTGTGGGGATTACAGGCATGAGCCATTATGCCCAGCCTGGAGTAGCGCTTTTAATTTACTTCAAGAGGTTTTCCTTTACATTCAAAACATGGCTAAATATTTGGCACAAGAGGCCTAGATTTTGGTCTTTATCGGCTTTTGACTTTACCTTCCTCAGTAAGGTTAATCATTTATAGCTTTTGATGAAAAGAAAGTAAAAGACCTATGATTCTTTCTTTCACACGAACACTTAGAAGCCACTATAGGGTTATTAATTGGTCTAATTTCAATATTGTTGTGTCTCAGGGAATAGGGAGGCCCAAGGAGAGGAAGAGAGAGGGGAGAATAGCTGGGCGGTAGAATTATCAGAACATACCCAACATTTATCAATTAAGGTCACTACCTTACATGATCACATGGTTCACAGCACCCCAAAACAATTACAATAGTAACATCAAAAATTAAGGATTATCATAAAAGATATGACACTAAAACAAAAAAGTTTGAAATATTGTGAGAATTACAATAATGTGACAGAGACAGAAAGTAAGCATGCACTACCGGAAAAATGGCACTCACAGACTTGCTCAATGCAGGGTCACCACAAATCTTCTTTTTTAAAAAATGCAGTATTAGCAAAGCACAATATGATGAGGTATGCCTGTACACATCTTATGAGCACCATTTAGAAACTGCCATAGTTGTTTAGGTCTTTGAAATGGTGTAAAGTTTCATTGGTTAATCAAATTTTGAAAGAAAAAGTTTGGTACTTCTGTACAAATAGAACTTATAATGCTTTACAACACATCTGTTTTTGCTGCTATGATGAAGAAACTCAATAGAACCCTAACTCACTGCATTTTATCAAGGCATGGTTTGGCACCAAACACTTGGCCATGGCACCTTCAACTTCCAAGACAACTACAATGGCAATATGAACCAGTACCTTTTCCAGAGATTTTGTTCAGAAAAAGAAAAATATAAAGACCTCTTCTACTGGGGAGTTCATTGGCTTTCCAGAAATAGTTGATTAAACTTGAGCCAGGAGGTTTACTCTTTTGGAGAGACAGGAAGACCATTCTAAAAACAACTTGCAGGAGGGAATTTATACATAATTTGACTTAGGTAGCAGTTTTACTGGGCCATACAGATAAGGTAAATTGTTTGACGCATAATCACATAATCACTATAATGAATGCTGCCCCAAAATGATAAACTCTTTGGCTAAGTTACATCTCTGAAAGAGAAGGGTAAAGCTGAACAACTATATGAATCTTTCAGTATATGAGGGACACTTTTTTGTACTCAAAAAGAGTAAATAAGCCTTGTCAATTTTTCTGGAAGCAAAAATCTGCAAATGCTAGGAAACACTGAGGAATTTTCGTGTTTTGTTCAAACAATTATAAAGTTGAAACATGAATTCATAAATTTATTGCTTACATGAAAGCATCAATAAAGCAGACTCTTGCCAAAAAGCTTATTTGACTTGGAAAAAGATGACTTTATTTAGCTGAATAATAATATTCCCTTGCAAAAGGCAAAGTAAGATATGGACTCTGTTACTTATATTTTTGAGAGTCAGAATTTTCAACACTTGTTAGTGGCAAAGGTCAGAATTGTTTCACCCTTCACCCTAAAGACTGCCATAGTTTCAATTTTGCATTAAAATTTACATTTGAGTAGAATAAAATTTTACTATTTGTTCCAGATAGACAGTTTATATTTACTACAATAGGGGGCAGGAATAGCCATTGACCCTTTTTTTTTTTTTTTGAGACAGAGTCTCACTCTGTTGCCTGGGCGAGTACCATGGCGTCAGCCTAGCTCACAGCAACCTCAAACTCCTGGGCTAAAGCAATCCTCCTGCCTCAGCCTCCCGAGTAGCTGGGACTACAGGCATGCGCCACCATGCCTGGCTAATTTTTTCTATATATATTTTTAGTTGTCCATATAATTTCTTTCTATTTTTAGTAGAGATGGGGTCTCGCTCTTGCTCAGACTAGTCTCGAACTCCTGAGCTCAAATGATCTACCGGCTTCGGCCTCCCAGAGTGCTAGGATTACAGGCGTGAGCCACCGCGCCCGGCCCACCATTTACCTTTATGTCGATAAACTTTTACATGAAGAAACAAGACACAGATATATACAACTGGGTAAAGACTGCTTTCAGACTCTATATAAAGAAAACACATTTTCTTTTTCTTTTATTTTTTTGCTTCACCCCAAACTCTATCCTAGCACAAGTATATTTTCAGTATAACCAAATAAACAATGTATAAAAATGCATATTACTACTTATGTGAATACTTATACTTTCAAAATGTTGTGACCTCAAAATTTTTATTTAGGTCTTGCAAAAATGTGAATTTTCTCTATTATCTCCTCTTGTAGAAAGGTGTATTTAGGGTTTTGTATTTTAAATTTAAGTCAGTCAATTCTGTCAGTAACTCTATAAAAGATGTGGCAGTATAAAGTCTAAATTAAGTTAAACAATACTTGTAATTTCTCTAAGATTTATTCAGGTCCATAGGCTGTCAAGACTACAAAAAAAGCAGAGATAAAAATGTTTTTTACATTAAATTCAATAATTCTTGAAAAAAATCTATAATGCAAAAAACTTCAGGTACATGAAGTAGTTAAAAGTAAGCAAAATAAAATAGAAAGACTTATTATAGTTTAACATTACAAAAAAAAAAATTTTTGTTTTTAATTGACACAAGGTCTCATTCTGTCACCCAGGCTGGAGTGCAGTGGCATCATCATAGCTCTTTGCAACCTCAAATTCCTGGGCTCAAGTGATCCTCTTGCCTCAGCCTCCCAAGCAGATGGGACTACAGGGGTGTGCTGGCATGCCCAGCTCATTTTTGTATTTTTTTGTAGAGACAGGGTCTCACTCTTGCACAAGCTGTCTTCAACTCATGTCAAGCAATCAATCCTCTGGCCTCAGCCTCCCAAACTGCTAGGATGACAGGCTTGAGCCACCGTGCCCAGCTTCAAAAAAAAGTTTTTTTAGAGATGGGGTCTCACTATGTTGCCCAGGCTAGAGTACAATGGCTATTCCCAGGCACAATCATAGTGCACTACAGCCTCAAATTCCTGGCCTCAAATGATCCTTCTGCCTGAGCCTCCTGAACAGCTGGGACTACAGGCTCTTGCCAGCACACCTGGTTTAACATAACATCTTAAAACGTAGGCTCATTTACACTATTAAAGTGAGTAAACAGTTAAATATTCTTAATCACTTTATATATTTCCAGTTAGAAATAATTCAGAATAAAATTTCAATAGGAAATTCAACTACCTAAAATGTGTTATCATTCAGTACTAAGAATCTATGTATATATAAACATAATCTCATCCTTACATTTTTGTTTCTTTCCTTTTTTAAAATATTTTTATTTCTTACCAGGTTTTGGTTTCACAAGCCCCACAGCAAGAATAGTCTCACTAAGTCCATCGAAATAGGCAAGGTCTCCTCTGTTAATAAATGAAGAAAAACACATTATACATGTAAAGAAAACAAAGTTCTTTTCATACAATGCTCTTTATCAGTGAGATAAAATTAGACACAGATGAAAGCCAAATATATTGCTATAAAATGAGAAGAAAGAAAAGAAATAGACACTGAATATAACAAAAAAACAAACCAGCCAATAGAATTGTTTCAGTTCCAGGACCCATGAACAAAGACCTGCCTAAGGCTAAGCATGAATTATTACAGAAAAACAGGGAATGCTGCTTCTCATTCCAACTCCCCCAACTGGGCTACAAGATCAATTATCACGTAACATCAATCTACTGCTGGGGTAGGGGCAAGAGGGTGGAGAGGACAATCTCAGAAGGATGGGCTCATAGGGAAAGCCTAAGGCTGAAGGTGGTATAGACATATCAAGAAAAAATCTCCAGTAACCCAACTTGCCCCCTAAGCACAAAGTAATTCTAAAGAAATTTAAAATCTGTGTTGCTCTGAGGGTAACTATAGCAACAACAAAACCCAAACTCAGCTCAACTTCTGACATGTAAAAAGTCAACTTCCCCCACAATAAAGGGCTACCTACTATACCTTACCAAACGTACCATTTCTAAGAATAAATGCTACTTACTACACAGTGCCTATTGTCCTACACATGATGTCTCGCTTCTAATAAAAAATTGTGAGATATAAGAAAGAAAAAGGCCAGATGCATTGGCTCATGCCTGTAATCCCACCACTTTGGAAGGCCAAGGCAGCAGGGTTGCTTGAAGCAAGGAGTTTGAGACCAGCCTTAGCAACATAGCAAGACCCTGTCTCTAAAAAAAATACAAAATTAGAAGGGCCTGTAGTCCCAGTTACTTAGGAAGCTGAGGCAGGAGGATCACTGGAGCCCAGGGGTTTAAGGATGCAGTGAGCTATGATGACGCCACTGTACCCTTGCCTGGGCAACAGAGCAAGATCCCATCTCAAAAAAAAAAAAAAAAAACCCAATAAGGTAAAAAACACCCCAGTGTCAAGAAACAAAGACAGAACCAGACTTAGCTATCAGTCCAAACTATTAGCAAGAAATTTAAGATAACTATGATCAATATATTACAATCTCTAATGGAAAAAATTATCTAATGGACACATGCATCAATAGGTAAAGAATTTCAGCAGAGAGATAAAAATTATAAGAAGCCAGTGAAAATGTTAGAAATAAAAAGTACAGAATAAAGACAAAGAATACCTTATAAGGATTTATCAGTAGATTTGACATAGCTGAGAAAATAATCAGTAAACCTGAAGTTACATTGATAGAAATTGTCCAAATTGAAACAAAGAGAAAAAGAGTAGAAAAACAAAAACAGAACAGAGTATCCAAAGTCAGTTAGATAACATGAAACAGTATAACAAAAGTGGAAATGAAAACTGTAAAAGAAGGGAGAGAATGGGGCAGAACAAATTAACAGCTGAAAATTTTTCCAAAAATATTGAAACGCATGAAACCAAAGATCAAAGAAGCCCAGAGACACCAAGCAGGATAAATACCAAGGAAAAAAATTCAATTTAGACTTTGAAGTAAGCTTCTAGTCATCCTGAAAGGACCACGCAAACAGGAAGAAAATATTTAAATGGTAACTTATGTGGACCATATTCTCCCATGTCATGGCATTACACAGGCCCCTTTGATAACTGGCACAGCCTCTTGAAGCTAAGTTGGGGGCTAAAAAATAAACAAGATTACCTTTCTATCATCCAGATGGAATTATGATTATAATTATATAATTATAATCTATAATTATAATCTATAATAGATTATATATATTATATAATAGATTATATAATAATCTATAATTATAATCTATAATTATAATAGAAAGCTAATTGAATAATTGAAATTAAGTCTAAAGTTTTTACAGAATTGAATTTGTGGAATAAAGATTTATACCCGGTACTTATGCCTCAATTATTTCCATAAGTACATTCTTCAAATAATTTTTCTTTAAATGAGTTGTAGTTTAAACATACAGTGCTATAGACCAAATGTTACTATCTTCCCAAAATTCATGTTAAATCCTAACTCCTGGCAGCTCATGCCTGTAATTTTAGCACTTTGGGAGGCTGAAGCGAGAGGATCACTTAAGGCCAGGAGATTGAGACCACCCTGGGCAATAGAGAGATCCCATCTTTACAAAACAAAAAAAAAATTAGCCAGGTGTGGCGGTGCACACCTGTAGTCCCAGCTACTCAGAACTATGATGACACTGCTGCACTGTAGTCCCAGTGACAGAGTGAGATGGTATCTCAAAAAGAGAGAGAGAGAGAGAAAAAAAAAAAAAAGGACCCAAAGAACTCCCTCATCCTTTCAGCCATGTGAGGATAGAGTGAAATGATGGTCATCTATGAACCTGATACTGGGCCCTCACCAGACCATGACAAATAAATTTCTGTTGTGTATAAACCACCTAATCTATAGTATTCTGTTACGGCAGCTCAAACTAACACATACAGTAAGGTTGGACTGTTGGTTCATGTGGGCAGGGACTACTTTTATCTCATTCAGTACTGTTTCTAGCACGAGAACAGTGCCAGATATACTGTTCTTATATATGATCAATAAATATCTGTTAAATGAATGAAAATGTTGGATGTGAATGGAAATTTAAAGTGAAAACTCTTTTTAAAGAAAATGATTATTCACACAATTTTTTTTTGCATTGGCTTCTCTTGAAGAGATATATACCGAAATAAAAAGGTTTTATTCTTAAGTTTAAAAATGAGTATGTTATTGTAACACAATAAACTGGGGCAACATTCAGGGTACAAGAACAAATCACAACCACACATCACTGTGATTATAACATTTCAACAATAAAAATGGCCATGATGATGTCTAGTAAAAAAACAAAAATGGTTTAAGTTACAAGCACAAGTTTTCATTTAGTTTCAATTTTGATTCAATGATACAGTATTTAATGCATGTATGCATTTTGAAAAAGCAAATTACTCAGGGGAAAGAGTAACATCTTAAGTCTGTGGGCCTTCTTATGGCTATCCTAAGTTCTCACCTAAGAATAATTGAGAACTGGAAGTAAAACAAAATTTATTTCTAAAAAGCCAAGAGGGAGATCATCAACTCAATATGCTTATTTAAGCAAGAGTGCCGTGGACCTTCACTCAGACTCTATTCTATACATTTAATTTACATATAAAGTCAAATTCACAAAATGAAAACAAAACTGTTAAGTCACTTCAAGGAAAACAGGTCTTAAAAATGTCAAATCATCTCTTGATGAATATCAACATAGTATCTTTACTACAAAACAAAGGCTAGGGAGCTAGACCCCGGCTACTCAAAGAGTGTACCTAAACTAGCTGCATCACCTGGGAGCTTGTTACAATGCAGACTCTTGGGCCTCACTCGGACTACTAAAAACACACTAAATCCACATTTTAACATCACAGATGACTGGTATATATTTTGAGAAGCACTGACCACACATTTGAGGCTTGAAAGATAAATCAGGCAGCTTCTAATGAGTAGAACACTGGCCACAATAAAGGGTATCTACTAATCGCACTAAAGCAATGCAGCCTTAAATACATACCCATCTTCATAGTTCCACATGAATATGTCACTATCAATCGTAAGCCAAGCTCTGCTGATAGGTGGGAACACGCCCATCATGCAGTTACACTGCATATCTGAGGTAGTATGGATGTAAGGTAGAAAGAGTTCAATCTCGTTTTTTTGAACTTTTTTCCATAGCCTTTTTTTTTTTTTTTTAAGCAAACCCATTCTTTGGTATCAATAGTTTTGTACTTGAAATTTATGATTAAGAAATTGTGTTCTGTCCACTCTTTAAAAGAACAAAGCACTCATATACTTAAATGTAGTTTAAATAAAACTCTAAAACGAACTCATATATAATACACTAACTAAACATAAAAGAAGGATTATAATAATGAAAATACCAATTGTAACATTTTTTTCAAATAAACACTAAGTAATAGGATACGTCCAAACTGTTCAACAAGTTCAGGTGGGAGAGGAACTCTCCTGATAGAACTGATCTCTGGAAGGTTGGGTACGGACAGCAAACCAGGTCCTTGTAGAGGATAATCCATATCTGACATGCCTGAAACAGTGGGATTATCTGCAAAAAATAAAATGAAGCATTTATTTATAATAATAATATACTGCTCATCAACTGGGCATATAGAATTGTTGAAACAAACAAACGGAAAAAAACCAAATTGTGTGTATGGTGGTTCTAAAAGCAGAGAGAATCAAGTACTTGTGACCTGATACAAAGTAGGTCTCAAATAGTCCATTGTTAAGGTGAGAGCAGTTATTGGTTTCAGCCTTGAAGGGAAAGTTACCTTTCACAAAGACTTGCTCCACAACAAAGGAAATGTTTAGTTTTAATAATTTAGTGTTTTTCTATTATTTTACTAATCTGAAATGGGAAAATACAAAACTTGCTTTGGGATTCAAAGAAAATAACAAGGGGCAGACAAAATACTGATGGGCAAAAACAGCTTATTGCCTTTCTTAAACCCTTTTTTGTTTTTTTAAGAGATAGAGTCTCAATCTGTTACCCAGGCTAGAGTGCAGGGGCACAATCATAGCTCACTGCAACTTCGAACTTCAGGGCTCACATCATCCTCCACAGTAGCTAGGACTATAGGCACACGCCACCATGCCCAACTAATTTTTTTAGAGGTTTGTTTTGTACAGATGGGGTGTCCCTATGTTGCCCAGGCTGGTCTCAAACTCCTATCCTCAAGCAATCCTCCCACCTCAGCCTCCCAAAGTGCTAGGGTTATAGGCGTGAGCCATCTGAACATTAAGTAAAATGATCCATACCTTTTCCCTTTAGATTTCTCCCCCAGATCAATAAGACAAATGCAAATAATACCACACAAGCAATATCTCGGTAGGGAGAAAAACCAGACGGCTCTATAATGTGTTCTCACTGGGCAACCTTTCTCTTGCTCTAAGACTCAGATCACTAAGGACAGGAGTAGGTTGGTCTACTCAGCCTGTCCCGGTCCTGAACAAGGTGTTCTTTAGACCTCTCTGATGACCTAATTATCCCAGGCACCTTTTCAAGTTCTCTCTACAGTACAAAGATTTTAGGGAAAACTGACACATAAACACAAATTTTATATGTATTATGGAAATTTAAAAAATCTACACAAGTAGGCCGGGCGCAGTGGCTCACGCCTGTAATCCTAGCACTCTGGGAGGCCGAGGCCGGTGGATCGCTCGAGGTCAGAAGTTCAAGACCAGCCTGAGCAAGAGCGAGACCCCCGTCTCTACTAAAAAGAGAAAGAAATTAGCTGGCCAACTAAAAATATATATAGAAAAAAAAATTAGCCGGGCATAGTGGTGCATGCCTGTAGTCCCAGCTACTCGGGAGGGTGAGGCAGAGGCAGAAGGATTGCTTTAGCCCAGGAGTTTGAGGTTGCTGTGAGCTAGGCTGACGCCACGGCACTCTAGCCGGGGCAACAGAGTGAGACTCTGTTTCAAAAAAAAAAAAAAAAAAATCTACACAAGTAGAGAGAAAAATACAATCAATTCCTAAGTACTGATTACCCAGCTTCAACAATTACCAATAAATTTGCCCAATCATGTTTCATTTATATTACCATTCAATCCTTACCCAACAGGTTCTTTATGAAGCAAATCCAGACGTCCCATTTAATCCTAAAACATAGTTTTAGGAGAACACTGCACATGTTAAATGGCAGTGCAAGCACAAAGTTAAAATGGAATAACCTCAGTGAGGATGGGAATGGTTAAGAAAGATTTCAAAGAGAAACCAAAGACTTTCACATGGAGTCTGGAAGAGTTTTGTCAGGCAAAGAACAACATTCCAAAAAACGATAAAGAGTAAAATAAAATTCTTAAGAGGGGCTTCTTATGGAAAATTGTTAAGTTTACTGTAACTGGACCAAAGGATGGAGAATAGGATGGAAAAGAAGGGGAAGAGATTAGGTTGAAGAGGGTAGGGATCAACTATGTAAGAGTAGGACCAGAGTGTATGGACTCTTTTTATATCGTATTTTCAAACCTAAGGAGGCCAAAGTGATGAATGTTCAACTTAATGGTTGCTAATAGGCCAATCAAGTCTCATAAGTCAAGCCATTGAAGGCCAGCACGGTGGCTCAGGCCTGTAATCCTAGCACTCTGGGAGGCCGAGGCAGGAGGATCACTCAAGGTCAGGAGTTCGAAACCAGCCTGAGCAAGAGCGAGACCCCGTCTCTACTAAAAATAGAAAGAAATTAGCCGGACAACTAAAAATACATAGAAAAAATTAGCCAGGCATGGTGGCGCATGCCTGTAGTCCCAGCTACTTGGGAGGCTGAGGCAGAAGGATTGCTTGAGCCCAGGAATTTGAGATTGCTATGAGCTAGGCTGATGCCACAGCACTCTAGCCCAGGCAACACAGCCAGACTCTGTCTCAAAAAAAAAAAGAAAGACAAGCCGTTGGTAAGTAGCTGTAAAGAACAAATACTATGTTTGTTTCTGTCATTTCTGATTACAGATCTATCAGTTAAAGCTTTTTATAAATTCTCAGAGATGTCTTTTCTGGTTACAATGCACAGATTATCCTAGTTAGATTACCTTAGTTCTCCCTTCTCAACAAAATATCATCTCTATCTTTCTTAGACTTCTCTGCTTTTCTCCAAATTCCATCTCGCAAAGGGGTCCCATTTTCTAGCATTTGATGTAATTCCATAAGCCTTGAGGAGCTGCTCATAATTTAAAACCGTTAAACGAATTACTTTCCAGTCACCTCTCTTGTTGACACATACTCCGACTTACCCTCCCTGTGCATCAACACTGCTGCTTTCCTTGTTTTCTTCCTTTATTCCACTGGTCGTTCTCTTAACACCTCCCAGCACTTCAAATTACACTAACTCTACACATAATAAAGCATATTTTTGAGAGAATGTGGTAAATTTCCAAATTAACTTCGTTTGCTCTTACGATTTACTCAAACATTAACTCGGGGATTGAACAAGGATGGGACTTGGATCAGGAGATGCTTCTCATCTGGCCTTAGAGATAAACACTTGGGAGCAGTGAGAAGCTCATTAGGGTTAGGGTCTTCCCTCTTTCTGTTTCAACTGGAAGTCTGCTCTTCACCCTTGCTCTCTCAAGTATGTACAATGAAGAAAGTAAAGACAAGAAAAATATTGAAAATAGTCTGTTTACTGTTCTTTAATAATGCAGCAAACAGCGCCCTAATTCTCAGGATGTCCTCGCCCGTACCAATCTTGGGGATAAGGACCGTCAGGCGAGTTCTTTCGGCTGAGAAAGGAGGGTCACCAACTGGACACCAATCACTCACTTGGGGCAGGCACCATGAGCAGCTCGGAAAGGTCCGGGTACATGCGGTCTTCTTGCAACTGACGGTCGATAAGCCGTCCCGCATTTTCCAGAGTTTCCTGCAGGGCTGTGGCCGACGTGGAGGCCGGCATCACCGCGCCAAGTAAAGAAGACGGCATCTCGAAAATCTTAGACACCAGGGTCCAGAAAAAGTCAAAACCCAAGGAGAAATAAGAAAGGACCCAATAAATTAGCCCAGATCCACGATTAGGGCGCGCGCGCCAAACGAGCCTCGCGGCGCCTCATCATGACGCACTTCCGGTTCATTGGGGAGGGACCTGGGAGACGCGTTTCTGAAACTGGGAAGAGGCAGCTGTTAAAGGCGCTGGACGTTGGGGATAGGGCGAGGGCATCAGGAGTTGCTTTCGAGGGGGATGAGGTTCAGGAGTTAGGGAGGGGTAAATAGGAGGCGTTGTCTAGGGAAGGGAAAAGGGGAGAGACCCGAGGGACCGAGGAAGGGCCC
>CM052439.1:154154778-154213375 GCA_028533085.1 Varecia variegata | reverse complement strand
ATCATAAGGTATATATATGAAACAAAAAGTGTGGTAAGACCCCAGGGTCTTCTCCACTGGCAAAGATAGACCCATGTTCCCTCAGGAAACGTACTTCTCTTTCTATTCTATGCTGACAAGCCTGCAATGAAAGCTGCTTGTCCTTAAGGTACTGCAAGCAGAGACAGACAAGCAGAGCAATTAAAGTTCATCACTATAATTTTGCTCATGAGGTATGTAAAACTGCAGTAGTATGATTAGAGAAAGGAGCAAAGACAGGCTTCATTTCCTAGAAAAGGAAACTTAAATGGATAAATCAAGGCACTCTTCAAAGTGCTCTTCAGTCATTTAATAAGTATTAGTTTATTCCTTAAAATATAGTCAAAAGGTGAAGAACTGTGAGAGTTTCTTCATAGAGAAAGATAAAACACAAAGAAAAGATTATTGACTTCTCTTTAGAATTCTGTGTGGATTAAAAGTCACCTTAGTGGTAAACGCGCCTTAAAAAGTAAAGGGTGTTACACAAACGCTAGTACTTTCCGCCCCCCCCCCCTGCCCCGCAGTGGATTGAGTTGGAGACCTCGGCGGCGCTTCCCCGCCCTACCGCTAGGGCAGCGCTGTGCAGAAAACCGCGGTTTCTCTGCGTAAGGCGCTGCTCTTGGCGTTGGCAGGGACACTGACGCTCGTAGGCGTTACTTCCTCTCCGGTTTGCCGCGGGTTTGCAGTTAGCGCAGCTGTTTGGTTATAGCTGCGGCTGGTATTGCCGTGTGTGTGGCCAGCCATGGAGCGCTCGGGGCCCAGCGAAGGTGGGTTTCGTGAGGCTAGTCCTGGCAGGGTGGGCGGTACCGGGAAGCCGGGGTCGCAGCACTAATGAGACTCCTTTCTTTTCTTCTTTTGCCCCAGTGACAGGCTCAGACTCGTCGGGATCGGACCCGCAGCTGGCAGTCACCATGGGCTTCACGGGGTTCGGTGAGTGACTGTCCCAGGCAGAGCCCTGTCTCCTTTGGCAGAGGTTTTTAAGAGCCGTAGGTTGGGAGGGGAAGCCGAGCTGTCATTTCTGTCCGGCACCTTCCGCTGTACCAACTCGGAATGTCTTTAGCTCCCGTGTATACATTGCAGTTTCTTGACACTCTTCCCCATTTGTCTTCTAACCTGCTTGTCTGTTGAAATCGGCTCAGGTGACACTTATGAGAAGCTCTGAGAGAAAGGCAGGTTGCTTTTGTGACCCACTCGGAGGATGTTTGCGTCCTGAGACTTAGAACTAAGGATTGAGTAGCCCTTATAGAGGTTATCCTTTTGGCAACAAATGGGCCATTAAATGATATTATAATGGTCATACAGGCCTTTTTGATTCAAATTTTTTTTTTGAGACAAGAGTCTCACTTTGTCACCAGGCTAGAGTGTAGTGTCCTGGAGACAAGAGTCTCCAACTCAATCCACTGCCGGGAAAAAGTACTAGCGTTTGTGTAACACCCTTTACTTTTTAAGACGCGTTTACCACTAAGGTGACTTTTAATCCATACAGAATTCTAAAGAGAAGTCAATAATCTTTTCTTTGCGTTTTATCCTTCTCTATGAAGAAACTCTCACAGTTCTTCATACCTCACATCATCATAGCTCACTGCAGCCTCAAACTCCTGGGCTCAAGGAATCCTCTTGCCTCAGCCTCCAAAGTAGCTGGGACTACAGGGCCCCACCACCACACCCAGCTAGTTTTTTCTATTTTTAGTAGAGATGGCGGGTCTCGCTCTTGCTCAGGCTGGTCTCGAACTCCTGAGCTCAAGTGATCCTCCTGCCTTGGTCTCCCAGAGTGCTCGGATTACAGGTGTGAGCCACCACCCCCCGACTGATTCAGTTCTTTCTCCTCCAGAATCATTCACTTCAGTCTCTCTGTAGATCCTAGTCATGGCATCTTATGAAGTTAAGAAAAAAGTCTCAAACAGTCGTAGTCACCTGTTAAAAACATTACAGTCAGTAATAATCATATGTAAATTGTTTTTCCACAATTGAGCCTTAAAACAAATGTTAGGCTAATGTATCTAGATCTCCTGTTAATTCATTTATTCAGCTAATGTCTTGAGTTACATATTTATTATCTTCTAGGCGGCGAGGGCTATAAAAGGGTAATTATAGTACTTATTTTTGTTTCAGTTGTTTTTTAAAACTTTCCTCCCTACTTTCAAAAGCAACACTTACTGGCCAGGTGCAATGGCTCACACCTGTAACCCCCCCCCAGCAGTTTGGGAGGCTGAGGTGGGAGGATCACTTGAGGCCAGGAGTTTGAGACCATCCTAAGCAACATAGTGAGATTCCCATCTCTACAAAAAATAGAAAAATCAGTCAGGTGTGGTGGCGTGTGCCTGTAGTTCCAACTACTTGGGAGGCCGAGGCAGGAGGATTGCTTCAGCCCAGCCCAGGAGTTTGAGGCTGCAGTGAGCTATGACAATGCCACTGCACTGTCATGGGACAGAGGGAGACCCTGTTTCAAACAAACAAACAAACAAAAACCCACTTATTAATAATATAAGGATGAAAGTAAAATTACTTGTACTTTCATAGTCTAGAAATCAGACTTAAAATTTAATTTGCTTTTCAGTCTTTTCTGTTGTATATTAAAACATTAATATACTTATGAATAAGTTTATGTTATTCTTAAACACAATATTTTGAAGATTTTTCCATATTATAAAATGCTCTTCCAAAACATTGTTAATGACCGAATGGTAGAATGCCATAATTTGTAATATTTTTTAACTTTTCTCTAGTTTCTAATTTTAACTTATCAATAATGCTAAAATGAACATTTTTATGAATAACACTTTTCTTTCTTTTTGTAAAAGGATGTTTGATGTGTATTTCTATAGGGTAGGTTTCTAAAAGGGGGACTACTTTATTCCAAAATATAAATATTAAAAAGTAACTAAAAATTAGGTATGTATCTTTTAAAGCTTCTTGATACTTACTGCCATAATACCCTTCAGTAAAGTTGTTTCAGTTTACACCAAAGTCAACAATGTAAGAATGCCATTTTTACCATATCCCTACCAACACAAGAGTAGATATTATTATGTTTAAAAAGTAGAAAAAACAATGAAAGTAAATAAAACTTTGCCAGCCTGATACATGAAAAATGTTTTTTCAAGTGCTGTTCATCTAAACATTGATTTGGCCAGGCCTGGTGCCTCATGGTTATAATACCAGCACTCTAGGAGGCTGAGGTGGGAGGATTCCTTGAGGCCAAGAGTTTGAGACCAGCCTGGGCAACATAGTGAGATCCTCATCTCTACAAAAAGTAAAAATAAAAAGTTAGCCAGGCATGGTGGTGGGTGCCTGTAGTCCCAGCTACTTGGCAGGCTGATGCAAGAGGATCCCTTGAACCCAAGATTTTGAGGCCACAGTGAGCTATGATCCTGCCACTGCACTCCAGCCTGGGCGACAGCATGAGACCTGTCTCTAAAAAAAAACAAAAAGCGAAACAAACATTGAGACTCTTACTAATTTCCCTGAACTTTTTCTCAAGGTTTTTGTTTTGACCAGTAGGTATTAATTCTATGATAATAATGAAACATTAGATTTACATGTCTGAGGTGAATGTTTGAGGATTTATACTTGGCCTTGGGTTGTGTTCATACATACTTGGTCTATAGATTTTATTTTATTTGATGTTATGTTATTTTTGAGGTAGAGTCTCATTCTCCTGCCCAGGCTGGAGTGCAGTGGCATAATCATAGCTCACTGCAGCCTCGAACTCCTGGGCTCAAGCAATCTTTCTGCCTCAGCGTCCCTAGTAGATGGAACTATTGGCACATGCCACCACGCCTGGCTAATTTTTCTCATTTTTTGTAGAGATGGGTCTTTCTATGTTGTCCAGGCTGGTCTTGAACTCCTGACCTCAAGAGGTCCTCCTACCTTGACCTCCCAAAGTGTTGAGGTTACAGGCGTGAGCCACCACAGTTGGCCAGTCTATAATTTTTAAATCCTCCATTCTAGTATCTCATTGCTTTACTCAAGAGTGAGAAAAGCATGGTCTATATGTTTATGCCAAGTAGGGGAAAGTTTTAAGTGTTTTGATAAAGTTACTGGGGATCAACCCCAGTTCCTTTGCTTCACTACTCACATTTAATGTTGGTTCTTTGGGAGTTTTGATATTACATTTAAGATAATGTACTAAAAAAGTTACCATTTGTATTTTTTTTATTGTTGCTGTAATAAGTTGCCATGAGTTTAGCAGCTTAAAAAAATACAGATTTGTTATCTTATAGTTCTCAGGTCAGAAGTCCAGATAGGCCATCCTGATTTTTCTACTCCAGGTATCAAGCCTGAAATCAAGGTGGCAGGATGCCGAGGCTCTTATCTGGGGACTCTGGTAGGGAGAGGGAGGTTTCTGCTTGTAGTGGAGCTGGGGTCTCTGTTTCCCTCCTGGCTATCAGGCTTAGCTCCTTAAAATACCTGCCTTGCTTCTCATGTTGTCCCCTTCATCTTCAAGCTAACAACACTGCTTCAAGTCCTCACATTTTGAATCTTTCTGATGACTTCTGCTATATTTTTTTTTTTTTTTTTGAAGTGTGAAACGAAGTTTATTGAGGAAAGACAAGATAGGTTTACAGAGCAAGAGCAAGATACGTTCGCCACAGATGATGAATAGATTCCCCTGTTATAACAAGAGGCACTTCTGCTATACCGATTCTGCAGTTTTGCTTTTAAGGGCCAACTAGGATAATCTACCTATTTTAAAGTCCATAATTCTAGTTATATCTGCAAAGTACCTTTTTTTGTGTACTGGAACATTTTCACAAGTTCCAGGGATTAAGTATGTACATTCTCCATTCTGCCTGCCACTCCAGTGTTGTTGTTTCAAGGCAGGGGCGGGGCAGATCTAGGTAAATTAGAGAACGGGAAAGTTGGCTGGTTAATGATATAGTGAAGAGATTGTCATTAAAAGTTATCTGTGAACTAAATTCTTTCTTCCTTGATGTTTTATGGTTATCTTGGAGCTATGCTATAAACTACACAGACTAAGTGGTTATTGATCAGTCAGTAAGTATTAAGTACCTAAAGTTTGGCCAGCTTATTGAAAGACAATCACAGTCTTTCACTTGTTCCTGTTTTAGGGAAAAAAGCTCGTACCTTTGACTTGGAAGCAATGTTTGAACAAACTCGAAGAACAGCTGTGGAAAGAAGTCGTAAAACACTGGGTAAGAAGTTCAGATATTTGTCCTATTATTGGTTTAAATACTGTGTATATTTTACACAATATGTTGGCAGTTATAAGATAGAAAATTACAAAATTGTTGAAAGACCCTATGTGTGGGTTCCTTTGGAAGCAGTCTTGAAGGTTTTTTTTTTCTTTGAAAACATGGTAAAAGTTATATCTAAATAGGATAAGAGGTGTGAGTACTAAAATCTTTTTAAAGTGTGTTCTATGAACAAACAAGGATTCTCACCTAATTTGTAGGAATCAAAAGCAATTTCCTTATTACCTCCTCCCACCTCTATCTGACTCTCATTTCACTTTTTTCTTTCCTGCTTACATTTGGAAGGCTGGGCCTGAGGTGGCTCTCAGAGCTGTATACAATACTGACTGTTGACCCAGACAGTATAGAAAATTGAGACATACAGTGAATGTGGCTGCTGCTGTTGAATCCCTGCTTTAATGAGTTATAACAGACATTTAATGAAGGCCCCAGTTTCCAGACTGGTTTGATACCAGATGGTTGGCAATTCTAGGTACTACCTGAGGGTCTTCAGAGGAGGCTGACTCTTCTGCTTTCTTTGCATCTGATTCAGATCGTTCTTATACTAGAGAAGAGTTAGATGTAACTTGATAGAGCAGAAGGGGTAGGAATCAGACAGGACTCCTGGAAACATTTAAATGAATGTTGTTATGGTACTTACAGTTGTTGGTATAGCAGCAATGTCTAATATTTGGGCAGGGAACTTGTCACAAAATATTTTTGGTCTTTGAAAGAAAAACATTTTTTTGTGTGGCGAAAAGAAAGCTACATATACTATTTTTAAAAAAACCTTCATTATTATGTGAAATTTCAAGCACAGTAGTATAATAACAAGCTACCATGTACCTATCAGATTTAACTACTATAACAATTCATGGCTACTGTTATTTACTTCCCCTTTTTCAGATTATTTTGAGCAAATCTTATACATTTCGTTTTATCCATAAGTATTTTTGTATATATCTTGAAGTGATATGGATTCTTTTAAAAAGCTTGACCAAAATACCTGTAAAGGACAGGAAAAAACAAAATGTTTTTCCTACTCCACTCAATACTTTACTTTTGACACCAGATGTGTGGGACTTTTTCCCTAAACATCAAGCAGTTCTACAATGAACACCAACTTGGTGTCTAATAACTCACTTCAGTTCTGACTCTATCTACCTGGAGACTACGAGAGGACTGCCTTCACTTCAGACACTAATTGCAGGTCCCAGGTTGTGACCTGTGCATCTGATCCACTGGCTATAAATTAGGGTTCCCATGACTCCCTGCCTGGGTTTGATAATATGCTAGGACAGCGTACAGAACTCAGGAAAAACACTTAGGTTTACCAGTTTATTATAAACGATAATATAAAGGGTACAGATGAACAGTCAGATGAAGTGATGCATTGGGCAAGGTATTGGGTGGGGGAGGTGTGGAACTTCCATGCCCTCTGTTGGTACACCAACCCCCTAGCATCTCCATGTGTTCAACTACCCTGAGGCTCATCAAATCTAGTGGTTCAAGAGTTTCTCTATATAGAGCATAATCTCCAGTTCCCCACCCTATTCCCAAAGGTGGGTGGGTAGGGCTAAAAGTTTCAGTTCTCAGTCACTTGGTCTTGCTGGTGAGTATCCCCATCCTGAGGCTATCTTGGGGTCCCACTCTAACTTAGTAGCATAAACTCAGGTGGGAACAAAAGGGGCTCCTAATGAATAACAAAAGACAATTCCTATCACTCAGGAAATTCCAAGGGGTTTAGGAGGAGCTCTGACAGGAACACAGGGCAGAATCCAAATATATTTCATATTATACTGTAATATTATTACCATCTCTAAAACAATCAGACAGGGAATGTATGTATATTCAGGGCAACTTGAAGCTGTGTTCCTGGGTTCAAAAAAAAGATCGAACAAATTTAATATCCTCAAACAAGTTACAAAGATATGCTATCTGAGGCATTTACAAATATTTTAAATAGTTTATAAACATTTTAGTGAATGTTTATACTATCATAGGGTGTCTTGTATTTACCTCTTTAAGCATTTCATACAAAATGCTTTGAACAGGGATTGTCTTATTCAGTTTTATAAGTTTTATAGTCCGCAGTACCATGCCTTGTGAGATAGATTCTCAGTATATATTTAAGGAGATTGAATAGAATTTAGAACTGTAAAACTACCTGTTAAAAAATAAAATCCTGCTTCTTTGGAGAATGTGTTAAAATGGCACCATCCGTTGGAAACAGTTTGGGATTTGGAGATGGGGGAACCTGAGTTTGAGGCTCAGCCCCATGTTCTACTAGATGAGTAAGATTGGATGGGTTTTCAAATTTCCAATCCTTCATTTCCCCATCCGTTAGGTGGGTATAATGATAAGATCTACCTTGGAAGTTTCTTGAAGAGAATAAGATGTTGGGCATAGTACCTTATAAACAGTAAAATACTTCATAAGTATTATTTTTAATTCCTATAATTTTTCTTAGTAAAACATGTAGGCATTCTTCCTAGGAGGAATTTGGTTAGTTATTAGATGTTTTAATTTTTGAAAAATTATCTCAAGACTATGTCTGCCTTTGATGTTTGTGGACAAATTAAATGTATTGAATTTTCTTGACTTATTATTACATCCTTAGATGTGGATTGCATTTTGTACCCTAGATCTAAACACATGAATCTAAATTGAATATCTGTTTGAAGAATCTACTTAGCTTTAGCATGTAAATGGAAAATGCCATTGGGATAATTTATGGGAGTAGTATTCATCCGGAACACTTTAAAAATTATTATAAATTTAATATTGTACATTTCTTGAGGATTAAAAACCTTGTTCTTTGTTTTTATACTTACAATGCCTAACACAGAGTTTGGTACATAGTAGTTACATCCCTAAATATTTGGTGGAAAAATGTAACTAATATAAAGTGTTCTCATCTAATTTTTGACTTCCTAGTATTTTGGCATTAAACAGATTTAAAATGTAAATTTTTAAGAAATTGATAGGCCAATGAATTGTTATACATTTTTAAAAATTTTTTAAAAATATTTTAAATTTTAAATTTAATTTTAAAATAAAAAAAAATTTTAAATATTTAAATTTTAAAAATTTAAAAATATTTTAAAAAATATTTTAGCAATATTTAAGTCCTTTGGGTAAAAAGAATATCATGATTAGGAACATTTATTCTAATTTACATGTCTAGTAATTTTATTTTTACATTTTATCTTAACTCATTTCTTCCTAGTTAAGTAGTTGCTGTAGTAGATTGTCTCTGAAATTTTCAGGGGCTGTATTACATTTCTTAGAATCTGTGTTTTGTGTGAATTACTCCAGATGGGACATGGTAGTTTTGGATAGTTTGCCGTTAACTTAGACAAAAGTTGGGGTGCTTTTGCAGAAATGGTTACCCAACATTGGTAATTATTTGAAAGTAGAGAGAAAAAAACTGATAATAAAATGAGGTGTGTGGAAGAAATAAAGGTGTTAGGAAGTAGGTTAATTTACTTTTCTTTAGGAAAGATAGCGTATATAGAATGTTTACAGTATACTTGGTTCCATATTGGATAAAAATGAGTGAAACAATCTCCTCTATCAGGGAGCTTAAAATCTATTGAATTCTGTTTTACTTTGGTTTTTGTCCTTAGTCTGCAATGAGAAAAATAAATATTTTTTTCTGTAAAATGTCTTCCCTTTTTTGTTTGCTTTAATGAAGCAACAGGTGACAGCAGGAACATCTCTGAATAGAAAATGTTGAGTCATTGGTAGTGTAAAAAAAATTTTATTTATTTTTTTATTTTTCTTTTTTTCCTTGGCTCATTCTTGTCAAGGTAGTGTAAAAAAAATTTTAAATTAAAAAATTAGATGCTTCACTAGAGTGAGGCAACTAATTTGGACTATTTTTCCACTGGTGAGGAATTCTAGTTAGACAGGTGGGTGGATCACAATTTCTATTTAGTCTGGTGTGTAAACAGGCAGTAAAGGTCTGTACTTATAGCCCTTTGGAGAGAGAGAGACAGGCTCACTATTATGTAAGGTAGGTGGTGCTTGCTGGATAATTTCAGTCTCTTGAAAGTCTGATCACATCAAGGAGAGGGATCCAGTTGTGGAGCCAGACCTCAATTCACTGCTGTGATAACTAATACCTCTGTTAATTGGGCATTCAGTTAACTTATTTATGCCTTGAATTCTTCAACTGTAAAGTGAAGGTAATAGTATCTACTTCAGAGGTTGTTATGAGGATTAAAAGAATTAAGTTATAGGAAGTGCTTAAAACAATACTTTGTACATAGTTAGCTCCATGTATGTATTAGCTGCTGTTATTTTTGTTAAATTGAGGCTGATGATGTATTTACTTACTTACAAAGAAGTTATAGAAGACCTAATTAATAATGGCTCAAATAAGAAAAAAATCCTCATTGTGTGTGACATCATACAATATTTGTCTTTTTGTGATTGGTTTATTTCACTTAGCAGAGTCTTCAAGGTTTATTTAAATTGTAGCATAAAACATAATTTCCTTCCTTTTTAAGGCTAGATAATGTTCTATTGTATGGATATCCAACATTTTGCTAATCCATTCACCTGTAGATGGACACTTTGGTTGTTTCCACATTTTTAGCCATTGTGAACAATGCTCCTGTGAACATGGGTGTACAAATACCTTTTTGAGACCCTGCTTTTTTGCCAGAAGTGAAATTGCTGATCACATGGTAATTCTTTAACTTTTTGAGGAGCCGCCATACTGTTTTCTGCAGTAGCTCATACTATAGGTTGATAATTTTTTGCTATTACTGGTAAAACTTTAAGTTACATCATTGTGACTATGTTAATTTTCAGCCTCTCTAATACTGACAAATTTTGAAGTCTATCTGTTGGATTTTTTTTTAATCTTTTTAGAAGCAAGAGAAAAAGAGGAAGAAATGAACAGAGAGAAAGAATTAAGAAGACAAATTGAAGATATTGAACCAACATCCTCAGGATCAACTGTGCTCAGGGATTGCTCAAAATCATCTTCCAGGTGCCTGATTGTCTCAAAAGGCTTCTATTCAACTATAATTTTCTGGGAGTTCCTAATATAATGTAGGCAAAGTTCCTGATACTAAAACTTGCATAATCTCTCTGATTTTAGGCAATTGTATATCTCTAGGCCGTGAAAAAATCCTGTGTCACATTGAGAATCAATTGAGTTTCTAAAAAGTATTCCATAGCTGGGCATGGTGGCTCATACCTATAATCCTAGCACTTTGGGAGACTGAGGTGGGAGGATTGCTTGAAGGCCAGGAGTTTGAGACCAGCTTGAACAAGAGTGAAACCCTGTCTCTACTAAAAATAGAAAAATTACCCGGACCTCATGGTGCACGCCTGTAGTCCCAGCTACTCAGGAGGCTGAAGTAGGAGGATTGCTTGAGCCCAGGAGTTTGAGGTTACAGTGAGCTATGATGATGCCACTGCAATCTAGCATGGATAAGAGAACAAGACCTTGTTTCAAAAAAAAAAGATATTCCAGATATGATGTTAAAGTCTATGCTTTTTGACTACAAAACATAACTGTATAAAGTTGGAGAGATTTTGACAACTTTGCAATTTTTGTCATTTTTTTTTTTTTTTTTGCCATTTACATCTTTTGTTCCTCTTTCTATAATTCTACATTCATGATAACCTTTTTGGTAGGATCCCCTATGGAAATGGATAATAAGAAAGAATATAAATGTAGGCACATTATAAAATTTACTGAGTTATAGGAGAAAGCAGCTATTAAAATTACTTTAAAATGAAATTTAATACTATATAACCTAATTATATTAGGAACTTTAAAAATACAGATATGTAGATATCAAAGCTGGATGTAATAATACAAAAAATCTAATATTTAGGTGTGTTTTTAATTGTCAAATTGATTCCATAAACTATTCAGTGGTTAAGTACTAATATAATATGCTAGGAAAAATCTACGTTGGATTGACATTCGTCTATTTTTGATAGGAAAAAAAAACCCCAAAAAACCTAAATACAGAAAATATCACATATACTGTGTAATTTCATTTTTTGCTCATCTATTCCCTGGTGCAGATCTTTAGTATTTCTGCACCCAAGGCTCTTGAGTAGAATCTTAACTTCATAAAAACCTTGGTCTTTTCTGCAGTTTGTCTTTGTAAGGAAGGGGAATGGGTCTACAAGTCTGATTCTTCCGTTTGGTAACAATGCAACCCCAATACCTGTGTTTAGTCTCTGAAGCATATCGGTATTTTTGTATATGTTAGTAAGGAGTGGGGGTCAGCAAACTTTTTCTATCAAGGACCAGATAATAAATATTTTAAGGCAGTAAGAGTCCTACAGTCTCTTTCTCACCTACTCATCTCTGCCATGGATAATACATGAAGGAATTGGTGTGGCTGTATTCCAATAAAACTTTAAAAAACAAGCAGTGAGCCTAAGTTAGCCAACTCCTGCAAAAGAGTATCATTCCTTTATATACTTGTCAAAAAATTCAGTTTTGCATTGTCTGTGGTTTCATATCAATTGTCAGTCTCTCAGTGTCCTTGGGTTTCCATATGGTAGGAAAAGAAAACCCTTTTTCCAAGAAGAACACTTAATATTTACATTTAGTTTCTTTTGGCATGATTTAAGATGTCAAAAACTGCTGTAGTATTTTTGGGAATTCCTCTTATTGCTATGGTTTTGACAAATAGTGATTCCATTAATTGAAAATTGTTAAAAATTTTAATAGTTGGGTTGATTCTGTATTTTCTTGTAGTATTAACTTTAAAATCTAAAGATAGCATGTGCTGTTGGTATCGGGAATAAATTTTATTGCTATGACAAAATCCAAGCATTACTTTTGCCATTAGTGATTAAAATTTCAGAACTACTATTGACATAATTTTAAAATACAAAGATAGAAGTAATCATCAAGAAAAATATAATAATATAACTTTGTTACTGCATTTCATTGATCAAAGAGTGGAAGTTTGCTTACCCCTATCTCAGAAGGCCTTGAATCATGCATGGCAGATGAAGAGACCTGTCAAAAACTCAGTTGGGAATATATTAATATCAGATATATTTAATAAACATTTTCTATATCTATTACAGGATTCTTTAAGACATTTCTTTGCATTGAAACGTTACTATAAAAATAACTTCACTTTGGCTAAATTTATTTAAAACTTTGAATCCTGTTTTTAAAAAAGTACACTTCAAGAGCATCTATATTTACAGCAAAGCATAATCCAAGATGTTTTATACTATATTAGAATGCATATAATAAGTTATTTCTAGAATTTAGGACCTGGACCAAAAAAACTCTCTTTCTTTTCTAAATGATTTCTTTTATTAGACACATAGTATACCATTTCCCTTTTTGCTGTGGTTCCTAGGAAGCTTAGAATTCAATTTAGTGTTCTCTTGTGATTACCTCATCCTAGGGCTCCACTTTAGGGAACAGCTTAAAAAATTACTTTGAGCCTGGAACGAGGGTCATGTTCTGGGAATTGTTGGAACTATCTCGCTGCAGTTGAGTATTTAGTTAGTTATCGCAAATGTACTGGGCCTTTTCACTACTCAAAGCATCAGTAAATCAATGCCCCTAACATTTTGCATATTAGGAAAGCACATGTAAACATTCAGAAATCAAGTAATTTTTACAGGGCTACAGGAGTCAATGACCAAATTGGTAATGGACTCAAACAAAACGCTGTGACTTTTTGCGTGGCTATGAATTGTTTCTTAAGAAAAATTGTGAAGTTCTGCCTATGGGCCAGGCAGTGTTCTAAGTTCTAAAAAACAGAAACAATTAAGACAAGGTTCCTATTTATAAGGACTTACCAAACTAAGAATTCTTTATTGCCATGATTAGATGACTTCTTCTATTTCCATTCAGGTGTTTGATTATGTATTAGATAATTAAATTAATAGTTGTAAAGAATAAAAAAGAGGATGAAGGTAGTGATTTTTTTTTGTTCTAAGAAGCTTATTCTTTCTTTCTTTCTTTGTTTGTTTTATTTGAGATAGGGCCTCACTGTGTTGCCTGGGCAGAAGTGCAGTGGCATCGTTATAGCTCACTGAAACCTCAAACTCCTGGGCTCAAGCAATCTTCCTGCCTCAGCCTCTCAAGTAGCTGGGGCTATGGGTGTGCACCACCACACCTGGCTAATTTTTTTGTATTTCTTTGTAGAGACAGGGTCTCACTATGTCGCTCAGGCTGGTCTCAAACTCTTGGCCTGAAGCCATCTTGGCTTCCCAAAGTCCTGGAGTTACAGTCATGAGCTGTCCCGCACCTGGCCTTTTTTGGGCTAGAGTACAGTGGCATCATAGCTCACTGCAACCTCCAACTCCAGGGTTCAAGCAATCCTCCTGCCTCAGCCTTCCCAGTAGCTGGGACTATAGGCACATGCCATCACGCCTGGCTAATTTTTCTATTTTTTTTTTTGTAGAGATGGGGTCTCCCTATGTTTCCCAGGCTGGTCTTCAACTTCTGGCCTCAAGGGATCCTTTTGCCTTGACCTCTCAAAAGTGCTGGTATTATAGGCATGAGCCACTGCAGCTGGCCTCATTTACATACATTTTAGAATGTGTCTGATATTTTTTTAAAATGTATTTGCAGGCCAGGTGTGGTGGAGGCACTGCACATGATCCTTTATATCTCCTAACTAGAGAATTTATTTCATTTACGTCCAGTATTGTTATTGGTAGGTGAGGACTTACTCCTGCAATTTTATTACTTGTATTTTAGTTGTTTTGTAATTCCTCTCTTCCTTTCTTAACTGTTTTCTTTGGTGGTTAAGTGATTTTCTCTGGCAGTATGTTTTAATTTTTTGCTTTTTTTTTTTCAGGTGATTTATCATAGGTTTTTGCTTTGTGGTACCATGAGACTTATACAAAATATAATATAGTAATAGGAAGTTATTTAAAACTGATGCCAACTTAACCTTGATCACAACAAAAAGAAACAAATGAAAAAAAAAAAAAAAACCTATGCATATTAACTCCTCCTTCCCCCACATTTTCAATTTTTGATGTCTCAATTTATATTTTTTAGATTGCCTGTCTCTTAAATTATTATAGTTATTATTTTTACTAGTTTTGTCTTTTAGTCTTCTTAGTCAAGATGTAAGTGATTTTCTCAAAACATTTAAAGTATTAGTGTAACAGTCATGTTAATGTCCTTTTTTTTAAGATTTGAGGAATTCCTTTTATCATTTCTTTTCTTTTTTTGAGACAGAATCTTGCTCTGTCACCTGGGCTAGAGTGCAGTGGTGTCATCATAGGTCACTGCAACGTCAAACTCCTGGGCTCAAGTGATCTGCCTGCCTCAGCCTTCTGAATAGCTGGGACTACAGGCATGTGCCACCATGCCTGGCTAATTTTTTCTATTTTTTGTGTGGACAGGATCTCACTATGTTGTCCAGGCTGGTCTTGAACTCCCAGCCTCAAGCCATCCTCCCGCCTCAGCCTCCCAAAGGGCTAGGACTATAGGCATGACTCCACTGCACCTGGCCCATTTTTTCATTATTTTTTAATGTCTACTTGTTTAAATTGTTTCTTATAATTTGAATTCATTTCTGGGATTTCTCTTCTGTTCTCTTTGCTGTATTTTATTCATTCATTTACATATTTTAAATAATTATTGTGTTAGTTTTTTTCCTTTGTGTTATATTCAGAGTCTGTTTCCCAAAACATACCAATAATTTTTAAAAAATCTGCAATAGTATTAAAATTTGGTTCAGAGAAAGCTAGTCACCTGACTACCACTTTTATTGGCTTTAAAGAAATACAGGGATGTAGGTTGTCATTCAAAAACCAAATACACAAAAGAAATATGTCATTTGTCCTATGAAATACAGCTTCAGAATAGGGGAGAAATATTGATGTACTTCAAATTTGTAAGGTATGAATTGTTTAGGCATTTGCATTTCCTTTTTAGGAATTAATACCAGAAACAGTGAATTTTGCTTATGAATTTATTTCCTAAACTGAAATTGTACAACTGCAGACATTACTTTATCTCAGTTAAAATCTCTTTTACAAAATCAACTGAGGCTGGGCTCGGGCGAGGTGGCTCACGCCTGTAATCCTAGCACTTTGGGAGGCTGGGGCTGGAGGATGGCTCGAGGTCAGGAGTTCGAGATCAGCCTGAGCAAGAGCAAGACCCTGTCTCTACTAAAAATAGAAAGAAAGTAGATGTACAACTAAAAATATATAGAAAAAATTAGCTGGGCATGGTTGGCTCATGCCTGTAGTCTTAGCTACTTGGGAGGCTGACGCAGAACAATTGCTTGAGCCCAGGAGTTTGAGGTTGCTGTGAGCTAGGCTGATGCCACGGCACTCTAGCCCGGGCAACAGAGTGACACACTGTCTCAAAAAAAAAAAAAAGGTCAACTGAGGAATTAAAAAAAAAAAAAAGAATTTGACACAACTATTTTCTCATCCTGTACGTACTGTTTCTCAGGCTCTAGTTCATGTCTTGGCACCATATTGAATCAAGGCATATTTTAAACATGGAATGTATTCTGTTTTCCGTCAGGGACATTTTTGGACATACTTTCATGGACTTTGTTTTTCTGAATATGAAAATATGTTAAAAATTCTTTATTTTTTTGGTTTGCGCACTGTAGAAGCAAAAAGCCAGAAATGGAATTAGAAGCTGTATGGAAACTAATACATTCCATCCAGATTTTATGTGGGTATTAGTCCTGGATAATCAGCCATGAAGTCAATACAGATTCATTTAGCTCTCAGTTCAGTGCTTACTTCTGAACTAGTTAACTCAGTTAACTTAGCATGGGTGCTAATGGTCAACATTTCAGTTTGTAGCTCTGGATGGCTTGAATAATTTTGTATTAAAGAAGTCTGTGACTTCTAAGCCAGTACAGCTGGGAACTTGTGCTTTAATCATAAGGGAGAAAATTTGAGTGGGCATAGCTTAATATAAATTTATTCAGTCATTCAATTATTATTTATTGAGCATGTGCTGTGGGTTAGGCATTGTTTCAGGCACTGGGAAGATAGCAATTAGGAAGTTAGATGAGACCTCTGTTCTTGTTGAGCTCACATTGTGGTGGGGGTATTTGAAGGGATGGATAACAGATTATGTACAACTAAATAACTAACCAAATAAGATAATTTAGCTTGTAAATAATAAAGATAAAGCAAGGTAATTAAGGTAATGAGGACGGGTGGTATATACATTAAAGTTTAGTATACTTTGAGGCCTCTTTTAGGAGGGGACATTTGAGGAAACTTGAATGATGAGAAAGGCTGTGTAACTATCTCTGGGAAGAGTGAGCCAGCAGAGGGAACTCTCAAGTGTAAAGATGCTCATTATAAACTAAGCTTAATTTGTTCAATTAGAAAGAAGGCCTTTGGTGCTGGAGATGGTGAGGTAAACCATTGCCTAGCTCAAATCTAGAAACTGACATCTTTATGGAGGTCTGCTAGCTCTTATCTCTTGAGAATTTATTCCTTTTAATTTTGAACCTAGTGTAAAACAAAAAGAAAAATCTGTTTTTCTTTCAATAGATACTGAGTACCTCTGTATATGTCAGGCATCATTTAGGTGCTAGAAACACAACAATGAACAAAACAGAAATTTTTCCTCTCCTGGAGCTTACATACCAGAGATAGTTCATTAGAAGGCAGTGACACTCTTAATCCTATAAGATATTTGAAAGATTAATCAATATAACTAGGAATGCTGAATTCTCAACTCTTTGGTGGGGAGTGGAGGGATAGTAGATGGTGGTGGCTTTCAGAATGCCTGGAGGTGTTTGATAGAGACTTTAACGAGAGTGGATAATAGTCCTTAGGTGAGGCAGGTAGTAGAAAAACAGTTGGGAATCAGTATGATATGCCCTAGAGTAAGGTGTTTTTAGAATCCGAAAATGCTACATTTAATGTTTTAGCAACTTGGCAAACTTGGATTAGCACTGAGAAATAATTTGTATTTCAGAAATTATATGGAAATATTTTGGGAGTAATATTAACTTTACATGGCTGGCTTTATTTGCTCCTGTGGCAAACAGTGATTGGATTAAAATTTTAGTTGATAGAGGCATTGGTTATCTCAGTGGTTTTCATTCTTATAGATCTAGTATTTTGTAACTTTTCTGTCACATTCCCTTGTTCTTTTGTTTCTTTAGTGATAATGATCTAATGGGCCTCTAACATATATTGCCTATGATCCTTTATTCTTGACCTTATATTTGGGTAAGATAGAAGTTTTTTTGTTTGTTTATTTTACTTTCTTAAGATAAAATAATATTTGCATTAAATATTTAATGTTTGAATTAAAAATTTTAAAATATTTATACAACCCAGTCGTTAAAAGGAAAGCAAGGTTTCCTGAGAAATCAATACTATCTCCAGAGTGTATTCTTTTTTTAAATTTTTTTTAATTTAAAAAATTTTTTATTTCAGCATATTACGGGGGTACAAATGTTTAGGTTACATATATTGACTTTGCCCCACCCATGGAGCTTCAAAGGGTGTCCATTCCCCAGGGGGTGCACCCATTAGGTCTGAATATGCCCATCCCCTCCTGCCCCTCCCACCTGCCGGGCACCTGATGAATGTTACTACTGTATGTGCACTTGTGTTGATCTGTTAGTACCAATTTGATGGTGAGGACATGTGGTGCTTGTTTTTCCATTCTTGTGACACTTCACTTAATAGAATGGGTTCCAGTACTATCCAAGATAATTCAAGAGGTACTAGATCACCCTTGTTTTTTGTGACTGAGTAGAACTCCACGGTATACATATACCATGTTTTATTAATCTACTCATGTACTGATGGACACTTGGGTTGTTTCCACATCTTTGCAATTGTGAATTGTGCTGCTATATTGTAGCAGAGGCAAAGAGTTTCTGTTTCTGTATTTTCAGGGACACAAGTAGCAGTGAAAGTGAAGAGAGTTCTGATTCTTCTGATGATGAATTAATTGGCCCTCCTTTACCCCCTAAAATGATAGAAGAACCAGTTAATCTTATGGAGGAAGATATCCTTGGTCCTTTACCTCCACCTCTTAATGAAGAAGAAGAAGCAGAGGAAGAAGAGGAGGAGGAAGAGGAAGAGGAGGAAGTAAGTATTTCAGTGATAATTTAAGAATTCGGTAGAGTAGTACCTTTAAGGTACTGTAGGGATTAGTTTCCTGCTAAACTGTTATTCATAAGAGCCAATTAAAAAAAAAATCTGCATTTATTACTGAGAGACCTTATTGAAAGAGCTTCAGGGGAAGGAAACAACTCAGAAATAATAAATGGAGAGAAGCAAGTGATGTGTTAAAAAGAAACTAATAAAAGATTTTGTTAATTAGGAAAAGAGGAAATTAGGAAAAGCAATTTAAGAATAAAAAGATAAATTTTATTAAAAATATGTTTTACGATAAATTCCAAAAATTGCAATGTTGACCATATCTTTTTTCCTCTGATATCAATCCTAGTGGCTTTTAGGTATCTCTGTAGTCTAAATATTTTCACTAAACTCCCTTTACCAGAAAATTCATCATCTTCTGTTATATTTGGTGAAAACTTCTAAAGTTTTGTTCTGTAAAAATCAGAGAAAATGGCTAAATGATGACAAACATTGTCATTAAATGATCCATTGCTTTAGAATGTTTTTGGTGAAAGCAAAGCAGTTGAGGCATTCGAACTTTGCCTTTTTGAATTCTTTTGCCAACCTTGTACCCATCTTTTTTTTTTTTTTCCTGGTATTCGTAGAAAACAGAATTGAATTTACTCATTTTGTTTATTTGTCTTTATAATCATTGTTTATTTTGAATCTACTGTTTAAATGCAGGAATGTGAAGTACAGCAGGGATTAAAGATATGAAATTATCCTTGAAATAAGCTTGAATGGTTCTGCACCATTAAAAACATTATCTGGAAACCTGCATAGCTAAGTGTGTTTGTACATGTGTGTGGTACAGGCTGTATAACTGAAAGTTCTCCAAATTAACTTCATGTAGAATACAATGTTTATTAAAAGATAAGTAATTAAAATGTGTTAATTGAAGCTCACACATATATAATTAAAACTCAACAGTAACCATAATATTAAAAACAACAAAAAATAGTGTCTAAACTGACAATATTTAGAATTGCCATCACAGTGGGATAATAAAAGCCAGACTTATCTTTGCTGATTTCGTTATTGGTTTAAGTTCCTTTTTTTTTTTTTTTAAGGCAGTCTTGCTCTGTCACTCAGGCTAGAGTGTAGTTGCATCATCATGGCTCACTACAACCTCAGACTCCTGGGCTCAAGTGATCTGCCTTCCTCAGCCTTCCGAGTAGCTGGGACTACAGGCACGCACCACCACACCTGGCTAATTTTTTTTCTATTTTTGTAGAGACCAGGTCTTGCGCTTGCTCTGGCTGGTGTCAAACTCCTGGCCTCAATCAATCCTACCACCTCAGCCTCAGAGTGCTAGGATTACAGACATGAGCCACCAAGCCCTGCTCTAATTTCCTTTCTTTTCGATATTTACCCAGTAGTGGGATTGCTGGACCATATGATAGTTACATTTTTAGTGTTTTTTTTATTGATATGTAATAGATCTAAATATATTTGGGGTACATGTGATAGGTTTGATATATTCATATAATGTATAAAGATCAAATTAGTGTAATTGGGTTATCCATCACCTTGAATATTTGTCTCTATGCTAGGAACATATGAATTATGCTAGTTATGTACAATGAATTATTAACTGTAATCACTCTACTGATCTATGGAACATTAGGCCTTATTTCTTCTATCTAACTATATATTTTGACACATTAATCAACGTCTTTTTATCTCCCCTGACCCCCTACCCTTCCTAGCCTCTAGTAACCACCAATCTATATTCATGAGATCCACTTTTTTAGCTCCTACATATGAGTGAGAGAACATGCAATATTTGTCTTTTTGTGCTTAGCTTATTTCATTTACTATAATGACCTGCAGTTGCTGCAAATGACGAGATTTTATTGTTTTTTTATGGCTAACATTCCATTTTGTACAGTACATTTTCTTTATTCATCCACTGATGGGCACATAGATTGATCCCATATTCAGGCTATTGTGAATAGTGCTGCAATAATAGATAATGTATAATAGATAGGTAATGTATAATAGATATCTCTCCAATATATTGATTTTCTTTCTTTTGTATACATACTCATTAGTGGAACTGCTGGATCATATTGTAGTTCTATTTAGTTTTTTGAGGAACCTTCATACTGTTTTCCATAATGGCTATGCTAATTTCTATTCCTACTAAGAAGGTATAAGAGTTCCTTTTTCTCTGCATCTTCACCAGCATTTGTTAAATTTTATGTCTTTTTAAAAATAGCTATTGTAAATGAGGTGAAATAATATCTCATTTTGCTTTTGATTTGCATTTCTCAGATGATTAGTGATGTTGAGTTTATATACCTTGTTGGCCATTTGTATGTCATATTTTGAGAAATGTCTATTCAGATTATTTTTCCATTTAAAAATTAGATTGTGGTTTTTTTTTTTTTTTTGCTGTTGAGTTATTTGATTTCCTAATATATTCTGGATATGAATGCCTTGGATGAATAGTTTGTAAATATTTTCTCCCATTCTGTAGGTTGTCTTTTCACTTTTTTGATTGTTTCCTTTGCTGTGCAGCTTTTTAGTTTGATGTAATTCCATTTGTCGATTTTTGCTTTTGTTGTCTGTGCTTTGGAGGTCCTATCTATAAAATCTTTCCCTAGACCAGTGTCCTGAAGTGTTTCCTCTGTTTTCTTCTAGTAATCTCACAGTTTTGGATCTTGCATTTAGGTCTTTAATCCATTTTAAGTTGAATTTTGTCTATGCCGAGAGATAGATGTCTGGTTTCTTTCTTCTACATATGGATGTCCAGTTTTTGCAGCACCATTATTGAAGAGACTGTCCTTTCCCTAATATATGTTCTTGGTGCCTTTGTCAAACATCAGTTGGCTGTAAATACATGGATTTATTTCTGGGTTTTCTATTCTGCTCCATTGATTTATGTATCTGCTTTAATGCTAGTACCATGCCGTGTGGTTGTTATAGCTTTGTAGTATATTTTGAAGTCAGGCAGTGTGATGCCTTCACGGTTATTCTTTTTGCTCAGGATTGCTTTGGCTATTTGCAGTCTTATTTAGGGGTACAAATGCTAGGACTGGAACCAGACAAGGTTGCCTTCTATCACCACTTCTCTTCAACATAGTGCTGGAAGTCCTAGCCAGAGCTATCAGACAAGAGAAGGAAATCAAGGGTATCCACATGGGGGTAAAAGAGGTCAAACTATCACTTTTTGCTGACAGTATGACCTTATATCTAGAAAACCCCGAAGATTCTGCCATGAGACTACTGGAATTGATAAATTAATTCAGCAAAGTCTCAGGTTAAAAATCAATGTGCACAAATCAGTAGCATTCACATACACCAACAATAGTCAAACTGAGAACCAAGTCAAAGACTCAATACCTTTCACAATAGCAACAAAGAAAATAAAATACCTAGGAATATATTTAAGTAGGTGAAAGACTTCTACAGGGAAAATGACAAAACACTGAGGAAGGAAATAGCAGAGGATGTAAACAGGTGGAAAACCATACCATGCTCATGGATTGGCAGAATCAACATTGTTAAAATGTCTACAGTACCCAAAATGATCTACAGATTCAATGCAATCCCTGTTAAAATACCAATATCATTTTTCACATATCTAGAAAAATATTCCTAGGTATTTTATTTTGAGGGTTATATTTTGATAGCTATGATGGTTGTAGGTTATATAATGTCTAGGAAAAGTGAATGGAAGTAACAAAGGCACAATGTACAAGATTAGATTAGGATGATGGGAAAATCAGCATGTTTAGAACAGTGAATTGGTAAGGAAGATCAAATCTTTGACTTGGAACTGTTACGTGAGTCAACCCAAAATGCAGCTAGGCAGAGAAGTTAAGGCATGGTTGGATAAGAGGTTCAGAAGCCCATTTGGAAGCTTAAGCCTTTCACAGCTGGGATTAAAGTATATCAGGAGACTAACAGTTTTGTGGTTTTTATAGGATGATATGCACTGGTTCTTTGGACACAAATTTTTGAGTGTTTTCATGGTTGTACCTTTTCTTTTATAAACATCGTAAAAAAGAAAATGCTGCTAAAATTATATGGAGGTCAAGGCAAGGCTGTTAGTGATATTTGTCAACAACTGCCTTAGTTTTGAAAGTGTGCACTAATTGATAACACAAAGCTTAGTAGCGTTGCTGGTGGGTTATCTCTGAAACCTTTAGGAGGAAGACAGAACAGGAGTGAGTCCTTATTTCTTTTCCATATCTCCTGGTTCTCTTTCTGACTTACAGCACAAGTATTTCAAAGGTTGGGGCAAGATAGTGGGTGAAACAGCTTAGAATTTTGGAAATCTGAATGTAACTTTGCAATGGCCTTCCACTGAATTATAAATTATAATTAATTATATAAATTATATTGGCCTTCAATGAAGGTCTTCAGTTTTCAGACTGTGTGGTTTGATATTAGATGGATGACAGCCTCAGGTAGTTTTTTAGGTTTTGAGTGAGAACACAACTTTTCTGCTTTGTTGTGTTCTCATGTTGATTCAGATATGGGAGATGTTGGCAGTCTTCTAGATCAAGCAATAATGGATCAGGGATAATTGGCAAAGGAAATCTACTGATTAATGTCTTGAACCTGAATGTTATTGTGTGATACAGGTAGGCAAGTTAGCATGCTTCCTTTTAGGTAATTTGCAGAGCAGCGTTTGAGGCCCTTGTTTCAACATTGAATTCAGATATTTCTGACCTTGAAAGAATTTTGTTTTTTTGGTAGGACTTAAGGTCTAGCAGTTCTTTTCTTGTTGATGGAGAAACTGAATTTATTTCCTTCAAGAAATATAGTTTGAGGTAATACTAAGCAAAATTACTAGGAATTGATATCAGAATGCTAGTTATAGTTTTACAATTTGGGATACATCAGAATTGTCTCATTCACTTATCAAGGTTTAATTTTTCTGTAGGTTCTCTTGATTTCCTCTCCTTTTATCTCTCGTATTTGGATCCCTCATTATTAACCTTTTGTATCTTTCATTTTTGCTTTCAGCCTTTTTTACTTTCTATTTCTTCTTGGCTCAAAGCTTGCAAACATAACAAAATCTTCCTGTAACTCAGTTTTCCCTCCATGCTACTGTCCAACCCACTCTTTCTCTTTATTGCCCAATGTCTCAAAAGAAGTATCTATATTTGCTGCTGCTACTTCATCACCTGTTTTCTCCTTAAATCTTTTTTGTCAGCTTCTGCCCTGTTTTACTGAAACTCTTCTCACAGAGCTCCCCAGTCACCAATCCAAATGTCCAAATTCAGAGACCTTTCTTGAGGTCTCATTCTACAACCTCTGCAATATTGGAGACTGTTGACATCTTCTTTGAAATTCTTCCTTTGCCATTTCTTTGTACTCTTGGTTTGCTGCATATGTCTTGGACTGTTTATTCAATAGATAGTTACTGAGCACCTCTTACGAGTCAGGCACTTTCAGGTGTTGGGGATACAGTAATAGATAAAGCAGACAGACCCCTGCTCTGGCAGTGCTTATATTTCTGCTACAGTCTTTTTTACTACTTCAAATTTCCCTACTATTGCCTCAGTCATAGGCATTCTCTAAGGATCTGTCCTTGCTTGCTTTATCATTTCACATATGGCCTGGGCTGAGTTTCTTACATCTTCTTTTCTCATGACTCTTATTCACTCAGGGCAACTTGGAGGCATTGCTTCATCTTATTTTAACTTCATATCTAACTTTCTAACCACTCATGAAACATGTCCAAATTTAAGCTCCAAGAATATTCTAAATTCAACGCATCTAAAATCCAACTCAGGCTGTTAGTTTCTCCTACTTAAACTTTTGCTGTAGCCACTTAGCTGATCTCTTTCCCTCCAGGATTTTCTGTTTCAATCCCTTTTCCTCACTGCTGCAAGATTAAACTATCTGTAACACAAGTCACATTGCAGATAATAGTATTCATCCCCTAAATGAGGGAAAACAAACCATGCTGCAGGCAGGGCACTATCTGGGGATTTCTGAATGCAATTTAAGTTTTTTGTTGCTCAGAAACTTGTAAAGCACTGTGCTTTTTAGAAAGACATTCTCCTTAATAGAAAAGCTGCCAAGGTCACATCTTGAGTGGCTAAATATTTCAGAAAATATTATTGAAATTAATGGGATAATATTCTTAAAAATAACCTTTCTTTAACCCAGTGTTTCTTTTCTTTCTTTCTTTCTTTTTTTTTTTTTTTTTTGAGACAGAGTCTCGCTCTGTCACCAAGGCTAGAGTACCATGGCATCATCACAACCTCCAGCTCCTGGGCTCAAGCAGATACTTAAGGATATGGGATATTGCTTACAAAAAATTGTTTCTTTAAAAAGAAGGTTATGAAATTGCTTCCTTGTTTCTCTAGGATAGTGAAGCAAGTTTGAAGTTTTCATATAAAACTTATGAAAATATTCTTTCTCTCAGCTGAGAGTTCACATTTATTTTTTGGTCATTATTCTTTGAAAAAATATTTCTTCCATAATATGTGAACATTGGTGTCTCTAGAATTGTTAGTGTTTAATTGCTTTGAAGATGACATTGGAGAGCCTGTAAGCTCCTGGTTTTTTGAATCTTATTCATTTTCATATCTTTTTAGTGCCTGAATTAATTATACCTATTATATTATCATCATATCCTCTGAAGGGCTATGAACATGTAGATTTCTAGGAATTGAGCCTGTAGCTCTGACAGTTATTATTGTTATTGTTGAAACTATATTAGTATCAAGAGCCTTAAAAATGTTCATTTCCTTTAAAGTCAATAATATTCCTTCTAGGATTCTCTCCTAAGGAAATAATAAAAGATTTAGACAGAGCTTTATGTGCAAAGGTAATATCACAGTACTACTTATAATAGTGGTTTTCAGAATGTCTTTGAAGCTATTGGGGGGTGTGGTATAGTGTGGTGGAATTGGGTCCCTCATATCAGTTTTTAACTAGATCAACTCTGTCTTATATTAGAATTCCTCACAGCTGTCTCTTAATGGGAGGGTTCCATGTCTCAAAATTGAAAATAGCAAACATATATAAAATATTAGAATGATTGGAAATATAAATACCTAATAATAAGGAGAAGGACAAATTGTGGTGTAGTCATATAAAATATTACACGGTCACTAAATATCTTTAATAAGAATTTTCAGTAGCACTGGGAAAGGATGTAAAACTAAACAGTATGATTTCAGCAATTTAAATGATACATATGTGTGGAACAAAGTACTTCCATTGCTTGCTTCTGGATTGTGGGAGTGAGGATATTGTTTATTTCTGCCTTATACTTTTCCAGCTTCCACACTGATCGTGGCTATGCCCATAATTAGAAACAATTAATGGGATTACAAACAGTTAATTCTCCTTCATTATAAAGCAATTATGACCTCAGTTCAAAAACCTAGAAGAAATAGAGAAAAAACCCCAAAGAGAACAATATCAAACATGAACATAGAATAAGTCCTAAGTACTAGTAAATAAACTTATTTATTGATATCTTACCTTGTCTCAAAAAAGGATCTAAGGAAGTGAAATGCCATAAGAAAGCATAAATTAGGAAGAATAAAGGGAAAAAGGAAAGTCAAGGGACATAAATCAAAGTTAATATAAAACATGCGAAACAGTTTCTAAATACATGTTATGGGTAGGCCACAAAACCTAGTCACCATCATTCCTCTTCCCCTCATACGTCACATTCAGTCTCTAATCCATTATTAAGTCTTGTTGGCTCTGTCTTCAAAGCATATACCAGATCTCTCCATTTTTCTCTTTGTCTCCATTACTACCATCTTAGTCTAATCTAATATCACTTCAATGTCAGTAGCCACTAAAGTCTCAGCTTCCACTCTTGACTGAACTACTATAATAAAAATCCAGGGTAAAAAATTAGCAAAATGTAGATACAAGGAGGCAATATAGAATAGTGATTAAGAGAGGGGGTTCTAGAGCCAGATTGGGCTCTTTCATTTTAAAGCTGTGTGATATTTGGCAAATTACTTAACCTCTCTGTGTCTGTCTTTTCTCCTATAAAATGAGGCTGATAAAATTCTCAACTCAAGTTGTGTGGATAGATTAAATGAGTGAATATGCTTGGTATTTAAAGTGCTCAATTAATGTTAGCTATTATCATTAAGGTCATTTTAATAGATAGCAAAAGGGAAATTGAACACAGTTTAACAATCTCTAATAAAAATATTTAAAAATGAACCTTTCATACCATGTTAAATAATTCATGCTTCATACCAAGAGTCAATGTTATACATAATTAAGGAGGAATAGAGTTATTCTCTTTAAAATCAGGAATGAAATAAAGATGGTATCTGTCATGTTATTAGTTAATATTATTCCAGACATTTTTGCCAATTAAATCAAACTGAAATGATCAACACTACATAGTGAGGAAGAGGTGAGAATATTGTTGTAGTTGATGTGACTTTACCTTAAAAGGGACTAATCAAAACTGTTACAACAGATTAATAGTGTCCAGTTTCAAGGATTAAAAATGATTTCACAACAGGAATAACAACAACGAATTAGGCATAAAGTTAAGGAGAGATGTACCTGAATATAAAGAATCCTATAAAGCTTTTCAATACATAAAATAATTTGAGTAAGAGCCACTAAATCAGTAAATATTTCTCAATTTTCTTCCCACAGGGATTAAATAATCAGCCCAACTTATTTGCTCACTTAAATCTGGCTACTCATTCTGAACTTTATATCTTGTTTCATTTGAGAAGTATAGTATTTCTTTTTGGAAGCCAGGAATCCAGCTAAAATTTAATGCTGCCAATACAAAGAATGGATAATGGGAGCACATAGCAACTATGCAGTGAGCATATATTTATACTCAAGGTTTGTTGCTTTCAGTTATAGCAATGACAAGTTACTTATTTATTTACTTTGGATTTTTTTGTTCTTTTTAGCCCTATGAATAGTCTTTTAACATTAATTATATGACATGTTTATATATTCTGCATATTTGATTTTATTTCATGCATTGTGAACATTAGCTACCTTTCTCCAAAGGAACAAAAACCATAAAGTTTATGGATACTAATGCAATCTTTAAACTCTTATGATTTGATTACTATATTAACATAGATGAATTTCATTTGAATTCTTTTGTGTCTGTCTGGTTCTGCTGTTTATCTATTGTTTTTCTTCAGAAATGAGGTGTAATCTTTTTTGGTTCATTTTATTAAGGAAAGATTCCATAAACCTAGCCTCAGCTAAAATTTTAGTCAAGCTTGACTATGTATCTGTCAAAGTTCATTTATATAGAGAATCATGAAACGTTCATAAGAGAAATGAATGTACAGAAACTGACTTTTTTTTTTTTTTCTAACTTTACAGAAGAATTCTCAGTAAGAGAATCTTAAGATCTCTGAGTAAGCGATCTTAACAGAGGAAGTGTATTTTTAATGCTTCAGTTAAGGGAATGTGCCTTTTTAGTGAAGCAAATTATAGCTGTAAACAAAATAAGTTCACTTTTCCCTCAGTTGGGTTCATGATTAACATTTTTTTTTAGAGGAAGTTTTAGTCACTCACCCTTTCCTCTAATTATTTTTCACAACTAACATATAATTCATTCCCTAGTTAGCACAGCTTCTATCAGTAATTGAGAATATTTTTTCAAGGGTGTGCCTAATCTTTTATCAGAATAGGCTGTCTTGAAGTCTACCAGCTTTGAGTGGATACTGATCAAAACTTTAATGCTACTTTCCCATTCTTCAGTTTTTGCTTGTTAAAATTCTGTCCAGCCTTTAGGGACCATTTCAAATGTGATTTCTTCCAAGCAACCTCTCCAGATGCCAGCAGCATGTGCTACTTCCCAGGCTTGGTTTCTGCCTTTTGTAGCAAACTTAAACTGTTTTCCTTGTTAAATCATTATTTGTGTGCTTTCTTACTCCTTTGTCTCTCTTTTACATATGTAATTACCTCAAGTACAGGAGGTTGCATGTAAAAAGTTATGGTAATTAAAAAAAATTCCTATAGCCTCTGTGGCTATGCCTTATATATAGTGTATACAGAGTAAATAGTTGTCAAGTGGAATTGAACATTTTTGGTTTTTATAATTGAAAAGTTCATTTTATGACATTTTAGTTTGTTTTTTTCTTTATGACACATCAGTCCTTAGTTTTTACGTGGAAAATGGAAGTAGTGATAGAGGAGTGAACAAAAGAAATGTAAGCATAGAAGTGTAAGTAAATATCTGTTTCTGTAAGAACTATTATGTATGCCTTGCCCTAATCTTACAATTTAGTTTCTTAATAGTTTAATAATTGTAAGAGCTGCCACAAGATAGAAGGAGATTAGTTAATTTAATTGTATAGATTATAACTGCTGTGAACCTACCTGGCAAACGAGTAAGAAAAAAGTTGTAGTTTTCTCTCCTTAAATACTTTTTTAAAAGTGTGATTTTGTTTTTTGAGGTGTAATTTATTAGTGTGCACAGATCTTCAGAGTTCAGTTTGATGAGTTTTGACAATTGTATACACTGTGTGTAACCACCATGCTAAAGATATAGGACATTTCTTCACCCATGTAGTTCCTTGTGCCCCCTCCTAGTCACAACATTTTTTTCAAATGAATTTTTGGTAGCTCTATAATTGGAAAGAAAATAACCAGAGTACATATTAGTAGGTACATTATAAATTACACTGCCCAACTATGATTAGTTTATTTTTAATGTGTATTTTACTTCAATTGCTGGTTAGTAGTTGCATATAATATTATTGCTGAAGTCACTGAATTGGAAATGTTAATGTATATCATAATTTCTTTTGATGACAAACTTGCTTTTTATTCATTCTGACTTATTTTACTTATCTACAATGGTAACAAAATCTTTCTTTCAAATAGAATTTAAAGGTTTTTGGTTATTTTTCTTGAAACTAAATAAGTGAAGAAAAATCCAGGTGGGAAGGATCAGAGAAAAGAGGTGAAAAATCATTTTTTAAACCATTCCTTTTTTTTAATTTTTTAATTTTTTTTATAAAAATTTTTTTTGCCTGGAGCCACGCCCAAGCAGCCTTTAGCAAGGGTACTCCTAAACCATTCCTATTACTTGTGCATGATTCTCTCTCTCTCTCTCCCTCCCTCCCTCCCTCCTTTTTTAAGATAAAGAAGATTGTAACTCATAATTAAACGGAGACTTTGGGATTATTGAGGATTTCATTATTCTTGCTATCCTGTTTTCCATTACTACAGAAAATTGAAAGTTGTATTTTTATGACTGTAACTAAGGGCTGGATGTAACAGTGACTTTTTAGTTGTGAGCACCTGTTTTCCGTGAACTTTGTCTGACTCCCTGGCTGGCACGTTCTGTGGTGGAGAGTCCAAGTTTGGGCCACCACTGTGCTTCTCTGTCTTCTGGTCTGAGGCTTCTCATCCCCATGGCCTTAGTCATTGCCAACCACCTGTATCAGTCAGTCTCTTTTCCCTCATATGGAAAGACTTCGTTTTAGTTTTCAGGAGTTGATATGAGAATGAAATGATTCCTATAAACTTGGCAACATAGGACATATGCTAAACACTCAGAATTGCTGAGTTTTGTTATTGTTTTCATCATCATTACCAATATTTGATTAATGACCAATTTTAATTTAATTGAAGCTGATTGGGAAGAAAAGTTTTAAAGAACAGTGTGAGGAAGCTTCATGATTTTAACTTCAGAGGTGAATTAATGGCCTTTAAAACAGAGCAGTTTAATTACACCTGCAAGATTCTGTCAGCAGAGGATGCTAGAAGCTCTATTCCAAAATTCAGCACTGTTGCTTAGCGTTTCCACTGCTCAATGTGAAGGTCTTCGTTGTTTAAAATGGACACTAGGGGGCAGTAGAAGTATTTTGGCAAGAATCCATTTTTTTTTCAACTGTCTCCTGTCCACAGTGGAAGGAGAAAAAGAATCTTCTAAATAATGTCTTCCACAAATTGGAACTAGTGAGGCTGACATTAATGCTGGAATAATTAGTATTTTTATTTGAAGAATAATTCATAACAAATTCTTTGTATTCTTTTATGATTTGGTAATAACAAATATATTTAAAATTTGTTATTTAAAGCTTTTTAGATAAGTAACACAGTCCTATATAGGAATTTTAAGGATAGGATGTTAATAATTTAAGATTTAAGTTTATAAGGTCAAATAAGGTTTATTTCTCTGATCATCAGTGTAATCCAAACTTTAAAAAATGTATATCAGATCTTGTCACTTCCTTGCTTTTAACCTCCAGTTTATTCCTATCACATTGTTAAGAAATCCAAGTTCCTTGCCTTGGCCTCTGCATATCTCATTGACTTCATCTCCTCCCACTCCCTGATATACTCACTTGTCTTCAGCCACACTGACCTTTCTGATTTTCTTTGAATAACTCTATTCTTTTTCCTACATGAAGACTTTCTATTTACTCTTTTCTCTACATAGAATAATACTCAGAGCTTCATGTGGCACCGTTATTTCATTTGGATCTTTAATCAAATGTTACCTTTGCTGACCACCTTAAAGCTCTTCCCACCCCCCATTCCCCATCCCAGTGATTTTCCTGTCATTGCTTTATGGTACTTAATCATTATCTAACATTTTTTTATTGGTTTATTGTATTTTTCCTCATAAAAATGTAAGTTCCATGAGAGCAGTCACATTGTCTCTTTTACTACTGTATCCCCAGTGGCTTGACATATACCAGGCACACAGTAGGTATTCAAAAAATGTTTGTTGAATGGAAGAATGACCATCTTTGGCTGTGGTCATGGTTATTCTCTTCTCCCTAAACATTTTATTGAATCAAAGCTAGCTTTTGATCTGGTCATAATTGTCCTTTAGAAACTCGGGAGCCAGTATTCCGCCCTCACATTTCCAGGCTGGTCCCACCACAGTTCCCTTGTCAAAAGGCTGCAGTCTTTTTTAAGCTCTGCATTAAAAAAACATTACCAGGTAGGCTTTTGTATCCTCTCAAGGGACCTTTCTGCCTCTGAGCAGTGGATTTTATTTTGTTCAGCAAATGTTTTGTGTATCTACCTGCTATGTCAATGGACACTGCCAGTATGAACTATTTTCTTTATTGTCAGTAATTAGGGTATTTTGAGGACAATGGGCTAATTTATGCAGATAATACAAAACATACTTTAAGTGCAACAGAGTTGGGGATACTTTTTATCTGACTGTACGACTGTAGTTTCCTCCATTACCAGTTGTTTTAACATCCAAGTATTCAGCATTAAACTCTGGTAAACATCTGTCAATATAATGTATATACAATGAATTGTAAAATTTTACTTGCAGATGTAAAATTTTATTATGTCTGTGGAAATACTAAAGAAGTTCTCCACGCTACCCAAAGCTATTGTCAAATGAGGATCTGGTTGAGTTAGAACAGTTCCTAATTGAGGAAGAGAACATTGACAAGAGTGATAAATGGATTGAATATCACAGGATTAAGAGTCTTTGAAAAAATTTAGGAAAGGCCTTGAATATTTTTTGTGAGAACAGCTTGCTAAATGATAATCCTGCCAAAGTCAAGCCTGTAAAGTCCAGTATCCCATATTATCATAAATTTTAATTGGAAAAATTACTCCACACTTCCCACAAAATAATACCTGATTCAGTCTTTGTGGATTCTAACATTTATTGAGATTTGTAGCAATTATGACTTAAGTTTTGTTAAAGATTAAATAAACTCGGACCTAAAAATTTAAATTTCATTTAAAAATATTTTAATCAAAGCTTTTAATGCTCCCTCTTCTATGAAAATTTGGATCTCCTTTTTTTTTTTTTTTTTCCGAGACAGGGTCTCTGTTGCCTAGATGGAAGTGCAGTGGTGTCATCATAGCTCACTGCAACTTCAGGCTCCTGGGCTTAAGCAATCCTCCTGCTTCTGCCTCCTGGGTAGCTGGGACTACAGGTTTATGCTACTGTGCCTGGCTAATTTTTTTGTTTTTTATAGAGACAGGGTCAGGCTGGTCTCAAACTCCTAGCCTTAAGCAATCTACCAGCCTCAGCATCCCAACGTGCTAGGATTACAGGTGTAAGCCACTGTGCCTGGCCTGGATCTCCTTTTTAATTGACTACTACTCTTGTAATCATGAAAAAATGTTATGTTCTCCTTTGTATCCTTTATCATTTTTATAACCATATACTTTCTTCCATAGTCACAGTACCCTTGTTTATTTCTACAAAAATCCATTGGCATATCTAATACTATCTCAAAACTTTTTTTTCTTTTACCCAAGATGTTTACTACCATCAGTACTTCCTATAAAAATGGAATTCCTCCTCTTTTTTGTCTTTCACTTTCATTTTTCTTTTCCTGTTTCAGTTCCTTATGTCTTCCTACATATATCTCACCTCTTTGCTGTTTCACTCATGTTTCATTTTACTTTAAAGCTTTTCTTTTTTTATTAAACTGAATTTAGTATAACATTTTCTCTCTTTTTCTTACTCTCAATTTAGCATTTCTTAAATTTATTTTGGGCTGCTTTATTTATTGATCTCATTTTGTTTTCTGCCTTCCCAACTAGAAAATATTCTTAAGAATGAGACTCATATAATTATTTTATGACTCCTTTAAATGTTAACAAAGTTAGCCACAGAAACAGACACATCAGTTTTTCAATTTGGTAGGTATAAACACAGTCTTCGAAAGTAAAACAGCTCCCTTGATCTTTCACTCCTGTTTATGTGTGTAAAAGTAGAAAGTAGAAAATTTGCATATGTCAATCTTGAAAAAGATTTTTTTTTTAAGAAATAGGGTCTCTGTCACCCAGGTTGGAATGCTATGGCATGATCATAGCTCACTGTAGCCTGGACCTCCTGGGCTCAAGTGATCTTCCTGCCTCAGCCTTCTGAGTAGCTAGGACTAAAGGCATGTGCCACTATGCCTGGCTAATTTTTTTGTTTTTATTTTTTGTAGAGATGGGGTCTTGCTATGCTGGCCAGGCTTGTCTTGAACTCCTGCCCTCAAGTAATCCTCCCGGGTTGGCCTCCCAAAGTGCTGGGATTACAGGCATGAGCTATTGCACCCAGCCTTGAAAACCATTTCCTAATGCTTAATCTTAAAATTCAAAAAAGTGGTTTTAAAATCATGAATATTTACCAACATTGTTATAATTTTTTGGTGGAATTAGGTACTCTCCTGTTAACATGGTTATAAAATTTGTATTTGAATGCATTTTATTTTTTCAAAGTGCCAAATTGATGGAATAGCATACATACATATGAAAGTAGCACCAACAGAGCTGACTTTAAAATTTGTGTATAGACCTTGATCCTTATTTGGAAAGACATTTTGTTCATACTGTTTGTTGCTGAGTGCTGAAAGTGCAGCTAATTTTGAATTTGAAAAGAGACCAAGACCACCAAGTTGATTCACGTAGCTACCAGGCAGCTGTTGGATGGTAATTTTGCCATTTCACTTCTGATCTGGATTGGAATCAGGGAGTCTTTATTCACTTTTGTATGCCACAGTGCCTTGTACGCTGTAAACAGGGATTAAATGTTTTTTGATTAAATCAAGAAGTTAGTGGCATGGTCTTGGTTTTTACTATCATAAAAAGTGGTGCTCCAACAAGTCAGGAATTTACTGTTAAACCACAGTTCTGTATCTGTATCTTTTGTTTGAATTATGATAAAGAAGTAGCATATACTCAAATCTAGATCCAAACAATAGTCCTGACAGTGGATACCAACTTTGTGCAGTAATTTTCTAAGCACATAAGATGAATTAACTCATTTAATTCTCCCAGTACCCCTATGAAGTGATGGTACTATTATCCCCTTTTGACAGATAAGAAAGCTAATAAAAGTGCTGAGAAAGTTCTCCAAGGACTTACTCCAGCAGTAAGTGGCAAAGCCAGGTTTCAGATGTAGGGAATCTACTCTAGAATCCACGTGCTTAACCATTATGCCCTCCTTCACTACTGATAGACATTTGTATTGCTTTTGCTTTTTGACTGCTATGAATAATGTTGCTGTGAGCATTTATGCACAAATTTTTGTATGGATATATACTTTTAAGGGAGTGTGTATCTAGAAATGGAATTGCTGGGTCATATGGTGACTCTGTTTAATATTTTGAGAAACTGCAAAACTGTTTTTTGAAGTAGCTGCACTAGTAATCTCACTAGGAGTATATGAAGGTTCAATTTCTCCACATCCTTATGAACTTTTTGTTCATCTTTTTGATTATATCCATCCTAGTAGGTGTGAAGTGATATCTCATTGTGGTTTTGATTTGTGTTTTCCTAATAATGATGTTGAGCATCTTTTCATGTGATCATTGGTCACTAATATATCTTCTTTGGAGGAGTGTCCTGTTCAGATCTTTTGTGCATGTTTCAATTTTGTTATTCATTTTTTAATTGTTGAATTATAATATATTTATATATTCTGGAGACAAGTCCCCTATCAAATATGTGATTTCAAAATATTTTCTCTCATTCTGTGGGTTGTCGTGTTACTTTTTTGATGGTGTACTTTGAAGTACAAAAGTTTTAAGTTTTTGTGAAGTACAATTTATGTATTTTATTCATTATGGCTTGTGCTTTTGGTGTTGTATCTAAGAAGCCTGACCCAAAGTCACAAAGATTTACTCCTATGTATTCTTCTAAGAGTTTTATAGTTTTAGTTCTTACATTTAGGTCTTTGATCCGTTTTGAGTTAATTTTTGTATGTGGTTAGATGTAGGGCATTCTCCTATTATTGTACTTGTTACACCAAGATAAAATTACTGTAATTGTGGTATAGTTATTTGTTTACAAGTTATTTGTTTACGTCTTTTAGCTTCTGATCTCTATGAGGACAGGGCCTGTCTTCCTTGTTTTAGGATTCCTGGTATTTAGCATAGTAACTGGCACTATGCTTTAGTAAGTATAGTTTTATTAAGTCTTTCTGTGGTTTTGAATGTTTTATCTTGAAGGTCTACAGACAAATTTTTCAGAGTAAATATAAAGTATTATGAATAATAAATATGTCCCCATGTCTTAGAATGATATATAAAACAGACTGTGATAAGTATAAACCCTGATTGTGTATTATTTGTTTCTCACAGATTTCATACTTGTTTTCTTTTTAAAATACCGTTATTACTAGGTAATCTTTATATCTTTAGTTAAGAATGAATACATTTTGAGCACCTACTCTATGTCAGGCATTGTGCTGAGTATTAATGAGACAAATCAAATAAGACATAATGCCTATCCTCAAGGATCTTACAGATTAGATGGGAGATAGCAAACAAAATCTGCTTCTTTAGCAAGAAATGCCCAAGAGCAATTTAAAATATTTGGTTGTAATGGTGGTAGCTTTAGACATTATGGTAATTATGATGAAGTATATTCCATATTTGATGGGATGAATAGAGTGTATAATTGTTAGAGCTATACATTTGGCCTTCCTTATCTTTGGGTTCTGTATCTGCAGATTCAACCAACCATGGATCAGATTGGTTTTTCAGAACTGTGGATTCAAAAAAAAAAATCCAATAAAAATAATACTACCATAAGAAATATTACACATTTAAAAACCAATACAGTATAACAACTATTTACATAGCATTTACATCGTATTAGGTATTATAAGTAATCTAGAGGTGATTTAAAGTATATGGAAGGATGTGTGTAGGTTATATGCAAATACCATCCCATTTTATATAAGAGACTTGAGTATCCTTGGATTTTGTAATTTGAGCTGTGGGGAGGAGTGCCTGTTCCTGGGACCAGTCCCCTGTGGATACCAAGGGATGACTATATTTGTATAATGAATACAAGAGAACCTATACAGATTGGCTTTTGGGGTGTTTCTAGTTTTCACTGTCCCTTTGACAATTGTGAAGCATATACATGCTTTTTGCATGTATAGAAAGTTATATTGAATCAGATGTGGCATCTATTCTGCAGTGTTATTTTTTAAAAAGAGCTATAGCAGAAGAGAAGGATAAGTTTATGTTGTTTCTCAGTGTCAGGTAAATTTAATAAAAATTATGACTCAGGCTGCTTTTGTTTTCCAAAATAAATTAATTCTCACCTAATTTGACTGATGCTTTGACATTTCTTAGAGTCTAACTCAGTAGAGTTTATTCATTTTAAACTAAATATAAAAAAACTGCCTATGCTGTAAGTCAATTTTTACAAAAAAATGGATATGAAATCTTAAAGATAACCTAAAATACTACAGTATATAACCCATGTTGAACTATTAAGTCATTAAATATGAAATGTCCGATTTCAAATCCAAAAGTATAGTTTATTATGTCTCAAACAAGAAACAGTACAACTAATCAAAGTATGTGCCTAAACTATCAACACAGTTCTGCCATCTAAACGGTAGCCTGTTTATGCCAGCAGTGAAGAATCCTGGAAAGTGAGTGGTGATGAAATCGCGAAAGGCATTTTCCACAGCTTGTTGAGAATTGACTGTTTTTCCTTACAAGAAGTGGTTCAAAACCTGGAAGAAGTGGTGGTGCCAGTTGGTGCAAGGTCTGGTGAATACAGTGGATGACAGAGAGTTTCCAGGTCCAGCTTCTGTAGTTTAAGCATTATCTTGCTAGAGGATTGGCCTGTCTCTGTTGAGCTGCTTAATCTCATCTGCTTAATCGCAAACATTCTCATTATTTTGTCTAATTGGTTGCAGTAGACATTTGCTATAATCGACTGACCAGGTTTCATGAAGCTGTAGCGGAGAATGCCAGTGCTGGACCACCAAACAGACACTATTAACTTCTTCTGATGAATATTTGGTTTTGGACTGTGTTTCGGCACTTCATCTTTATCCAACCATTGTGCTGAGCACTTGAGGTTGTCAAAAGGATTCCATTTTTCATCATATGTAACAATATGGTGTAAAAATGGTTCACCTTTATGTTGTGACAGCAAAGAAAGGCAAGCTTTGAGATGATATCTCTTCTGATGCTTTTTTAATTCATGTGGTACCCATCTGTCCAGCTTCTTTACCTTGCCAGTTTGTTTCAAATGGTCCAATACTGTTGGAATAGTAACATCAAACCTTGCTGCTAATTCACACATAGGTTGAGATGGATCTGCTTCCACTACATCTTTCAGCTCATCATTATCCACCTTAGTCTCAGGTCACCCACGTGGTTCATTTTCAAGATTAAAATCACCAGAATGGAACTTCTCAAACTATCGACATACTGTGCATTTATTAGCCACATCCTTCTTAAACACTTTGTTGATATTTTGAGCTTTCTGCGCTGCATTGGTTCCATGATGGAACTCATATTTGAAAATAACATGAATTTTTGACTCATCCATGCTTTCACAAAAATTGCTCTTAAAAAAATTTGAAAGATAATCACAAGCCACACCATGAGTTTGAAAGACCAAGGATGTACCTTTGCAATAAAAATAAAACAAGAAGTGGCTAAGTGAAATGTCAGAGATATCAATTGTCAAACTTAGTACTTAAGGAAATCGGACTTTTCATACTTAATAACCTAAATAATTCTGTACTACATATCTAAGATTCTGAAACTTGGTGAAACTTTTCTATCTGAAGACATTTTATACCTTGTCTCAAACAATTTGTAAAACATATACTTTCAGGATAAAACTTGTAGTCATAGGTCACTGATAATAAAATCTTATAGTGAGTTATATTTTGTCAGATTAATTTATTTGATCATCATAGGAACTCTGTGATGCTAACAGGGCAGGCATAACTATAGAGGAGGCATTACAGTGTTATGATTAAGAGCACAGACTCTGCCAGCATACTTTTTCTTTTTTGAGACAGGGTCTCTCTTCCTCTTTTGCCCTGGCTAAAGTACAGTGGTGTGATCATAGCTTACTGTGACCTCGAATTTCTGGGCTCAAGGGATCCTCTCACCCCAGCCTCCTGGGAGTAGCTGGCAACTACAGGTGTGCACCACCACATCCAGCTAATTTTTATCTTTTGTAGAGACAGGTTCTTGCTATGTTGCTCAGGCTGGTCTGGTGCCAGACTTTTGAGTTCATATTCCAGCTGTCACTTATCAGTTGTATGACCTTGGACAAATTTCTTAACTTCCCTTTGTCTCAATTTTCTCATCTGTAAAATAGAGTGATAATACTGTAGTACCTACCAGATAGTTGTTGTGAGACTTAAATTACTTAATAAATAATATATATGGAGCCTTGAGTAGTGCCTGGTACTGTATGCACTATAATGTGATAGCTATTACTGTTATTTATTTCCAGTAGACATATAAGGCAATAGAGGCTCTTAAGAAGGGATTTTTTATTCTTACCATTATTAAGTAGCAGAAACCAATCTCTTGGCCTGTTCTTGCTCTGTCTCTTTAACACAGTATCAGTTTTTATTAAGTGGCTATTGAATGAAGGGTTGCAGGAATTGAAAAAAAATCTCATGTTACCTGTCAGTTTTGGAAAATTGAATTGTGGAGTGAGATTTTTACTAAGTTATTGACTTTCCGGATTTTCCAGGTGAATATCTTGGTTAGATTATGGAAATTATCTTAAGGTGTAAAATGAAACTCAGGCAATGTACTACCAAGCCTGTAGTAGAACTGGTGAGCTTGTGTTGCAATAGAGTAACCATCTCAGGAAACCTTTGCTTCTTACACTTGAACATGTATACAGATCTTCTGGGGACCTTGTGAAAAAGCAGATTCTGATTTAGTAAGTCTGGGGAGAGGCCTGAGAGTCTGAATTTCTAACAAGTTTCCAGGTGATGTCCATGGTGCTCCTCTGTGGACCACATTTTGAATAGCAAGACATTAGAGTACATTTTTAGCTTCTATGAGAACAATGGAGATATCAGGCTGAGGTATGTATTAATCTTCATTCTGCTTATAAAAAGATGCCTTGTTTCCTAAATGAATGAATCAACAAATATTTATTCTTCATAGACAGAAGGCTAAGGACTTGAGGCTTTGAAGAGAGAGATAATAGATAGATGATAATTAGTTCAGGTTGTGAGGTGGTATACATGAGTTGTTGCCACTGACAAGGTAGAGGTAGACCTTTTTCAGGAATAGGAAAAATGATGAAACTTAGACCCAGTGGGGCAGGTGAAATTCTCCCTCATTCTTTATAGTTGTAAAAGAAAGTCTTCTTGGGGTGGGAGTGAGGGTGTGGGAAGGAGGAGTTTCTTATCCTTGGCAAGCTGAAGTCCTCTGTCCTTCCATTCCTACTTGGAATGGTTAATACTGTGGATAAGGGTAAAGGTGGGTTCTTAATACAAACACTAATAAGTAATAAATGAAAAATAAACATCATTGCAAATGATAGGAACATTGCTAGGCTCTTTAGGGATTAGTATCTTATAATGAGAAAAATATCTGCTTTCTAATTATGTAAGAAACTTTTGAAATGTTAATTTTGTTTAACTTTACCTGAAACAATAGTTCAGTCAAATGTTGTAGAAAATTTTCTCAAACAAAAATGTGTGAATGTTGTGAAAAGTTATTGATTGCTGCTAAAGGCGGTGGAGAGCCATTGAAGGTTTTTGATGAAAAATGACCTAGGAAGAGTAATATCATTGTACTGAGCAGTGTGGAGAGAAGTGAGAAAGATGAAAGTCAGAGAGGGTCTTCTCAGTGACATAAGGTGGTGTTCACAGTTCCAGATATGAAGAAATTCAAGGTAAATCATGTCATCATTAGAAAGCATGGTTTACCTAGGCTATTTAACTTTTATAAGTAAAAAAGCTTAGTTTCAATGCAGTTAAATGACTTTCTGAAGATTGCAAGTGAAGTTATTTGCAGAGTCCTGTCTAGGTTCCAGGACTTTGGACTTAAGAATAAGAGCTAAAATACTCATAAAATTATGAGAAATGATAAGGCATATGTTCGTGGTAGTTTTTGAAAATAAATGTATCCTTTGATATAAATTCTGTTGGCTTATTACCTGCCGTTGTTGTATGATACATAAATATAGATGTCATCTTTGTGTTTATTGATGCTGTCATGCAGTTTTTAAAAGATAAAATAATTTCTGAAAAAATACAAGAATTGACTGTCCTTTTTTGTGTTCTTTAGCCCTTACACAAGTGTAAAAATGTACCCTCAAGTCATGTTACTGAGAAATGTGCTCCAATATTGCAGCTTGCAATAGGATGTAAATGATTTGAAGATAATTTAGAGGTGGTTTGGGAATACTACTAATTGAAGGATTGGAACCAGCTGTGTGAACTCGATAAGAAATTGTCTTTCCTTCCTGCAATATTTTAGACGTGTAACTTCACATTTTTGAGGAAGCTTTTAAACATTTGATAAATGATTTGTTTAAAGCTTAACTAAAGTTTATTAGAGCACTTTAGAAGTATTCAGGGCTTAATATTATGCCTCTTCTAAACATTTTAAAATTTTTATTTATTTATTTATTTTATTTGTTTTAAGGATGGGGTCTCATTATGTTGCCCAGACTGGAGTGCAGTGGCTATTCTTAGGCACAATCATAGCAAAATACATCCTTGAAGTCCTGGGTTCAAGTGATTCTGCCTCAGCCTCCTGAGTAGCTGGGAGTACAGGCACATGCCACAGTGCCTGGCTATTTATTTATTTATTTTTTTGAGGCAAGTCTTTGCTATGTTGCCCAGGCTATACTTGAACTCCTGGGCTCAAGCAATCTTCCTGCCACAGCCTCCCCAGTAGCTGGGACTATAGACGCATGCCACTATGCCTAGCCACATCTTTTACAAAAATCTTTTCTTGTTTGTTCATGTGGGTTGTATCTAATTTAAAAGTTTTCTAATTGTAGTAAAATATGCATAACCAAAAATTTACCATCTTAACCATTTTTAATTATACAATTCAGCAATATTAAGAACATTCACATTGTTTTGCAACTGATCTCCAGAACTTTTTCATCTTGCAAAACTGAAACTTTATACCCATTAAACAACAACTTCCCATTTCCGCTTCCCTCTCTGCCAGCCACCATTCTACTATCTATCTCTGAATTTGAGTGCTCTAGATACCTCACATAAGTGGGATCATATAATATTTTTTTTGCAACTGGCTCAATTTCACTTAGCATAATGTCATCAAGGATGTTGTAGCATGTGCCAGAATATCCTTCCTTTTTAATGCTGAATAATATTCCACTGTATGCATATACCACATTTTGTTGGTCCATTCATTCATCCGTGGACACTGGGTTGCTTCTACCTTTTGGTTATTGTGAATAATGCTTCTGAACGTGAATGTACAAGTATCTTCTAAGACCCTGCTTTCAGTTCTTTTGGGTACATACCTAGAAATGAAATTGCTGGATCATATGGTAATTCTATTTTTAAGTTTTTGAGGAAGCCCATACTGTTTTCCATACTGGCTGCACCATTTTACATTTCTACCAACAGTGCACAAGGGTTCCAATTTCTCCACATCCTCACCAACCCATGTTATTTTCTGTTTGTTTCATAGTAAAGTTCTTTTGATCCTAATGAATGTGAGGTGGTATCTCATTGTAGTTTTCGATTTGCATTTCCCTAATGATTAGTCATGTTGAGCATCTTTTCATGTGTTTATTGGCCATTTTTATATATTCTTTAGAGAAATGGCTTTTCAAGTCCTTTGCCCATTTTTGAATCAGATTTTTTTAGTTTTTAAAAAATATATTCTGGATATCATATATATGACTTGAACATATTTTCTCCCATTTTGTAGGTTGCCTTTTCACTATGTTATTTCTTTGTATGTACAGAACACCTTGGTAATTTTTTAAAAACTCAAATCTCCATGGCCTAGAGCTTAAATTTTAGATTTTTGGGATTGTATATAAACTGGCTCTTTTAACTACCTCTCTGGCTTAATTTTTTTAATACATATAGTCGGCCCTCTGTATCTGAAGGGGATTGGTTCTAGCACCCCATGCCAATATAAAAATCAAAGGATGCTGAAGTCCCTTATATAAAATGGCATAGTACTATGTACACATAACACACACACACCCTTGCCCTTTTTTTCTGCCTAGCAATTTAAACTCTAGTCAGGAAGTATTTGTGTTTGAACATTTGAAGTTCAGAAGGTATCAAGAGATTTATCTCTCCTAGATGCCCTCCATATTAACCTAGAGAGCTTCTGTTTATTTTTCCCAAGACGTTGCAAATATCTCTCTTTTAAACACCACCTACTTCCCCAGGCAAAATGGAATTGAGCACTGAACCTTGTGTATATTTGTGTCATAGCACCCGAAACATTTTCATTTGCCTGTTTCTTTACTGGTCTGTTTTGCTTTACCGGACTGGCAGTTCCTTGTGACCAGTCTTAGTTATTGGTGTTTTATCTTTGATTATTTTTTATTTTTTATTTTTTTTTTAGAGAAAGAGTCTCTCTTTGTGTTGCCCAGGCTGGAGTGCAGTGGCACAATCGTAGCTCCCTAAAGCCTCAAGCTTCTGGGCTCAAGTGATCTTTCCAAGTACCTGGGACGATAGGCATGTGCCACCATGGCTGGCTAGTTTCTTTTTTAAAAAAATTTTGGCAGAGATTGGGTATTGCAGTGTTGTCCAGGCTGATCCCAAACTCCTGGCCTCATGTAATCCACAGAACTGGGGTTACAAGTGTGAGCCACTGCTTCCGGCATTGTTATTGGTGTTTTATTTTTACCTGTTGTACCTGGTATGTGGAATGCAATTAAATAATAAGTGTTAAGTAAATGTATGATTAGTGAGTGAATGGATAAATGAATTAATGTTAAGTCAGTCTTATTGTGTCTCCAGAGTTTCACTAGAATTTGTTCCTGCATTGGTGACTATAATCTAAATGATTTCCAGGAGAAAAGAGCACTTATTTTCAAGCTCCTTTTTGGCAGTCCTTCCTCTCCCCTCCCAACTCTCAGCAACTTTGTAATGTTTCTTTGTTACTGGGTAGACTTTCTCAAAAAAAATTTTTTTTGTATTTTAATACATTATATTTGTACGTATTTGTGGGGTACATGTGAAATTTTGTTACATGCCTAGAATATATATAATGATCAAGTCAGGGTGTTTAGGGTTTCCATCACCTGAGTATTTATCATTTCTATGTGTTGGTTGTTTCTGATTTGCAAGTCATTTGTAAATACTGTAAAGATGTTCATCAGATAGAATTGCTCATGTTACTCTAGATATATTTGCTATCATCATTGTTATTGGGGGTAGATCAAAGAGCCTGGGAAATAAACCTTTGGTTGGTATTTAAAACTAAACCAAAACAAAAAGCGGTATCTTTTACCCTCTTCCATTAAGACTGTAGCTCTTGTTCTGAATTTTGGTAATAAATTACTTCATTGAAGTCATGTAGTTATGATGTTCTTTGGCAGGAAAATCTTGAAAATATTTTACTGTTATAGCAAATTTCACACTAAGCCATATTTCAAAAAGTCATTAGTAAAAAAGTTCTGGAAAAAGAACAGTCACCATCAAGTGATATGCTACCAGAAGATGGATTGCTACTATTTTAGATGATTTAATTGTGCCAATTATATGGGATTTTTATGAGTTATGCCTTACATTATTTTCAGTAAAACTTTGGTTTTAAATATAAACATTTATTTAAACATTTAATTCACTCCTAATGTAAATAGTAAGTTCAGCGTTCTTGTAAATTTTTTTTAATGTTAGAAATTGTCTATATATAGGCACATTCTGCACTGAATTAAATGAAATAATTTTCATCCCAGCTTTTTGGTGACAGTATTTCTATTTGCTGAATGATGAAAAAGTAATTAGTTATGAAATGAGACACAGACTATAATAGATTCTTCTCTAAGTAAAACATTTAAACTGTTCTCCTGGTTCTTGCAAGAGTACTTAGCATTTACACATGAGTTTTCATTGCTTACAAATATTGTCAACTGCAAAGGGAGCAGTGTCTCAGATAATTCAACATAGGAGTAGTCCAGAATTCATTTGTTTGACTTTTAAATTATTTTGGAATTTGTGGTGGGATACTGATATCTCTGAGATAGGTATGTGCAGCACTTTCCACAATATAGTAAACCATACAGTATGGTCTTTGTCTAGAAGTAAACTGCAAATTCTCCAGCTGTTTCTTTATTCCCGTTCAGTGCCTTCTTGGTTTCTAATCTTCTTCACTAATTTGTGGCAGTAATGGACGATAGTAACCTCTCATGTGCAAATAGTTTAAAACAAAACTGCCATTATTCCTCTATCATTGCAATTTTCAATCTGCTTTTAGTTTGGGATGGAATAATTTGATCTTAAAAGGGTTTTAGTTTTTGAATTCTTCAATTATCCCCTGCCCCTCACTTACCAGGCTAACCTGATGTGATAGCACCTGCTTTTCTTTATGAACATGCCCATTAATCTAAAATTTGACAGTAAATTAAACATTACAATCTAATGTGATCAACAAGGTAGACATTGGGTCATTTATTCATTCCTAAAACTTGTGTGTGTATGTTTGCCATACCAGCTGTTTTGTGTACTTGGGGTCCAAACATGATAGATGTATACATAGTCTTTGAGAAGTTTAATTTTGCAATTTATTTAGTGGATGGTGGGGAGGGAGTTAGGTCAAAAAATATAAGGTATTGTGATAAGTTCTGTGATTGAGATAAGAAAAGGTTGTTATGGGAGTGCATAGAAGGGTCATTTAACCCAGAGTTTGAAATGTTAAGAAATGCTTCCAGGAGCAGATCACATCTGAATTGAGCATTGAAGGATGAGTAGAAATTAGCCAGGTAAAGAGGAAGAGAAATCGGGAAAAAGACTAAGATGATATGACCAGAGAGATAGGAGGTAAGCCTTGGAATAAATAGTGACTATCATTTATTGAGCCCTACCATGTGCCAATTTCTGTATTAGGAATTTTAAAACACTTACTTCACAGTAACCTATGGGATAGGTGCTATTATCTGTAGTTTGCAAATGAGGAAACTGAGAATCATAACTTTCCTGAGGTCATGACATGGTTAATGAGTGGCAGAGTTAGAGTCAAGAACCCCAGCTTTTCTGGCTTTTTTTCTAGGCAGTTTCCTTCCAGCAAAGGACAGTTTCAAGATGGAGAAGATAAATAGTTACCACGCTGTTGAAAGGTCAGGTATGTAGGTTAAGTTCTGAAGAGTGTCCAGGGGCATTTGGAGTGACTTGTTATTCATTCCAAAAATATTTACTGAGACTCTCTTATGTGCCAAGAACTGTGCTGGGTATTAGGAATAAAATGACAAATGCCAAAGTGGTAGAGACAGAGGGTAAAAGAAAGTGGAGACACTGAGTGAAACTGTAGTTTGAAAAAGCTTAATTGCAAAGGAAAAGATAGTGATTGAGCAGTAAATATAGAGGAAATCAGTATTTTTTTTTTTAAATATGGGAAGTATTTTCTTTGTTTATATGCTGAAGAGAAGGAGCCGTAAGGAGGGGAAAGATAGAAGATACATAAGAAAGAACTATTTGATCACACTTGTTTAAGTAAGTAAATTACAAGATGATTCATGAATTTGTAATAGACACAGAATTTTAGTATGATTATCCTGCTCTTGAGTAATGGAGACGAGTAAACAATGAAACCTCTTATTCAAATGATCGCTGTGACCTCTTATGCCTGATTTATGCATCCCACTTCTTTATCCCTCAATTATTCTGTCCATAGCCCTGTCTACCATAGTATTTGTTATATTGAATTAGGGTCATTGCTGTCTCCCTCTCAGATCATATACTTCTTGGGAAGGGGAATGAGTAGAGACTATGTCTAATGCCACCTAACATCTGGTGTAATCTTACTTTAATAAATGCTTCTTGAAGCAGTGAAACAGTGAATGACTCTGAGTTTCTTATTTGTACCATTTCTGAATGAGACTTTTTTGTTTTTCATTTTTTTAACTTTGAAGGGTTGAAAGGTATGTATCTACTCTGTGAAGATTTTGTTTTGTTATAAATTAAGGACTTAACAGTTTAAGATATGCCCCAAAAGAGAACTTTCGACATTTTGAATGCTGAAAGGACCTTGTTGGTTATTTTTAAAGAAAATCTGTAATGATTATTTTATATATAGGTTACAGTATGCTTAAAAATATTTTTTGATATTGAAGTATGATAAGTGGTATCCTAATTTATTAATTTCCTTCAGTTTATGATTGTCTGCTCTTTGTGAGATTTTTCTCTAGGCATAGTGAGACTGAAAAAGGATTGTATTTTAGTAAGATGTAACCAAATTTTAACATAAATAAAGTTCTTTTTATTATTTTTTGTTGAGGAATAACATTTCATACAAAATATTTGTTTTAAATTTTATCAGCAATCATAATTGTTAGGACATTTTATTTTATTTTTTATTTTTTGAAACAGAGTCTCACTCTGTTGCCCAGGCTAGAGTGCCGTGGCATCAGCCTAGCTCACAGCAACCTCAAACTCCTGGGCTCAAGCAATCCTTCTGTCTCAGCCTCCCGAGTAGCTGGGACTACAGGCATGCACCACCATGCCCGGCTCATTTTTTCTATATGTAGTTTTAGTTGTCCAGCTAATTTCTTTCTATTTTTAGTAGAGACAGGGTCTCGCTCTTGCTCAGGCTGGGCTCAAACTCCTGAGTTCAAACAATCCTCCCGCCTCGGCCTCCCAGAGTGCCAGGGTTACAGGAGTGAGCTACCACACCCAGCCTGTTAGGACATTTTAAAATGCCAGTTGTAAATAATGATGATAATTCTTCTATGTTTGTTAGATTCTCTTTGATTTTTATAATACATAATTTTGAAAATTACCTGGAAAAAGTTTTGTGGTTTGTTCACCCTAAACATCAAAGTGTGCTTCATTGAAAACATATATGTATATACAGAAAATGTTTTAACTTTATTCCAGATTTTATCAATGCAGACTTTTTGATGTTCTTTCTTGATTTCCATCAGCTGTGATTTAAAGGAAAAACTAATTCTTAATTTCTCTTTATGAATTATATTATCAGCAAGTATTGATTTATTTTTATTTTTGGTTTAAAAATTTATTTTAACAATAAGAATTTCATATAGCCTAAAGAGTTCTTTAGGCTTATCTTTTTAGAGGTTTAAAATCAATTTATCTTCAGCTCAAAGAGACCAATTTTAGTGTATCTAGAAGTGCAGGAAAAAAGATGCCCTCACACTTTTTTGGTGTTTTTTAAGCCTTGTGTTCAAAAGCCAGTGATGAAATTTTCAAAAATCATATTTTCCTGTGAATGTGGTATATAGTTCCCTACAAACACATTATTTTACTCATTAACATCACAGAATTTTCTTGTTTCAGAATCCTGTACAAAAGATTCCTGACTCACATGAAATAACACTGAAGCATGGCACCAAAACAGTAAGTTTAAAAAATTTGGTTCTTTTCTCTAAATAACAGACCTCTCATGGAAAAGTGAACTAGTAAGATACAGTTGTATTAAGGCTAATTACACAATCAACTAATGTCTTGAAAGCTATCGACATTAAAAAATAGGTTACTTTTATGTTTAGTCAAAATAGCCATTGCCTTTCATTTAAAATAGGAACACTTATTGTCATTGTTATTGTTGGGTTTAAAAACCTCTTTTTTGGATATAGGAACATTATAAGTGGAAGAAAGATATGAAATTCAAACACAGTTTTGTTTTTTTATGATGTGGGAAAATTTCTCATTACCCTTAGTTTTATTTCCATCTCAGTAAAAGGCAGGAGTTTATTCATTTTTCAGATGACTGTAGAGATAAGAAATGAACTTTAAGTAGTTTCTGTATGTCTGTTACTTAGTTTATAGGTTACATTTTTATATTGTTATATTTACTGATGTTAAAGATGAATAATATAGGCCGGGCGCGGTGGCTCACGCCTGTAATCCTAGCACTCTGGGAGGCCGAGGCGGGTGGATTGCTCGAGGTCAGGAGTTCGAGACCAGCCTGAGCAAGAGCGAGACCCCCGTCTCTACTAAAAATAGAAAGAAATTATATGGCCAACTAACATATATATATATATATATATATATATACACACACACACAAAAAATTAGCCGGGCATGGTGGCGCATGCCTGTAGTCCCAGCTACTTGGGAGGCTGAGGCAGTAGGATCGCTTAAGCCCAGGAGTTTGAGGTTGCTGTGAGCTAGGCTGACGCCACGGCACTCACTCTAGCCCGGGCAACAAAGCGAGACTCTGTCTCAAAAAAAAAAAAAAAAAAAAAAAGATGAATAATATAAAATATTTGAGATGTAAGATGAAACCATCATATCTTATTGCAAAGCCATTAAAAAGTGGTAGTAGAATGAGTGAAATGTGCATATGAAGTGAAGAAATAAAATTATCTTACTTTCCCTTTCCAGTGAAACTACCTTTTTTCTAGATGTGTGGCATGTAAAGAAATAAGAAAATACATCCCATTATGAGAGGGAAACATCATATACCCAGAAATTATACAAATGATAAAATTTATAGACAGGGATGTTAAAACAGGGTCACTCTTCTCACAAATTTTTTCTTTTGAAAATATTATTTCCATAAAAATATATGTTAAATATACTGGGTTTATTGTTATTTTAAATGAAATGAAAAATATTTAAAAATATATTAGTTTTAATTCCTGGTGGTAAATATTTGATACACATAACTCACATAAACAAAAACAATACTCATATAAACAAAAGCTCTTTGGGGTCCTCTATATTTTAAGAGTGTAAGGGGTCTTGAAACCAAAATATGTGAGAACTGCTGTCTTAAGAAATCATTTCCATCTAGTTCTTAATATTATGTCTATTTTTTATTAAATCAGACTTTTGATGTTTTTATTCTGAAAAAGTGACAAAATTTTACTAATTTTCTTGTTTTTAAGTAAAGAAAGAAAGAAATTAGAGACTTAGTATTTAAAAGGAAGCTTTTCTATTGTTTAGTCCAGAGAATTTTACAACTGAGAGATAGTTATGAGTTTCACACATTTGATTTAAATATTCCTTTTTTTCCAAATGAAGTTTTATCTTGTAGGGAAACATGGTTTAAAAAATATTCCAATGTGTTTTACACATTGAATATCAATTAAAGTGTCTAATTGTACTGTTAACTCATTATTATTTTTTGTAATCCTGCTTTTGCCCTACATATATTTCCTCTTATTATAAATATTAGATATTAGGAAGGTGATTTTTCTGTCTGGTCTTTTTTTTTTAAACTAGATATTTTAAGAATGTTCATTAGGCCAATCTTGTTTCTTTCCTGTATACTTTACATTTTTAGTCCAGCCACCTTGTGTGATTATTTAAAAGCAAATACCAGACTTCATAGATTTAATCACTGACTATTTCAGTATGAATCTCTGAAAGATATCATTGGGCTCTCTCTCCCTCTCTCTCTCTTAGGGTGAGTGCACACTCTGTCACATAATAACATCTTTATTATATTTACTTTTAAGGTAATTATTTAATATCATCTAATATCCCATTAGTGTTCAAATTTTTCCATTTGTCCGTACATCTTCTTACAGTTAGTTTGTTCAGATCAGTATCCTAATGATGTCTGGTTCACTCTTAAGAGAGTCGTCATTGTGTTTATTTGTTATGTCTCTTAATGTATAACAGTTTTCCTGCTCTCTCTTTTTCTTCTTGCCATTGGGGAAATAAGTACATCTCTTTGGTGAATATATTTATTATAGCGTGATAGTCAACTGAACCCTTCCAAGTGAATGTGATAACATATTTTATTATTTGACATTTATGTTTATCACTTGTGATGGGAAAAGTTGTTAGATACTGTTGCAGTTTTGAAACACTACTTTTTCACTTTTTCAGCCTTCTGAGTCGGTTTGAATAGTATGGTGAAATTAGAAAGTTGACTTCCAAAAAAATCAATAGACTATTATTTACAAATATTTATCTTTGTGCGTCAGCATTTTCTCAATATTATAGACCAAAATAACATCAGTAACCATTTTGAATGCTAGACTTATATAAAAGTGTTGCTGTCATCTGATCCTCCAATTTTAAATTTGTTTGGTATTCAGGATATTCTCACTCTTCTCATTAAGTTTTTAATAAGTATGTACAGGCAGCCCTTGTTTTGCAGGGGGCCATGTTAAAGAAATCTGTGCGTATTGGCACTGTGTCTTTGCCTGGTTCCAATATGTGTAAATTTCAATAACATTGCTCAGTGCAAAGCAAAGACTGCCTGTGTTATAAAATCAACTTATGAAATAGTTTAGTACTGATAACTTAGAAGAAAATCAGTTGGCCACAAGAGTAAAGGTTTCTTTGTAGACTCTCAAGCATATTCCATTGATCTATAAGCCCATCCTAATGACAATACCATACTACCCCTTTATTACTGTAGCTTTGTAGTAAATTTTGAAATTGATAAATTTAAGTCCCCCAACATTGTTCTACTTTTTCAACATTGTTTTGGTTATTCTGGGTCCTTTGCATTTCCACATGAATTTTAGGATCAAGTTGTCAATTTCTTTAGAAAGGTTAGCTGGGATTTTGATAAGGATTATGTTAAATCCATAGATCAATTTAGGAAATATTGCCATTTTAATAGTATTAAGTCTTCTGATTCATGAAAATAAAATGTCTTTGTATTTATTTAAATCTTTAATTTTTTAAACAAATTTGTAATTGTCATTGTACAAATCTGATACTTTGTTATAACATTTATTTCTTATTTTATTTTTCAGCCTTGTAACTACACTTTATTGAGGATTTTTGTAGGCCATCTGACCTAGGTTGGATGTCAGTATTTTATTCCTTTTTGATGATATTATAAATGGAATTGTTTTCTTAATTTCATATTCATATTATTCATTGATAGTGTACAGAAATACAATTGATTTTGGTATGTTCATCTTATTTCCTGCAACCTTGTTGAACTCATTTATTGGTTCTAATAGTTTTTTATTGGATTTCTAAGGGTTTTCTACTATATAAGATCATGTCTATGAATGCAGATAGTTTTGCTTTTTCCTTTCCACTATGGATGACTTTTATTTCTTTTTCTTGCACTGGCTAGAACCTCCTGTACAGTGTTAAATAAATAGGAATAGCAAGAGTGTACATCCTGGTCTTGCTCCTGATGTTAAGGGGAAACATTCAGTTATTCATCATTAAGTATGATGTTAGCGTTTTTCCATGAAGTCCCTGTATCAGGTTGATGAAGTTCTCTTCTATTCCTCATTTCTTGATTTTTTAAAAAAAAATCATGAATAGGTGTTGGATTTTGGCAAATACTTTTTCTGAGTCTATTGATATGATCATATGTTTTTGTCCTTTATCCTGTTAGTATAATGTATTAAACTAATTGATTTTTCAGATGTTAAGCCAACCTTGCATTTTTGGATTTATTCCAGAACTAAATCTCACTTGATAATGCTGTATACTCCTTTTTATATATTGCTGGATTCAGTTTACTAGTATTTTGTTTAGGATTTTTATGTTTGTATTCATAAAGAATATAGGTATAGTTTTCTTCGGATGTCTTTGTCTGGTTTTGGTATCAGGGTAATATTGGCCTTGTAGAATGAGTTGGGAAGCTTTTTTTCCTTCTATATTTTCCAGAAGAGTTTGTGAAACACTGATATTAATTCTTCTTTAGATGTTTGGTAGAATTCACCTGTCAAGCCATTTAGGTCTAGGCTTTTATTTGTAGGAAGATTTTTTTATTACAAATTGAGCCCTTGTTAAAAGTCTGTTTAGATTTTCTTTGCTAGTCAGTTTTGGTAATTTTTGTCTTTCCGAAAATTTATACATTTCATCTATCTAACTGGTTGGCATACAGTTCATAGAAATCCCTTATAATCCTTTTAATTTCAGCAAGGTTATTAGTGAGTCCCCTCTTTCATTCTTGACTTTAGTAATTCTTGCTTGGCCAATCTAACTAAAGGTTTCTCAATATTGTTGAAAATTTCAAGGGCCAACTTTTGCTCTTGTTGATTTTCCTCTGTTTCAAAAAATCTGTTTCACTGCTTTCTGCTCTAATATTTATTATTTTCTTCCTTTTGCTTGTTTTGGGTTTCATTTGCCTTTTGGGGGGTGGGTTTTAAAGGTATTAATAGATGGTTAGGTTATTGATTTGAAATCCTCCTTCCTTTCAAATATAGGTGTTCATGGCCATAATTTCTCTCTGAGTATTATCTATTTTTTTATACTGCTTGAATGAATGAATAATTTACTTCTGACAATAGTAAAAATGGATGTTTTGGGGCATCTCACACACAAGACTGAAATATTAGTAAGTGGGAATTGGGTAGGGAATTCTTTCAAAGTTTTGGATTAAAAACACTAGAAGATCCATAATTTGTAGTAAGTTGAAAGATTTTTTATTAAGTCTTCCTATATAAATAAGCAAGACTTGACCTATGGTTTTGGAACCACTTAAATTTTAAAAAATATTTTAAATATTTTGCTAAAGAATTTATAATCACAAGAAAAACTGTCAAGTATGCAAGCATTTATACAGTTAAGTGTTATCAGATCAATTGAACTGCCTTATACACTGAAGTCTAAAGCTTGAAAGGAGAGGATTATAAAAATTAATTTTCTTAACATTAAGATCAAAACTGAAAATGTGCTGGTTCTCAAGTTGAAATGATAGACTTATTTTTATGGTATCTGACATTTCATGTAGTAAACATTAAAACAAAAAGTTTAAAATATTTTATCTCTTAGTCAAAAAGTCTGGACCATCATCCAGAATAATTTGATATCATTTTTTAGTCTTTTATGTAAATTAAAATATTCTTTCAACTCTATTATAATCTCTTGTTTTAGACCAACATTTATGTGAGTTCATTTTTTATTTCGGTGTGATTAAAATGCAACTGAGAATTAATTAGACTTTCTGTGTTCTTAAACTCTTTGGGATATGAGGATTGAGAAGTAGTTTAGCAGATCTTGTGAATAAACATGTGCTCTCTAACTGGGGGAGGGTATTTTTTTACCTCTGAGCTCTGTTTTCTGTCTTACTCATTACCTTTCATATCCTTTTGGTGGATGATGAATGATATATACAGCAGCGGTAGAGATCCTGATATTTCAGAGTGTTAGCATCGAAAACCTCATTTTGTAACTTTGCTGTAAAACTTGCCATCCTTCTTCTCTTAGCTAGAATAGTCAACTTTGTGATTTATTCTGCTGTTGTTTCTTTCTTTTTTTTTTTTTTTTTAGAGACAGGGTCTTGCCATGTTGCCCAGGTTGGCCTTGAACTCCTAGGCTCAAGCAGTCCTCCTCAGTCTCCCAAGTACTTCAGGCACATCCCATTGGGATGATGTTCTTTCTTGATAAAGGGGAATTTATCTCATATTTGTCAGACTGCATTGTTTGTGTTACATAAGGTTTAAAAATTTTTAGTCTTCCTTCTTTCTTTTAAACAAATATTTATTAGAGTTTTTATTTTATGCCAGGTACTATGCTGGGCATGGACATGGCCTTTGTCCATATGGGGCTTACACTTTTGATGTGAGAACAGATATACAATAGAGGAGCCACAAATGAATTTACAATTTCATGTTGGGCTATAATGAGATATAAACACTGGTGGGGTTAGCCTTACAGGAGAAAGAGTACCTCTTTGACTGTAACAGGAGAAAAGGATAGCATAATGAGCATGGAGGCAAATGAGTTTGTAGATGGTGGTAGCAGAAGTCACTTTTTAGATTTCTAAAGCTACTGTTCATTTATTTCTATTTTTGATTGTTTTTTTATTTTAAGACATTATTGTTCAGGCGTAAAAAATGACTTAGTTCTCATTTGTATGCTTTCCTTAACCACTTTAGAGTCCATATCTAATTTAATATATAATAAATTATTAATTATTTGTATATAATTCCCTTATGTTATGAAATCAGTGGTTGCAGATGGCAATTGAAATGAGTCTAAATTATTTTGTCAGTATCTGGCTTAGTTAATTATAATAATTATATTAATTACATTTCAAGTCTATTAGAACTGGTTTATAGGCGTTTCCTTTATATCCTTTGATATTTTTACTGTGTCATATACATGGTAGTCACATTAAATATTCCCAGTGCAGTTCTTTCCTTCTGGGAGGGCAGTATCCAAGATCTTCCTGCTTTGACAGAACATTAAATATAGTTCAAGAACAATGAGTTACACACTGGGTATTCACATATGAGTTGGACCTAGGAAAGTTCACAGGGAAAGCAAATATCTTATGGAACTAAATGAATACTATTGTAATGTGCTTAGTCACTTACAAATTCAGCTTTAAAAATAATTGTTTAAGGGGACTATACTGAGTCATTTGGCTATATGCACCCGATAATAATTTATACTTTGTCCTGCTTTGTTAAATAGATTTCTTAAAGCTGCCAGTAGCATTACTCATTTTGGTAATTTTAGATTCCTGTGGTCTTTATTCAGTTGTAGTTAAATTATCTTAAGAGGTTTCCTCAAGATTGAATGTTGAAAAAGCTGAATTATTTGTGAGATTTCTACTTATATACTAAAGCAACTTAATTTAGCATATGGAACTGCAATGATAGCTCTTTTGAGTACATGTTTGATGAGTTGGGACAAAGCTTTCAATTAGATTAAATTTAAAATATTTTTCTTTTCTTTATTTCAAAAGAAATAATACTCATAATAACAAAGTCAAATAATATAGAAAACTGCCCATCCCCACTTTTCAGAAATAACAACAGTTGGTGGCTGTCTTTCCAGTGCCTCTAAAATAGAGGGTGGAGTTAGAGAATGGAAATAGGAGTTATAATAGACTATATGTTGTTTTGCTCCAGTTCATTTTTTTTTGTTTTAAATACCAGGTGTCTGCTTTGGGTCTGGATCCCTCAGGTGCCCGTTTGGTGACTGGAGGATATGACTATGATGTTAAGTTTTGGGATTTCGCTGGAATGGATGCTTCTTTTAAGGCATTTCGATCCCTTCAGCCCTGTGAGTGGTATGTATTCATTTACTTAATATCTTCATACTTGAAGACAGAGTGCTGTTATCATTTGAATTCCATCTACAATGATTTTTACCATAATACATTGTTTATATGACTGTATGCTGCCTTTCTTATTCAAATGAAAGTAAATCTTAAATTTCTTTCCTTTAGTTTCATTAACCTATGTTTTAAAGGTATTTTCTGTCTTTTGTTGTTTTTTAAAAAATATTTTTATTTAGAAATATTTACCTTGCCTAGTTTATTTTAAAACACTCCAGTAAATACTGTGTAATATTGCATATTTGTGTATGACATATGTTAAGCCAGTATTCAGGTGCTGATCTGTGCTATACTGTTCAGGTATGGTCAGCTAACATTAAATTAGAAAGGGCCCTACATGTTGTTATCATAAGCCATCTTCTTATCTCTATTTTTGACCATATCTGTTAGCATATTACTTCCTTATGGTATCATTTAACTTATTTCTTTATTTCCTGTTTAGTATTTCCTGTAGCAGATCAAAGGCTTGATCATAATTCATATTGTATCACATTAGATGGCATTTACTGTCTAGTTATTCCACGGTTAATGACTAGAAATTAATATAGATTCTTGGATTAAGCTGGGGATATCTGATTCCTCCATTGTAAAGTAAATATTTTACTTGAGATAGGCAAGAAAATTTGTGGAGAGATAATTTGGTACCTTATAAATATCCAAATATTCATCATCCTTTCACTTAATGCATTTGCATCCATTGGTAATTCCTACTTGAATCAGTTATCTCATTGAGGGTTACAAATTGGTGATTCTGTTTTTCTGTTATTTCATTGGCATTTATTTCCTGGCATTCTTCTAAAAGCAGGACTTTTCCTCATTAACTGATACTATTTGGTTACCCTGAAATGCAATTCCTGCTGGAGAGGTGGGATAAATGCTTAGTTATCTTTCTTTACTCATTTTCAGCTTAAAGGTTGGTGGTGATAAATGAGTTGTTTCTGTATTGGTGGTATTTTTTTTTTTTTTTGCTTTATGTATTTTGAGTATCAGTATTTATGATTTTTAAATTTTCATGTGTTTCAGTCAATTGCAGTCATTATTCTTTCTGATGTTTGAATTGTCCCAGATTTGGCCAGCAAGAATCCTTGATTGCTATGTCATTTTGACATAACCTTATTAGTTTTTAAAAGCTTACTTCGTTTCTGGCACAACATGAAGTAGGCTTCCTGGTACATTCCTTTCCAAGTCCTGGAATCAGTACTTTCCCAAGGAGCCCTGTTTTCTTTTTGTGAGAATGGTATTTAGAGACCAAATCTGGATGCCAGGCGTGCTCACTGATATTGGGGTATCATTGCTTCTTGACCTTTTCACTGGAAAGAGGTAGAAAATAATAGATGCCTATGTGTGCACGCATGCATGTGTCTATGTTTAAATGACAAGATCACGTTGATATTTCCATTTCAAAATTTTAGTGAACTTTTTACTTTACAATGTTTTTTAATTTATAGAAAAGCTACAAAGGTAATACAAAGTTTATGTGTATTCCTCACTGTTTCCCTTATGGTTGACATCTTACATTACCACGGTCTGTTTGTCACAAGAAACCAACATTAGTCAATTACTATTAATTAATCTCCAAACTTTATTTTGATTTCACTAGTTTTTCCACTAATGATTTCTCCAAGATACCACATTACATTTAGTTCTCATATTTGTTTAGTCTGCTGTGGTCTATAATATTTCTTAGCCTTTTATTGTGTTTCATTACCTTGACAATTTTAAGGGATACTGGTCAGGTATTTTGTAGAATGTCCCTCAATTTGGTTTTATCTGATGTTTTTCTCATGGTTAAACTGAGACTATGGGTCTTTGGGAAGAATATTACAGAGGTTGAAGTGCCCTTCTTATCATATCAGGGATACATGCTATCATGTTTTTCAGGTTTCTTCATTGTAAAGTTACTTTTTCCACCCCTTTGCATTTGCTATTCATTGGAAGCCAGTCATTAAGTACTGCTCACACTTAGGGGAATGGAAAAATTCAGCTCCACTACCTATAGCCAATGATATTTAAATAAATATTTGATATTCTTCTGTAAGGACTATGTGTGTCTTCTTCCCCATTTATTTATGTAATCATTTATTTGTAACAATATCAACTACTGGCTATTTATTTTATATAGTACCTTGGGTTATAATCCAATACTGTGTTATTTATTTTGTTCCTCAGATTGTTTCAACTGTGGCCATGGGGAGCTCTTTTAGTTTGGCTCTTATGTCCCTTTAACGTGTCTTTCTTTTTTTTTTCTTGGAATACTTCCTTAATTTTTGGTACTATAAGGTGCTCCAGACTCATATTTTCCCTGCCCCAGTCCTATCCTAGAGTCAGTCCTTTTCCCAGGAGAATGGTATTAGGAAACAAGATCTAGGTTCTCAGTATGCTCATTGCTCCTCAGTTGTCATTGCTTTTAGGCTGCCTCAGCAGACAGAGCTAGGAAATATATGCATATATTCTCACCTATGATATAGAGAGAGCATATTTATAATTGTTTATCTGTGTATCTGCATCCACATTAAGCTAAACATGGGTTCATACTGATGTTTCTGATGTTAATCTAGTACCACATTGGTTCATTCTAACCTCTCTTTTCTGTATCGTCACTTTCCAACAGTGGGAAACCTGGCTCTCATCATCACCATCTGTTTATTTATTCAGTGTTAGTATACACATAAAGCAGTTTCAGAATTGTTAATTGTACCTCTTTAAATTTAACCTTGCAGAATTTTTCCTAATGTATTTGATTTTGTTACTCAAATTCAAGAATAGAACCTATTTTTGAGAGAAGACTTTTTGGTCAAAGCATTGGCAATATTTTTCTATAAAGGGCAGGATAATAAGTATTTTAGGCTTTACAGGCCACAAATGTTCTTTGTTCAGTTTATCTGTGTGTGTGTGTATGTGTGTGTGTACATACATATATATATACACACATATGCAATCCTTTAAAAATGTAAAAACCATTCTTAGCTCATAAGCCTTACAAAAATAGGTTGTGGGCTGATTGTGTTGGGCTGTATATAGTTTTATGAGAGATTAGTAACTAGAATCTGTATTTCAAATGGATTTTTCCTAGGCATATATGCTGTCTTTTGTTTTTCATGTTATCAATTAATTCTGAAAGAGAAACTGAAGATAGAATAAAGATTCTGCTTGTAAAATTGGACCCATTATTTATGTGGAAGTTGATAATGTAAGGAAGCAGAGTTATATAAATTTCAGTAATCATATCATTGTAACTATCTCTCTTCTCCTAGATAAGAGCTCATTGAGTTCAGATTAATGACAAAATATTTTTAATTGAAATTGTTATAATTGTCAGTGTATTGGTAGACTTGTTTTATGAGTTTCCTTATTTTTATTTATTTATTTTTTTGAGACAGAGTCTCACTCTGTTGCCCGGGCTAGAGTGAGTGCCGTGGCGTCCTCCTAGCTCACAGCAATCTCAAACTCCTGGGCTCAAGCAATCCTACTGCCTCAGCCTCCCGAGTAGCT
>CM052439.1:154133506-154154278 GCA_028533085.1 Varecia variegata | reverse complement strand
CCCTATATATTTTTAGTTGGCCAGATAATTTCTTTCTATTTTTAGTAGAGACGGGGTCTCACTCTTGCTCAGGCTGGTCTCGAACTCCTGAGCTCAAACGATCCGCCCGCCTCGGCCTCCCAAGTGCTAGGATTACAGGCGTGAGCCACCGCGCCCTGCCTCCTTATTAATATTATTTTCTAAATTATTAGATTTTGCAACTGTTAAGAGTAAATAATCGTAAGGCTATATGTGGCTTTTCCCCCACAGATATCACTGATGACCATTGATTAGGATCTATTTGATAAGCGAAGTAGAATATCAAATCTAGCTACATTATTTTGCTCTGTTTTGTTCATTTACAACTAATATTGTTTTATTTTATTTTTGAGACAAGGTCTCACTCTGTCACCCAGGCTGGAGTGCAGTGGCACGATTGGGCTTACGGCTGATCTGTTTATCTGTTTTTAAAAACAAAAATAGGTTGTGTGTTCTCATGGTAACAGGTTAGTGAGTTTTATTGCATCTTATGATTTCCATTCATTTTATATAAAAAGTGATTGCCACTGAAAAGATTTTCACTTATGCAAATGGCATTTGCAGTTCTTGGCATATATTATCAGTCCCTTGATTAAACTGTTCCAGAGTTCAAAAAACCTTTTACCCAGTATTTTGCCTTCTTGAGTCAATCCTACATTCAGAAAAATTTCTATTACTAGACGTCAGAATGGATGAGTCAATGCTCTAGCCAGTGAGCGTGATACACTGTCTTCTCTGCTAATTTAACTGAGCTTGTGCCATGCTGTACGTTTTAATGGGGAAGAGGAGGAAATTTCCTTGCTCTCCCAGATTTTCATTGAAGCATTTTTTCCTCCCTCTTTCTTTTCCGTAGCACACTGATTTATGTAAAATTTAGTTCTACAACTAAGTATTACTGTAGAGTCAATGTGCATATTAGGTAATAGCATGGATTCTGAGTTATATAAGTCTAAATCTGAATTTTGTCTTGACAGTTCATTTGCTGTATGATTTTAGACAAGTTATTTAATCAGTTAGACCCCTGGTTTTCTTGCTTGTAAAATATAATTGATAATGTCTGTTTCTTTGGGTTGTGATAGATGATTAAATGACATACTGCATATAAACTGCATGGTACAGTGTCTGGCACCTAGTAAAGCACTCAATAAATATTAATAGTAACTCATTTAGTATTTATTTAATATGAAAGAATTTCAGTGTATGGCCTCTTAAGTTGCTACCTCTCATATCTTTCAAGTATTACTTCCCATTTCTAAGTTTTTGTTGGTATTGTAACATTGGATTTTACCTCTGGAAAATCAGACTATTTTAGACTGTCATCTGCCCTGATTTCTTTTTTAAGAGTACAGGCTATCCAGTTTTGGCTTTTCGTTAACAGTTCTTCATTTCCCTTTTTCTGATCCAGTTCTCTTTATCTTTTTTTTCTTTGCTACAATTTGTGAAAATCTCTTAAACCAATCCACTTTACTAATTTCCTACTTTTTTTTCCTTTTTTTTTTTTTTTTAGGCTTCAGAGAGATTGTATAATTTCCTACTCTTTTAAAGAATTTTTTATAAGTCTTTATTCAGGTATAATTTATATATAGTAAAATTCATTCTTTATTAAGTGTATGATTCTATATGTTTTGAGAAATGCATACAGTTATAGTTGTATTACTACCACCACAATCAAAGTATAGAAAATTTCCATTCTCTCCCAAAGGTCCCTCCAGTTACTTTGCAGTCTGCCTCTTCTCCTGACCCCCAGGCAACCACTGATCTGATTTTGTTGTTGCCTCTATCAATAGTCTTGTTCCCTTTTATTGCTGTGTGCTATTCCTTTTTATGACTATACTACAGTTTATCTGTTCACCAGTTGATACACATTGGGTTTATTTCCAGTTTTTAGCTATTATAAATAAAGCTTCTATACTTATTCCTGTACAGGTCTTTTTTGTGGACAGGTGTTTTTATATCCTTTGGTAAATACCTAAGCATGAATTGCTGAGTCATATGGTATGTGTGTGTTAACTTTATAAGCAACTGCCTAACTTTTTCCTAGTGCTTTACCATTTTGCTTTCTTAGCCACAATGTATAAGAAGAAATCTATTTACTTCACATTCTTACCTACAGTTGGTATTATCAATATTTTAAATTTTAGCTATTCATTTGGGTATGTAATGATAAGTCATTGGGTTTTAATTTGAATTAGTGATACAATTAGTGATGCTGAGTATCTTTTTATGTCCTTGAATTTTTTTTTTCTTTTTTTTTTTAGAGAAAGATTCTCAACTCTGTTGTTTGTAGCTCACTGAAGCCTGGAACTCCTGGGCTCAAGTCATCCTCCTATCTCAGCCTCCCAAGTAACTGGGACTACAGGCACGCACCACCACGCCTGGCTAACTTTTTTTTTTTTTTTTTTTGATAGAGACAAAGTTTTGCTATATTGCCCAGGCTGGTGTTGAACTCTGGCCTCAAGTGATCTTTCCACCTCGGCCTCCCAAAGTGCTGGGGTTCCAGGTGTGAGCCACTGTGCCTAGCAGATTAAGTTATGTGTGTCACAGATATTCTGGTCTGTGGCTTACTTTCCATTTTCTTAACAGTGTCTTTTGAAGAGCAGTGTTAACGTACTTTTAAATATTGATCCTTGCCTATTTTGTACTTATGTTAGTATAAACCATGTTTTCTTGAACTATTTTTAGATAGATTTCCACAAATATTTGTTAAAGGGAAAAAAGCAATTTTCAAAAATATTCCATTTTTTTGTAACATATAACTTGTATGTTAATGTTTTTTAATCACTGTGGAAAGTGTGAGAGGTTATATCCTGGAAATGGAAGTGTATTATGTGGGGGAAATGAGGAAGTTTTACTTTCTACTTTTGCAGGACATAGCAAAACAGCATGAATTGCTTATATAATCAAAAGGGTATTTTGTCCTTTGGAAAACAAAGGACATCAAAAAAGAAATTAAAAGACAAATTATAAACAAGACAAATTGTAACACATATTGAAAGCAATGGGCTACTAGTCATAATACATTTAATTTTTATAAATCAGTACAGAAACGGATATTTGAAAACTGAAACTAAAGGAAATGAATAAATAACAGCAAAAGAAATACAGTTGGTCAATAAACATGAACAATGATATTCAACTTTACTAATAAAGACAAAAAAATTAAAATGGCAATGAGGTACTATTTATCACCTATAAGATTGGTAAAACTGAAAATAATACACACTATCCAATGTGGGGAGAAGGCAAGGATGGGTTATAAATTACCAAACTTTTTTCCCATATAACAATTCGATACTATCTTATCCAGATGTAAAGTGTGAACTATGGATGGCAAGATTTGGAGAAACAAGCACTATCAGGCATTGCTGGTGGGAGTGTAAATCGGCACCATCCTATAGAGGGCAATTTTTCATTCTCTGCCAAATTACAAACACAGATACCCTTTCACCTAGTAATCCACTTTTAGGAACTTTTCCAATAGATATACCCAGGTATGTGGAAATGATCAAGGAACATGTTTATTTGTTATAGCATTTATGTAACAGCAACAGATATGTTTTCTTGAATTTTATTTTCAGCACAAAACAGCTACAGTCTGAAACTATCTTCTTTCTCCTTTAATTCCACAGCTATATTCTTTTTCTTTTATGTTCTAGAATGGTGGTTCACAAACTATGGTCTGAGGGCCAACTCTAGTCCATATCCTGTTTTTGTATGGCACTTGAACTAAGAATGGTTGTTATAATTTTAAAGGGTTGTGAAACAACAACAATAAAACTCCCCAAACAACAAAGAAGAACATGAGACAGATTGTATATGGCCTGCAAAGCTTAAAATATTTATTATCTGGCCCTTCACAGAAAGCTTGCTGACCCATCTTTAGAATCTCTTCACAACCCCTTATTATTTTACTCTTTTTGTTTACTCTCCCTGCCTGATAAGAAACAGGCTGAATAGATTCTTCTTACATCTCCTTATTTTCTTAAACTTACTAGCTTATAGCCAGTGGAATGTGCCTGTGGTCTGAGGAAGATTTGAGGGAGCTAGGTCTGGAAGTAATCCGTGTAGGGCAGTCTCCTTTCTATGTGATGGATGGTCTGTTTTCAGGAAAGATATTCTGTTAGGTTTCTGACTAGTTGTTATATCTTTGTTTTATCAACCCTATATCATCTCTTGAACATCCTTTTTCACTGCCCCCTGCCTAATGTTTGTGATAACTGTTTCCATAAGGGTAGCCTTGCTGCTTTGAGAATATGCTGCCCTAGGAATTCATAGTTTCTGGGATATTTTCACATGGCTGTTATACATTTTCTGGGAAGTGTTTTTCTAATCACTCTGATCTTTTCCTAATAGAAATTTTTGGATAGTTTCTACTTTTCATTATTTTTTTTTTATTTTTTTTATTTTTTATTTTTATTTTTTATTTTTTGAGACAGAGTCTCACTTTGTTGCCCGGGCTAGAGTGAGTGCCGTGGCGTCAGCCTAGCTCACAGCAACCTCAAACGCCTGGGCTTAAGCTATCCTACTGCCTCAGCCTCCCAAGTAGCTGGGACTACAGGCATGCGCCACCATGCCCGGCTACTTTTTTCTATATATATTTTAGTTGGCTGGATAATTTCTATTTTTAGTAGAGACGGGGTCTCGCTCTTGTTCAGGCTGGTCTCGAACTCCTGACCTTGAGTGATCCACCCGCCTCGGCCTCCCAGAGTGCTAGGATTACAGGCATGAGCCACCGCGCCCAGCCTTTCTACTTTTCAATAGTTCTTTTATTTCTCCCCAAATTTATATTTTTCCAGGTTATTTCTTTAGGCATTTTGGAGAGGGAAGTCTAATGTATTCCTAGATTCCTCAGCTGTTTTTCCTTAGAAGTCTTCTGTGTTTCCTATTTTTAAGTTCTTAAGGATCCTTTTGCACCCTCTGCAGAAACAATCTTAATATTGACAAAATGTATTTTTATATTTTTGATTGACCTTTCCCAAGTCCTTAATTTGTAAATCTTACATAAGTCTTGAGTATTTTGGTTAGTAATGATTAAAACATGAGCCAAACATATACTATCTTGTAGAGAATTTGAAATAACATTTTATTTGGCTATCAAGATTTTATACCCCTCAAATAATCTTAGAGAGACCTTGGAAATAAAGAAGTAATAATAATGGTTACTTGTTTCAGGTACTGTGCCTTGGTGCCTTTATATATATCATTATTAATCCTTACCCCAATCCTATAAGTATTATCTCTCATGGTTTTTCAGTGGAGGAAACCAGGACTCATCAAAGTTATTCAACTAGTACACGAACTCTGTGACTCAGGAGCACCTCTGTATTGTGCTGCCATCTAGTCTTGTCTACTAATTTTCCATAAAATAAGGAGAATGAGTCTAGTGAAGCCAAAGGGCTTGCTCATCATCACACAGCTAGTTAGCAGCAGAATGAGGACTTGCATCTCTGGACTTCGGACTCACATTCCGGTGCACTTTTCACTACAGCAGGACACCTTGGCTCCTGAGCCCTAAGTGACAGCCCCAAACAGCTGTGTTTATCTGTTTTGCATGTCCCAGCTTGTTTTGCTAGCTGAGCAAAAACTACTTAAAAGGATCCTCAATCTTCACCTTCCCACTCCCCTTCACTTACACTCATATACTCCTACTTGCCCCATGAATAACTTCACAGAAAGAGTTGTGCAATGTCACTAAGCCTTCCTCTGGTGTCAGAGTTACTCCCTGAGAGAACATTCACTTCCTCATGACTCCAGTTTACTGTCAGATTGGTTTTCCCTCTCTTCTCTTTGATCGGAATCTAAGTTGTTTAGGCAGGAATTTGAGGAGCAGATGTTATGGCCCTTGAACAAGCCCTTTAATTCTCCTTAGTACTGTGTCTAATGACTCCTTAATCCTATCCTTTTAACTCTGTGGCTAGCAGAATTAAGAGTGAAGTGGGACAGGAATGGTGAGCTTGATGCTGAACATTTCATTTTAGTGTTGGCACAGTGGACTACGGAGAGTACATGAACAGCAGTGAAAGAGAGGGAAAACATTAAAAGTATTCTTATATAGCTGAAAAGCAAAGTGAATATTAGTGTAGAATCACTAAGATTTTGGGTTTCCCTCCAAATGTAAATTTGGAAGAGCAATTGGCCAGAGAAATGGAGTCACTATTTCATTTCTTGTCTTCTTAAAATTTGCTGTTTTTTAGATTTTCATTTCCCTTTAAAAATAAAAATGAATCACCAGACAAAACACAGTAGTTACTTATAGTCCTTGATCTTTCATAGTTAGTGAAGAAAATTTTAACACTTTCTCCAAATGGGAGTACCATTAACAAAGATATATCCTGTCAGCTAACTAGTTTGTTCCATTCTTTCCTTAAAGACTTTGGTTTAGCAGTCTGAACTTTCTAATTATCAAAGATCTTATGTGTTTACTTGTATATAAAAGAACAAATTGGACTAAACAGCCTATAATTTTCTCAGTTCCTGATTAATTGCATTAAATTTGATCTATCAGTCAGGGTCTGATTAGGGTAGAGAGGTATGTAATTTGAGCAGGGAAATCTTTTTTTGGTGGGGGAGGCAGGGGTAGAAGCTTGCTCTGTCACCCCACCTAGAGTACAGTGGCGTCATCACAGCTCACTGCAACGTCAAACTCCTGGGCTCCAGTGAGTGACCCTCCTGCCTCAGCCTCCCGAGTAGCTGGGACTACCGGTGTGCAGCCCCACACTTGGCTAATTTTTGTAGAGAAGGAGTCTCCCGCTTGCTCAGGCTGATCTCAAACTCCTGGCCTCAAGTGATCCTCCTGCCTTGGCCTCTTAAAAGTGTTAAGATTATAGGCATGAGCCACTGTGCCTGGCATAAATTTTTCTTTAATGAATAAAAGTTCACTTTTTGTAGTATAAAATTGTCTCAGATTAATTTATAAACACTAAATTTATTTAGCAGTGGGTAAATAGAATTTTTCTCATAATTCTTGAAAACCAAAGTATGCCCATTTAAGCAAAAACAAACAACAAACAAACAAAAAAACAACCAATTTAAACCAGAAAAAGTATTACATGTACTTTGCTTTCTTAGTTTATTCTGAGAATTTTCTGGTCTTTAATGATTAAATTACATGGTGAAATATGGTAGTATCCTCACTTGATGTTCTTATTGGTGAATTAAGGGCCTTAATGTAAAATTGCCTCAGATGTCTCTCATTTTTATAATGTTTAAGTTAAAATATAACATTTAGAAAAATACATTAAGTCTAAGTTTATAGATTGATGACTCCTATAAAATGAATACATCCCTCTAATCTCCATGTAGATCAAAGAAATAGTGTTACCAACACCAGAAGTTCATTTCCCCTACATTACCCCTACCCTTCTCATCCTTACTACTTATGTCATAGATTAGTTTTGCCTGTATTTGAATGTTAATTAAATGAGAAAATCTAAGATTTATTGTTTTTTGTCTGGTTTCACTTGATTATATTTGTAAGATTTATCCATGTTGTATATAGCAGAAATTTGTTCATTTTAATTGCTATACAGTCTGTTACTGTATGAATATACATCTACTTAGCTACTTTCCTCCTATGGAAATTTGAGTTATTTTTAGTTTAGGGCTATTATGAATAGTTTTGCTGTGAATATTCTTGTAGATGTCTTTTGGAAGACATATTTGCATTTATATTGGATATATACTTGGCGGTGGAATTACTATGTCATTGGTTATTCATATACTCTGCTTTAGTAGGCACTTGCTAACAGATGATTGAAAATGATTATACCAATTTACCCTCCTGCCAGTAATCAACAAAAGTTACTTTATATTCTTGCCAACACTTTGTATTGTCACCCTTTAAAATTTTAGTCATTTTGGTGGATGTTTAATAGTATCTCATTATAGTTTTATTTTGAATTTTCCTGATACATGATGAGATTGGACAATTTTTTATACATGATTGGGTATTTGTATATTCTATGTTAAGTGGTTAAATCTTTTGGCCACTTTTCTAGTGATTGTCTCTTTCTTACTATTTTATAGGGATTTAAAAAATTATATTGTGAATTTGAGGACTTTTATTGGTTAAATATGAGGCACATCTTCACTCCCAATTTATGGCTTATTTTTTCCACTGTCTTAGTGATATCTCTTGATGAACAGAAGTTCCTAATTTTGATGAAGTTAAAATTTGCATTGTTTTATTGTCAGAGGTTTTGTGCTCTATTTAAGAAAATCTTTCTCTAACCAATGTCATTAATGTTATCATGTAGAAGTTTGATTTTATTACCTTTAAAAAGTAATAATTAAGGCCTGCACTGTACCTGGAATTGATTTCTATGTATGGTGTAAAATAGTGACCAAGGTTTATTTATTTTTACTGTACAGACATCTAATTGACTCAGTATCATTCATTGAAAAGACTTTTCTCATCACCTTTGTCATAAATCAAGTGGTCTTTTTACTGTCATATTGTACTGGCAAGGACCTCTGTTAATATGACGAATAATGTCAAAGGGAAGGCTTTTAACATGTCAACATTAAGGAAGATATTCGCCATAGTTTTTTTCTTATGATACTCTTATCCAATTAAGAACATTCCCTTTTTTCCTAATTGCCAGGAGGTTTTTAAAAATATTAATGTATATTCTAATTTTTATATAAAAATTTTATTGAAGTACAATTTATATTCAACATTTTGCCATTCTTAAGGGCTTGAGTTGATAAGTTTTGATATTTCCATACACATATGTAATCACTACTCAAAATGAGAGAGAGAACATACCTATCACCTCAGAAATTCTTTTGATCCCCTTTCCTATCCAGGGTCTCTCCTCTCCATCGAGACAAGTCCTTTTTGATTTCTCGTGCCATAGTATTTTCCTATTCTTTGACTTTATATAATTGGGATTATTTCATATATAGTTTATATTTGTTTTATTTAATCATTTATGTGATTCATCTATGTTATTTTTTATATTTCATTGCATGAATATACCAAATATACAAATTATATATAATATATAAAATATACAAATTAGATAACTGTTTCTATTAATAGTTTTTGGCCATAATGAATAAAGCCGCTTTGGATGTTTTTCTACAATCCTTTTTGTGGATTATGAACATACTTAGAAATAGAACTGCTAGGTCATAGGATAGATGCATGTTTAATTTCATATGAAACTGCCAAACAGTTCTCCAACATGATTTTATCATGTTTCACTTTCCCAGCAATGTATGAGAATTGTTCCACATTCTTGACAGCATTTGGTATTTTCAGTATCTTTGATTTATCTATTTTAGTGAGTGGGTATAAAATATTATCTTATGTGGTTTTTTTTTTTGCATTTCACAGATGGCTAATGATATTTAATGTTTTTATAGAACATTTGCATATGTATTGTGAAGTGTCTATTCTTTTTATACACTTTTTAGTGGGTTGGTCTTTTTATTTCTTAGAAATTGTATTTTATGAGTTCTTTATATATAAAGTGTATAGATACATATTTACATATATATGACAGTAATCCTTTGTTGGTGATTTATCCCTGAAAGTGATAAATTGTTTTTTCTCCATTGCATTGACTGCTCCTAGCAACAGCTATTCAGTTCCTAGTCCTTTTAATTGCTTCTCTGTACTTCACAAATGCCTGAAGTATCACACCTGCCATGCCTTCTCTTTCACCAACAAAGTTTTAGCAATTATGATTGCACTGCTGCAGCACATTAGAGCCTATGTGCCACCAGTGATGGGTTCCTCTTTGCTAGCCAGTCAGTGGTTTATATAGCTTCAAAATCCCATTTTGAAGTTGACTTCATAAGACCACTTTTGATGTCAACTCTCCTAGGTCAGATTCCCCAAAAACATTTTGAAATCTCGAGATTTGCATGTAGGAAGTTTATTGGGGAGTGCTTCTGGGATCAACTCCTGTGAGAGAGGTTACAAGGAAAATAGCATTAGGAAGATGGAGAAATTGAATTGGTATATAGTTGCAACAGCAGCAGCTGATCCCACAGGGAGATCTAAAGCTGAAATAACCAAGATATTCCAGATTGAAGCACAGGGCTAGACCATTTTACTGCACATTGACCAGTTGTTGAGTTTGCACTACTTTGGGATGGTAGGATGACCTTGGGTGAGGCAGTGTTGCAAGTCAGTCTGCAAGTCAGGGAAATTCCTGAGAGTTCAACTATTAGCCATTCAGCAAGCAAAATCCTGAAAGCGGGAAGAATAAATCCTTCAGTTCTGAAGGGGGGGAGTTCTGGCTGGTACACCACAGCATTCACTATAGCCACAATGGCAAGATCAGTCTTAGTGATGTGGTGAAGGTAGAAAGAATCCTAGAGTGCTAGAGATTTAAAGGAGATGCGGAAGATTGAAAACTTGTTCAACAGCTTAGCTGTGAAGGGGAGGACAGAAAGAGGGCAGTCAGTAGAAGTTCCTGAGGAGACTGGGAGGGATGGGGTCTAAGATATAGGTAGTATGATTTGCCTGGGGCAGGAAGAAGTTCATTGCTACCATTGTAATTGAAGAAGAGAAGGAAGAAAGGAGTTCAGGTATAGATAAATTTATAGCATTAACCAGAGGAAGTTGAGGCAGTTCTTATTTGTTTCTTCTGGGAAAGAGCCAGAAGATTCAACAGTTGAAAGAGGAAGAGTTGGTTGGGTTGAAGGTGTAAGGTAAGTAGAGAAGATTTGAATAGATTGCAGTGAGAGTGGGAAGAGAAAGCTAACAGAATAGCCAGAGAGTGCTTTGGGCCCATTTGAGGTTGATGTTCCTGACTCGTAGAATTACAAATTTGTGCAGTTGTGTAACATTTTTTTCTGGCAGTTCTTAATATAGTAAAAGTACAGACATTGTGCTCAGTGTCTTACCAGACAATTTTCTTTTTCTTTTTGTATAGCCATCAGATCAAGTCACTACAGTATAGTAACACAGGAGACATGATTCTTGTTGTATCCGGAAGCTCTCAGGCCAAGGTGATTGACAGAGATGGTTTTGAAGTAATGGAATGTATAAAGGGAGACCAGTATATTGTGGACATGGCCAACACCAAGGTAAGATTAAACAGAACACTTCAATGAATTTAATTAATTCAGCACACATTTATTAACAACTTTTGTTTAGTTTGCCATGTAATAATTTACCCCAAAAGTTATGTCTTAAAACAGTAACAATTTATTATTTCTCATAATTGTATGGATTGACTGGGAGGTTATTCTGCTTTGTATAGTATTAGCTGGGTCACTAGGATGGCTGTAGGATCCAAAATGGGCTCAGACAGTTTATAGTTGGTATTCTACCCCATGACATCTCTCTCTCTCTCTTTTTGCTTTTTCCCCACTTCCAACTTCCACCCCTGCCCCTTTTGCTCTTTTTCTCATTCTTTCTCTCTTGCCTCATGTCTAGTTTGGGCCTTTTCACTGTATAGTGATCTTAGTGGGATTTGACCTCTTGCTTGATTGCTAGGTTCCATAGAGGATGAACATGGAAACTGTAGACATCTTAACATCTGCTTCAGGTCTTACACAGCATAATAGGGCCAGTCCACATTTGGGGAGGGGGAAGTAGACTCCACTATTTGATGGGTGAATGTCAAGTTCAAACTATAAAAGATCATGTGGGATAGGAGATACTGATGCAGCCATCTTTGGAAACACAATCTACCCAGTTACTATGTGCTAGGCTTTAGGACAAGAAGGAAAGAGAGAGCCAGGTGCAGTGGTGTGCACCTGTAGTCCCAGCTACTTGAGAGGTTGAAGCAAGAGGATCGCTTAAGCCCAGGAGTTCAAGGCCATAGTGTACTATGATCGTGCCTGTGAATAGCTACTGCCCTCTAGCTTGGGCAACATAGCAACACTCCATCTCTAAGAGAAAAAAAAAAAAGGAAAAAAAGAAGGAAAGAGATCTTATCAATTTTTTATATAAAGATTTTTAATGAGATAATCTTTTAAAATTAATGTGTATTCCCTATCAGTTAATTATAGTCACAATAATGCTATAAAACTTATGGCTTGAAACAATAGTTACTTATTTTTGCTAACATGTCTGTGAGGTAACTGTTCTTGGCTGGGCATGGCTCCAAGCTGCAAATAGAGCCTAGGTCTTTTCCATGTGTCTCTCTTCCTCCTTGGATCAGTGGACATATTTTTCTCATAGTGATAGCAGAAACACAAGGAAACCCAACTCTGTAAGTACATTTTAAGTCTTTGCTTATACCATGTCCACTAACATTCCATCAGCCAAAGCATACCTCATGGCCATGGCTAACATCAGGAGAGTGGAGAAATATGCCTGGTCTCTAGTGGAAGAACTACAGTGTCATGTGGTAGTACTTACAGATATTGGGGGGGTGATGGATTGGGAACAATAATACAGTCTACCACAAACACATTAAATTGTGAGTAGATATAGTTGATGCACAATTTTGAGCCTTCATTTTAGGGACCCAGCTAATTTTTTCTATTTTTAGTAGAGATGGTCTCGCTCTTGCTCAGGGTGGTCTCAAACTCTTGACCTCAAGTGATCTTCCCACCTTGTCCTCCCAGAGTGCTAGAATTATAGGCATGGGCCACAGCACCCAGCCCCATTTTACATTTTTGATGCATGTGTTTATTGCTGTAAACTTCCCTTTTAACACCGATTTTGCTGTATTCCATAGGTTTTTGTATGTTGTATTCCTATGTTCTTTTGTTTCAAGAAACTTTTGATTTCCTTCTTAATTTCTGTATTGACCATTGATTTCTTTATTGGTCATTCAGGAGCATGTTGTTTAATTTCCACATATTTGTAAAGTTTCCAAAGTTCCTCCTGTTGTTGATTTCTAGTTTAATTCCATTGTGTTCTGAGAAGATACTTCATATGATTTCAAATATTTTTTATTTTTTGAGACAGGGTCTCTCTCTGTTGCCCAGGCTAGGGTACAGTGGCATGGTCATAGCTCACTGCAACCTCCAACTCCTGGGCTCAAGCCATCCTCCTGTCCCAGCCTCCTGAGTAACTAGGACTATAAGCATGTACCATGACACCTGCCTAATTTTTTAAATTTTTTTGTAGAGACTGAGTATTGCTATGTTGTCCAGGGTGGTCTTGAATTCCTGGCCTCAAGTGATCCTCCCTCCTCAGCCTGCCAAAGTGCTAAGATTACAGGCATAAGCCACTGTGCCTGACCTAATTTCAATTTTTTTATTAGAAATATTGTTTTATTACAGAAAAGAAGTAGTAGATCAAAAATATTTCTTATATATAACATATTACTAAACCACATTATTGCATGTATTTATTATATAGTTTTCCATGTAGCTCATTTTATACTACTGGACATCAAATTTGCAAGATATCAGTTAGATACCGACTATTTTACCTCATATCTAAACAACTCTTCATAACCAATGACAATTATTTGCATTTTATAATCTCAAGTAACAGAAAACATTCTATTGAAAACAGTAATTGACATGTTATTCCTGTTCTGTACTGAAATGCTACATATTGAATTTTTTTTTTTTTTTTTTAATTTCAGGATATTATGAGGGTACAAACATTTTGGTTACATTTTGTGTCTTTGCCTCACCCAGGCAAGGATTAGAGGCACGCCCTTCCCCTCTACAATGCTCACTGTGTCCATTAGTTGTGAGTTTACCCCCCACAACCCTTTAATCCCTGGAGAATATTACTACTGTGTGAGCACCATAGTGTTGATCAGTCAGTGCCAATTTGATGGCAAGTACATGTGGAGCCTATTCTTCCGATCTTGTGATAAGTCACTTCAGATAATGGGCTCAAGCTCTAACCAGGAAAATATAAGAGGTGCTAGATCACTGTTGTTTCTTATAATTGAGTAATATTCCATTGTATACATATACCAAATTTTAATAATCCACTCATGAATCAATGGGCACTTGGGTTGTTTCTACATCCTTGCAGTAGTGAATTGTGCTGCCATAAACATTCGGGTGCAGATGTCTTTATTATAGAATGTCTTTTGCTCTTTTGGGTAGATGCCTGATAGCGCTGTTGCTGGATTGAATGGTATTTCTATTTTTAGCTCTTTGAGGCATCTCCAAATTCTTTTCCCCAGAGGTTGCACCAATTTGCAGTCCCACCAGCAGTATTTAAGAGTGTTCCCATCTCTCCACATCCTCGCCAGCATTTGTTGTTTTGGGATTTTTGATAGAGGCCAATCTCACTGGGGTTAGGTGATAGCTCATTGTGATTTTGATTTGCGTTTCTCTATTAATTAGAGATATTGAGCATTTTTTTATATGTTTGCTGGCCATTCTGTCTTCTTTTGCAAAGTTTCTGTTCATTTCCTTTGCCCATTTGTTGATGGGGTTGTTTGATTTTTTCTTGCTGATTTTTTTTTAAGTTCTAGATAGATTCTTGTTATCAGCCCTTTATCGGATGTGTAGAGAGAAAATATTTTCTCCCATTCTGTAGGCTGTCTGTTCGCTCTAATGATAGTTTCCTTGGCTGTGCAAAAGCTTTTTTATTTGATCAGATCCCGTATATTTATTTTTGTTGCTGCTGTGATTGCTTTGGGGGTCTTCAAAAATTCTTTGCCTAGGCCGATGTCTGAAAGGGTCTTCCCAACATCTTCTTCTAGAATTCTTAAGGTTCCATGCCTTAGGTTTAAGTCTGTTATACATCTTGAATTGATTTTTGTGAGAGGTGGGGATCCAGTTTCAGTCTTCTGCATGTAGCTATCCAGTTTTCCCAGCACCATTTATTGAAAAGAGATTCTTTTTCCCAGTGTACATTTTTGTCTGTTTTGTCAAAGATTAGGTTACCATACGTGGATGGTTTCAACTCTGGATTCTTAGTCCTGTTCCAAAGGTCTATGTCTCTGTTCTTGTGCCAGTACCATGCTGTTTTAATTACTATAGCCTAACTGCTATAGCTTGAAGTACAGCCTGAAGTCTGGTAGACTGATACCTCCTAGTTTGTTCTTTTTACTTAAGAATGCTTTGGCTGTATGAGGTCTTCTCTGGTTCCATACAAAGCATGGAATTATTTTTTCTAGATATGTAAAGAATGATGATGGTTCTTTGATAGGGATTGTATTAATTCTGTAGATCACTTTAGGTAGTATGGACATTTTAATGATATTGATTCTACCAATCCATGAACAAGGTAGACTTTTCCATCTGTTTACATCTACAGTTTCTTTTCTTAGTGTTTTGTAGTTCTCCCTGTATATGTCTCTCACATCTTTTGTTACATGTATTCCTAGATATCTAATTTTCTTTGAGGCTATTGTAAAAGGTATTGCATTTTTTATTTGAATTTCAGCTTGACTGTTATTGACATATATGAATGCCTCTGATTTGTGTGTATTGATTTTATATCCTGAGACTTTGCTGAATTCATTTATCAATTCTAGAAGTCTCTTGGTTGAATCCTTGGGGTTTTCTAGATACCATATCATCAGCAAAAAGTGAGAATTTGATCTCATCTGCCCCCACTTGGATGCCCTTAATTCTCCTCTCTTGTCTAATTGCTCTAGCAAGGACTTCCAGTACTATGTTGAATAGAAGTGGAGACAGTGGGCAACCTTGTCTGGTTCCGGTTCTAAGTGGGAATGCTTTCAATTTTTCCCCAGTCAGTATGATATTGACCATGGATTTATCATAAATGGATTTGATAATTTTAAGGTATGACCCATCTATGCCTATTTTGTTAATAGTTTTTATCATAAAAATGTGCTGGACTTTGTCAAATGCTTTTTCTGCATCTATTGAGAGAATCATATGGTCTTTGTTCTTGCTTTTATTTATGACGCAAATTGCATGATTTCAATTTTTAAAAATTTGTTGAGACCTATTTTGTGGCCTAACATTGGGTCAATATGGAGAATGTTCCATGTGCTGAAGAGAAGAATGTGTATTCTGCAGCTCTTGGATGAGGTGTTCTGTAAATATGTGTAAGGTGCATTTGGTCTAAAGTACAGTTTAAATCCAATGTTTGTTTATTGATTTTCTGTCTAGATGATTGGTCTAATGCTGAGAGTGGGCTGTTGAAGTCCCCAAGTATGTTATTGTATTGGAGTCTATGTCTTTCTTTAGATCAAATAATATTTGCTTTATATATCTGCGTGTTTTGGTGTTGGTATATATATTATAATCAGAATTATTACATTGTCTTGCTAAATTGATCCTTTTACCATTATATAATGGCCATCTTTATCTCTTTTTACTGTTTTTGACTAAAGTATGTTTTATCTGATGTAAGTATAGTTTACCCCTATATGCTTTTGGTTTCCATTGTGTGGAGTATCTTTTTCCATTTCTTTATTTGTAATCTATATATGTCTTTACAGGGGGTGAAGTGAATTTCTTGTAGGCAGCAAACACCAAGGCCATGTTTTTTTTTTTTTAATCCATTAAGCCAATCTATATCTTTGAAATGGAAAATTTAATCCATTTATATTTAATGTTATTTTTGGTAGGTGAGGACTTATTGCTGTCATTTTACTAATTGTCTTCTGGGTGTTTGGTATATCCTTTGTTCCTGTCTTTCTCACTTTTTGTTTATTGTGGTTTGGTGGTTTTCTCTAGTGGTAACACTTGAGTTTTTCCTTTTCATTTGTGTGTTTGCTCTGTCAGTTTTATACTTTTATATGTTTCACAATGGTAAATATTGTCCTTTACCTTCCAGGTGTAAGACTCCCATAAGCATTTCTTCTATGGCCAGTCTGGTGGTGATGAATTCACTCAGTTTTTGCTTGTCTGGGGGAGATTTTATTTCTCCTTCATTTATCAAGGACAACTTTGCTGGTCATAGTATTCTTGACTGACAGCGTTTTTTTTTTTTTAATTTTTCTTTCAGCATTTTGAATATATTATCCCATTCTCTCCTGGCCTTTAAGTTTCTACGAGAAATCTGCTGTTAGCTGTTGAGGGTTTCTTTATATGTGACTAGATGCTTTTCTCTTGCTTTTGTTTATTTGTTTTTTGAATTCTCTCTTTGTCTTTGACTTTTGACAATTTGACTATAATGTGCTAGGGGGAAGACCTTTTGGGATTACATATATTTAGGGATCTTTGAGCTTCTTGTTTCTGGATGTCTAAATCTCTTGCTAGACTTGGGAAGTTTTTAGCTATTATTTTGTTAAATTGGTGGTCTTTTTTTTTTTTTTTTTTTGAGACACTCTGTTGCCAGGCTAGAGTAAGTGCTGTGGTGTCAGCCTAGCTCACAGCAACCTCAAACTCCTGGGCTCAAGCAATCCTACTGCCTCAGCCTCCCGAGTAGCTGGGACTACAGGCGTGCGCCACCATGCCTGCCTTATTTTTTCCATATATATTTTTAGCTGTCCATATCATTTCTTTCTATTTTTAGTAGAGACAGGGTCTCGCTCTTGCTCGGGCTGCTCTCGAACTCCTGAGCTCAAACAGTCCACCTGCCTTGGCCTCCCAGAGTGCTAGGATTACAGGCGTGAGCCAACATGCCCAGCCATTAAATTGGTTTTCTATGCTATCAATCTTCTTTTCACGTTCTGGAACATCAAAAATTTGTATATTTGGTCACTTGATTGTGTCCCATACATCACGTTGATTTTCTTTATTTTAAAAAAATTATTTATTTATTTGTTTGTTATCTGAATGGGTTATTTAGAAAGACCTGTCTTGAAGTTCTGAAATTCTTTCTTCTGCTTGATCTGGTTTATTTTTGAAGCTCTTGATTGTATTTTTCATTTCATTAATGGAATTATTGAGTTCCAGGTTTTTGTTTGGTTCTTTTTTTTTATGATACCTATCCCTTTGGTGAATTTCTCATTTGTATCCTGAATTGTTTTTCTGATTTCTTTGTATTTTTTATCTGTGTTCTCTTCTATCTTACTGAGCTTCTATAATATTGTCATTTTGAATTCCTTTTCAGGCATGTCATAAATTTTTTTTTCACTGGAATCTGTTGCTGAAGAATTAACACGTTCCCTTGGAGGTGTCATTTTTCCTTACTTTTTAGGTTTCTTTTGTCCTTGTGTTGCTATGTGTTCACCTTGAATCACAGCTGCTTTTTCCAGTTTTTTCAATTGGCTTTCATAGGGGAATGCTTTCTCTTAGATGTGTCTATCTTGTTGGTTATGTAGGACACTTTAGCTTTGATTCTGGGTTCATGCAATAGCATGGTCTCCATATGACTTCTTTAGCTTTAAACTGCATCACTGGTGTCTGTGATTTCCTCAGTGGCTTAGGCTATGGTTGCTAGTGGAGGCTGTGGTGAGATTTTACTGGGGACAGAGATGCCAGGTGGGCCAGTCTTTGGAGTGTGTTGGTGGTAGTGGTGGGTCAAGCTTCCCTGCCCTTGGACCCTTGGGCAATGTATCTGGGCACCAGTGTTATTGGGTCTAGGTGGTCCAAGTCTTGGCCCTCTAGGCAGCTTGCTTGGGTGTCAGCGGTGGGAGCAGTGGGTGGGGTGAGTGGATGAGTTCTCTGGCCCCTGAGTAGTGTGTGTGGCATGAGCAATGGTAGTAGTAGTAACAGGACAACCCTTGGGCTGTTGGGCCCCAGGGCAGGATGCAGTGGGGGCTGAGCTCTTGCTGTGCTACAGCTGCTTTGGGTCCTTGGGCAGTAGGTGTGGGACCCAGTGTGAGCTCCCTCTCTGGGACAATGCTATTGTTCAGACTCCAGGGAGCTCCTTGTACCAGTTTGAAGGTCCATCAGAGTTAAAGGACTCTTCTGTAGCTAGGGTTACAGGAGTCTACTGGGAATCTGGACTGCTGGGGATCTCTCACTTACCTTTTTCCCACACTAGGTGGCCTCTCAGGGCTTCCATCTGATTCCAGCTAGGCTGTCTGCCTCTCTTTCCTCTCCTGCCCTGCCCCAGATGTTTCTTGTCACTTCTCTGCCTAATTCCAGCATTCTCAGTAGATGCTCTATTAGAAGTGTGATTATCTACTTGTTATTTTGGTTCTTCTTTGTCGTGGAGGTGAGTGCCCAGTGCCTCTAGTTAGTCATTTCAAAGCCCCTCTGTAAGCTGCCTTTTATCACTTCATCAAGTGTTCATATTGTTAAGTGCCTTTCTCCGAGATTGTCTTCTCCTCTTTTTCTTTTTAATTATAATACATGACTAAGGTGGAGAGGGCAGGCTCAGGGGACCTCAGAATGGTTGGATCTTTTAGTGGGAGATTTCTTCATGAGTGGACCTTAATATGGAAATTATAAGGAATGTAAGAAACTTTAGGAAAAAATGTTTTTGAATACTTTATTTATTTTTGAATGGTACACATAGTTTTTCTGATATCCAGCCATTCCAAAAAATTGCCCTTATTATATAGAGATGAAATATATTAGTCATGTCCTTTTACTGGTAAATACTTTTTCCTAAGAACTAAAATATTTAATATTTATTAAAATAACTGTGAGTTATGCATTTATTTTTGTTTTCTAAGCAGTTTTAACTTATGGTTTTAATCACAAATATAATTCTAAAAGTGCAGTGATTTGAAGTGTATTTTATTTCTTTCCATTTTCTGAAATACTTCCAGAAGTTTTTATCTAATAGAAACTCCTTAACATTGCCTTCTGCTCTTTTGATATGTCCCCGTCATTTTTTGTGTACTTTCTTACATTCTGGCACAACAAAATGTTCCAGGCTCATCTTGTACTTTTTCTGCTCCGATGTTACCTATTTTTCTAGTGATCTTTGGCTCCTCTTATTAGGGAATTCATTTTAGAAATCAAGATCTGGGAACTGGATATATTTTTTACTACTGAGTGTCATTGCTTCTAGACTCATAAGACAGAGCTGGGGCAGAGGATCAACCAACTAATCCAAAAATAAATAAAATATATAGCAAATCATGAGTTCATATGGATATACTCAATTCTAATCCAACTTCCTAGCCTTTCCCCACTCCATATTTGTAATTTACTTCTCCGTCAGTGGAAAACTTGGCTTTTAACCTCATAACTATATTTATTCATTTGTTCAGTGCTACTTATATAGAAAGTAGTTTCAGAATTGCTACGCTCATAGCTCTTCTCGTAGGGTGAATTCTAAGATGGCCCACAAGAATCTCTGCGCTTCCCCTTGAGTGTAGGTGTGAACTGTAAGTATAATGGGGCAGTTACTCCTATGATTAAGTTAGTTGTATGACACAATGGGCTTTAAGAAAGGAAGATTAGCTTCAGTGGATCCAGCCTAATCAGATGAGCACTTAAAAGTGATTGGGCTCTTTCTGGCAAAAGAGATTCTAAGTGTGGTAGGGATCTGATGTGAGGTAGATTGTCTGCTGCTGGTTTTAAAGATGGAATCAGAACGTGTGAGTGATGAATTTGGGTATATAGGTAAGGGGATTTCTAAGCAAAGTGTTGAAGGTGTTGCCTGGTTTTTTCTTGCTGCTTCTAGTAAAATATGAGAAAATTGAGGGAAGTCTTATTACAAGGGAAACAAGACTAGGTGATTTAGTTAATTTTAAGCCTACTGAGATGGCAAAAGATGGTAACATAAAGAAATTGCTTTTGAAAGTGTGGTAGAGAGGAAAAGCCAAGGATGTGGCTCGGCCGGGCGCGGTGGCTCACGCCTGTAATCCTAGCACTCTGGGAGGCCGAGGCGGGTGGATCGCTCGAGGTCAGGAGTTCGAGACCAGCCTGAGCAATGAGCAAGACCCCGTCTCTACTAAAAAATAGAAAGAAATTAGCTGGCCAACTAAAATATATATAGAAAAAATTAGCCGGGCATGGTGGCGCATGCCTGTAGTCCCAGCTACTTGGGAGGCTGAGGCAGTAGGATCGCTTAAGCCCAGGAGTTTGAGGTTGCTGTGAGCT
>CM052439.1:154081484-154133406 GCA_028533085.1 Varecia variegata | reverse complement strand
GGATGTGGCTGTATAATCAGAAAGATCAAAAGGTTGGAGTATTCTTTCAGACTGTGGACTCTTCCAAGAAATTAAGGTGTGCCTCACAGATCTTCTCACCCAAACCAGGTGACCTCTAGGAAGCTTAAGAGTATTGTTCCTCAGCCATTTCAACAAGAGCCAAAGATAAAGAAGAGATTGTTTTGCAAAGATTTGTGGCCACGGCTTTTGTCTAATAGAGGTTGAACATGATAAAGATTCTCCTTTGCTGACTTTGAAAAGATGGAGGGATCTATGTGGCAAGGAATGCACATAGCTTCTAGAAGCTAAGAGTTGCCCCCAGCTGACAGACAGCAAATACATGGTGATCTGAGTCCTACAAGGAACTTGTATTCTGTCAACAATCTGAATGAGCTTGAAAGTGAATTCTTTCCCAGAGCTTCTGGAAAGTACTGCAGTCCTACCAACATCCTGATTTCAGTCTTTGAGACCCTGAGCAGAGAATCCAGGCACATTGTGACTGGACTTCTGACCTCTAAACTGTTAGGTAATAAAGTAGTGGTAAGGCAAACCCCTAAGTTTGTGGTAATTTGTTATACAGCAATAGAAAATTAATACAGTTCTAAAAAAATCAAACATACTAAGTAATAATGAGAAAGTACTTGAGGAAGTGGTAGGGATTGTGATTAAGCATAAGAGCAGGAGTTAGTTTTGGGTGGAAGAAGGGAATATATTTGCATTGGGAATAGAAAGGATAAGAATGGGCTTGTATGAAGATATATTTATAGGTGGTAGCCTTGGATAGGAAATGAAAAATGTCACCATCTACTATCAGAGTCATTTCTTAGTTTTGTACTGGGAGATATTGGGATGGGGCCTTTAGTAGGATCGGAAAGACTTAGAATAGAATAGCTATTGATAGTTGTGAGAGAAAAATGATTTGAAGAATTATGGGAGCATTGAAGGCTACAGAATATAAATTTGTAGAGAAAATCATTCTGCATATTCATATGATATTCAGGAGCCTCTATATTGGGATGGAATACAATGATTGGGGGAGTAGGAGAGAGGTTATTCTGGAATAAAAATTCATTGTAGGTACAACAAAAGAGCACTGGGGATTATGCTGAGAGAGTGGTTGAAGTTTAGGACATTTAAAATAAATTTAAAGAACTGGAAGGTAGAAGGTCATATGGTCAGTAAATGGAATCTAGAGCCTAAAACATATTTGGTGATAAATATTTGTTAATATATTTAGAGTTCATGATTTCAGAAGAGGAACCATTTGTAGTAGTGGCAGAGTTAGCCATAGTTGGGGCTGTTGAAATATCTTGGAACAAGTCATTGGAGTTGAGTAGGTCAAGGAAAAATGAATTTATCTCTTTGACGTGTTCAAATGAATGTTGAAATTGCCCAAGAATTAGAAAGACTTGTACTTCAGAATCCTTAATTCATGGAAGTAAATGACTAAGAGTGTGATGGATTATAACAGGGGTTGGCAAACTACGACCTGTGGGCCAAATCCAGCCACCACCCTGTTTTTGTAAATAAAAGTGTTATTGGAACACAGCCACGTTCATTAATTTACTATTGTCTATGGCACCTTTTGTACTACAAAGGTAGAGCTGAGTAGTTGCAGCAGAGACCATATGGCTCATATAGCCTAAAATACTTGCTATCTGACCTTTTAAAGAAAAAGCATGCCAATTCTTGAATTAAAGCTATGAATGTTCTCTTCAGCAAAATGTACTCACACAAAATTTTGCTGACCGTTTTAGGAGTTTTGGTGATTCCTGAAAGCCTGTGAATGGACTCTGGTTAAGTAGAACTTTTGGATCAGAATTTACAGTATATTCCCTGCTGCATTTCATCTCTTCATTGAGTTGGTTCTGTTAGTTAGCTCACCATGCCAAAGACATGGGTACTTTTATTTTGTGAGTCCTGGGGCTCCAACTCATTCAGTGAGTACAAATGGCACTGTTACAAAGGGAGCTGTTGTCACTGGGGCAGCCACAAGAGTATGATTAGTCTAGTATGAGGGTGATTAGATTAGTAGAGATCAGCACACCCCTTGTGTGTATGTGTGTTGAGGAAACCAATATTGGTCATGGATAACTAGTGTTTTTTCCTTATGCAAAGTATAGCACATTGTAAGAAACAATTGCTTAATTCTTTCTTCTAGGCTATTTCTAGTTAAAGCTGTCAAATAAAGGAAGAGTTCCCCGTCCCCCCCGCAGCCCCCCCCCAGGAGTGCCTATGTTTAGATAAAGGAGGGAATGATGAAAAAGTGTTTTAGTCACTAACTGTTCTTTAATAGGTGTCACTTTAAAAATTTTTACACTAATGTTAGCCATGGTACTGAATCTGTTTAGATCCATTGAAGAATCCTTAGTTGAACTTCATTTTATGACTAATTTTGGTTACTGTTTTAACACAAGGGCACTTAACATTCTCATTGCCTTTGTCATGCTCCTATCTTTACAAACAAGAAACAACATTTTCAATGTTTTAGATATTTTTCTATTTAACCTACTATTTGTTTTTATTCTGGGTACTCAACAGCTAAGGTGACCATATGCCCTTTTATCTTAATGTCTTCTGTAATAGGGGTCATTTTCTTTTGGTCCTCTTAAAAGATATCCTTTATGTTCCAAGATGCTATTTTAACTCTAATCAACAAGTATCAGTAAAAGACCTGTTTTCTGGCACCTGCCTTCAAGACCTGCATGGGCTGGGTGAGTTGTTGGGTTGCTGTTTGGGCAATGTACAGGAAGTTAAGGTTCTAATGACTGAACTGAGTAGCAGCCACCTGTAGAATCCCTGAGTCAGGGAGTGAGGAAAGGAAACTGATGAACTAGAAGCTGTCTGGAAGGTAGGCAGACTATGCATCAGATTAAGAGACTAGGCGGAAAGGTCATTGGAGATGGAGTTTAGTTAAGCAGAGGAGGAAAATGAGGGTGTAGAGTAGTGTGCAAGATTGGGGAAACCAAGGTTAGGATCTAAGTCCTCAAAGGCTGGGCATGTCTTGGATTATTGGGGTGTTCCTTTTATTGCAAATCATGAGCTGTTTTCCTGGCCCAGAGGCAGATTTTAATGGGACAAAATTAGACCAAATACCTATTAACTGCCAGTCATTAGAAGTTCTTTCTTTTCTTTCCATTCTTTCTTTATCTTTTTTTTTTTTTTCTGGTAAAGAAAAGTTCAGCAACACTTTATTACATATGATGTGCTCTTTTTTTTTTTTATTTCAGCATATTATGGGGGTACGAAAGTTTAGGTTACGTATATTGCCCTTGCCTCCCCCTCCCCTCCGAATCAGAGCTTCAAGCATGTCCATCCCCTAGACGGTACGCATCGCACTCATTATGTATGTATACACCCATCCCCTCCCCCCCCCACATCTGCCCGCTGTCTGTGCTGCATTGGTTCCATGAGGGAGCTCATATTCAAAGATAACATGAATTTTTGACTCATCCATGGTTTCACAAAAATTGCTCTAAAAAATTTTGAAAGATAATCACAAGCCAAAATGTGTGTTTGAAAGAATGAGGATGTACCTTCAGAGTAAAAAAGAAAACAGGTAGTGTTAAAGTGAAATGTCAGCGATATCAACTGTAAACTTAGTACTTAAGGAAATCAGATGTTTTATATATAATAACCTAATATGTTTTTCCTTTTCTCACATATTTATTCTTACAGAGATATTGTATTATAGAATCAAGATTGTTGATACATTTTTAGGAAATATGGATTTTCCCTCTAGTCTCTTGCTTTTGTCTTGCTTATTTGTAAATACTTCCTATTCTTCTTAATTTCCAATAAAGAATCATGTTCCTTGAAGAAGAACCTATCTTTCTTATTGTGGTTTTATCTTTTCATTTTTTCTCCCAAAGAGAGGATGTCATTTTTCTCTCTTTTTCCCACCTTATTAAGCACCTGTTACATGCAAGCACTGTGCTACTTCCTAAGTGGGCAGGGGGTGGTATACGAGTGAAATTAAAGTGAAATAAAGCATGTTATGAGGTAAAATTGGGATAAAATAATATCAGTTGGTAATTCAAGTGGTGTGCTTTTGGGAGGACTAAAAATTTTACTTTTAAACATGATAGGCCAATTTCTAGTCAGTTTGTTATTTACCTTTTTTAAACATCTTTTTTTTCCCTTGTGTTTATTTTTTTTAAGGGCCACACAGCAATGCTTCATACTGGTTCATGGCATCCCAAAATAAAGGGAGAATTTATGACTTGCTCAAATGATGCGTGAGTATTGTTGATAATTCATCTAATACATTCGTATCTTTAAATATTTTCTTCAACATTTGTATTGTTACAGTCTTGGCAAGTAAAGTAGCAAATAGAGTATTAGAAATCCTGCTGTTTATGCATTCTTATTCTTTACTTTGATTTTACCTGATAATATAAGGTTTGGTTAAATAAATGTGGGCACTATGGAAATGAAAGTTGGTATAAATTCCTGTCATTTATCAGGGAACACAATGGATCAGATTGATGCTATTAAGGAGACTCAAATGGCTTTGAAATTGTGACTAATAATTTGTTATTTTTTATAGTAAAGACTGATTTCATTTGAGTTGAATAGCTAACAAGCTTATTGACTAAATGATTGTTTTTGAAAGTAATAACTGAGAACATTGATTAAATGGGTATTAAGATTCTTTTGCATTTATATCTGCTGGTCTAGGACTCAAGAATACTATAGGGAATATTTGAGCAGCTGTTTCCTGTATTGTTATATTCTATGATTCATTCTAGTATTAAGAATAGTTTAGACGGGGTGCAGTGGCTCACATGTATAATCCCAGCACTTTGGGAGGCTGAGGCTGTAGGGTTGTTTGAGGCCAGGAGTTCGAGACCAGCCTGGGCAACATAGTGAGACCCTGTCTCTACAAAAATAAAAATTCGCTGGAGTCAGTGGCATGCTCCTGAAGTCCTAGATACTTGGGAGGCTGAGGCAGGAGGGAGGATCTCTTGAGCCTAGGAGTTTGAGTGAGCTATGATTGCACAATTGCATGTTAGCCTGGGCAACAGAGCAAGACCCTATGTCTTCAAAGAAAAAAAAAAAGTAATTCACAAGAATGTACTATTTGTGACATTACACTGAAAATTATAATGAAAAATCTTATAAATTAAAAAAATATAGTTGGTGTTAATTTGATGGCCTGATATTTCTTTTTTAAAAAATCCACTTAATAATTTGTTAAGAATTTATTAGATACTAGATGTTGTTTAAGGTGTATATAAACTAGCTCTCAAATGCTTTCCTCACCTATTTGTTTGGTAGTACAATCTTTAATTCAGCAGATTATTATTGAACACCTTCTGTGTGCAAATAAGAATCAGAAATTCACATCTTTGACTTAATGAGGAGTTTTTGGATGTCATTTCTAATTTTCCTAGTGCTGTTCTGGTTATACACTCTGATTTTTATGAGTCTTTACCATGACATTTTAGGGACAAGAAGGTGTTACGGGCTGCATTGTGTTCTCCCAAATTCATATGCTGAAGCCATAACTGCCAGTACCTCAGACTGTGACTGTGTTTGGAGTTAAGGTCATTAAAGAGATGCTTATGAGGCTGTGAGGGTGAACCCTAATCCAATATGAATGGTATCCTGATAAGAAAAAGAAGATACATATCCATAGAAAAAAAGGCCATGTGAGGACATGGTGAGAAGGTGACAATCAGCAAGCTAAGGAGAAAGGCCTCAGCAGAAACCAAAGCTGCTGACACCTTGATCTTGGACTTCTACCCTGCAGAATTGTGAGACAATAAATTTTTGCTGTTTAAGCTATCCAGTCTGTGGCATTTTGTTATGGCTACCCCAGCAAACTAATAAAGGCAGGGTGAATGTTAGTGGAACTTAAGATTTGCACACATGTGCAGACATGCTTGTAGGAATGTGCCAAATAAAAGAATGTTCAGGAAAGTCTTATTGTTTGAGACTTCTTACCATTCTATCTATTGCCTGTAGCTAGTTTACCTGCTGCTGAGAGACATTAGTAAATCACTAATCCTTGTCTAATTTTTTTCTACTGAGGATAAATACTAGCGCACAGGAATGGTATAAGGTATTCAGAATTAGCCTCCTTCCCTAGATCATCTTTGCCCCGAAGTCCAAAAATACTTTTAGTGATCACATTAAGTGGAAGGCAGATCTGGCTACAGATTTGTGTGGTGGTCTTGGAGATTTCAGTTGAAAAGTTTCATGACTTTTGATCTACTCAGTGTTTGATCATGAAAAATGAATAGTAGCAACTATTCTTTATTTTTTTGACTGGTTTATATTAAGTTGTTGGCAGATTACCAAAGTTTGGAATCATTCTATTTTCTTTTTGCCTTTTAACATTTTGACATAAGCCTACATGAAATATTGATGAGACTTATAACTGGCAAATAACTGACAGTTGATTATAATCTATAGCCTCAGGATAAAACAGTAGTATTTTAATAACTTAGGATTCAGAACAAATACGTTTGTCGAATGACTGAAAGAATGCTTGATGTTTGGCTATAAATCTCTGAATTTCCCTACCTTTTCCCAGTTAACAATATCACATTTCTCATAAATCTTAAATCAGGACCTATCCTGAAATTTATATACCATCTATTTTCTACTAAAAGTGTTCTTTTATAATATCTGAAATGGTTAGATTTCACTGTCATTTAATGTAATTTTTTTATATATTCTTTTATATGATTTTAAGTTGAGTTTTTAAAAACAGTTCCTGTCCAGAACTTGGAATAGAAAGGTGCTTCATGGATGCTTTTTGTCAGGATGATGGTATAATTGATATTTTTTCACAGATTGTGAATCTACATGTTACATGTCGTGATATTTTCTTTCTTTCATTCCTTTTTTTTTTTTTTTTCTGAGACAGTCTAACTCTGTTGCCCAGGCTAGAGTGCAGTGGTGTCATCATAGCTCACTGCAACCTCATACTCCTGGGCTCAATTGATCCTTCCGCCTCAGCCCTCCGAGTAGCTTGGACTGCAGATGTGTGCCACTACGCTAATTTTTCTATTTTTGGTAGAGACAGGGGTCTCACTCTTGTTCAGGCTGGTCTCGAACTTCTGACCTCAAGTGATCCTCCCACCTTGGCCTCCCAGAGTGCTAGGATTACCTGCATGAGCCACTGGGCCTGGCCTAATATTTTCTTTTTTAAAAAAACCACTTAATAATTTGTTAAGAATTTATTAGATATTAGATGTTGTTTAAGATGTATCTAACCTGGCTCTCAAATGCCTTCCCCACCTGTTTGTTTGGTAGTACAATCTTTAATTCAGCAGATTATTATTGCATACTTTCTGTGTGCGAATAAGAATCAGAAATTTTAGGGAAGGGTCTTAACTACCATATATAGTTAATTATGTCACTTTTCAAAAAGGGAAACTCAGGTGCTTACGTTTGTCCACCTTTTTTGTGGCAGAGCTGTCCTTTCACTCTCAGTGACTTAACCATTGTTCACTGTGCTTCCTATTTTGTATAGTCCTAATGGAAGTGTTGATTACTTTTGAAATGAAAGGAAAAGCAAACTGTTACAGTTAAGGACTTGCAAATTATTTTTTTCTATTAACTAATGAATAATCAGTAAAAATTGCAGCTGTGGGGAATTGCTTTCTCTGGCAGAAGTAGGGAGAGGAGCTTTGAAGAAAACTTTCCACTGTTTCCATTTCAGAAAAAGTCTTGAATAACTTCCCAATACTGTAAAAAAAAAAAAAAAGAATTTGTGAAATTTTGTTCTCTCCTCAGTGTTTGTTATTCTTATCTAATCCTGTCTATTTTTCTGCTGTAACTCACTGTGAAATTTTTGTACATTTTATAGGTTTTAACAAGGAGGAAAAGCAGGAAAATAATGTTTCCTTCCACAGTCAGAGGGAGGGAAATATGGAAGAATAGTTAGACAGTGGCTGGGCCTACAGTAATTAAAAATAAAAAAGGTGGACACAGAGAAAGGATCTAGGCTGGAATAAAAGAGGAGGAACTGGTGGATGTTACAAAATAGCTAAAGGACCCATTTGTAAGCACTTGTAAAAAATGATCCCCAAGTACTGAGTCTTTGAGGCTGAGAATTCTTAATAGCTGGTAGAAGTAAGAACCAGAGACTTTTTAAAAACTCAAGTTGAATCTAATTTTTACTCCAGACTGCAATGTTCTGGAGAAAGTTAGATTGCACATGCAATATTAAAAATGTGAGGAAGAGTTGCTAACACTACTTGCTTTGGAGAACAATGGAAAGCTTCACATGGGAGTTTGAAATTGGTTATTAATTCCTTTTGTGGAAAAGTAGGGAATTAATGAGAGTGAGAGAGGAAATAGATTTACTAAATAATACAGGGAAATCCTAATTTAGGCCCTCAAAGATTTACCATCTAGAACATGCAAAATATATAGTGCACCATGAGTAGATGATTTTATCTGTAAGTAAGAAACATAATTTCATATTTAAGTTTTATTTTACATATGTGCAGTGAATATTTAGAGACATTAAAATCTGGTCAGTATGAGTTTCTTTTGAAAAACTAAATGTCATTAAATGTCAATATGAAAGAAAAAAAGGTAAGGGGCTGCTCTAAATTAAAGGATTATGGCAGGTATTAAACAAACCATGTAATTTGGGAACCTTGATTTCATCTTATTTCCTCCCAAGAAAAGAATTAAAGAAAGGACCAAAACACAGAAATAAAGAGACATTTTTAGGACAATTAGGGAGACTTTATTCTTAGGTGATATGACAGATGGATTGCCAAAATGGCCACAGTTCTCCATCTTTCCTTATATCCATGCCCTTTGCAGCGTGACTTTGCAGCTGCTCCCATTAAGAGGCCATGTCTGAATAGAATCCATGAATCTGGGCTGGCCAACAGAAATGTGGCAGAAGTGATGGCATGTCAGTTTGGAGCAGAGACCTTTTGAGATTTCTTGTGTGCTTCCACTCCCTTGGACCTATGGCATTGCTATCTGATCAAGCCCTGGCTAGCCTGCTGGAGGGTGGAAGATCTGGTGGAGGGGATGTCAGTTGTCCTAGTTCACGCTATCCTAGACCAATTTATATCTAGCCAACACCCACACTTATGAGATAGCTCAGCCAAGATCAGCAGAACTGACCACAGACAGGAGTTAACCCAGCTAGGGCAGAATCATCTAGCTGACTGGTAGACTCATAAGCAATGACATATGGTGGTTCCTTTAAGCTACTGAATTTTGGGAGTGATTTGTTATGTATCATTTGTAAACTGATACAGATAATATTATGGAATCATTTTGTGTAGAATCGTGGTTATGAAGAAAAATGTCTCTGGGCTGTGCCAGGTGGCTCACTTCTATAATCCTAGCTCTTTAGGAGGCCAAACTGGTAGGATCGATGAGGCCAGGAGTTCGAGACCAGCCTGGGCAATGTAGTGAGACCCTGTCTCATTAGAAAAAAAAAAGAAAAATTAGCTGGACTTGTTGGCACATGCCTATGGTTCCAACTACTCGGGAGGCTGAGGTAGGAAGATCACTTGTGCCCAGGTGTTCAAGGCTGCTGTGAACTATGATTGAACCACTGCACTCTAGACTGGGCAAAATAGCAAGATCCTGTCTCTATTAAAAACAAAGAAAGAAAAGAAAAATGTCTTTGTTCTTAGAAAATACTAGCTCATGATAGGTATGAAGTATCATGAGATATGTAACTTACTTTTAAATGGTATAGCAAAAATAAAGTGCATGTGTGTATATAATCTGTGGAGAAAAAGAATACTGATGTGACAAACTGTTATGATATATGATGTTTATTGTAAAGGATATATGATGTTTATTGTATTATTTTAACTTTTTTTGTAGCTTTGAAGCTTTTCAAAATAAGAAGATGGGAAGATCTTAATATTGACTTGTCATCCCCCATCCCACCTTTTTTTCTCTATAAGTTGAACTTGAGATGGAGAAAAAAGAGTCACGATGATTATAGTTATTTGCACTCTATTTAACCAAGTATTTTCTTGAATATTTTCCCAGTGTATTTTAAGTTTCTGTGCATCACTGCTAGGTTAGATTATGGGAATTTAGTGGTCAGGGATTGTCTGCATTGGATTTTATGTAGCAGGATTTCCTAAGTGTGTGCCTCGGACTGCCAGTACCTATAGGATATCCATGGAGAAAGTGTTCTTTAGTCTTGTACTTGGAGAGTCACAGTGCCAAAGATAAGTACGTTAAAGATCCTGAGAAATAGGGAGCTAGGTGTGGTGGCATACATCTGTAGTCCCAGTTACTCAAGAGGCTGAGGTGGGAGGGTGGGACTTGAGCCCAGGAGTTCAAGTCTGACCTGGACAACATAGTGAGACCCTATCTCTTAAATAAAAGTGATTTGAGAAGTATATTAACAAAAGGAATCAGCATTTTCTAGCCATATTGATACAATTCATTCTCTCTCCCCACAGCCAATAACACATGTTATTCTCTGGGTATAGTGTTCTCAGAAATACACTTGGGGAAATGAAGATTGCCACTAGTGAATGCTTTTGAGGTGGGATTCAGTAAATTATAATTTTTTAATTTAATTGTAGCTTCTAAAGGTGAATTATACAATTAAAATTTTTGACAAATGTTGACATGGCGTAATGGAAAAGAGCATGCACTTTGAAGTCAGAACCAGAGGAACTTGGATACTATGCTAATAGCTTTGACCAAGTCATTTACCACCCAGTTTTAGATTCCTATAAAATGGGATACTATGTGATTCACAAAATTCTAATCTGGATTAAATGCGTAAAGCCTGGACTGTAGTTGGTGGATCATTCATAAGACTAGCCTTGGATTCATTTGGATGTGAGGGTTTCTTTTACATCTTGATGATCATCTCTTATTTGACCATGTGTGAAGCATGTTGGATCTCATAGGCTTTTGCCTGAAGCCTGCTAGGCAGTTTTCACTTGATTTTTATAATCAATAACATATGTAAACATAATTATAAAATTTTCCAAGGAATGATGATTCACATAAATGAATCTCAGAAAAGTAAACTTTTCTATAACTCAGTTTTTTCTTCTCTATTTTAAGTATTTCCTACATTATTCATGAGTGTTTTGAATATAATTTAACATCTTCATAATTTATAATTTATTACATTGTGGTATAATATGCCTCAGAAAGTCTTGGCATATGTGTACCTATTTACAGCTTTTTGAGTTCTTGACTACTATTTTTATTTCTTGGATTTCCCTTTTTGTTAATTCCTTTTGTTTGTTGATGTGGCAATCTACAGAAATACCTTCAGTTTTCTGCTTCTAATAGGCTGGGGACAGGGGCTGGGGTAGTGGTGGGTCAAGCTTTTTAGAACTTGTGCAGAAGAAGGAATAAGCAATTAGTATAGCGCATGATTTTTTTTTTTTTAGCACGTGGATTTTTGCCATCCTCTTTGGCTGAGGGGAGGCTTTTTTCTTGCTTACTTCCTGATTCTGGGCAGGGTTTGTACTATCCAGGCTGCCAAATGAGTAAGGTGGTGTTATATTGATTCTTTTTCAGTGATGCCCTCATAGACACAGAAAATATACTATTTAGATCATGTTCCTTCAATATCTGATATAACTTTTATCTAACTTAATTCTTTGGTTCTTTTATCTAGTACTAATTATTATTCAACATAATCTCATAGTTTTTTACTTTAAAGCCATAAGGATGCTTTCAATAATTATTTATTTAAATAGCTACCATCATTTAAAAAAATTAATAGATTTGAATTATTCTCATTACTGTTTACTCGTGACATAATCTAGCACACTAATATATAATGTCTTGAAAAACTATAACATGATTTTTCATTGTTATTAATGAAACAGAGACAGAATTATTAGTCATTTTTATTTTGTGACTCAAAATAAGCTAATAAAACATTACCGGGGAAGGTGAATTTATTGATCAGGGAAGAGTTATTTATAATTAGGCATTTTAATTTTATGTACATGTTTGCTCTGTTATGCTTGAATAGCCTTTGTTTAATTTATAATTTTCCTAGTACTTTAAACTTATATTTTTATAATATGTTTACAGTGTAAAACTTTACCTCATATATCTAGAAATAAAAAAAACCTTAATGTCACATTAACCTTGCAGTAAGTTTTATGTAATTTTTACACGAAATGTTGCTCATGTGGTCCCTATTGCTATATGTAGCAAGGGTAAGATGCTCATACCTTCAAAAACATTGGAGAAAAGTTTATAAGTTCAAGTTGGTATATTTTACCATTTTTGCATATTTTTCACAATTTTTAATCAGTAACTTATTTTGGCTATGGGAACATCAGTACTGAACAGTGATTCCTATGTAGAGGTTATAAACTACGGAGGATGTTAATTAGTATTTTCTTTGTTTATCTTGAAATCCATATGAAGAGCATTGTTAATATCATCATCAGTATTAATATTATATCTCTAAGTGTTATGTCACTTTTATTTTTAAATATTTATTTATTTATTTATTTTTAGAGAATAATGTGGAAGTCTTTAAAGAGTTGAAGGGTATACTTGTTTCCTGGCATCCCTATGTTAACAGAGGATTTAATAGAGGGTAGTTTGAATTTCTTCTGGAGATTTTTAGGTCAGACAAGGTAGTATCAGTACAACCAGTCCACTCTATGTATGGATAAATGAATCTGTATATATGACTAATACACCAGTGCTCTTGTGGTATGTGGTGACCCTGTTGGCCATTTAGCGAATAGTAGTAGGTAAAGAAGAATGATGTTCCTGTGAAAATTTATGAATTCAGTTTAGTTGCAGGGATGGAAATAAAGGTACTTCCATGTTGTGGACTTTGGAATTCTTAAAACTCATGATTAAAATCTTTCTTTGTTTTGACTCTAACTTTTCCCAAACACTTGTATATTATATTAAGTGATTTTTCTTTTTCAAAGTACCTTTTCAATTTCTGTCCTAAGTTTCTGTGACTTATTACATGATAAATTTTTTGTGTACTATTTCTGAATCTCTTCTTTTCTTATGCTTTATAAACCCGTTGAAGCCATTCCCAACACTGAAAAAATTGTTGCCTCATCTTTTCAGTTTCATATTGACAGAGATGACGAAGTTAAGGTGACAAGTAAACAGGCATTTAAATATATACATGTATTTTAAATTGACACATAATAATTTTACATATTGATGGGATACATAGTGATATTTTGATACATACAATGGGTAGTGATCAAATTGGTATATCCATTACCTTATTTATCATTTCTTAGTATAGAAAATGTCCCAAATCCTCTCTTCTAGCTTTTTTAAAATATGTAATAAAATACTGTTAACTGTAGTCACCCTACGGTGCTATAGAACACTAGAACTTATTCTTCCTATCTAATTTTGTATCCTTTAATGAACCTCTCCCTAACTCCCCACCCCCACCCCCCACCCTTCCTAGCCTCTAGTAAGTACTATTCTACTTTTTACATCTAGGAGATCAACTTTTTAAGCTTCCACATATGAGTGAGAACTTGCGTAATTTATCTTTTTGTTCCTGGCTTATTTCACTTAACATAATGTCCTCCAGGTTCATCCGTGTTGCAAATGACAGGATTTCATTCTTTTTTTGTGGCTGAATAGTATTCCATTATGTATATATATACAACATTTTCTTTATTTGTTTATCTGTTGATGGATACTTAGGTTGATTCCATATCTTGGCTATTGTGAATAGTGCTGCAGTAAACATGGGGGTGCAGATATCTCCTTGATATACTGATTTTCTTTCCTTTGAATATATACCTAGTAGTGAGATTGCTGGATCATATTGTAGTGTTATTTGTAGTTTTTTCAGTAACTGTTATGTATAATGGCTATACTAATTTATATTCCCACCAATAGTGTATAAGACTTCCCTATTCTCTGCATTTGTTATTTTTTTGCATTTTTGATAGAAGCCATTCTAATTGGGCTGAGATGATATCTAATTGTGGTTTTGATTTGCATTTTTCTGACAATTAGTAATGTTGAATATTTTTTCATGTATTTGTTGGCCATTCATATGTCTTTTTTGACAAATGTCTTCAGATCATTTGCCTATTTTTTAATTGGATTTTTTTTCTGTTGAGTTGTTTGAGTTGCTTGTATATTCTGCATATTGATCCCTTGTTGAAAGAATAGTTTGTAAATATTTTCTCCCATTCTGCAGGTTGTTTTTTCACTCTGTTGATTGTTTCCTTTGCTGTGCAGCAGCTTTTTAATTTGATGTAATTCCAACTGTCTATTTTTGCTTTTGTTGCCTGTGCTTTTTAGATCTTATGCATAAAATCTTTTTCCAGACCAATGTCCTCAAGTATTTTCCCAGTGTTTTCTTCTAGTAGTTTTTTAGTTTTAGGACTTACATTTAAATCTTTAATCCATTTTTAGTTGATTTTTGTCTATGGTGAGAGATAAGGGTCTAGCTTCATTCTTCTTCATATGGATGTCCAGTTTTCCCAGCACCATTTATTGAAGAGACTGTTCTTTCCCCCAGTGAATGTTCCTGGAACCTTTGTCAAAAATCAATTGGCTATAAATATGTGGGTTTATTTCTGGGTTCTCTATTCTGTTCCATTGGTCTATATGTGTGTTTTTATGTTAATACCATACTGTTTTGGTTACTTTAGCTTTGTAGTATATTTTGAGGTCAGGCAGTGTGATGCCTCCAGCTTTATTCTTTTTATTCAGGATTGTTGTGACTGTCTGGGGTCTTTTTTTGGTTCCACATAAATTTTAGGATTTTTTTTTTAAATTTCTGTGAAGAATGTCATTGTTATTTTCATAGGGATCACATTGAATCTGTAGATTGCTTTGGGTAGTATGGTCATTTTAACAATATTAATTCTTCCACTCCATGAACATGGGATGTATTTCCATTTTTGTGTGTCCTCTTCAGTTTCTTTCATCAGTGTTGTGTAGTTTTTCCTGTAGAGATTTTTCACTTCTTGGTTAAATTTATTTGTAGGGTTTTTTTTTTATGGCTCTTATAAATGGGATTGATTTTTTGATTTCTTTTTCAGCTAGTTTGCTGTTGGTGTGTAAAATATTATTGATTTTTGTATGTTGATTTTGTATCCAGCAGTGTTATTGACATTAGTTCTAAGAATTTTTGTTGAAGTCTTTAGATTTTTCTGTATGTAAGATTATATCATCTACAAACAATTTGACTTCTTCCTTTTCAGTTTGAATACCCTTTAATTCTTTCTCTTGCCTAATTGCTCTAGCTGGAACTTCCATTACTGTGTTGAAGAAGAGTGGTGAAAGTGTACATCCTTGTCTTGTTTCAGTTCTTCGAGGAAAAACTTTTTCAGCTTTTGGCTATTTAGTTATGATATTAGTTGTGGTTTTGTCATATATGGACTTTATTGGTTGAAGTATGTTTCTTCTATACCTAATTTGTTGACAGTTTTTATCATAAAGGAATGTTGTTTTTATCTAATGTTCTTTCTGTATCTATTGAGAGGATCATATGATTTTTGTTTTTTATTCTGCTGATGTGTCACATTTATTGATTTGTGTATGTTGAACCATCCTTGCATCCCTGGGGTAAATCCCATTTGATCATGGTGTATAATCTCTTTGATGTGATGTTTGATTCAGTTTGCTGTTGAGTATTTTTGCACCTATGTTCATCAGGGGTATTGGCCTATAGTTTTATTTTCTTGGTGTTTTCTTATATGGTTTTGATGCCAGGGTAATGCTGGCCTTGTAGAATGAATTTGGAAGAATTCCCTCCCCTTCAAATTTTGGGAATAGTTTGAATAGAATTTCTATTAGTTCTTCTTTAAATATTTAGAAGAATTCAGTAGTGAAGCCATGTGGTCCTGTGTTTTTCTTTGTTGAGACACTTTTTATTATTAATTGAATTTCATTACTCACTATTGATGTGTTCAAGTTTTTTATTTCTTTTGGGTTCACTCTTGGTAGGTTGTATGTATGCAGGAATTTGTCCATTTCCTCTAGATTTTCCAATTTGTTGGTGTGTAGTTGATAATAGTCTCTAATGATCCTTTTTACTTCTGTGGTATCAGTTATATTTTGTTTTTCACTTTTCATTTTATTTGGGTGTAATCTCTTTTCTTTGTGTAGCTAATGGTTTGTTGATTGTGTTTATCTTTTCGAAAAACCAACTTTTCATTTGATTGATCTTTTGTATTTTTTTTCATTTCAATTTTGTTTACTTCTGCACTGATCTTTCTTATTTCTTTCCTTCAACTAATTTTGTGTTTGGTTTGTTCTTGCTTTTCCAGTTCCTTAAGGTGCATTGTTAGGTCATTTATTTGAAATCTTTGTACTTTTTTGATGTAGGCATTTATTGCTGTAAACTTCTTAGTACTGTTTTTGCTGTTTCCCATAGGTTTTGGCATGCTGTGTACCTGTTTTCATTTGTTTCAAGAAATTTTGAAATTTCTTTCTTAATATCTTCATTGACCCATTGGTTTTCAGTCCATGTTGTTTAATTTCCATGTATTTGTACAGTTTCAAGTATTCTTCTTGTTATTAATATCTGCTTTTCTTCCATTGTTTACATGTTCTTTCATAAAAACTTGTCATTTAATAAGTAATGAGTTTATTAATATTTTTAATGAGTTAATATTTAAAAATTTCTGTTTTAATATCTATTATGCTAAACATCCATAGATATGACGCATATACACAGAAACTCTTTGGTTTATGTGAACATTTTAATGGCTATTGATGTATTTTGTTACATTTCCATCTATTACGAGTCTTTTAAGGATTTCTTTGTCATAACAATTAGTTTGATTCTATTAGTGGTATGCAATTAAAAATTCTATATTCACTAGATTTCTTTAAAATATGTAACTCAGTTTTCAGTAATTCATACTGGGCTTCTCTAATTAGTACTGTTTAGTAAGGTTAATATATATGCGCAGGTAGAAAAATTGCTTATGGATATCTCAGACATCTATATTTTTTCATGTCACCCAGAGAATTAATAAGGTAAATATTTGTACAACTTTGTAGGTTTGTTGCAAGCTTTAAATGTGATAATGTCCTGAATGCACAGTGTTTGGCACATGGTAGATGCTTAATACAATTACTTTGTTTTTTTTTTTCCCTTCAACCAAATGCATTTTAAATACAAAAGACCAAGTTTGCTGTTACTATGGTGCAGCTTGGACCACAAATCAACTCAACATCTGTCATCTCCTAACTGTTAGAGCTTGGGCAACATATTTGCTCTTTCTGGACCAGTTTCTTTACCTGTGAAATAAAAGACTTAGACTACATTAATTTAATCCTGGCCTTTCAAGAAATACCAGTTATCTATGTGAGGAACAATTCTAAAACTACAAAGAAGTAAGCCAGCACTAAATTTTTATTAAGAAGGACTTTGATTAGGAAGGAATAATGAAAGCAGTGGGTAGTTCAATATTGGTTACCAAGAGTGATTACTTCCCATAAAAATGCAGGAGGAAAAGGCAAAAAAGAAGTCCTATAGAAATGAAACAGGTAGATATAAGTTTGTATTTGGAGGACCTTTTCTGCACTGGCCAGAACTTAAAAATTTTCTTCCATTAAACTCAGCAAACACGTATTTTACATCTATTATTGTGGATAATTCCCTGCGTTTGGCACCAGGCTTTGAGCTAAATGCACAAAGATGAGTTGAACATCGTCTTTCCTCTCCAGGGTGCTTCCTAGTCTAGTCTAGTGATCACTGGGCACCCATAATACTAATTTTATAGCAAGGGAATAGGGGTGGTTTATTCTGGATTGTTGATTCAGAGTAACATGAAGCCCTAATTGCTAAGAGACACAGATCCCATAGTGAAAGAGCAGAGTTTTCCTATAGGTACTTTTCAGCCTGGGAGTTAGCACAGAATCACCTGAGAAAGAAAGTTCTCTCCAGATAAGATAATGCTTGAGTCTTCAGTAAGCCATAGTATCAATTTCTGGATCTTTACCCATTTCAAAATAACCCCAGCTTTTGCTTTTATAAAAACTATTGTAAATGAACAGGGTAAACCCAAAATTTGGTGTGGGGGAAGAAGATAGCCCTTTCTTTATGTGTGTTATATACTCTAACTTAATCCTCACAGCAGGTCACGTATCTATTTAGGAGTGGAGTTAGGGGTTGGAACTCATGTCTCGCTCCATTATGCTACATTCTTCCCTAGCTTTTGTTATCTTAGGCACACGACCATCTGTGTCCTGTTAACTACATCTTCCTTCAGAGTGGATGGTTGTGTACTAAAGCTGATCCTAGGGTAGTGCAGTGTTTTTCAGACTGCATGATAAGATCCTTTTTGAGTCATGACTAGCATTTTTACAAAGTAAAATACAGTAGAAATTGTCAGAGTGTCTTATAAGTAGTACTGTTTCCTGAAATTTATTGTTTCAATAGTGTGTGTGTGTGTGTGTGTGTGTGTCCTGGGTCTTGGTAAAATGTATCTCCTACTATGTGAATGTCACTCTCTTTTTTGAGTATAGAACACAATTATGGGCTCAGCATTATTCTTTTCTTTAGGCTTTGAAAACATTCCATATTTCTTTCGGTTACAAGGCAGTATACTGGAGTAGTTGTGAGGATGGGCTCTCGAGTCAGACTGGGTTTGAGTTTAAGCTCTGCTGTTTACTAGGTTTGTGACCTGTGGTAAGTTATTTAATGTCTCAGTGCCTCCATTTTGTCTTCTATAAAATGGGGTTGTGTAAGCATTAATTGAGTTTATGCACCTAAAGTGCTTAGAATAGTGTCATCACATAGCACTCCATAAAAGTTAGTTGCCATCATTATTATTATTGTTAGTGTTATTGAAAAGCTTATATCTCTCTCAGAGGTATTATGGACATACTGCCTTAGTGACAGCCTTCCACAGAAAGAGATAGCTGATTGATTTGAATAATTAATGTGTTGCAACTTTTCATTGGCTAAAAGAGTGCTAAGTTTGCCATTGGTTTAGTGTAATACTCCTTTTTTATATACACTTAGATTGTTCCTACTTGGCCAAGGTCACCAAAGACAGCTACTAAGTCATGTTACCTGTTTAAGAATTATTGTGGAAAATTGTGAGCCTACCTCTACCAGGTCTTTGCCTACAAAGAACCGGCTGGCTTTATAGGCTGATTTAATCCTGGTCATAGGCCAGCATTGCCAGCTCATAAAAATATATGTGTATATCCTGGTCCACTGTCTTATAGAGAGCTAAGTAGTTAGTATACCCAGGTCTGCCTGATTCAAACTCTATAAGAGGATTGGAGGAAAATGTTATTTGATGATCAGGGGAGGCTTCACAATGGAAATAATATTTAAGTTTGGGATTGAAAGAGGAATAGAAGTCTTCCAGGAAAGTAGTGAAAGGAAAATAATTTCAGGTACCAGTAAGATTTCATACTAAGCTGTGAATCCCAGAAGCCTTAAAATGGTTTTGCAAGGCAAAAGTAAGCAGAAGCAGTGAAAGAAGAAACTCTAGGCTGTTACCTTTTAGGAAGTGAGTTACAGCTTTTTTTTTTTTTTTTTTTTTTTTTTCCTCTTTGAAGAGATGGAGTCTTGCTTTTTTGGCCAGGCTGGAGTGAAGTGGCTATTTACAGGCACAATCATAGCACACCACAGCCATGAACTCCTGGGCTCAAGCAATCCTCCTGCCTCAGCCTCCTCAGTAGCTGAGACTGTAGGCAGGCGTGCACCACTGTGCCTGGCTTTATTACAGAGTTTTATAAGAACTTACTAGAAAAAAATAAACAATAGTTATATATATGGTTTAAATATATGTTAGATAATTATTTAAATTTATTTAAATTATATTTCTTATGTGGCCAGCCTTCTCTTACAGTGAATAGCTAGCTACATTTTATTATGATAGTTATTGATAAAATATTCTTGTTTATAGAATTATATTGTGTACTTTACCTCTTCTCTTTATTTGGGCCTTAGCTCCCATTAGCAGGCACCACCTAATGGCAGCTGGTAGAATTGTAGGCAGTAGATGCATTGTATAAATTTGCAGGACTTGACAGGAAAAGCCCAACCAGTTTACAGAATAATCAGTATAATATGGTGATAGGGCCAATCTTTTTTCATAGAATCCTCAAACACTTATATTAATAATTATTGCCGGGCGCGGTGGCTCACGCCTGTAATCCTAGCACTCTGGGAGGCCGAGGCGGGTGGATTGCTCAAGGTCAGGAGTTCGAGACCAGCCTGAGCAATGAGTGAGACCCCGTCTCTACTAAAAAATAGGAAGAAATTAGCTGGCCAACTAAAATATATATAGAAAAAATTAGCCGGGCATGGTGGCGCATGCCTGTAGTCCCAGCTACTTGGGAGGCTGAGGCAGTAGGATCGCTTAAGCCCCAGGAGTTTGAGGTTGCTGTGAGCTAGGCTGACGCCACGGCACTCACTCTAGCCCGGGCAACAGAGTGAGACTCTGTCTCAAAAAAAAAATAAATAAATAATAATTATTGATACACAGTTATAAGCATTAAATAAATTGTATCTTTTCACTTCCAACACACAGCATTCTGATAACATAAACATAAGAGATGAAGTTTTCAAATGCTTAGACACACAAATGAATTTCTGAAGGTTACGAGGTTATAAATTCATGCTGTTTTTTACTGGTGTCCTATGTATTTCCTTATTGTTTAAAATTTAAAGAAATTTTGTAATTATAAAATAGTATAACAACATTGCAGAAATCTTGGGCAATTCAGTGAGGCAAGCCCTCCTCTATGATTCCCATGCTCTGGTACAACTACTAATATTTTGAAGGGGAGGTGATATTTTAGAGTATTTTACATGTACTTGAATATGCTATTAAGTATAGTTTACAAAAAATTTTACTTTTGTCCTTAACATTATACTAAAAGCCGTTTTCCCTGCTGTGATACAGTTTTTAGTTGTGGCATAATACACAGTTTTAAGTACTATAATTAGCCAAGCCATTCTGTTATCTGTTTTTCTCTATTATAAATAATGCTGTATTAAATATTCTTATATATGCAACTTTTTCCTTATTTTGAATTTTCTTCTTTTTTTAAAAAAGAGTATATTTACTGTCATTGTCCACATTTAGATGCAAAAATGTATTTGAGGAAAAAGAATCTCACTTTCCAAAGAATTTATTTTTGTGTACTTATTCTTCTTTGGCTGTATCGTATGATTTGACCAATTCTGTGATAGTTACTACAGTCTAGTTTTTGTCTTATAATATATGGCAGATCAGGGACTGGGTGGACTAGCAAGTCACTTAATTTACCTTTTTGGACATGAAATTTTTGTCGAAAAGCTAATTAGTTTACTGATTCTGAAAAATAATTTAAAAAAATTATTTGGTTTCTCTTCTAGCACTTGTAATTGAAATATTTAATTTTTACATTTGAATTATAATAAAACATATATTATTTTTACTCACAAGTGATATTTTCTTTTAGAGTCCTTGATCTTAAGTAAACTTTTCAATGTTGTTTGAAATAAATACCAAATGCTTTATTCATCTCCACATTTTTCAATAGAACACTATCTCTTTTAATCCATCTTATAATTTTAGTCAGGTGTTATTATCTCTTTTTAATTAATCTGTTAATATCCCTTTTAACCAGGCAGATGTCCTGGAACTATGGAACCTTAGAGTAATAATAAGAGGAAAATGGGGAAGGATGGGCTGGTAAGTCTTGGAGAACAGGAACAATGAAGCCCACATCCAGGTGACGGTAAATAAATGGAGAGTCAAAGTAAATTCTTTTATATGGAACTCAAACTTAAGAATATCATATGTCAATTATTGACACAGTAAAACCCTGCCGTAATACTATAAGAGTAGCCCCAAATACTGAGTTGTGTAAAATATGGGATGACATTAAACACAGGGTCATGTTATAAAATTTATGAAATGGCTGGGTTGAGCCTATTGTGGAGGATAGAAGCCAACTGTCTATTGCTTTAAATCCAAATTAGTGTTAAGAAAGGGTATAATATGGAGCGGTTTCATTGGATTTAATGTTTTTATTTCCTTTTTGAAATGGAATTATATATTAGAAATGAAATAATTGAGATTTTAGACATAACTTGCATAATTTCCAAAAGAAAAGATCAGCTAAACTGAATTGGCTCTATCTGGTGGTACTTGTAATATGGAATGAAATGTGTGGTCAGCCAGCATGAAAAGACATTAGCTGTTGTTTCAAAACAGCAAAGCTAGTGCTTGACATTTATGAAGTTCATTTAAAAAAAAAAAAAGCTTAGTAAAATCACTGATGCTAATGACCACCCAAGTAGCTGTTGTAATTAATGCTGATGGCCCTGAAGAGCATTGGCAAGACAGGAACCCTGAATAGATTGACCATGAGTTTACCAAATATGGGCTATTTATTTTTCTTAGAGAGTTTATGAAGACCAGGATTTTTGTAAAACACTGTTTTTGTATAAAGGCAATAGCCAATGTTTTCAAGCACTTGCTATGTGCCAGGTGCAGTCTTGAAAGCACTTTGTTTGTATTAACTCATTTAATTCTCTTACAAGACAATTTGGGCAATTGCAAGATCCTTCACTTTTTTCTTTTCTTCCTCACCTGCTTCTTGTGTAGGAATCTGAAGTAATTACTTTGTTTTGGGGAAACATTATTGGCAAAGGGTGGGAGGTATTACATACACTCTTAGTGGTTAAGAGGAAAGTTTCAACATTGTAGAGCCAGTGGTGGTAAGTCTTTGGTAACTGTATAGTTTCAAATGTTAAGTATCTTTTTTTTTTTCAAAGTACAATTTCCTTTTTATTTTTATCTGTTACAACTCAAAAAATGACTACAGTAATTACAAAGACACTGATGTTGAAGATTGATGTTTCAACATTGAGCGTCAACAAATTTCTGGAAATAGAGTAGAAATTACTGTTATTTAAGTATCTTTTAATAAGGACATTTTATTCTGGTTCATGGTAATTCTAAATATCAAACATTTTCCATGGCTAATCCATACATCAGGTAATCTACCCCGCCAAAGTTTACTATATAATAAAAAATGAATTATTTAGATTTTGCATTGTGTGAGCATCTAATTTGATTTCCTCTTGGAGTATATTTTCAGGAATATTATGTTTATATATTATGAAATGTATATAAAATGAGTGTGTATGCAACTAATATTAGTTTATTAAAGAATATTACAATTCCTATAAGAACTATGTGACCTATTTCACTCTAAATATGCCAACTGCTTTGGCTATTCAAGTTCCATTAGTAGTAACATTCAGTAAGTATTTCAGTTGTTTTTAGATGCAAAAAAATCCTTTCTGAATGTCACCTTTAAAACAGATATCAATTAGCATGGCATGGGGACACATGCCTGTAGTCCCACCTAGTTGGGAGGCTGAGGTAGGAGCATCACTTGAGCCCAGGAGTTTGCAGTTGCAGTGAGCTGTGGTGACACCACTGTACTCTAGCCTAGGTGACAGAGTGAGACTCTGTCTCAAAAAAAGAAAACAAAGAAAAAAAAAAGAGAGTGATATATCAGCCATTTGTTTAGGAATACTTATTGTGTAATCTGTCTGACTTTTCTGACATATTTTGATGTTGACTTTTGGAAGATGCTGAATTGCATGTAGTTGGCCCTAAATTTTTTTGTTTTGAACTCAGTATATTTAACTTTGATTCATTTTTAAAAAGTTTTTCTTTGTTTCATAAACACCCCCTTCTTGGTGAAAGATTATTTCTCTGTTCTGCATTATCAACCAGCCATCTGTATTATTCATAGAGATATATTTTATTTCCTCTGTAGAGAAAAGCAGGTGGCTCCATAGTGATCTCACTCTTAGGCTTGTAGGCCTAGGTTTATTGCATTTTTCTTGCTTATTCCTGTCCCCACCTCGTCCCTTTATCTAGAATATTAATAATTTATCTTCCCTTGATAGTAATACTTATTCTCATAATTATGTATATTCTTATCCTAGGTTCCTCATCATTAAGCAAGATGTATTGAACTTTTCTCTTAGTTTGGCCTGGCACAACTTATGACTCTTCATTTATTCTTTCCCCTTTTCTATTCTTCCTCTCTCTCTCCTCTACCTCCTTCCTGTTTTCCCCCGTGCTTTGTTCTCCCATCCTGCTTTTCCTTCACCCCTTCTCCTCCTCCTTCTCACTTAATACCAAATATTAATCCAGAGCATACTCTCATAAATTTATATAGAAATATTGATTTATTTGGGTGTTGATTACCAGAAATGTGTTAGTAGAAATATAAATCTTTTTGAAAGTCTTGGGAAATTATGGCTTGACTGTTATTATCATTTAATAACATTAAACTCATTTTATTTTTCTTACATTTAAAAATGTCACCTGTTTTAGTTACTTGTTTTGCTGTAACTGATAAACTCCATGTTATTGTATTTATTGCTTAAGGTTATAATTTAGAAGATATTTTTATAGGTTTTTGTAAATACCTTCTTTTTGATAGCAGAACAAAATTTTGATATTTTAACTAGTCAACTTAAGCAAAACTAGTGATAGTTACAGGGAGAATTTAAAACCAAGGAGCCAGCATGGTAGCTCATGCCTGCAATCCCAATATTATGGGTGGCCTAGGTGGGAGGATTGCTTGAGCCCAGGAGTTTGAGACCAGCCAGGGCAACATAGCAAGACTCCATCTCTATAAAAAATAAGAAAAAATTAGCTGGGCATGGTGGTGCGTACCTGTAGTCCCAGCTACTAGGGAGGCTAGGCAGGATGATTGATTGAGTCCAGATGTTCAAGGTTGCAGTGAGCTGTGATTGTGCCATTGTACTCCAGCCTGGGTGACAGAGCAAGACCTTGTTCCTGGGTGGAAAAAAAGAAGAAGAAATAAATAAATAAAATCAAGGAAAGCTAATAGTAACTGAGTCTTCTCATTTACCTTGAATTATGAGTTTCTACAATTCAAGAGAGAGGTATAGACACTACATTTATTTTTGATGTAAATATTGTAAATTGCTAATATTGTATTGGTTTGGGAGACTAGGTCAGGGCTAGATAGTTTTTAAAATCGTTATAGATGACCTTTTAGTGAATTGTTTTCTTTCTACTCTATTTAAAGCCATTTCTCTGACCTATTGGACCATATGTTTTCCCTTCATTTAGTTCAGCTCCTTCTGTTAAGATGTACAGTTTATAAGCTATAGGGTACCTCTCTTTAGAACTCACATTTTAAAGTAAAATATGAGGGCCTGCCTGGTAAGCCAGATATAAGCTATTATATGTCTATACCAGATCGAAACCTTTCCTCTTATTTTTGTGCTGTTTCAAATCTTTAAAATATATACCTTTTGCTGACCAAACATAAATTTTTATTTCTTAGTGATCACTGGTTCCTACCCATAATTTATTCAAACTAGTCAGCTGCATATCCCAAATTATAAATGAACCTGTCTGGTATGCTTCAGTAGTTCATTATAGAAAATAGGGACTAGGTCTATTTGTTATAAGCTTTATGACAGCTGGAGTCACTGAGCCTTTCCTGGACATCCCACCAGCTACTCATTATTTATTTCATTACATGAACAAAGCTTACAGAAGCCAATCTTGAGGGAAAAAGATACATGTCAAAGCAGTTAGCTTATCTAGTCAGACATTGACATTGGCTAAGCAAGCCATGTGGTACACCTATGACTGGCAGGCTTATGCATATGTCATTATTACTGTCTCAACTACATTCTTGTTTTAATTCCATGAGACAAGTGGTCTCATATACTGTCAGGAGGAGAATGATTGAGATGGCTATGATTGGCTATTATAGACTTGCCATGTATCTCATCATCAATATTGCAGGCGGAAAACCATTACGAAAAAAAGTCTGTAGTACCATACACTTAAATGTTTTTTAATTCTTTTCACCTCTGTTAATATCATTTCTTTAAATAATACTTTAAGTGCCTTGAAGGCCGGGATATTTTGTACTCTTGGTATCCTGTATAGCCTCTCTCAAAGTGCTAGAAAAATAGAACTAACTAATATAAACTGAAGGATAAGATTATTTTGGTCAAACTGTAAATCCATAATTTTGAATTCTTTTGGAAATAAAGTCTTCCTCACTGATTGATATCAGAGATATGGCATACACTATGCTAAAACAACTATTTAATTAAAATTGAATAAAATATTTGTATAAGATTCTTGGTCAAAACACATGGCAAAAATAGAGTTAGCCACGTTGGTGGGGAAATGGAGTGATAGTTCTCTAGAATAAGGAGGAATTCATTTTTGGCAGCTGTTTTGTTGGCATGGTGTTAAGGCTTGTTTTATCCCCAACAAGGACAAGATCTGCTGTAGGAGGGTCTTGGCAGCAGGCCATATCATTATGAGGGTTATTTTTATAAAATAGATCTTATTGTATTGGCAAAGCTTAAGCCTGTGGTGGATAGAATCCCTTTTATTATAGTTCATATTATGAAATATTGCTTTTTTAGTAATAAACTAGAAAGGTTCCCTCTTTGATTTAACAAAAGATAACATCTGAAGTTGTAAGTGCTTTTGCTATTTACATCTATAAAAATTATATGTTAGAGTGGAAAAGGAAGAAAGAACTTATGGATTTAGGGAGTTAAGGCTGAAAGAAACAATGACAAGGAAAAAAAAGGCATTTGAAGGGACAGGGTAAGCGCTCCAGGGACCCCTTATATGGACACCTAAGATGCAGTTGTAGTTCTGGGGTCTACATATGAGCAGATGACACCAAATGCATGTTAAAATTTTGTGTAATTAAGTGGAAAATTTTCTTTTTTCTTTAAAATGACATCCTAGAAAAATTAGAAGACTTGGGTTTGAAATCTGCAAGTTAATTAATGGCTTTGAATCTTAATTTCTTAGCTCTTTAGACTGCAGACGGAAAAAAATCTACTTCCTTTCTTAAGGTGAAATTGTGAATTGGTATAAGAATTGTGTCAGTTCTGATAAGATTTGTGATATAAAAAAGAATGAAGTTATCTGTTTATACTATTAATAGTTACAGTTTTCACTGATAGCTCTTTATCTTTTTTCATTTGAATATTTCTGAATTATGGTTTTAGGGAAGATTTCTTCTATTGATGTTAATTGATACTCTAGTTGTCTTATTTTAAAAGGCAGCTTAAGTTCAGCTCATGTTTTTATGCATAAATATTTGCAGTAACTCATGTAGTTAAGATTTAAATACAAAATAAACTATTTTATAGCCTTTTAGAAATAGCATCAGCATGAAATTAAACCACTTTATGTGACATTTTATGTGACAACAAAAGATGATGATCTTATAGATCTTGCTCTTTCTTGATGTCTCAATAGTAGCAAATTGACTCTGATATCATAAGGTAGCAGTGAGAAGGAACTGTTAATATTGCTTTTGGTGAATTTGAAATATCTGCAGAGAGCTTACAGTTAAGGAAGAATTTATTGTGGTGTTTGTTAGCACAATTCAGAAATAAAACTCTAAAGTCTAAATAAAAGTTCAAAGCAGTTTACAACCTTGACAAATCAGGTCTTTTAAGAATCCCTTTTTGATATTTTTCTTCTTTTTTGTTGCTTCATATAAGGCTGCTTTTGTGTCATTAGTAACTGAGCTGGTGAAATAGTTTAGCTGGTAGACATATTTTGCTGCAAAAGTCATTCCCTTTTGATCTTAACAAGATGAGCTGTAGTCATTTATTGTTAGAGTCTGTTATCTTGATGAAAGAAGAACCTTGAGTAGATTTATTTTATTACACATCAGCTTGATGTGTGAAATTACTTATGTTGTCTGTATTTACAACTGTTAATTCCCAGGAAAACAGGTGTCTTTATATTATGTATCCCACTGGTATTTAAACATTAAAAAAAATGGGTTCATCAAGGTGTCAAAATCTTCAATTATTTAGTGTCAATTCTGTGTTTTGAAAAGTTGTTAGAAGCCTGTGGATATTTAGATCATTTAGATCAAGGAATAACTTTCTAGAATGTAGAGAAAGCAGTAATTATTTTTTTAGGAATTCATGTTATTAATAAAAATGTTAGCGTCACTTGCTCTTTACAATAGCTTTATCGAGATAATTCACATATTATAAAATTTACCCTTTAAAGTGTATAATTCAGTGTTTTTTTAGTATACTCACATAGTTATGCAACCATCTTATTTAATTTTTAGAATATTTTCATTGCCTCAAAATGAAACCTTGTATGCATTAGCAATCAATCACTCACCATTTTCCCTTTACCTGTAGTCCATAGCAACTACTTATTTACTTTTTGCATTTTAAAATGATGCATTGAAGGTCAAATAAATAATAGCTTAGTACCACTGATCCTTTATATTAATGAAATTATGTAATTAAATGCTGTATACATTAAATATTTGTAGTAATGTGTTATTAAATTTTTATTTTCCACCTATTGTAAATAATAGTTTATCATCACTATATGCTCTAATTAGGCATAAGTATATCACTAATTACCTAGTATTATTTAGCAAGATTTTGTTGGTTCTACCTTTTTTTAATTTTTGTTTTGAAAATTTGAGATAAATCGTTCTTTCCTTTAACCCCCAAATTGGGATAAATACAATAAACTTGATTGTATTTTTCTTTGCTTAGAATACTTTTTCCTTCATGGTATAAATAGGTATTTAGAGAGTAGTTATAATAGAAGTGATGCTTAAAATACTTTAAAATAAACTTTTGCAGTTTTTCTCAGTCTTAGAAACACCTCTGCAGACAAACAATTGGCATTCTTTACAGATCATGCTTATTTATTCACTAGAGCAAACTCTGAAGATTTTTGCTCAGTGTGCCACTTTGGGCACCTGATTATTTGAATGTCCAGTGGGTTAATAGAAATATGTACTTATTATACAAGGTTAGTCTTTTGCTTTGTTAAGTCCAAGAGTTGAGAGTGAGAGGTAAAGGGAATATTTTTTGAAGTTGGCACTTGTACCAAAAATTGTTAGTGTGGAGATCTGCTCTCTCATTCACCTGGGATTTAGTTCAGCTAAAAACTGTCAGAATCATCCTGAGACTGTTACTGTAAAAAACTCCAACATATGTATGAAGTGAAGAGGATGTTGTGAAGTGGATTATATAAGATTTCTGGGAGAAAGACATGTTTAAGGAACAAAACTATAAGGCTTCTCTGACTCTTCTTGGGAAGTGATAGTAGAACCTGGGGTCTCCAGAAATTAAAAATAGTATAGTAATTGTTATTGTGACTATTCCTATAATAGCTATTTCACTGTCTCTGTGGTAATAAGCAATGGCTCATACCTTCAACAGCTAAAATACTAGAAGGAACCCATAGGTTGAACAGATATTCTATTCCTGAATTCATGCCTCAGGTTTCTCCTCTGGGTATATAAAAATCATAACATTGTATTTGAGTTGTAAATACACAGAAGGCTAAAACATTGCCATTGCTGGATATTGACAAGTGATACTTGGAGCCTAGATTAACTGGGCAGGTGGAGGATGACTATCATCACACATGTGGTCATCACACCACAACTTTTATTGTGGTACACAAAAATATAACCTAAATCCATGGTCTCAGGAGCATGCTTATATATAGATACACATGTTGGATTTTATAATAGCTCTCAGAGGAAGAATGGGTTTCACTTTACAAAATTTTGTTCTGCCTACAGAATTTTAAGAATAAATCTCTTGTATAATTTGATGCTCTTATGTAAAATTAAAAAAACGAAAAGCTGAGCTGTTTAAAAATCACAAAATAGCTCCTGATGAGAAGTGCTAACAATATAATCAGGTTCTGAGTTTTTTGTTTTATGTTAAAAATTTTTTTTTCATGCCAGATTAGCTACTCCACGTTTAACCCCCAAAGATACATTTTATTGCTGTGTCTCACATGCTTTTTCACTGAGTTTGAACAGGCATTTTCTCCATGCAGACTTTCACTGCTCCCAGTTATCATGCCTGGCTTGTGTAATTGGGTAGTCATCAGAAAAAAGAAGGGAGGGGAGATTTTTTTAACCTTTGAAAGTGATATCCTTTTCAGCCTTGGCAGATCCTCAGTGTTCTATCTTTGTCTCTAAAATCCACATCGGAAATGCTAAGAGTTCCCATGATGGAGTTAGGAGAGGTCGTTGTCAGGAGGATCCTGTAGCACTTTTCAGAAATTAGAGGGTCATCAAGCAAAACTAGGCCACATAGTCTAAGGATCAAGTGCACCCAGTAATATCACTTGGATTTGAAGATCTGCATGCTTTTAAGCTTATCTGTAACTTGGTCTGGTTTCTATTTACCTATTCAAGCCCAGCACAGTTTTTGTGGTTGCTGAAAAATACTTCACCAATATCAGTTAACACATATAAAAGTATTTTTCTATTTTCATATAATTTTCTTTCTAGTAGGTTGCCAGGTTCGTGTGTATTTGCAATAGGAGCTCCTCATTTAGTCCTACCCTCCCACTCACCTGGCACCTTCTTGTGGTACAAGGGTGTAGTGAGTGATTCTATGAATGTTTTTAGAGAATTTTATCTCTGTGTGGCAGGTGTGTGGGAAGTGTTGGCAGGTGTGGTGTTTGGAAATTGGCAGGTGTTGGGAAGGTCCATGGCCTGGTCCTTTTCTTAAAATTATAATAAATACAAGTTTTTCTATATATTTAAAAGATACTGAAATATTAAAAGATCTAACTTTGGTTTACCCCTTGTTTATTTTAATTGAATCCTTTCCCTGGTGGACTGCCCTATTAACTTTCTCAAACCTTGTTGATAGCACTCACAGAGAACAAACAGAATGCACTGTATTACAATCACTATTCTCTAAAATTGGTGGGGAATGACACCACAATAAAATCAGTTACGTAGTGTGAATCTTTTAACCATTGTTCTGATCATGGAAAGCTTTTTACAACATACTTCTCTGCCTATAACATACTGAGTGTTATTTAACTGCTTGCTGTATGAGAATCATCATTATGAATATCATATATTGAACTGTACTGCTCAAGGCAGATGCATGTGGAGGGCCAGAAAGGTGCTGATCTAAGCAGTATATGGAAGATTGATTGCAAAAAATGGCCTTGATTATTCCCTCTCTGTATCTATGCCCCTTGAAATGTGACTCTGTATGTCTGTTTCCTTACTTCTTGAATCTGGACTGGCTTTATAACTTGCTTTGGCTAATAGAAGTGGCAGAAGTGATGGTGTGTCAGTTATGAAGCTAAGCCCTAAGAGGCCTTGTGCATTTCTGCTAATGGAACCCTTCTAGACTATGTGAGAATTAGCTTGAGCTAGCCTACTGGATGTCCCCTCACCCCACCTAAGGGCCACCCAACCACAATATGTGATATGTGAGAGAGGCCATTCTGGATAAGCCAGTCTTAGCCAATCTGTCAGACTATTGCAGAATCATGAGAAAGCACAGCCAAAATGGAATTTCCAACTGACCTTTAGAGTTAAGAGCAACAAATGCTTATTGTTTTAAGCTACTGGGTTTGGATTAGTTTGTAAACTTCTACATAATGGGTGCTCTTAGAAAATGTTTCGTTGACAGGGAAAGGGGAGCTTCAGAAATCAGCTCACTTTTTGATCACTTGCTGGTTGCTTTTCTGCATTCAGAAAATTGTCCTGGATGATATTTTTGCAAAATTAGTGAATCAAAGACAAAGGTAACTTAGTTCCATTGTTGTTGGCTACCCCCAAGTGTTTGCTGAATTGACTTGCCCTCTTGCAAATAATCTTTTTCATTGCTGTTTTGGCGTCCTTTGACAATACTATTTCATATATTATCTGTTCTGTTGATCTTATCAGAAGGGGAACCATAAAAAGTCCCCTGTCATCCTGTATCTATTTTTCAACCTTATGTATGCTCAATGTTTTGATGAAGTGTATTAAGGATTTCCTTATTTGTTTAATCATGACACATAGTTTTTGATCGCTTATAGTATACGTAGATACTCTGCCAAGGGTTTTTGTGAGCTTACTGTCTAGGAAGATACTGACTAGTAAACAGCAAATTAAAATACAGTGGGCCCGGGTGTGGTGGCTCATTCCTGTAATCCTAGCACTCTGGGAGACCGAGGCAGTAGGATCACTTGAGGTTGGGAGTTTGAGAGCAGCCTGAGCAACCGTGAGACCCTGTGTCTACTAAAAATAGAAAAAAATTAGCTGAGCGTGGTGGTGTGTGCCTGTAGTTCCAGCTACTCGGGAGGCTGAGGCAGTAGGATCGCTTGAACCCAGGAGTTTGAGGTTGCAGTGAGCTATTATGACACCACTGCACTCTAGCTGGGGCAGCAGAGTAAGACTCTGTCTCAAAAAATAGAAAAAGTAATAAATACATACATACAGTGAGAGAAATTCCTATGATACGAACACATAAGAGGAAGCAGCTGAGGGATCAGTGGTTCCCCTGAGGAAGCAATGTAACTAAAGAATGAGTGGGAATTAGCCAGAAAAAGGGAACAGAAATAGCATTTTATGCATAGGAAATGTATTTAGAAAGACTTAAAGGCAAGATAAATGGTTGAATATGGCTAGAAATATAGGATAAGTAGGGGCTGTTGGCAAGAGATGAGTCCAGAGTATAATTAGAAACTAGCTCATGCAAGATGCTATAGGACACATTATTGTGGAGGGGAGATGGGAGGGAAGCAAGACTAGAGGCAGGGGGCCAATTAGGAAGTTTTGCAGTAATTTATGCTAGAGGTGGTAGGACCATAAATTGGGGCACTACCGTAAATTGGGATGAAAAGAAGTAGATTAATTCAAGTAAAAGGCAAAATTGACAGAACATAGGGACTGACTAAATGGTGAGCATAATATAGAGAGAGGAGTAAGAAATGATGGTTTGGGCAACTTGCTGGATGGTTTACTGAGGTGGAGGGGCATTACAGGAGGAGGGGGATTTGGGGGAAGACAATTTAATTTTTAAAGTGTTAAGTTTGAAATACTTGTGAAACTTTTAAGAAGTGTCCAGAGACAGCTAGTTTTTTGCCTCTGAAACTCAGAAAATATCTGTTTCAGAGACTTAGCTTTGAGAGTCATGAGTATATGGTAATTGAAACCATAGAAGGGATGAGATCAACCAGGCAGGGTGCTCTTCACTTTTGGCAAAAGGATCCAGTACTGAACCATGAGGAAATGACGATATTTAAGAGAGGAGTCCATAAAGAGCACCGAGGAACAGGAGGAAAACTTAAGAGAGTGTAGCGTAACAGAGCTAAGAGAATGCGTCGAGGATATGAGAATGGTTATCAGGATCAAAGGCTGCTTTGAGGTCAAGAAAGTGAGGTCCAAAGAATGTCCTTTGATTTTAGGAACATGGACATACCCTTTGTTTTGTTTCTAAGTACAAGTTTTTCCCTCTATTTAGAATATTCTTTATTCTTTACCCTTTTGTACTTACTGAACTCTTGATCTTCTTTCAAGATGTTTCTCAAATGTCCCCTTTTCAATGAAGCCTTTTCCCAGCAAAAATATTTCCTTGCATTAGTCTCACAGCTATCATAGCATATATGAGATTCTCACAAATGATTTTGGGTACATCTCTGTGTCCTGACAAGATAGTGAATTCCTGAATTCACCAAGTTTGTATCAATTTTTTTAGGATTAATTTACTCATCTTTTTATTCTTAACATTCCACACAGTGGTTGGCAAGTAGGTAGATAGTGCTTAAAATATATTTGTGGATTTGACAGCTAGATTTTGAATATGGTCCTAGGCAAAAGCAACGTTTAAAATTGCATATTAAAATTCACTTCAAAACCAAAATTTCTAAGTAGTGCTGCTTGTTGGATGAACTCTATCATATACTCATTGCTGTAATAACATTCATAATACAAATTGCATCCTTTTTCATAATATGCATTATTATTATTTAATGTAGGAGAAGGGGGTGGGGTATATAGATAACTTTTGATAATTGGCCAGGAATAGACAAGCCTTGTATTTTCTAGCAAGCTTCTGGATCCAAAATGGTCTTGCAGGAAGGTGCCAAAATATCTAAGAGTCAGTCAAAGAGTCTGTTGTTGCCTAGAGGTTAGGAATAAATTTGATGACCTCTAGAGGATTATTTTAAGTTCATGTATCCATTTGTGTTAAGTACATTGAGTCACTTTGTATTGAATAATTAAGCTACCTCCATGGGTTTACATTGGAAGAGAGTTACTCTTAAAATCCACTGGAGTGTACTGGGATAGTGGTTACCTTTGACTCGGCATGCAATACTCATGATGTTGAATGAAAAAAAACATATATACACCTTATGTTTTTGGTTGTAACGTTGAAAATTGTTAACATCCCTTCTCCCTACCTTTTGGTAATTTAAGTGTACTTAATTTACTTAAATTCTTCTTTTCTACACCTTTTCTGGTATTTTATTGCAGGGATTAATGGGACTTGATTATTTGTCATGCTTCTGTGTAAAGAATATTCAGAATTACAGAAGCAAAAAGAATGATCTCTGCAGTCATCTTTGGTCAGAAAAACAAAAAGCTAAGGAATGTTAAGATCTAGTTTATGGAGTTTAATGATTGCTTTAGGTAACAGGAGCAAGGACCTGCTGAGGTTAAGTAAGGATTTCTAACTCCCATGAAAGCCAAAAGGAGAAGCCAGTGATAACAGCTTCAGAAACCACCCATAAGTAAATTGCTGGGCCGAGGAATTACGTCCTGTCACTGAAATATGTGTAAAACTATATGTAAAGGTCAAGAGAGCAGCATTAATATGCATGACCAGATTCCAACACTAGTAGGCAATCCCTTCCCTTAGGCGTAAAATGAGATAGTTGAACAGTGTAGGAGAAAAAAGCTGTGTAAGCCTGTGTTGTGTAATTCATTTGGTGTTATGACTGTTGAGGTGGGACTGGGAAAGCCTGTACCACTAAGAAAAGAGGCTACTGGATATATATGGTCTGTGAGAGCCCTGAGAAGTTGGTGTACCTCTGCTGAGCATTATAACCAGTTCTGCTCAGTTGATTGAGCCAGAGTCTTAGGAATTATTCTTGATATTAATAACTCCCTTTCTTTTAACCCTACTTTCACCAGGCCTGTGAATTCTACCTCTAAAAATACATATTGAATCAATTTACTTCTCTATTAAATATTTGAATAGTGAATGACTGCATCAATTGCCCAAATTCAAATTATCATTGGTTCTCAGCAGATCTTTCACTTCCCTTCCTGCTCCCCCCACTCCCCAACTTAAAACCTCTAGGCTTTGGGCTAATATCCAAAATGTTTATTACTTCCTACATGATAGTGCATAATCTGGTCCTGGCTCTCTTTATTTCATCACAGCAACTGGTTTTCTGGTCCTCCAAATAAATCAAACTCATTCCCATCTCTTGGCTTTAGCACCTCTTCCTGGAATGTTCTTATTTCCACTCTTCTGACAAACTTTACTTCCTCAGCAATACCTTCCTTAGTCTAAATTAAGTTTCTCTGTTATGCTTTTTGAAATTCTTGCACTGTTCTTTCACAAGCACTTGTTAAAGCTGGGAGTTACATAAGCTAATCTGTGAGTCTTTTCTCCTGCGATTTGTTCTGGTGCTTTGAAAGCTCAGGAAACTGTCCCGACTTTTCTTCTTACAGGCATGCTCCTGCAGTTCTCCCCTTTCTCCAAGTCACCATCCTCCTTTACTGGCTCATTTCAATCAACTTACTAATATATCCTTCTGTAGCTCTCATTAAACAGTAAGAAAACAAAAAGCCCCCTTTCACTCTACATCTTCCTTCAGTTACTGCCTCTTTAATTTTTTTATCTGTTCTCCCACAGCAAAACTTCCAAAGCGAGTTAGTTATCTGCAGTCTCTGTCTCATTCCTTGTCTATCATTCACCCCACAGCCTATTTCAGTTGAGTTTTGATTCACACCATTCCACTGAAAGTACCCTCTTCAGGGTTCTCAATGACCTTCATTTTGTCAAATTCACTGGTTTGTTCTCTCGCCTTTCCTATCTTGACCTCTCAGCAACGCTCAACACAGTGGACCATTCCCTCTTGAAACACTCTTTCCTCTTGGCTTTTGTGACTGTTTAATGTGGTTTTCCAGGATGCAGGTGCTGGGATGGAGAGAGGCTGTCAAGAGGCTTATTGAGGGGAGGGGATTGCCTGGGAAAGATACAAAGGGAAGGAAGCAACAAGATTGGTCAAACCTTCAGACCAAGTAACACCTGTGAACAGTGAGGGAGGAGGAAGCAGGATTGGGCAGGGAAAACCTCAGACCATGATGAAGCTCTAACAAAGTCTCTGACAACTCAACTGGGAGGTCTGGAGCAAAGGTTGCTTATTAGAGACAACCCATGTTAGACAGACTTGGCCAGGCCATACTACCCAAGGTGTGCTCAGTCATTGCTGGGAAAGAGTATGTCCTTGTGTCAAAAGCTAAGCAGATCCTGAGGCTGTTAACAGCTGAAGGTTGTCAGTTATCTGCACTCCTTACAATTGAATGGCAAGTTGTTTCTTGAAGGGAGGTCCTAGCAGCACGCCTCCCTCCATGGCTTGCCCCAGTGACTGCACGTTTCATTATCTTTCCCCTGCTTTAGTAATCACTACTTCTCAGTTTCGTTTGGTTCCTTTTTATCCTGTGCTCAACCTGTTAAAGTTAGAATGTGTCAGGGTTTGATCCTGAACTCTCCCCCCATTTGTTTGCTCTTCCTAAGTCCCATGGTTTTAAATACCACCTCTATGCCTGACTCCTAGCTTTATGTCTCTAGTTCTGCCCTCTCCACTAAACTCCAGACTCATAAATCCAACAGCCTGCTGGATAACTCCTCTTTGAATGTCTCACAGGTACCTTGCATTATATGACCAAAATAAAACTCTTGGTTTTTTACCCCAAACGTGCAGCTCTCCTGTTTTTCTCCATTTCAATAAACAACACTACATTCATCAATACAGTTGTTTGGACTGGAGATGTGAGAGTCGTTCTTGATTTTTCTTTCCTTTGGCCTTTCACATTGAATCCCTTAGCTAGTCTTATCTGTTGTATCTCTAAAATATAACACTTATTTGTCCGTATCTCTCCCCCTCTGCTGTAACCCATGTTGTCCAAACCATCATAGTCTCTCATGTGGCCTCTGCAGTAGTCTCTTAACTGGACTCCTTGCTTTCTTTTTGCTTTCCCAGAATTCTCTAGAATGAAAGCTCTATGAGGGCAAGGGCTTTACTTGTCTTATTCACTGCTATATTCACAGTCCCCACAATACTATCTGGTATATAGTGGATACTTATTAAATATTTGTTGAATGAATGAGTGAATGAAAGAATGAATCAGTTCTCCACTTGGAATTTATAATATAAATCAGGTATGTTCTTTCCTTGCTGTGACATCATAAGAAATATATATTTGGTTTCTGTCTCCAGTTTCTGACACTGAGCTCCTAAAACTCTTATAATTTCCTAAGTGATGGGGTGATAGGAGTGTCTTATAAAGAACTCTTAAATCTCTTAGAATTTTCTGGGTGATAGGGGCATCTATTGTTCTAATGAGGCGACTCTTTATTAGCTTCCCGATAATTTCAGCATGGGGACCCGTCACCAGAAGATCAAGCCATGCTTAGACATTTGGAACTTTCAACTCCACCCCATCCTCCAGGGAAGGAAGAGGAGCTGGAAATTGAATTAATAATTTCTTAGGCCTATGTGATGAAGCCTCCATTAAACAAAATCCCTAAACCACAGGGTTTGGAGAGTTTCAGGTTAGTAAATACATCCACATGCCAGGAGGGCGGTGCACCCCAAATCCACAGGAACAGAAGCTCCTGTGCTCAGGACTCTTCCAGACCTGACCCTACATACCTCTTCATGTGGCTGTTCATTTGTATCCTTGGTAAATTTAAGCAAAATGTTTTCCTGAGTTCTGTGAGCCCTGATAGTAAATTATTATGTCAAACCTGAGGCGGAGGGTGTGGGAACCCCTGATTGTAGCAAAGTCAGGTAGAAGTACTAGAGGTCCCGGACTTGAGATTGGCATCTGAAGTGAGGGCTATCTTGTGGGACAGAGCAATTAACTTGTGGGGTATGATGCTACCTCCAGGTAGATAGTGTCAGAATTGAATTGAATTGAATTTTAGGACACCCAGTTGGTACCCACTGAAGAATTTATTAATTATTGGTGTGGAAAAAACCCTCATATTTTGTGTCAGAAGTGTTGTGAGTATAGAAAAACAGGTTTTTTTTTTTTTTCTTTTACCTGCTTAAAACTCAGTGGTTTACCAATTTAGAAAAGAATTCTTCATCTGGCTCCTAACTACTTTACTGATCTTAACTCATATTACACTATGCTCCAGCCACACCTTATCTCCATTTCTTACACCAAGCTCTTTCCCACCTTAGGAACTTTCACTTGTTGGTCCCTCTTCCTGGTGTGCTCTAAGGCAAGTTATAGCTCCTGATCATTTAGGTCTCAACTCCAGAATGTCATAGCTTCAGAGATACCTTCCCTGGCAGCTATATGTAATTTAGCACCTTTCTCCTGATTTTTGTCACACAGCTATATTTTATTTCTTCATACCAATTAATCTAATCTAGCTATTTAGTCTCTAAACTTTATTGTGACTTTGGACAATACAACAACTAGGCTCTTTTCGATTTTTAATTAATTGCTAGCTAGTCCTTCATTCCAACTCTATCAAACAATCCTTTCTTACCCTCTAGTGTATCTAAAACAAAGAGGCCAAAGTAACTGGACCAGATCCCAGAAAATTGAGTTTAGATTATGATCATTTTAGGAAGATCCTTGGGTGCTATGCCATAAGTATTTGGTACTTTGCCTTCTGCACTCTTAGAAGCTTCCTCCAGAGAGTGACATCATCAAATTTATTTTTATTTTTGTGATAAAAGGTCATTTTTATGACAAGATAAAAAGAGCCAGGCTAAAGATAGGGAGCTCAACTTAGTCACAAGGTTAGTTCTAGAGTCTAGACAACAGGAGGAATAGTCCAATCCAGGGAACTGGTGAAAGGCACAGATGTTCAGTGTGTTTCATAACAGGATTCATCAGAACTTATCATCTGATCAGATATTCATTCAGTAGTGAGTTACTGACACTTACTCCATGTCACACCCTGGTCTATGTTCTAGGGGAGGCTAGTGAGCAAGGTAGCTCTCAATATAGTTGGGGAGAAAGACAGTAATCAATTGATACTTATGGTTTATAAGCAATCTTTTGAAGCAAACAGGGTAAAATGGTATAGGATGCTGCTATTGCTGCTACTAAAATAACGACAATAATAATTAGAGTAGAGAGAGGTCAGGGAAGACTTTCCCAAGGAGATGAAATTTTAATTGAGAATGGAGGAGGAAAGAGAAACAACTATGAGGCAAAACAATATTCTAGACAAAAGGCTACATGGACACTGTGGGGATGGGGAGGAAGGAGTCAGGATGAATGAGATCACTTCCTTAAGCAGTTGCATTAATGCTCATTCTCTCCAAGTGAGACATGGACAGTAGAAGGAAAAGCCAGTCTGAGGGGAAAGATACCACATTCTGCTTTTGACATATTGAGTTCTAGTTGCCTGCAGGAAAACCACATCTGGTTGGTAGTTGGAAATGTAGAATTGCAGCCCAGGCAATAGATAGATCCATGGATAGTAAACTTAGGCCTGAGTCATTATATAGGTGGCATTTGAACCCATAGGGATTTGTATAATTACTTTAGAACACTGAGAAACACCAGCTTTTTAAAGACAAAAGTTAGATGCAGTTTAGCAGAAGAGATGTGAAAACTCAGTGGCAGAGGAGGAAAAGGCTTTAAGGAAAGGATAGGTCAAGGATTCTTGTAAGTGTTGTATTTGGCAGCCGGGGTGTCAGTGCAGGTCTCACAGAATTTCGTTTCAGTAAAGTGGCAGAGAAAAAAACAAGGCTGCATGGAAAACATGAAAAATTTGATAGAGAAGGAAAGAGGTGCAGAGAGGTGGAAATAATGGAAGAATTGTTAAGGTGCATGGCTATAGACAGAGTGGAGAGGAAGAATGGAGCTAATGCTTTGAATAATTATAAATGTGTCAACATTTTATAATTTCTGCTTTGTCTTTTTTCAATCTTTGTACCAGAGCACTGTCATTTTATTTTATAGCTCTAACAAACCCACTGTTAGTGCAGACCACATGAATGGCAGAAAGTTGCAGAGTAGCAGTATAATCAACATGTGGAAGCAGTCTTCCAGTAGTTAACCATTCAGCTGAAATTGTACCCTACTTATGAAATTTTAATTACATACTTACTGATTTCTTGGCAGTGTACTTTGTGGTTCTTAATTTTATTGAAGATCAAAGCAAGTTTGTGTTATTTTTATTATTTAATGATTAAGACATAATAACATTTGGGGTAATGTTCTTCCTATAATTAAATGCCATCAATTCAATAAACTTATTTGATTCTGTCCTCAAGGAGCTCACAGCATGCTATGGAAGAGAAAAATGCACAATGTAAAATATTATATGGTATGACAAGTTTTATAGGAGGAGTGTAACACACTCAGCCCCGTAGAAGCACAGAAAAGTAATACATTTAGCCTACAGAAGTCAGGAGGTGCTTTCACAGGTGGGCACTGACCTGAACTTGACTCGCGTCTCTTCCACATATTGTGTTCTCATTTAAATAGACTACTTGAGATTTTAATTTTTCTGTATAATTTTAACCCTGATGTTGCTATTAAATTGTTTCTCAAATTCTTAGTGTGTTTCTCCAAGCTCTGTGTTCCCCGAAAGCACACAATTAAGGGAGATATTGGAATGAAGGAACAAGCAAATGAATTAAGGCATGTAACCAGACTAATAGCTTCAGAAGGATGTGGATTTTTGTCTGTTTTGTTTAGTGCTTTATTTCCAGCACTTAGAGTAGTACTTGGCATATTACTGGGTCCATAAATACTTTTTGACTGAACAGAAGGAAGAGGGAGGGAGGGAGAGAAGGAAAAGAGGAAATTTTTAATGTATTCACTTCTGGAAGAGTAAAGAAAAGAAAAATGACACAAAAATTCAATTCTGACAGTGAACAATTTTGGAAAAATTAAACATTTAAAATGAAGATTTGATTAGAATCTGAAAAATTGAATTTCAGTGTATTTAACTGTTACCTGTTTCATTATTGTGACTAATCCAACACAGTATCATTTTTTTTCCTTAAAGCTTTCAGTAGATTGGGCACCCACGATGGAATTTTTACAATAAACAACAGCTTTTATGAACAAGAAATCCTTCATTTTATACTATGGTTTTCTTAGATCATTTTCACCTTGTCTTCAGTTTCTTCTGTTTTGTATCTCCTTAACACTCCATTTTAATTTTGCTGTCCTAGAATTTTCAGATAATGTATTTAAAAATTATTAGATTTTATTCTGCCTTATGATTCTTTAGAGGTCATACTTTTCTTCTTGAAAAAACTTGTACTTCTCAAAAATTAGTATCTTATCTGTTGTATGCCCAAGGTAATATGCAACTTATTATAAATATGGAATTATAGTATCCATAAAAACTCATGTATTCCTGATACCAACATACGTAGTAGTGAAACTGCTTTATCATTTTATCTATTTAATGAATTCACTTAATTTTAGTTTTTTTGGTAGCTCTGTTTTTAATTTTCCACTCTACACATGTGAATCAAATTAAGATAGTTTATTTGGAAGCTGTTTTGCCAAGCAGCTATGGAAAGCTTCTTTGGCTTACATTTCGAATTTTTTTTCCTTTGTCTTTGGCCAACAGCTCAACCCCTTTGGTGTCCCATCTGCTTAACACACAACAACTATGGCATATTTCCATTTATCTGGGTCAGAAAATAAAGAGGCCTTCAACACAGTCTGGATATTACCTGCCATTGCGGAGGGTCCAATACAGTGTAAAATGGAAAGTTTTATTTTTGTTTTTCCCAGGGATTGATGCAATTAAACCATTACTGTAAAATGCCCATCATTGAATTTTAGGTGTTACTTAACTTTCAGAATATATAAGTGGTCACCTCAAAGGAATAGCATGTCATTACACTTCGCTGTTACTTCATCACTCACTGTGTTAAGTTCTCATGATTATACCAGTGATTTGTTTTGCTTTTTGACTGTTGACTCTTGACTTAGCTTTCCTTTGAGAGACTAAACTGGTCGAGGGCAGATCTTACTTTTGGAAGTTCAAAGAATTAAGTTTTCTCCAGTATAGCTAGTATATCTATGCATTAGGAAAGTAACTTCTTTTTTATTAAACACAAATTATTATCAGTTCAAAAACAGTACTATTTATTTTTTCTATTGATTTGTTAATTTTTTTGCTTATTTGTTTTCATGCACCTTACTTGATTCCAAAAAGAATTTAGAAGAAGCTCAAAATAATAAATGTAACACAAGATTATAAAAACGAAGCATTGGGGCCATGGGAAAGTAAGTGTAAAGGGTTAAAGTTAGTTCACAAAAACTTATTAGAAGAAGGTTTTGCTCCTTAGTGGTAAAGTTAGCTTGTAGATTCAGCTCCAGACTTACTAGTGACCGGAACAGAGATGGAGACAATGTCAGTTAAGAGTCCCAGGATCCCTAAGAGCTAAGAGGAAGAAATAGACCTTTTCCTTTCAATAAAGTGTGAAAGAAAAACTTCCCAAGGACCCTCATTTTCCCAGGGACCATCACTGGTTGATACAGACAATATCCTTAACAATAAACACAACGGTAAATTTTATAATAATTGGGCACTTGCTGTGGACAAGATACTGTGCTAAGTGTTTCATGTATATTTTCTCATTCAATTCCTTAAAATAACTGTGAAGTAAGTATTTTTTTCAGATTAGGAAACTGAGAGGTTAAGTGACTTATTCATGATCACACAGTAAGTTGGGAGAGAGGAATTAAAAACAGGGAAATCTGACTTCATTGTCCTCACCCTTTATCATTTTTCTGTACTATATTAATGTTGCTATTTTTGTGCACCCCTCAATACAAGTCAAAGCAGAACCTAAAAATGTAATTCAAGAAAAGTCATTATAAGAGGAGATCTAAGTAATGCAGTCTAAATATAAAATCGTCTCTCTGAAGGTCTTACTTGGGCAGAAGTTAAGATTACCTAGAGCTGCGTTTTTCATCTTTATTTGGTCTTTTTGATGACCTAAGGCAGCGGTCCCCAATCTTTTTGGCACCAAGGACTGGTTTCATGGAACACAATTTTCCCACAGACTGGGGAGGGTGAGGAGGGGGATGGTTTTCGGATGATTCAAGCGTGTTACATTTATTGTACAGTCAAACCGTTCTGCTAATGATAATCTGTATTTGCAGCCACTCCCCGGAACTAGCCTCACAGCCTCAGCTCCACCTCAGATCATTAGGCATTAGATTCTCATAAGGAGTCTGCAACCTAGATCCCTCACATTCTTAGTTTACAGTAGGGTTGGCGTGCTCCTGTGAGAATCTAATGCTGCTGCTGATCTGACAGGAGGCAGAGCTTATGTGTTGATGCAAGGAATTGGGAGGGGCTATAAATACAGATGAATCTTTGCTTGCCTGCTGCTTACCTCCTGCTATGTGGCCTGGTTCCTAACAGGCCACTGACTGATAGTGGTCAGTGGCCATGGTGTTGGGAACCACAGATCTTCTCTGCAAAAAATACACATAAATACTGTTTTAGGCAACTCACAAACTCCCTCACCTAAAATTCAAAAAACTATCCACAGATCTAGAGTTGGGCAGCAAAGAGACCAAAGCTATGAGTTTACTCTGATAAATATTAAGTGTGTCAAATGGAGATAGGTTCTTTTGCTTTAACTGACTGCTGAATAATTTAGGTGGCATGACCCTTCTTAAGGCCTAAGTCAGGAGATATTTTACTAAATTCTAAATCCTAGATCTCACAATACCTCATACAACTCTGCGGGATGGGCGAAGTATATGAAAACTTAAAAAAAAAATCTAAAGCAGTATCTGCCTTACTACGATGTTTGACATTTGATGTTCTCCTGCTCAGTTATAGGATGGATTGTTTTAGCAGTTGTATTCTGGTCTTCATTTCTCCTAGACTGAATTTCAGTGTTGTGCTGTCCACTATATTTAGACTAATTAACTATAGAGATAGAAACCAAAGTATAAAATCAAGACTTTTACTATTTTAGGGAGACATGTAGTGAATTACAGTCCCTGGAAACTAAACTAACACTACTATAGTAATACTTTTCAAAGTCCCTCTATCAGATGTTTAGCGATGTAACCCAAGAATGCTCTGCTTACTTACCAGTGTCTGGCCCAATTTTATACAATGATTGTACAACCAGAGATTCACGCACAATTAACCTCTAGGTATTAAGGTAAAGGTAAGTGCTCTACATCCAGATTAACCTGGTTTAGAATCCTAACTCTGCCACTACTAACTGTATAACCATGGACAGATTGTGTAACTTCTCACACGTCCTCTGTAAAATGGGAATGGTAAAGGTACCCATCTCATAATGGTGAGCTCAAGATCAGATAACATGTGTAAAGCCCTTAACATAGTACTGGTATAATAGAGACCTAATAAATGTTTAACTTTTATTAATATTATTGTACTTAACAGTAATGCTGCAGGCAAATAACATCTCTTTATGCTTGTTGGTGTAATTGTAAAGGCCTTACGTAACTGGAAATCAGGTGGAGAGTATGCTGATTTCAAGCTCTGTTTTCACCATGGGCTATCCTCACGTGTAGCACCTCCTTAGCATGTACCCACCAGTGCCTTTTCTCAAATGGCCTGTTTCTGACGGCTTAGGTGGTTCCATTTGCTCTACTGATCCTAGTAGTTCATAGCCTCTGTGCAAGGTTTTAAACTATGTTATGGTGCATTTTAAAACTGAGTTTTAAAACCTTTTCTGGTCCACCTTTTTTGTTTCCCCATTTGAACTCTGTGCCTCAGCTGTTGCTGACTCTTCTCCTACATGCTGCTATTCCTCCTCTACACACAGAAAAATGTATCCCCTTGGAGATATTGAAGAGACTAGAACAGAGTTTATTTAGGGGAGAATGCCCGGCTTATGAACAAATGTGTCACAAGTCTGGGAGTGTGGAGAAAGTGTAAGGAATGTGAGACAGAGACAGGCAATCACAGTGGGTGGAATCCCTTATATTTGTGTCCTTTTGAAAATGTTTTCTCATTTATTATCTTCATTGAGAGATGAAAAGTTGGTTATTTTGTTAAATAGGACTACATTTTTGTAACATAATACACTTTATAGTAGCAAGACTTTTCAGAGTAACTCCTTATGCCTAAAATATGCAAAATATAAATAATATTTATCTTTATTTTGCATTGGTTTTATTGACATGAAAATTTTGCAGTATTCATACTCAACTAAAAGCATTACTTGAACCATCAATATTTGCAGCATATAAATCCAAAATTGTTATGGCCTTACCTGTTTTGTGGATGCATATAGATAAGACTATGAACCATGAGGTGGATAGTAATGTGCCTTGATGGCAGGTCCATTAGTTGATTATTCCATTCAACTGAATGTTGACGGTAATTATTACTTACTCCTTTTGTGCCTTTCATCTCCACAAAACAGAGAAAATAATAGTACCTTCTTCAGAGAGAGTTGTAAATGATAAAGTGCTTACAACAGTGCCTGCTTCATTATGAGTACTTAAATGTTCCCTCATGATTATGAGTCCAAATCTTAGCTCTTATTTAGATTATTAGTCCAGTATTCTGAATTCAGTTTCAAACACATTTTGGCATTTCATGATTTCTGGGAATGAATCCTCCAAGTACAGGATTCTATTGTAGATTAATTTGTTAGAGATATTGAAAAGGTTTACTATTTTTAATGTAAACTTCTAATATAACATTGACTGTGCTACTTAACTCTACAACTTGATTAAGCATTGTTTAACTTTTCAGTCAGGAAAAACCATCCATTCCCTTTCAAAAGAAGAATATTTATCTCATTTTCAAATTTGCACTGAATCACTCTTTGGCACATATAATTTTATCTTTTGAATCTGTTTTGCAGATGTGGAATCTGCTGCTTTTAAGCTTGGTTGGTTGAGTGAAAATTTTGTATATGTATTATATTTCAGAGGCATTAAAAAATAATGATAGCTGTAATCATGTTAAAATTTAGCAGTTTGTTGGGAAGCCTGCCTGCACCTGCTGATACCCAGGCAGAAGTTGGTCCAGAAGCACTAGTGAGCCCTGGCAGTATCTGCAGTAAAGGAGTGGGTAGGGGCAGATTTCCGTAAGATTTTTTCACACCCACTTTATCCTATGCTGGCCACCATAATCTCTTTCCTCTGCCTCTGTATCTCCCATTCCCCACGTCTACCCACTGTGGTCTGCTTTTCTCTGGTCAGAAGGTAGTGACATAACATTACTTCTTAACATCAATAAAACAGTCATCTGTAATTATAGGCATACTACATCTTTCTCCACATTTTAAGGCCAAATCCACATACGATTTCTTATCTTGATACATGTTTTAGGAGCAATTACTTAGGGAAATAGAACTAATAACTTGCCTTATGCCCCAGTTGGATTCATTGTGAGTTTCCCACTCCCCAGTCAAGTATGACAAAGAATGTAGTTGGAAAATTATAATATTCTTCTGTCTGTTCGCAGTGCCTCTCCAGAAGAGTTGAATTTCATTAGTGACTTCTTCATTTTCATTTCCAATTGGCCAGAAATATATACTAACAGAAACACTGGATCTTTACAAGTTTGATTTCATTTTTTAGTATATTTCTGTCTTCTCAAATTCTGCATTTATGTGAATAACAGCATCATTTTCCTATTGATTCAGTACCTTTGTGGGACATGGTCTTCATTCCTTCTTGGCTCTATACCCTGGATGAGGCTCTGTTACTGGAGCATCATTCCAGGCTGACTTTGGTGCACACCACTTGTGCAGGAGGGCAGTTCAGGCCTGCCCATCATGAGCCCACACCCCTTATTGGTGTTGATTCTCTGTTGCCTTTCTAAGGTTTACAGAGTACTGTGCACACTTCCTAACTGGGCTTGCAAAGCCTTATCCAACGTAGTCCTAGCCTGTTTCCACCTTCATCTCTAGATATGTGTGCATGACACACATGCTCACATAAACACACATACACACTGCAACTATATCAGATTATTCACCATTCCTTTCAGTACTTTGATAGCTCATGGTTTTCCTTCTGCCATAAAGTCTCTCCCTCAAATCTGTCTTTCAACTCCTTCTTATCATTTAGGAGCCAAATCAAATGTTGCATCCTCTCCCTATAGCATTCTTACTTCTGCCCCTATCATTCTACTGAAATTGATTTTGCAGAAGTCATCTGTAATCTCTAGTCTTTTAAATCTTGTGAAAGCCTTTCAGGTTTTTGTTTCTTTGGTTTTTTTCTTTAGGATTGAAGGCCAAAATTCAATCCTAAAAAATTGCAATTGTTAATTTCTCTTTGGTTTAACACTTTTAATCACACCTTCCTTTTAAGCTTTCTCCTTTAGCTTCCTAACACTGCCCCTTTCCTCTTATATCTTTCTTGTCTCCTATGTAGCTCCTTTTCATTTTTGCTCCCTATTCTCTAAATGACTGTTCCACAAGGGTCTACCTCTGAAGTTCCCACAGTTTTATATCTCTGTGTATGTTGTAATGACTGCTGATTATATTTCTTTCAACCTAGACCCTATTTAACAAGATTCTCTACCTGGATATCACACAGTTATCTGAACCTTAACCTGCTATTACCTCCTCTACCAAAATTATCTTTTTGTCTCATATCATACCTTCCACAGGCCTGCCTCACTGGGTAGCACTGCCACTCTAGCCCACCTCAAAGTTCTTTTTTCTTCTCACTTTCCCTGCTCCATTTCCTTAGTATAGGTTGTGATCATCTCTCACCTGGATTTTCTAACCTACAGACTTGTCCCCTCCAAGCAGTCTTTCCCACTGCCATCCAAGTGATTTTCTAAAACACAAGTCTGATTATGTAATTTAAGTCACTCCTCTATTTAGTGGCTCTATAATCTCCTAGAGTATAAAGCCTCTAATCCCAACAAATCTCAGAGGATACCCTTAACAATCTGGTACTCGCCAATAATTTTTACAATCTCATCTTCCACTTATGTTCACTATGCACTTCATCTTCTTGTCAAAGCAAAGTACTTTTTGTTCCTAGATAGACTGTACTTTTTCAAGTCCTCTTATCTTTGAGTCTTTTACACCAATTTCTAGGATTCACTCTCACCCCCATCTGCACCCCGACCCCAACCTGTGAATTTTACCCACAGGATCTTAGCTCTCCCAAAATTCATACCTCTGTAGGATCCTTCCCAGTGAAATACCTCTTTCTCTTCTCTGGGTGGCTGCCTCATGATGTGATGACATTTTTTCCAGTTTTTCTTCCCTTTTAGATTATGTGTTCTTAGAGAACAGGCTCTTTTGTATCCCATATATCCACCAAGGTACCTAGCCAATAGAAAGTATTAATATTAATATTTATATTTGTTGAATTGGGGCCCTATGGCTTATTGCTTATAATACATTTTCACCAGCCAGGCTGTGATTTCCATGAAGACAAAGGGCCTATTCTGTTCATCCTTTTTTCTTCAGGGGTAGGAACAGTGCTCATGCCTCAACAAAAGTTAATTGAAGAAAATTGTTTTCAAAAACATTTCAAGAGAACTTAAGAATAAAATAGTACTAAGACAGGTAGATAGATAGATGGATAGATACTAAGATATATATAAAATTATATACATCTGGTATAGAATTTTAATTTTATTGAAAGTGTATTATTTGTTTAAAAAACTATGCTAGATGTTAAGAAAATAAAAGATGTCAAAATGGATATCTGTTTGGAAGATTTTAATTTGGTATTTTGGAAAGTGTATGAAGGTCCCCATATATTCTTTTGAAATAAATGTGAAGCATCTTTGCTATAAGTCTGAAGAGAACAATTCTCAACATCTACCTGTGAGTGTTCTGTTAGAACACTATACTGCATTTCCTGTTAACTTTATGATAGGTTAAATAAAAAGGCATTAGAGGAAAAAAAGGAACTTATTACATCAACATACTTGGATGTGTGTCAGTGTTCCCTTCCTGCCCTGCCCTCCTCTTCACCTATCTCCCTTCCCTTTTCATTCCTTTTTCTTTCCTCCCTCCCTACTATATTTAAGGTCACTTATTGAAATATAGATATGCATACATTATATAAAAATACATAATTGGTATTCTATATATAGTACTCTATATATAGTGCATATATTTATATATCTGTATATCCTGTTTGTGCACCATCCTTTAAGTTGGTATACATTTGACGTACGATGTAGGGTTTTAATTTGCTATTGAGTACTATTTTCCTGCTGTGGTCCATCAAGTCACTTGGACTAGAATTCTCTATGTAATGTGGGATTCTTTCCTTCTTAATCTATATACCAAATCTTGATCTTTCTTGCTATTTGATTTAATGAAATAAAATAAAAGTGCTTCATGAAGAGCTTTGGGGTTATTTAGATTATAAGAGCAGGGTATATTTTTTGTCTGGAAAGAATATTGGTATATATTTTAAATTCAGAATCTCTTCCAGTTACATTTGATCAGCTTCCTCATCAGAGATTTCCTAAAATGTCCCTCAGAAATATTTAATTAATCAATGATGGTCTTTTCTGGGAGTTTAATAGGATTTTCAGCTATACTGATTCTGGCTGAAACTAGAAGAGGATGGGGCAATTCAATGATTTTTAGTAACAGAGTTGTACAACCATCATGATAATCTGATTTATAATATTTCTGTCACCCCTTAAAGAGACCATGTCTAGTCACTCCCTATTTCTACCACCAGCCCTAGTCAGTCACTAATCTGCTAACTATATATTTGCCTTTATGGACATTTCAGATAAATGGAATCATGTAATATGTGATCTCATATATCTAGCTTCTTTTAATTGAGATAATGTGTTTTGAGGTTCATCGATGTTGTAGTATATAGGGGGTTGAATGGCAACCCCCTAAAAGATATGTCCATATCAAATCCCTAGAGCCTGTGAATGGTACCTTATTTGGAAAATATAGATTGTACATCTACAATTAATTACAGATGTAATTCTTAAGGATTTTAGGATGATAATCAACAAGTATCCCTATAAGTGACAGAAAATGAGAAGACCACAGAGGCAAAACCATGTAAAAATGATAGCATAGAATGGAGTGTTGTGTTTGTAAGCCAAAGAATGCTGACAGCCACTAGCAGTTTGAAGAGGGAAGGAGGAATTCTCCCTAGAGCCTTCAGAAGTTGTGTGGCACTGAGGACACCTCAATTTCAGACTTCTGGCCTCCAAAACTGTGAAAGAATACATTTTTGTTGTTTTAAGAAACCCAGCTGTGGTTATTTGTTATGAGAGCTTTAGGAAAGTAATATTTAGCATGTATCGTTACCTTGTTCCTTTTTATTTCCAAATAACATTTTATTGTTTAGCAGTTTCACATTTTGTTTATCTACTCACGAGCTGATGGACATTTGGGTTGAATAATGCCTCTGTGAACATTCATGTATACATTAAGTGGCATATACTTTCAGTTCTGTTGGGTAGATATCTAGGAGTAGAAATGCTGAGTCATGTGGTAAATCTATGCTACAGACTGAATATTTGTGTCCCCACCAAATTCATATGTTGAACTCCTAACCCCCAAGGTGATGGTATTGGGAAGTGCAGCGTTTGGGAGGTGATTAGGTCATGAGGGCAGAACCCTCATTAATGCCCCTACAGAAGACTCCCAGGAGAGGTCTTGCCCTTATGCCATGTGAGGTTATAGAGCAAATATGACCATCTATGAACCAGGAAGTGGGCCTTCACTGGATACTAAATCTGCTGGAACCTTGGTCTTGGACTTCCTAGCTCCAGAACTGTGAGAAATAAATTTTTCTTGTTTATAAGCCACTTAGTGTATGGTATTTTTTAATAGCAGCCTGAATGGACTAAGACAATCTTCCAGTCCATGAACATGGGATATCTTCCCATTTATTTGTATCTTCAATTTCCTTCATCAATGTTTTATGGTTTTCAGTATACAGTTCTTTCACTTTCTTGTTTAAATTTATTCCTAAATTATTGTAAATGGGATTATTTTCTTTCTTTTTTTTTTTTTCAGACAGAGTCTCACTTTGTTGCCCGGGCTAGAGTGATTGCTGTGGCGTCAGCCTAGCTCACAGCAACCTCAAACTCCTGGGCTTAAGCGATCCTACTGCCTCAGCCTCTCGAGTAGCTGGGACTACAGGCATGCGCCACTATGCCCGGCTAATTTTTTCCATATATATATTTTAGTTGGCCGATCATTTCTTTCTATTTTTAGTAGAGACGGGGTCTCGCTCTTGCTCAGGCTGGTCTCGAACTCCTGAGCTCAAACAATCCGCCCGCCTCGGCCTCCCAAGTGCTAGACTCACAGGCGTGAGCCATCGCGCCCAGCCGGGATTATTTTCTTAATTTCTGTTTTGGATAGATTGTTGTTAGTGTACAAGTAGAAAATCCAAACAGACCAATAATGAATAAGGAGATTGAATTGGTAAATACGAAGTCTGCCATCAAAGAAAAGCCCAGAACCTAATGGCTTCATGCTGAATTCTATGAAGCATTTAAAAAACTAATACCAATTCTTCTCAAACTTTTCTAAAATATGAATAGGAAGGAGTATATCTAAATTCATTTTATGAGACCAGTATTTCCCTGATACCAATGCCAGACAGGGACACTATAATATAAGAAAGCTACAGGGTAATATCTCTGATGAACATAGATACAAAGAGCTGCAACAAAATACTAGCAACTGAATCCAACAGCATATTAAAAAGATCATTCACTCTTGGGATACTTCACTTAATAGAATGGGTTCCAACTCTTTCCAGGAAAACCAAAGAGATGTCATATCACTGTTATTTCTTATAGCTGAGTAATACTCCATGTTATACATATACCACATTTTACTAATCCATTCATGAATTGATGGGCATTTAGGTTGTTTCCACTTCTTTGCAATTGTGAATTGTGCTGCAGCAAATTGGTTTCCCTGATCATCACCTAAGTGCACATTTGGGAGTAACACCAATTGGGTGTCGGACAGAGTTGGGGGTGGGGGGA
>CM052439.1:154069581-154081384 GCA_028533085.1 Varecia variegata | reverse complement strand
ATATAGAAGGAATGTTTCTTGACATAATAAAGACCATATATGACAAGAGTCAGTGTTGAAAAGTTGAAAAATTTTCCTCTAAGATCAGGAATAAGACAAATATTCCCACTCTGACCACTTCTATTCAACAGTACTGGTAGTCCTAGCAAGGACAATTAGGCAAGAAGAAGAAAAAGCATCCAAACAGGAAAGGAAGAAGTGAAATTTTCTCTGTTTGCTGATGACATGATCTTATATATAGAAAACCCTAAAGACTCTACCAGAAAACTGTTAGGACTGGTAAACAAGTTTAGTATAGTTGCAGGTTACAAAATCTTTGTTTGATATTTTATAAAACTACCCACCTGTTTTACAAAGTGGCTGTACCGTTTTACATTTCTACCTGTAATGTGTGAGGCTTCCAGTGTCTCTGGCTCCTCACCAACCCTTTTTATTGTCTTTCTTTTTCATTATAGCCTTTCTAGTCGGTAACAGAACATGCCGTTGTGATTTTGATTTGCATTTTCTTAATGACTGATGATGTCAAGCATCTTTTCATGTGCTTTTTGGCATTTGTATATATTTTCTTTAGTGAAATATATATTCAAATCTTTTGCCCATTTAAGAAGTTGGTTGTCTTTTTACTGAATTTTAAATTCTTAAAAAATATTCTGGATACCAGTACCTGATATATGATTTATAAATATTTTCCCAAAATCTGTGGCTTTTCTTTTCACTTTCTTGATGGTATATTTTGAAGCACATAAAGTATTAATTTGATGAAGTCCAGCTTATCTTTTTTCTCCTCTTTCATCATTTGGCTTTTGGTGATATATCTAGGAATTCATGGCCTGATCCAAGACCATTAAGATTTACTCCTATAGTTTCTTTTAATATTTTTTTACATTTAAATCTATGATTCATTTTGAATTAATTTTTGTATATGTGAAGTAAAGGTCCAAATTCACCTTCTTACATATCGATAGCCAATTGTCCCAGCCTTATTTGTTGAAAAGACTGTTCTTTTTCCATTGAATTGTTTTGATATCTTTGTTGAAAATTAATTGGCTATAAATGTAAGGGTATAAGTGGCTACTTATTGTAGCATTCACTCCTAATTCTAACTCTAAATTTCATAAGTCCTTTTTACTTTTTCAAACCCTTTGATTGAATGAGTATTCTGAGAGTTTGCTCTAGAATCATATAACTTCAATAAATATAAAGTATAAAACATTATCACCAAATAAATTTCTTCTAAATGCAATTCCATTCTTATTGCAATTAGTGTATACATGTATATGTGCATGTGAATTATGTGTGCCTTCAGTGTATGTTTATAAAAATCATTGTAGGTTTATATAGAAGCTAGAACATTTTCCCCATTTATCTGGAACATCAGTACCTTAATCTTTAGGCATTTTTGAAAAGAAGTTCTTTCTTGTTGGATTTGTTCTTCCAAGAGAGCCAGCAAGTTTTAGACTTTTACATGGCTCACGTTCTTTGTGTAGTCTTTCAAGAAAAATTAAACCAAGATCTCTTAAGTGATTTCCATGCAAAATTAATGCTTCTCTTGACTTCTGCCAAATGCTGTGATGCATTTATGTAGCAGATGCCAGAAAGTTTAGAATTTGTATCTGGAAAGAATTCAGGCTTTTAAGACAGAAAGCATTTGTGCCTGGGGCAATGTAGTGACCCCACCTGTGTCATTTTCCTGTCTTCTGGATGTTTTCATTGTATGTCCAGTAAGACCCAGGCAGATCCTTCTTCTATTTTTAAATCTTCTTTATGAAACTCAGTTTTAATCTTACAAGAGCAGATATCGCTCCAAGTTTCAAAATATGTGTTCTTCAGCATAAAATGTTTTGACAGATACCTAATGGCCTAGCACTTTAGCATCCATGTTTTAGGCATAGATTCAGAGAATCAGAGCCATAAAACTGTAGTGTAATTAGTCACTATCAGATGCTACATGAATTTGTATTTCATACGTCTGTATTGTAGGTAAACTGCTTTGTTCCCCCTTTCCCTTATTTTGATAACTAACTCAACCTGTTAAAATACCACTGAAATAAATGGAAATCCTTAGATGTTGGATTTATTAGCTTTGATATTTTATTTATGGTCTAAGAGGAAGAGCAAAAAGGACCTAGTATTTATTGAGTGCCTACTGTGTTCCAAGTATTATCCTAGATGTGTTTACATCCCTAATCTCGTTTAATACTCACAGCCCCTCATTGTTGGTATTATTATCCTAGTTTTAAAGATGATGAACTTTAAACAAGTCAGATAATGATACTTAATGCTTGTGTGGGGCCTTTCATATCATAATTCTAAAGTATCATCTGACATTTGGGGGATGTTCAGTTATAAAAAAGAGAAACTGACTATCATAATTTATCTCCACTGTTGCAGAGTGGAGGGGAGAAAGAAAAGACAAATGCAGTATTCCTCAACATTTTGTACTTATCCTCCAGAAACATAGTGAACAGAGATAAGGGACAAGTAAACAATATAGAATACATTTAATGGGGGAAGGCTTTATAGTTCTCAGATACAGCTAGCACTGAAACAATTGGATATCCATATGCAAAAGAAAAAAGTCAACCTTGACTGATACCATATACTACATGTAAAAAATAATTCAAATAAGTTATAGACCTAGTTGTAAAACTTAAAACTATTAAATTTGTGGGAGAAAGGAGAATTTCTACAACCTTGGGTTAGGCAAACATTTCTTAGATATGGTACCCAAAAATATTGATAAATTGGACTCCCTTAGCCTGTTTTGTGTTGCTGTAACAGAATACCTGAGGCTGGGTAATTTATAAGAAAAGCGGTTTATTTAGCTCACAGTTCTGCAGGCTGGAAAGTACAAGAAGCATGGTGCAGGCATTTCTTGGCTTCTGGTGAAGACCTCCTGCTGCTTCTACTCATGGCAGAAAGGGGAAGAAGAGCAGCATGTGCAAAGAGATCACATGGTCAGGGAAGAAGCAAAAGAGAGAAACCCAAGAAGCCAGGCTTTTTAAAAACAACCTACTCTTGTGGGAACTCATATTTAGAATATTTAAAGAACTCTCAAAATTCAATAATAAGAAAATTACTTAGTATTTAAAATGGACAAAAGATTTCAACAAACACATCAAGGAAGAGAAATAGATGATAAATTATATGTGGAGAAAGATCCTCAACATCACTAGTCATTTTGTAAATGTAAATTAAAATCACTTACACTATCACTACATATCTATTAAAATGACTTATGATATAATTTGAATATTTGTCCCTTCCAAATTTCATGAAATTTTATCTCCAGTGTTCCAGGTGGGAGTCTGATGGGAGGTGTCTTGGGTCATGAGGTAGATTGCTCCTGAATGGCTTGGTGCCCTCCCAACAGTAATGAGTGAGTTTTCACTTTATCACTTCATGTGAGAACTGGTTGTTTAAAAGAGCCCGACACCCACTACTCTCTCTCTCTTGCTCCTTCTCTAGCCATGTGACACATCTACTTCCCCTTCACCTTCTGATTGAAAGCTCCTTGATGCCCCCACCAGAAGCAGATGCTGACACCATGTTTCTTGTATAGTCTGCAGAACCATGAGCCAAATAAACCTCTTTTCCTTATAAATTACCCAGTCTCAGATATTTCCCTTATAGTAATGCAAAATGGACTGACGCAACTTAAAACACACACACACACACACACACACACACAATGGATGGACCAAGGTGCTGATAAGGATATGGAGCAGTTGGAATGCTCATACATTGCTAGTGGGAATGCAAAATGGAACAGACACTTTGGAAAACAGTTTCTTATAAAGTTAAATATATACTTCCCATATGACCAGGTGGGAAGTATATAGGTATTTATCTCCTTTCTCCTATCTGCTTCCTAGGTGTTTATCTAAGAGAAATAAAAATTAATTTTTATTTAAAAAAACAAAACTAACAATAAAAAAAAGAAACTGTACTTGAATAATTAGAGAGAAACTTTGTTCATAACTGTGAAGCAACTCCAAAATCTTCATTTGGTGAATGGATAAACAAAATTGTTACATCCATACAGTGGAATTTTATTCAGGAACAAAAAGGAATGGAGTACTGATACATATAACAACAAGGCAGATAAATCTTGCTTAGCTAAAGAAGTCAGACTCAGAAGGATACATACCGTGTAATTTCAGTTATATAACATTCTGGAAAAGTCATAATTGTAGGGATACAAAATAGGCCAATAGTTGCCAAGGGTTAAAGGTGGGGGGAGACAAGGGGTTTCTATAAAGGGACATCACAAGAGAAGTTTTTAGAGTGATAGAACCATTCATTTCTCAAAGCACATAAAACTGTACATTTAAAAAAGTGAATTTTAAGAGAGTGTTGTATATATATAAATAAAACAAAAATATCCTTCTCTCATTAAGAGATGTCTAGATATAGCCACTCCAGAGCTGTTTTGGTGGTTCCAGGATCATCAAGGACCAGGGAACCTTCTATTTTGTTGCTCTAACAAATGCTGCTTGTGCCCAGCCATCAAATCCAGATTACTGGCAGAGGAAGGAATAAAAAAGAAGAGGTGAAGACTTTTAGAGACTTCCTCAAAGTTCTATACTACCCTTTCATTTACACCTCATTGGTCAAAATATAGTGGCCACACTTTATCACATCTAGCTGCAAGAGAGGCTGGGAAATACTAAGAAGAAAGGAGAATGGATTTGGAGTATTTACACTTATGGTGGCTTCTAGCTGCCAGGGTGTCTCGTAACATTGAATTTCTGTCTTCTTGCTTTTCAGTACTTATTTCTTGTTGAATGATTGTTGGTAATTTGTGTCTTTTAAATGAAATTTGTCCATTTTATCTAAATTATCAAATTTATTTGTATAGAGTTGTTCATAAAACTATAATTTTCTATTATCCTTTTAATGTCATTAAGCTCTATAGTGATGTCTCCTCCCCCATTCAAGATATTGATGTTTGATATTGTCTCCAATTTCCATTTTTATTATCAGTCCAGCTACTGGCTTATTAATTTTATTGACCTTCTCAAAGAACCAGTTTTTGGGTTCTCTACTGTTTTTTTCTTTTCTGTTTTATACATTTGCACTCTGATTTTTATTATTTCCTTCCTTCTTACTTTGGGTTTAATTCTCTCTCTGTCTCTGTCTCTCTGTCTCTCTCTCTCTCTCTCCCTAGTTTCTTAAGATTGAATCTTGGGTAATCTGAGGCCTTTTGGTTTTTCTAATATATGCAGTTAATGCTGTATTTTCCTTCTGTGCTCTGTTTTAGCTGAATACCATAAATTTTGATATGTTGTATTTTCATTTTTGTTGGAGTCAAAGTATTTTCTAATATCTCATGTTTTTTCTTTGACTCATGGATTATTTAGAAGTATAATCTTTTAATTCCAAATATTTGGGAAAAGATATATTTCCAGATACATTTCTGTTATTGATTGGTTATTTAATTTTTGGATAGTGTACATACTTTGTTTGATTTTAGCCATTTTTAATTTGGTTAGATTTGTTTTATGGCCCAGAATATGCTCTATATTGATGAATGTTCAATGTGCACCTGAAAAGAATGTATATATAGTTGTACAATTGAAGTGTTCTATAAATGTTCGTTAGCTCAAGTTAATCAGCTAATGTGGGCTTTTCAGGTCTGCTGTATACTTACTGATTTTGGGGGGATGGGGAGTCCACTTTCTACCAGTTACTGAGAAAGGAGTCCTGAATTATATGGTTATAAAAATGGATTTGCGATTTCACCTTTTATTTCTATTAAGTTTGCTTTCTTATTTTGAAGTTCTGTTATTAGGTGTATATGTATTTAGGATTGTTATTTCTGTTGATCACTTGACTATTATTATAGAAACTTTTCTCTTTGTCTCTGGTTATACTCCTTGTTCTGAAGTCTAGTTGGACATTAATGTGGTTATTCCACGTTTTTTTTTTGATTGTTTACATGATGGTTTCCTTCTATCCTTTTACTATTAACCTAAGTCTTTATATATATAATTATATATAAAAACATATAGTTGTATAAAGATAGAATAGGTACATATTATGTTATATATTAATATATAATTTATATCTACCTATAGATATAGATATCTCTATGTAACCATATAGATATATAATGACATATCTATATATAACTATATATATCTATACATATAGTATATATATATGTATATAAAGATTTAGATAGGTTAATGTTAATAACCTATTAAGGATGGAAAGAGAGTACCATGCAAACAATCAAAAAAGCCCTGGAGTGACAATATTATTATCTATCTGTATATATAATATACATTCTATATATTTATATTAATATATTAACTAATTAGTATATTAAAGATAGAATCAGCTTTTGTCTTCCTTTCCTTTAATCCAATATAATAACCTTTTTCTTTAATTGGAGCTTTTAGGATATTTTCAATTAATGTAATTATTCATAATGGATTTATATGCCATGTTGCTGTTTGTTTTATATTTATCACATTGTTTTTATTTCTCTTTTTCTGTTTTTGATAAAATTAATATTTTTGTTTTCATTTTATCTCCATTATTAGATATTCATTAAAAAATGTGTTAGCATTCGCTTTAGAGTTTGTAATAAATGTCTTTAATGTATCATATTCTCTCTTCAAATAATATGCCATTTTGAGTATAGCATAAAACTATATACTTTCATTCTTCCCTCCCAACCTTTGTTCTATTATTGCCATATATTTTATTTGGGCATATGTTATAAACCTCACAATACATTGTTACTATTTTTGCTTTACAGCCTTTTTTTAAAGAGATTTAAACATTTTTAAAAAATGCCTTTTACATTTACTCTTATTTTTACGTTTGTGACATTCTTCACTTCTTTATGTAGATTCAGATTTCCATTTGTGTCATGTTTGTTCTGCCTTAAGAACTTCCTTTAACATTTACTGATGGCAGTGAATTGCCTCAGCTTTTTTCTATCTGAAGTTGATTTCAGTTTATTTTTGAAATATATTTTCACTGACTATAAAATATTGGATTGAGAATTTGTTTTTTCTTTCAGAACTTTAAAGCTGTTGTTCCGTAGTGGTTTGGTTGGCATAGTTTCTACCAAGAAGTTGCTGACCTCATCTTTATTTTTCTCTATTTTATGCTTTTTCCCCCATCCCTCTGGGTCATATGGCTTTTGTTCTACCCTCCCTTAGTGGCCATGCTCATTTACCTGGGACTGTGAGTTAGGGAAGTGTTCTGACCCTGCCCCAGGCCTATACTGCTGCTGTTTGTTACTTGGTGAAAGCTCAGGCACAGACAGCTGCATTTCTACTCCTCCTCAAGAGGCATTAGGTCTTTGCTTGGGCTCTAGAGCATGACTTTTTTAGTGACTTATTTTTCAGTGTGTTTTCTGGTATTATAGAACAGTGCATTAACACATGCAAGTAATTTACAAATAAATGTCCCTATATAGAGGGCATACATTTAACAGTTTTACTGATCAGCATGTATAGTCACAAGAGTTTGGAAGCCACTGCATTAGAGGGTCAGAACTAATAACTGTGAAAGATTTAAAGTAGAAATTGCTACTTTGTGATTTGATGACAACGTGACTCAGATGGTTCATTTTATTTGTTTCTGTGAGTAACCTCATTTATAAATGGAGAATGTTTTACGGTGCATGTCTTATTTTAAAATAATTATTAGATTTATGTGCTTCAAAGATGAGGCAGTGTTTATGGACTCTTTTTCATTTTAAATTTCTTTCTTTTTTATCAATGAAAAATCTCCTGGTCATTTTTAGGACTGTGAGGACATGGGAAGTTGAAAATCCAAAGAAGCAAAAAAGTGTCTTTAAGCCACGGACGATGCAGGGTAAAAAAGTCATTCCCACTACGTGCACATATAGTAGAGATGGAAACCTCATAGCAGCTGCTTGCCAGAATGGAAGCATACAGATCTGGGACCGAAATCTGACTGTAAGTCAAGGACATTTAAATATTCTTTCCTTAGAAGATAATTACCTTATAAAGACAAACATGTTAAAATATTATGAAGGTCAATTTCCTGAGTTTAGACCTAATTTAAACTTCAGTGTTAGTTGATCAAACATTGAGACTTTTGCAGTAAACAGCATTTCAACAAGCATTCCAGCTCAGTATTTTCCAGTGTGTATTAGATTTTGTTTTTAAAATAAGTTTGCTCTTTTGGGTATAAAATTTAAAGAGCACAGTGCAGTTTATTATATGGCATCTCAATTTATTTGATTTTGAAAGTGAAGAACTTGACAGTAATATCAAACAAGACTTAAGTAGAGCCTTTGAAAGAATACCCTTCGAAAGGTTTAAGAAAAATTCAAAAAGTCTAGGATGGTCTGTCAGCTTTTTTTGCAATTATTTCCATAGTAATTTAAATAATATTTTGTTTTAATATTCTGTGATGTTCCATTCGAATAGGTTTCACATTGTTTCTATACAGTTTTAGGTCATTATTAGAATAAATAAATTTTGGAATTGGAAGGGATCATAGAATCTATGGAAATAATGGATGCAAAAGCCCTCAGCTCATTCTGTGAATTACCAATAAGCTTTAAAATGGGGTTTTGTTGTATGTATAGATGGTAAAATTTTGGAATGAGGCTAGATTACCAGTGTTAAAATTCTACACGAATGTTATAATACAATTTGGATAGCTTCATTTTAGTAAGAGGATCTAGTCAAATTATTAATTCAATAAATATTTGAATTAATATATACTAGTTATATATATACTAGATATATTATATATATATCTGTATGTAATAGTATACAGATACTATTCTAGTGCTGAGAATACTTACCAAAAATTTCTGCCCTCATAGAGTTTTCATTCTAGGTTTTAAAAAAATTAGAAAAATAATCTTCCTTTTAGCTTTGCCAATCAAAAGTTTACATTTTGAAAGGGACCCCAGGAAACAGATGTGTTAAAGTCAGTTGTGTTGGAAGAAGGTAAAAAGTAATGGTGGGGGTAAAAATCCATGCTTATAATGCTGGAAATATCTTTGGCATTTTCTGTTTGTCAGATCGTTTTATTTCTGTTTTCATCTCCATTATAAACCCCATAAAGCTTCATAACAGCACAGAGATTTTAAAACTCCTTTGAATTGTAAACTGAGTTTTAACCAAGCAATAAATTTTTTAGTAACTGGCTTTCGTCGACTCTGGGTGCTGTTGATTTAAACATGGAAATTCTAAAACACATAGTTTTCTTGTGTGGCTTTAATAATAATGTTTTTGGTATATATAGTGCATATGTATCTGCCTTTCTCTTAAAACCCACATAATTTTATAAGTTGAATGTAGTTTTTAAAGATTGGCCTTGCATATCTTAAAATAATATCTCCTATTACCAATTCTATAAAAAACAAAGCCATTTTAATGCCAGTTTCTAAAAAGTATATCTTAAGCCCTTCTACTAATCATAGTCTTTTATTCTATTTTGTTAGAATTTATTTCACAAATGAATGTATAATTTATTATACCATATCCCATTTGTTATATTTTATTCATATTTTTACATTTGCATGTAAATGTGTGTCAACTAAAAACAAATCAAATTGAGAAGAAAAACTTGCAAGCAGGAAACATAGCTTAATGTAATAACAGATTATTAAAAATTTTCTTAACTATTATTTCAACAATAAAAAAATCATCTACAGAGAAACACTAAAGCTGAAGTAAAAAAGCCTAATAGCAATAGTTTTTCTATGCGGTATCCAAAGAATTATGTGTTAGATGATGACTAATACATGTTTTGTGATGATTAACTAAAGCTGTCATAATTGCTACATTTAATCATAGAATTCTTATTGGACCGACTTTAACAATTAAACAAAAGATTTCTTTAGAATTAAGGTGTCTCTATTAATGATAAATTCCCATGTTCTCAAGACCTACTTTTACTTTAAAATTATACTGGCCAGTATGCTAGCTACTAGCCATGTTTGACTATTTTGGTTTCAGTTAATTAAAATAAAATAAAATTAGAATGTCAGTTCCTTAGTCACACTAGCCACTTTTCAGGTACCCAACAGCCTCATGTGACTAGTGGCTCCTTATTGGACAGCATAGATATAGAACATTTCCATCATTGCAGAAAGATCTGTTGGACATTGCTGCTCAAGAGGAGTTGTTGGGCCAGGCACTCAGGCCTGTAATCCTAGCACTCTGGGAGGCCAAGGCGGGAGGATCGCTCAAGGTCAGGAGTTCAAGACCAGTCTGAGCAAGAGTGAGACCCCGTCTCTACTAAAAATAGAAAGAAATTAGTGGGCCAACTAAAAATATATAAATATATATATATAAAAAAAAAGAGGAGTTGTTGTTTGCCCAAGGTCCCTTTCATTCATATGATGATGGCCTGCCTTTCAATCTGAGGAGAAGGCCACTTCAGAAGAACTTCAGAGGAGCTTCTGAGGGTCTGCACTGCATCCCTGGTTCCCCACTGCCCATTCACCAGCATAATTTAAGCAACAGCAAGGAGGTCATTGCCTGGTTGAAGTAAAGTGAGGGAGGGGCAGAACAGTGGGAGATGACATTGGAGAGAGAACAGCATGTACCCTGACTTTTCACATGTTGAACCTTTGCCTGTGATGAAGCCCTCAGTCTGTAATGCTCTTCTCCCAAATATTCACATGGTGTTTTGCCTCACCTTTTCCGGTTCAGAGGACTGAAATTTTCTCTCCTCAGCAAGGCCTTCCCTGACCACATTTTATTTAAAATTGCAGCCTTCTCCCTACCAGTGGCACTCTCTATCACTCTTATTTTCTTCCTTAGTGCTGATCACCATCTGACAAGTTATGCTATATGTTTTGACTACTTCTTTATTGAGTGTTTTCTTCCAGTAGGGTATTGGCTCCATGAGGGAAAGGATTGCTGTCTGTTTTGCTCCTTGCCGTATTCCCAGAGCAAAGAGCTGCCTGGTACATAGCAGACCTTCAATAACTATTTGTTGAATGAATGAGTGAATGCATGTATTCTAAAAAGGTAACATAAAATGAGATAGTTTCTTCCTAAGAAGACATTAAAAAATAGTAGCACAAAAAATATCCTAGTTTTGTGAAAACACAATGAGATAAAGTTGTGTGTGTTTGAGTCTTGGGGTTGTGGGGAAGAGGAGAGAGATTGAGGTAGTTTTTGGTGTACCCTTAATGGTATATAAATATACAATCTGTATATATGACTGATTTTGTATTAGCAAATAAGTGAATTTTTAAAAACCATTTTTATGTCTCTCTCAAGTATAATTTTTGGGTTTTCAAATAATTCAGGATGTATAGTCTTACAAATATTTAATGACTTCTGTTCATATAAAAACACTTATCAAATTCATTCTTTGGACTTATTTTGTTAAAAGCAATGTTGCTGGTCTTTAATGCCTATCAAGAATCTACGGTATTGATGGACTCTTTACTAAAAAAACATACTGTATTTTCTTATATTGCAATTTCTATGTATAGACTAAATTTTTGTCAGGAAAATGAGATTTGTCACATTCACAGAGTTTTGCCTTCCCTAGACACAGGTGATGGGAGGGAATAATATTTGAGGTTGTTTGATTTGGCAGTAGGCACTACCAACAGCTTGACGCAGTGTCTGCCTGACTGCCTCCTACTGCTGTTTTGGCCTGCAACCCCTGCACAGATTCTGGGGCTGTCCCTTTTGGGAAAATCAACACACACCATAGCGTCTTAGCAGGAAAGCTCAAGATACCCACTAGATACTGCAGGGACATTTCTCCAGCTCAGCTCTCAGCTATGCCAGCGAGTGGATCAGAGAAAGCTGAGGCAAGAACTGGTAATCAC
>CM052439.1:154050328-154069081 GCA_028533085.1 Varecia variegata | reverse complement strand
AAGAACTGGTAATCACATCAGAAGATTAGCCTCTGGGCAAATCAAACCCCTGATAAATAAGAAAACAGCAATGAAGAAGAGAGAAATATCCAACACACCAAAAATCTTTAGCTGCTGTCAGATAACCCATTTTAAAGGTTGATTTATGTTTTTCTACACCTGACCTCTTATTAATACATGTATATACAGGTATATAGATTAAAAAGTTTTGTTTTTGTACAGAGACAGAATTTGCAATTTGCTTTTTTCACTTGAAATCATAAAACAGCCTTGTAAGTGAATAGAGGTAGCTCTGTTTCTTTGCTTTTTTAAATAATTTCTTTATTTAAATGGAATCATGTAGTTTTACATATATAAAATATGTACTTTTTCAAGAAATGTTTGGTTTATTATTATTATTATTTTATTTGCTATCTCATCTCTTACTGTCATTGCCCCATCTCTGTCCCATAATGCTTGTAAATTACCTGGTATGTATCTTTCTGTATTTCTCTCCCTATTTGTGTATCAATATTTGTCTGCCTATCTATCTACGTCAGGAACATTTCAGCTGGTATTTTTGAGCAACCACCACCTCATGGCCTGAGTAGTTTGTAAAAAAATTAGAGAATGATCTGTAAAGATAATTTATGACCAGATGCTGCCTGCAGATGGAGGAATTAGGGAAGGCAGAGGTCATAGTGGGCAGTCATAGTCAGGGCCTCTGGGAGATGTTCAGTCTGGTTAAGTAACATAATTAATTGGGATTGCAGAGTAATAATGTTGATATTTCACTAAACAAAGCAGAATATAACGAGCTATCCTGCATAAAAAGTGACATAGAAAGTCTCTTTTGTAATTTGTTCCTTCTCAAAAGTCTAGAATCTTCTCTGTTAGAATCACCTGGTTAATTTGGTAAAATGATAAATACTACAAAGAAAAGTAAACCAGAATAAAGACATGTTGGGAAAAGTCCTTGGGAACCCTCAAGTTGCTTAAAGTCTCTCCCAAATCACTCCTCACGGTTGGATACTATCTGCTGTGCCTTAACATATTAAATATAATTTTTCAACATTTAAAAACTTGCTTTTAGTAATTTTCTGTTAAATTTTCATAATGTAGCTTTGATCCTTCTTCTTTCACACTTCAAGTAAAGTAATTTAAGCCAAATTTACATACTATTTGTTAACTACTTTTTGTAGTGATTTTTTTAGTGGATAGTACTTGCTTCATTTTGCTGCTTTTTGAACATTCTTATGATATTGTCATGGCCACTGAAAATAAAAGCAATATTTACTTTTATGGCAATTCTGTAAGTAAGTATGTGTACTAAGATGGACTATGAGCTAGAAGGAAGAGTTTTATGAAAGATTCTTAATATATACTTCATATTTCTCATTTATACCAATTAGAACAACCTAACCTTTCCTTAAATGGAGTGTTGACCTTTTGATATCAAAGATTTGGGAGATTTTAAAAAGAATAATGCATTGAAATATTTTTAGCATATAATGTTTTATCCTTGTTTCCAGTCTTGTTTTGTGATAAATTTGTCATCTGTGGCACAAATTTAGAGTCATACAACCTTGATTTGGAAAACATTTTATGAGACACTTGTTTATCATTTGCTACCATCTATAAATGTGAAGATATGTGAACTCATGTTTCATTTAAAAATTTCCCTTTGAGATTATTTTAACCAAAAATAATTATTTTCAGCCTGTTTTTTTTTTTTTTTTTTTTTTTTTTTCAATTTCTGTGACTTACCAGTTTAGCTATCAATCTTGGGAATAATGTATGCAGAGCTTCTTAAGATCTGATTACTCTGTATTCTTTGAGTATCCTTTATCTTCCTGATAGTTATATGGTCAGAGTGCTTATGAGTTAGACATGACTCCGATGGCTGAGACTGTGCTTGCAGCCCAGGCTAGTGGCCTCCTCCAGGTGCCTTCTCCCTTCTTTCCTCAAAGACTGATAACTTAAAAATAATAAACAACTTTTACCCAAAAATAGGTGTTCAAGTTAAAGTAGCACAATATTCATGATAAGAGAAGAGAGTAGTTATAGAGGAAAAAACTGTATTTTATTTTTAAAATAATTTTAAAAAGCCAAAAATTATTTAGAAAATGTTTCTAGTATCCTCCTTTGAGAAAAAATGGCCTATCTCTGGGAAGAATATAAAGAACAGTGTTAGAAATCCAAATACAGATTTTTGTCTCTTCATTAGGCCTAATATTGGGAGTCTAGAAAAATGCTTTGGACCGTTAAAAGTCCTACTGCATAGTTTTCTATAGCACATTGTATAAATGACACCTGAGACACACAATTATATTATACATTACTTCAGACTTTTCTGTCGATCAATCCTGACTTTCCTAAGCTCTGTTCTCTTCCTTGTTTTCTTTATTCATGAAATGAGGGCATGATCCCCACCATGTGTGGTTATTATGAGGATTATACTAGGTAATGTATTTAAAGCAGACAGACAGAGCATGCACATAACAGGTTCTTAATAACTGTCAGTCTTCCTCCTTTTTCTTTTTAGCTCCTAGGCTATGTATAGTTTTCATAGAATGGTAAAGTTAGACCCCAGGATATTATTTAACTCTGGCTGTTAAAGTCTTATGAATCTGAGTTTGACAGATTCCTTGACGACTACAGGTTTAGTTTAGGAAGATAAGAATGTAGGTCCCTTGCCAGTTATACATCATATGAAAATACAACTACTATCAGTAAATTACAACATCATGGACCCAATTTTCAGTTATGCCTAAGTAGATATATGAATTATAATTTTTATTATAAATATTCAAGAGAAAACATATGACATAGAATCTATTCTGTAGTATTTTGACATGCATATTTTTCAATGATTACTTTTCAAAAATGCATTATTAATTATTGATTCAAACTCAAAAATAACTGCCAAAACTGCAAAATTACTTGTAGGCTCTAAACTTAAGTTCTGTTTTTTTTTCTCTTTTTTTTATTTTTTATTTTTCATTTTCTTTTTTTGGTATCAGAAGATGAACTTAAATTCTAATTTGTCCATTATTTTAATGAAAGCTATAAAGTTTTAATGGTAATCCTTTTGTAAAATGCTCTTGTAAATGCTCTTGTCGCATACTATTAGAAGCAACATTTATTAAATGAAAAATACTGGCTTTTGAAAAAGTTGAGCTAAAAGGTTTTTGGAAAATATGGATTATTATTATCTTTGTTTTTTAACACCAGGTATGTATAAGATAATAATTGAATTTAAAACTTCTGGTTAAACATGGTAAGTTAAACACATTCGTTCAATCCCAGCTACCTCCTGAAACCTCACTAAAGTGACAAGAAAGGCATTTTTTAAAGCATATACCCACATGAATGAAGAGAATTAGGAGATGATAGCAGAAAAGAGTAGCCAAGACACATTTGGAAGCTGTGAGTGAGATGCATGAATGGTAACTGACTTAGCCACCTAGAGAAAACTGAAACCTTAACAATGCTGGGGGAAGCCGGTAAAAGACAAACTGATTTATCTTGCAGTGCTCTCCTCTACCCCATGGTACCAAATCGCTGCTCTCCTCTTGCCATCACAGAAGCCTAAAGAACTACTTTTAGAGAGGGTCTGTTACAGAGACCCTATATTTTAGGCAAAGCTGAGATGAGATAAAGATCTTCATATGGAGCTGTTCTTCCTCTCCCCTTCCTCTGTTGTTCTTGTTGTTGTTGCATTTACTGAGTGCTTATGTGGGCTAGGCAATATTTTAAGCACTTTACATGTAATATTTCATTTAATCCCTACAGCAACCCTCTCATGTAAATATTGTCATTATCATTTTACAAATGAGGAAACCCAGACATAAAGAGATTGAGTTGCCTACTCAAGATTACAGTTAGTATGAGGTATAACTGATGTTCAGTCCCATGCAGTCCAGCTCAAGAGCCTCTACCAGGGGTCAAAAAACTATGGCCCATGTGCCAAATCTAGCCCATTACCTGTTTTTGTATGGCCTGCAAGCTGAGAATGGTTTTTACATTTTAAAATGGTTGTATTATTTTTCTATAGCTGCTATGGCTTCTATAACAAACTACCACAAATTTAGTGACTTAAAACAGCATAAATGTATTATATTATAATTCTGTAGGTTAGAAGTCTCATTGGGCTAAAATCAAGGTATTGGTAGGGTTGTGTTCCTTTCTGGAGGTTTCAGGAGAGAATTTGTTTCTTTGCCTTTTCCAGTTTCTAGAGACTACCTGTATTCCTTGGCTCTTGGTCTCCTCTGTCATCAAGACTAGGAAGAGTGAGAAGAGTGTGAGTCCTTCTCACACTATAACACTGAGACCTTCGTTTCTGCTTCCCTCTGCCACTTTTAAAGAATCTGTGGTTACATCGAGCCTACTTGGATAATCCAGGATAATCTCCCCATTTTAAAGTCAACTGATTGGCAACATTAATTCTATCTGAAACCTTAATTTCCCTTTGCCACATAAAATAACATATTGACAGGTTCCAGGGACAAGAACATGGAAATCTCTTGGGGTGCCTACCACGATGGTTTAAAAAAAACTCAAAATACGAACAATATTTCATGACATGAAAATTATATGAAATTCAAATTTCAGTGTCTATACATAAATTTTATTAGAATAGCCTTGGTCATTCATTTATATATTATCTGTGACTGTTTTTGCCCTATAATAGCAGAGTTGAATGGTTGCAACAGAGAATATAGTCCTTAAAGACTAAATTATTTACTATCTGGCTTTTACAGAAAAAGATTTTGACCCGTGTTGTAAAGTTTCTAATTTGCTTTTTAGTATCTTACTCTAAAATATTAATGGGCAGATAAGGATCACCAGACATTTGAGGAAATCCTCTAACATGAAATACAGAGACTAAAGCAAATAGAATAAATAACTCACGGTAGAGAGAGAGAATGTAGGAAACTGAAGAAATTTACAAGGAAAAAAGCCCCTTATGATTAATACTCTCAGAGAGAAAAGAGAGTAGTACAGCTGGGAAACTAAAACAGAATACTACTAAAAAAATGTGAACATTTAGAGATCAAGAAAGAGCTCTTGGAAAATAAATGATAGCAGGGTTGGTGGGGTTGGCAAATTCCTGGGAGTATTGAAATTTCCTAGAAAGTAAATATAAATATAGTCAAGGAAATCACCTAGAAAGTAGAATAAAAGAGAAAAAAGATAGGAGACTTACAGGGTCTATCCAGGGTTCCATATTTGACTAGGAAGTTCTAGAAAGAGAAAGTACAGGGGAAGGAGGATAGACTTACGTAAGAAGTAGTTACCAACAACAAACAAAAAGGTCTCAGATCTGAAAAAACATGACTTTCCAGGTGGGAAGGACTCATCTGGAAAGAATGAAAAAGGCTTAAACCAAGCCATGCATCATGAAATTTCAGGACACCAGGGATATAGAGAAGATCCTAAGAACTCACAGAGAGAGAATAAAATAGGAAACATGTGACAGAAGAATAATAGGGCCATGTAAGATAGGATGTTGGCAAGATAGTTGCTCAAATATAAGACCATGGACTCCATATTAGGGTAAAGGGATATTGTCTTTCTCAGTCTCCTTTTGAGAAGATGAACTGTTTTAAATTCAGTCGTCACTACTTTTAGTCTGCTAACTGAATCCGTTTCTCTTAATTCTAGCCTAAGCATTCTTCACTCCAGACATACATTCAAATACTTATAGAACAACCCACCAGGGCCATATGCCAGAACTTAAGCTCAGCATACTCAAAACACAACTTATCTCTTTTAGAACCTATTCTTTCCTTTCACTTTGCTGTTTTTCTTAATTATGTTCTCATTTAGAACTTGAGAATATTCTCTACCTCCTCTAAACAGTGTCAGTCTTAAAAATTCTGTGTTTTAGTGTCACTCATGTCTCTCCCCTCAGTTGCATCTCTCTTGCCCTCACTCTACTTCATTGTCTCTAACCTGTGTTGCTAGAGAGCCTCCTCACCCGTGTCTGTCTGTCCTCTGTGATATGCCCAGCTCTAGTTTAAATCATGTTAAATGCAACATTCACTGCTTCAGTGCTTACCGTGTACTGAAGGAAGTTCACATTTCTTCAGACTGACACCTACAGCCTTTCAGTTTATATCTTTTTCCAACCTTTGAGTATCTCCCACAACTTTCTTTATAAATAGAAAATCTTTTTAAAATCAAACTAGATTACACTCTGTTCCCTTATGATAATCCTCTAATTTACTGCTTTGGTGCCTTTCCAAAGCACTCTGCCCTTTGTGCCTCTCCCCCAAGGCCCCCACTGCTGGTGGAAATCACCTCCACTGAAGAAGGCCCAGTCAGATGCCATTCCCTCCATGATACTCTGGAACAGTCGCGATGCTCTGTTAAAGACCGGAAGATTATATATCTAGGAGTGTAAACCCTGATAATCTTCAAATAACATAATTTGTTCAAATGGTTTTTTTAAAAAATCTTTCATTTAAAAATCTCATCTTTTTAATAAATGAACAGTGCTTTGCCAAACCCGTGGTGATGGTGAGTTTGCCCAGGCTGCAGACATGTCCAACTGGTGGCATAACTTTGGCTCAAGATGTTGAATAGGGAAGAGGTGATTCAATAGTGAAATAATGCAGTGATCTGGTGTCTGTTTACTTTTTCTACCCGTCTGCCTCATGTTTACTAAGCTCTAGGCTAGCTGGCCTCTTTTCATTTGTCAAATACTGCTAGGCTCTGTCCCACCTTGGGGCCTTCGCACTTGTTATCCTTGCTGTCGGTAGACCTTTGCCATGGTTATTGCCTTAGATGTGGCTGCTAACTTCTCATTCTGGCCTCTGGTGAAATGTCATCTCAAAAAAACCACAAAGCAGGGTAGTAGAAGAGAGAATAGATTTAAAAGGCTGGTTCTAGAGCCAAACTGCCTGGCTAGAGTAGTAGCCTGTCCTTTCTCCTGTACCTGTATCTCTGTCTCATTGCCTTGATAACACTTATCACTGTGTAACTATTTTGTTTTATTTTTTGTTTACCTGTGTATTCATTTTGTCTCCCCTTCAACTTTGTACAGTCAGGGACTTTTTGTCTTGTTTGCTGTTTCCCTATGCCTAAGATGAGCATGACATATCAACACATATTTTTTTAATAAATGAGTGAATGAATGAATGAATAAATACTATCAGAGCATCATTAGTTTTATCTTAAATTAATTTGGTTTTCAATTGCTTTATTCTTGCTTGTAAATTTTAAATTACTATTAATCAAATTTCATTATCAAATAAGTGCGTTGTTACAAGTTGTTTGATTTAGCCTTCAGTATGTTGTGATACTTATTTGCATAAATAGTATTTTCAGCCTATTGTTTTCCAATAACTAGATTTAAAACATATAATATTAACAGTAGGTAATATTTATTGAAGACTTACTTGGTGCCAGGGACTGTTCCAAGGGCTTTACATATATATTAATTCATTTGACTCTCAAAACAATACTGTGAAGTAAGTACTACCATTAACCACGTATTTTAGATGAGAAAAAACTAAAATATAGCAGAGAAAGATTTAACAACTTGCCCAAGGTCATGCAGCTAGTAAGTTTTGGAGCCAGAAATTCTGACTCTGGAATCTGTACTCCTAAATCACTGTGTTCAACTGTTTTATGGTTCAAAAATGAATGATCTTGATAGAAATGTTCTAAAACTAGATTATGGTGATGGTTGCATACAACTCTGCAAATTAACTAAAAATTATCAAATTGTACAGTTAAAATGGGTGAATTTTATGGTCTTAAATTATACTGAAATTATACTATTATAATGGCATATAAAAAGTAAATGATCCATATTCTTATTGTTAAAATGGATTATAGTCTTCAAAATTTTATGTCAGTGGAACTTTTAATGCTGAGTACTCTTGTCATTGGAATATGGGAATAGATGAAGTAGGTAATCTTTTGCCTTGCCTAAGTTTGCTAACGACACAAAAGTTTATGTGTCACTGTTATGAGCTCTTTTGGGGTAAGGATCTTTTTCTTCATTACCTTTGAATCCCTTGGTATGCAAAACATGTATAGTAGGGATTTTTCTGTTTTTTTCTTTTTTTCTTTTATTTTCTTTTATTTTTTTTACGTAGTAGGGACTTGATAAGTATTTGTTGAATTGAACCTCAAGGGCTTAATTTACTTGCATCTAGATATTTAAATTGTGTTGCTCCAAATCCTTGCTTTTACACTCTAATTTTGAAATATAGACCTTGTGCAATATACTTAAAAGCCAAAACTTATGCATTGCCTAGATGCATAGATATTAACATATAGAAGGGAAAAAATGTAACCGATGAAAACAATGTATACAAAAACTTGTGGGTTTAGATGACTGTGTATTGATCAAAGTTGCTTGAGGAAGCCTGAAGAAAAAATTGAGTTAATATAAGTATTTATTTATAAAGATATTAAAAAGTATTCTTAAAACATTTTGACTCACAAGTTAGAAGAATTAAAATTTTCTGCTAAACACAACAGGAATAGGAGGGGGAGAAGAAAAAAAACACAACAGGAGTAGAAAATGTATATTAAAACTTATAGGTGTGTGTTGATATTTAAGACAGAAAAACTGAAAATTAGTTATGAACCAAAAATTCCAGTTTAAAATATATGAATAAGAGATGCTGTTATGGAGTCAAATGTTGGAGCAGTTAGTATAATCTTACGTTTTCATTACATTGACTAAAGATACCAAAAGAGCTATGAAGATTCAGAGAAGGATGTAATTCTGCTTTGTCACTATTTGGTGACTTGAATTTAGCCAAAATGTAAAGGTCAAAATGAAATATCTATAAAAAAAGATGTTTTTATCTGCATTGCTTGTAATTATGTTTAGAGACAGTCATTTGGTAACTGTCTGCAATTTCATTAGACAATGTATCCAACACACATAGCTTATGATTTCCTCTGAAAATCTGGTCCCAAGTTTTGCCTCTTTAATAGGCTCAAAAAAGTTAATATTGGCTATTTTTTATATTGTAAAAGTAATCTATATTTTTTTGTAAAAAACATTCATCTAAAATAGAAAAGCATATGAAAAAATAAGTCACTTATAACTGTGCAACCCAGAGATGACCATTTCTAGATTATTTTCTGTACTGACATACAAGGTGTATGTGCCTTGCATGTACATGTGTTTCAGTTTATTAGGATTTTAGTAGCCTTTATAGTTAGCACCCCTCTTCCCTACCCGAGTTCTAAACAAATTGGGAAATAAGACTAATCACTAAAGCATGACTGATGAACGCCAGAATCTACCTTTATCTATAGATTCTACAATTAGAGGAGCAGGAGGAAAGCCAGAAGTGCTTGCTGACTAACTCCTGCAGTGGGATAGATTGCCCACGAGCCTTAGCTAACACTGACCCTCGCCAGGCCCCTGGAGGATTTAGGGCATGGAGCCCAGAGGAGAATTACTCTCTAAGGGCAGCTTGCACCCAAGAAGGAAAAGGAAAGAGCTGACATTCTCAGTTATTTTTCCCACATCACAAATCAGATTAATCAGCTAACTTCTTTCCCTAGGGAAGAGTGAATGAGGAAATGGGAAAAAGTTGGAGTGGGAGTATATCAGGTCAAATAGGGCTTTTTTGGCTACGTAAAGGAATTTGGATACTCTTCTGAGGGTAATGGGAAGCCATTAGATGGATTTGTGGAGAGAATTGATGTGATCCAAGTTATATTTTTAAAAGAATCATTCTGGCTGTTCTACATGGGTAATAACTATAGGGAAAGAAAGGTAGAAGCAGGATGACTGGTTAGGGGCTATTTCAGACATTCCGGTAATTTCCTGAATGAGAGTGGTAATGGTAGAAGTGTTGTTTTGATTCTGAATTTTTTTTTGAAGCCAGAGTTGCCAAATGGATATTAATGTAAAGCTCACTTTTCACAATATTTTAAATTACACTCTTTAAAAAAGAGTTGTGCACTTGTATAAAATAGAAAATTTAATTTGGAAAATGATTCCATAAAACACATTTGATCCTTCCCTGTCATGGTGCCTGATTTTCTAATGGTTAGTAGGCCCTTAGGGAGTTGAGAATTTGGGTTGCATGAAACAGAGGAAGACTGTTTTGATTTGTGTTATTCTGGCTAATTTCAAAGTTAACTTTATTTTTATTATTATCTTGTATCAATTGGCAATATAGAGTATATGCTCCCTAATTCTTTTTCTTTTTCTTTTTCTTTTTAAAAAAAGACTTTTGGCATCTTATAAAGCACAAGTAAAGTTTTTGTGGTTATCTAGATAGGACTATTACGTCGTCTAAAATGGTCAGACTCTGCAGGATGACTGTAGTCTCTAGAAAGCCTATAAAAGGGATGCCTCTCTCTAGTAGAGATATTTCCTGAGCCATGTTTCTCAGCTTCAGGACAGCTATGATTTATTTTGTAAGCTGATGAGGCCAAACATTACTGTTTTAACCATTATAAACAAAATAGTAAATGTTAAATGTTCACTTAATAGAGCCACTAGTAGGTCTTTTATATACAGAAAGTAAAGTCTGAGCCAAAAATGTGAGACAGTTCTCTGGTCTGTGTGCATTCTCTTTTAACCTGCTCTTTGATTCATTGCAACTGGAGAAGTGATGCAACTAGTGATGATTTGAGCTCCAAAACTTTTGGTGCTACCGTGAGTCCTCCCTGGGTTTCTTTTTTTTTTTGCTTCTAATTACCCAAGCCTTAGTAATTTGCCATATTTCTTAAAACTTTTATTATGTTAGACCCAAATTAAAAAGCATTGCACGATTCTGTTAAACTTCAACACTTCAGAGTATTTTTAATATTTACAAGGTTTATTCTTTATCAGTTTTTGTGGATTTGAGCTCTAGCTCACAAAATCATACAAGTATAAAATCTTAATTCAGACACAATTTTAAAGTTATTGCCCAAATTTCTGTATAGTTATTTTTAAAAACTATTTTTCACTCTGAATGGTGTAATTTTTTTTTCTGTCAAAATTTTAACTTGGGTGGAAAACACTGCTGCACGGATGCTCATGAGGCAGGTGGTTGAGAAGCCAGTCACTGCATTCATCATGTGGTAACCTGGTTTTATTCCAAAAAAACAGTTTTTATATCCTCTTAATCTGAAAATATAACAGAGAGAAAGGACCTACTTGTCTTGGAAAGCTGTATTTTTTTTTTTAAACACAGAAAATTACATTTTACATTCTGACCAACTACACACATATCTTTGCACAGACACACAGGCATATAAAACTGAAAAAGAAATTTACTATAACAATTCCTAATCTTGCAGTGTGCACTCCAATTTTTTTTCATTCCACTCTAGTCCATTTTTTAAAGTGCTGATCACAATCCATTGAATTGATTTTATGACCTACCAATGAGTTAGAATCCAGAGTCTGAAAAAGCACCTCTAAGGCATGCCCCAAGTACAATTTGATCGTCACAGCAGCCTTGTGAGGTAGGCAAGGCTAATATTAATCTTTTTAAAACATAGCTAAAGCCTACACTTAGAAGTTGAACTGAAGACAGAAGAAATGGTTTGGGGCACTGAATGAGCAGAGGGCATCATGAACACAGTGTGCACTTCAGTGGTGGTGGAGGAGAAGTGGAACTGCGGGGATTTAGAATAGGAGGCAGATGGATCCAAAAGACATTTTGCCTGCCTTGGGATTTTTGCCTTAGCTCTGGAACACATCTGGTATGTCCCCAGAAATCACCTGTGGTTAGAATATACCAGCCTGTTGGTGTCTGGAAAACCTACCAAACTTATAATAGTTTGCAGGGCTCTACTCCTTAGCTTCTTATAGTTCACACCCAGAAATCTCATCTATACCCATCTAGTCCAGTTTCTCTAGATAAGTCTATTTCCCTACTTCATTTATTTGCATTATTTGCAATTCCTGCCATCTCTATACATTACTTTACTGTTTTTAATTGTTAAAAATGGATTTATTTAAAAATTCTAAATAATTTTAAAAATTGAGGCAAAATTCACATATAATAAAATTAACCATTTAAAGCATACACTTCAGTGGTATTTATTGTATTCACAACATTGTGTAACTACCACTATCTAGTTTCAAAACTGTTTCATTACCTCAAAAAACCACTCCATACCTATTAAGTAATCATTCCTCATTCCCATATTCTTTTGTGAGCGGGGATAGGGGGCCCGGATCTCACTCTATCACCCAGGCTGGAGTGTAGTGGCATGATCATAACTTACTGCAGCCTCGAACTCCTGGACACAAACGATCCTCCTGCCTCAGCCTCCCAAGTAGCTGGGACTACAGGCATGCACACCATGCCTGGCTAATTTTTAAAAAGCTTTTATAGAGACAAGGTCTCATTCTGTTGCCCAGGCTGATCTTGAACTCCTGGCCTCTAGTGATCCTCCCGCCTTGGCCTTCCAAAGCACTGTGATTACAGGCATGAGCCACCTCATCCAGTCATCCCCATTCTTAAAGGAAACATTATAACACTACTGTAAATAAAAAAACAATGTTACTGTAAATAGAACATAGTGAATCTTTTAAATGCATTAAAAATACAGCAATTACAAATACCTACTAGGTACTATTATCTGCCAAGGCTGTGTGTCTGAGATTTCTCTATGTTAAAAGGGATATTAGCAAAAGTTAATGGAGATATTCAAGACAAATTAGTGCTAAATCAAGACTTTCTGCTTGATGTAATTAGAAGAATTGAATGAGAATTTTAAAAATGTAACTTTCTCACTGTGAGATTCACTGCTATTTAATGCTCTTTCCTTTACCATCTAAAATCTGTCTTGGTATAGCTGAATTCATCCTTTCCTTCACTTCATTATTAAAGGGATTGTATATTATTCCCAGAGTCTTCTATAACTGAATTCCTGGAATCCAGAGTGTGTTCTACTAAGTATGGTATTATAGTTTTCATTATTATCCTTGATCATATAAAATCAGGTATTTACCAAATAGTGACCTTTAGGTGCTTTGGGAGTTTTAAAGAAAAAAACACACATACTACTCTCAAATAGTACTCACCAATGATGGTGGTCCCTTAAGATTATAATGGAACTGAAAAATTCCTGTTGCCTACTGACCATCTACCATTATAGCACAATGCATTACTCACGTGTTTGTGGTGATGCTGGTGTAAACAAACCTACTTACTGTGCTGCCCGCCATGTAAAAGTTGTGCACAATTATGTACAGTACCTAATGCTTGCTAATGATAAAAAAATTGCTGTTACTGGTTTATGTATTTACCATACTTTTATTGTCATAGTGTACTCCTACTTATTAAAAACAAAAAAGTTAACTGTAAAACAGCCTCAGGCAGGTCCTTCAGGAGGTAGTCCAGAAGAAGGCATTATTATCACAGGAGATGACAGCTCCATGTGTGTTATTGCCCCTGAAGACCTTCCAGTGGGATAAGATATGGAGGTGGAAGAAAGTGATATTGATGATCCTGACCCTGTGTAAGCCTAGGCTTAATGTGTGTGTTTGTGTCTTAGTTTTACCCAAAAAAAAGGTTAAAACATTAAAAAAGTTTAAAAACAGAAAAGAGCTTATAGAATAAGGATATAAAGAAAGAAAATATTTTTGTACAGTTATATAGTGTTTTGTGTTTTAAGCTGTGTTATCACAAAAGAATCAAAAAATTAAAAACATTTAAAAGTTTATAAAGTAAAAAGTTACAGTAAACTAAGGTTAATTTATTATCGAAGAAAGAAAAATATTTTTAATAAATTTAGTATAGCCTAAGTGTACAGTGTTTATAACGTCTACAATAGTGTACAGTAATGTCCTAAGCCTTCACATTCACAAACCACTCAGTGACTCACCCAGAGCAACTTTTAGTCCTGTAAGCTCCATTCATGGTAAGTGCCCTATATGGGTATGCCATTTTTTAAATTTTTCATACTGTATTTTTACTGTACTTTTTCTATGCTTAGATATGTTTAGATAAACAAATACTTACCGTTGTATAACAGTTGCCTACAGTATTCAGTACAGTAACATGCTGTGCAGAGCTGTAGCCTAGGAGCAATAGGCTTTCCCCTATGACCTAAGTGTGTAATAGGCTATACCATCAGGTTGTGTAAGTACACTCTATGATGTTTGTACAACAAAGAAATCACCTAAGGACACATTCTCAGAACTTATCCCCATTGTTAAGCAATGCATGACTATAATTAGGCAAGGAGTTTTTTTCACCAGAGTTTTTTTACCAGAGTTTTTTTCCCTTAGCCATTTTCCCAAGTGCTATCGCTTAAATTGACTGTATTAGAAGTACTTATAAATTTTATATCTCTTTCCCTTAAGGAAAATAATGTGTCAAGCCCACATACATTGAAAGAAATAATTTATTCTATACTGTATGTATGCATTATATATTTAATTACTGAGGTAGTGAAGCAAGATTATAGAAATGGCATAAAATGAAAGCACTTTGCTAAGTTTAAATGGCCATAACTTAAGTGGAATTCTTTGTCATTGACTATATCTAGTGATGAGATGACATTTTGCTATTTTTACTTTTAAACCTAGGAAGGTTAGCCTGTAAACCATTTAGTAGCACAGCAAGCTTTCCAAATGCTATGAGTTAAAACATATGGAGATACTAAAGATACTTGGATGGGGTGTGAATGTTTTCCCACACACATAAAATGTGTGTCTCAAAGAAGAAAAGATATTTTAGACATTTCACTGAATACTAGTTTAAAGTTACAGCAAAATACATGATAGTTACTATTTTCATATTTATAAATTAAGAATACTTTTGTTAGAGAAGATATGATAAGCCAAAAAATAAAAAATTATCTACTGTATTCCTAAACCCATATTCTTAGACAGTGCCTGCCCCTCTTGTATAAACCTGAAACAAATAGGGGGCTGTATGTGCGCATGTGTGTATGTTCAAGTTTGATAGTGATTGCCAACTTGTGTAAAGTTTCCCCATTTACAAAGACTTGGACCAATTTTTATCTATTTTATCTTATGGGAGAGTATTTTTTAATATTTTAAAAACCAACACATATTTTGTGTTTCCCATTGGCCTCTGAAGACTTTAAGCTTTGCTTTTTATACTCTGTGTGTCACAAAAACAGTGGATACATTGAATATGCTTTTTCAAATAAATCGCTAACCCACATAGTGATTTGCTATCACCCTCTTGGTGGTATTGAGGTGGAATGATGTTGAGAGGGAAGCCTATTTTTTTCCCCTTTTACTAAATGGCTTTAAGCAAGAGAGATGCATGATAAGACATGCGTTTTTGAGGAATTACTTTGTTGTCTATATGGAAGATAGGTTGGAAGAAATTAAGGCAAGAAGAGGGGGCCAGTCAAGAGATATCTGATGAGTCCAGTCCCAAGTGAGAGGTGATGAGAATCTCAACCAAGTATGGGAGTAAGAATGGAGACCAGAGAATGTATTAGAGAGAGATTTTGGGTATAGGTCATATATGATACAACTTGGTAAATGTTTGTGTTTAAGTAATGAAGTATGAGTGGCTTATGAGAATAAGTAACTGCAGACCCAGGCCACCTGTCAAGGTAGGAAGATTTGCCTGTGGAAATGGAGGGAGAAGGAAAGGCTGTAATAAATTCAGTTTTGGGTGTGAGTCACAAAATCTCAACTCCGTATCCAACTCAGTTGATAAATAAATGAATTAATTTACTAATTCTTGGGGTTTGTATACACACCCCTGGATCCTAAGAAAAACACCCAAACCTTTCTGACCTGGGGCTAGATTTCTGCTTCCAAAACTTCACTGAGATCTGATTCTTTCCTCCATAGTCCTCTAGCCTAATTTCCTTGTTTTTGCTGGTTGACTCTCCATGCCTTGACCCTGTGCCTCCTGTACCTATGTTACCACTTTGCTGAAGACCTCTACCCATGTTTAACTACAATCTTTACTAGCTTTCTTCCTGCCCTACTCAACTTTGGATCAGATTTCCTTCTGGATGCATATCCTTGAGTGACATGGCACAATGAACCTCATAAGGGATGTATTTCTCAGTGTGTCTGTGGGCTAAATTTGATAGGGGGTAGAAGAGGACACCACACTGTAGTATAGAAGAAGAGCACTGTGTAATAGGTCTTTTTTACTGCTGCTTTAAAACTATTAATAGCTGTTTAAGATAAAGTGCTGAACCTCTCCACACCTCAATCTCCTTCTGTAAAATAAGTAGGTTAGCTAAAGGACCACTAAAACTCCACTTCCAGTTGTAAAACTTCATCACAAAATTTACATCTGCAATATTTGGTTCTGTAGAATTGGACTTGATAGAACTATGGCCACAAAAGAAAATTCCCAGTGTACTTTAAAAAAAAGATAAATTAAATATTTGTTATAGAAGTTAGTTGGAAGAATAAATCTCAATGAGAATAATTTCAGTAAAATTAAATTGAAAAGGGAAAACACTGGAAATGGTATATTTGTACTGCAAAGATAATTGACTAAAGAATTAAGTTAGCTTAAGGGAGCTCACTCTGGAATATATTTTCTCAATGATATTAGTCAAAGTTGAAATAACTTGATTTAAAAAATGATGGGGGCATTTCAAAAGGACACACGAGCCAACTGGAAAGAACTCCCAGTGGCCAAATCTGGACAAGCGTATAAACTATAACCCATAGAATAAATTAAAGATTCATGAATTTATATGGATATAAATAATTTAATAAGTAGAGAAGAAATAATTCCTTATAATAGAATTCCAATTAATAAATGTAAAAGAAATTATAGAAATAGAAAATCACCATGAGGCAAATACCACAGTAATAATTATTGCAATCAAGAATCATTGATGGATGCTAAAGTTAGTTGGACAAAGATATAATGAGAAATAGAATATTTATGTAGTCTCAAGAGTATAAAGGGAAAATAGGAACTTTACACTGAATAAACCTGCCAGACACCACCTTAACCAAGTGATTAAAGGTAGCATCACCTGTAATAGGATATACTGACGTCATGTAACTCCTGATATGATGCATGAAAAGGGACAACATTGCTTCTGTTACATTCTTGCCAAAATGTATAACCTCAGCATAATAATGAGAAAACATCAGACAAACCCTACTTCAGAGACAGTCTGTAAAATAACTGGCCAGTACTGTTCACATGTGTCAAAATCATGAGCTATCCCAAAGTGGTGGAGTCTAACATGACAACTAAATGCAATGTGGGATCCTGGGTTTGATATGGACCATAAGAAGCACACCAGTGGGAAAACTGGTGAAATTGGAATAAGGTCTATAAATTAGTTAATAGAATTCTGTCAGTGTTAATTTTCTGCTTTGTCAATAGTTATACCATGGTTATGGTAGATGTTAACATTAGGAGAAGTTGGGGGAAGCGTATATGAGGGGAACTCTCTGTAATATTTTTAACAACTTTTCTTTAGGTCTAGAATTATTATAAAATAAACAGTTTAAAATTATATTTTAACCTCAAAAAATGTTTTTGAAACAGCCTTGCTGTCAACATAGCAAGGTTAAGTCAGTTCACACAAACCCTACTCTCCCACATACCTATACATTAAGACTGAAAACACTAAAGTTAATCATTTTGAAAAAATTGAAAGATAATTTTAGGACAGCAAGAAGTTCTATATGATAAATAGAAAGGTAAACTTTAGGTCCTTAACATCCCTGAAGATTAGTAAAAGCTTAAAATAGGAATATATTCAAGAAGCACATGTAGGTACAAATGATTTACCTTTTGAGAGTGACCTTCTGGAGGACAATCACGTCCCCTGGTGTCACTAAATGGGTCGTAGAGCACATGAGTCTTGGAAGCAGAGCACAGTTCCCGCTCCAAAAGCCAACAAGGCCAAATGCTTACTTTCCTGGCCTCCTTTGTGTTACTAGAATGCCGGTGTTGAACCTAGGCTTGGCCAGTCAAATGCATCCCCTCTGGGCTTTGAGTCAGGAGCTAGTGAGAGGAAAGAATACATTCCAGTGTGGCAGCAGGAGTAGTGGCAACATCCACTTTTCAGGTGTCACATTCAGCATTCTAGAGTGTCAGTGATATCTTCCATGATGGTTTTGGGCCTTGAATCTGTCTGGGATATGGGTTGTGCCAAGCCTTCCTTATTCCTATATATTTTCTGAGCCTGCTTGTTTAGCTTCCTTGGCAATTTTGGGATCTACTTTTTATTCTTTCAGTAATTTTGTTTTCTGCTACAGTTGAGAACTCCAACTGATATGTATTGCTATACAAAAGTTTAGACGTGGGATCTTTCTGTCTCCATCCCACCAAAATAAATTTATGTTTTAAGACTTGTTTTGAGTTATGTATATTTTTCACCATTTCAAGTTTTAATTTGCTTTTATATATATTATACTGAACTAGTGAGTTGAGTTTGAGTATTATTATAGTGCAGTGATTAATAGTACGGACTCTGGAGTTTATGCTTGGATTTAAATTCAGGCTCTGCCACTTATTATTAATAGCTGATTGAATTTTTAAAAGTTATAAAATGGGTATAATAGCAGTACCCACCCCAAGATTTGTAAGGAGGACTAAATATATACATACACACACATGCATGTACACACAAAGAGCTTAGAGCGGTGCTTGGCAGGTAGTAAGCTCTATATTTCAGTATTAGCTATTGTTATTATTTTAATTCAAATATCAGCTTAGAAGTTTACATATGTTTGTTTTCTGATTGATTTTAATATGCCAAGTTCTCAAACTCCTTTTGTGTCAGCAGTACCTTTCCTCTTGGTAAACCTCTCTAGTAAGTATCTTACAGGAGAAAGTTCACACTGATGCTGAGATCTGA
>CM052439.1:153833186-154049828 GCA_028533085.1 Varecia variegata | reverse complement strand
TATATGGTATTTAAAAGCAAAAATTATCTAAATTAATTAAATGGATTTTTTAAGGCTGATAAACAAAATTAGGCTATTCACTGCCTTCCCAAGGGATAAGTTGGAACATTGAGAAGAAATGTAGACCATAAAAGCAAACCCAGGGAGAATATTCATTTAAATAATGAACAGCAGCATCATTATGTCAAAGCTTTGAAATTCTTTCCCTAGTTGCCTATTGGAATAAGTTTTCCTTAAAGAACTATCATAACAGGCCAGGCGCGGTGGCTCACGCCTGTAATCCTGGCACTCTGGGAGGCCGAGGCGGGTGGATCGCTCAAGGTCAGGAGTTCAAGACCAGCCTCAGCAAGAGCGAGACCCCGTCTCTACTAAAAATAGAAAGAAATGATATGGACACCTAAAAATATATATAGGAAAAATTAGCCGAGCATGGTGGCGCATGCCTGTCGTCCCAGCTACTCGAGAGGCTGAGGCAGGAGGATCGCTTGAGCCCAGGAGTTTGAGGTAGCTGTGAGCTAGGCTGACACCATGGCACTCACTCTAGCCCGGGCAACAGAGCGAGACTCTGTCTCAAAAAAAGAAAAAAAAAAAAAAGAACTATCATAACAACATGATGGGAAAATGTGAGAAATTTCCTTACAACTTTACACATTCTGATCATGTGATTAAGATTCAAGGAAGTGGTTTTAATCATTATAAGTAATATAACCATGATTCTTTCCCAGTGGATATGGACATCATTATCTATCTCTGAAGACTCATCAAAACTTTCCTCACAGTTTTATTATAGTAAACAGTCTATAAAAGGAAAGCCACAGTTCTCACTGGTACTACTGGTAAGACAGGAAGAAGTTAAAAATTACTCTCTAACTACTTTTCCTGCCTCATTTGTGGATCGAAGAACTCTGATCTGTGAACCTTACTTCCTTCACTTTCTTGGCTCTTACACTCTTTCTGATATAACTTTGTTGTACAATTCTCTGTCAATGGCTCTTGGCTTTTACATGTTAGTTGATGCCAGTGTCATCTGTTTTGGATTATAAGCTCCTTGAGGGCAGTGACTCTTGGCTTGGGTTCTACAACACTCTTTGATGGTGATCATGGTGACAAATTGGTTTCCTCCTTTGATTTGAAGTATACCCTTGACGTTAGCATATTCTGAGAATTACTAATATAGCAACCGTTTCTCAATATTCATTTACTTTTAAATTTCCTTGTGTCATATCAAAACAAAAGAATAGCTATCATTTGTTGATTATTTTCTGGGTACCAGAAGTGTGTTTGAGCACTTTACATTTATTATTTCATTTAATTCTCACCAAAACTCACTGAAATTGGTATTATTATTTTTATTCTCATTTTACAGATGAGAAAACTAAGGCTTAAAGAGGTTAAATAACTTGCCTATGGTCGTTCAGCTAGAAGTATTATAGCCAAGAAACCCGGGTCTGTCTGACTTTAAAGATACTGCTTTCAACCACTGTATCATGGTTTTCTTTGAATCCCCATGGACATTTGTTTGCATTTGATTGTTTTATGTCTCTAAAATCTATATTTTAAAAAATTTTTTTCTTTTACAATGCTTATTGAGTATTACCATGATTGTAATAGCATAACGTTAAAAAACAAAAAAGTATTTTACTGATTTGTCTTTATTTACTAGGGAAAAAAATTCTAAAAACGTCTCAAATATCTATTCTATATATCTAACATTGAAAAACCTATTATTTTAATTTTTAATGCTGTTTAGAAAATCAGAGTGAACATTCCCGACAGTAACTGTACATGCTGACACATTTTATATTTTCATGATAATTCTTCTATAGATATGTCTTACTTTTTCTGATGTGGTATTCACTAGTTTTTGATAAATAGACTATATTGTGTGGGTTTTTTTTTTCATTGAGAGAATGATGGAGTTAAAAATAATCACAATAATAATTTTAAAAGAACATGCTGACATTTAGATCTAAAGACTTTCTCCTCTAGGCTATAAAGTCTTAAAAGTAGGTCACACTTTGGGTTTAAACTCTGAGCAGATACTTGCTCTCTGTATTAGCTTACCTTTTGATCTTAAAGCAGCACTTATTCTTGACTTCAGTAAATTTTAGATTGTCCTTCCAAATTTGGAAATACTGTATGACATGAAAAGTCACCAGTGATTTTAAAAGGAGAAAATTAAAGAAAGAAGTTCTGCACTTTCCTGTTCTGTCTCCTTGAAAAATTGGAAGTTTTCTTCTATCAGTGATCTAAGCTAGAAATACAAGACAGTTAAAAAATACAGAAGTTCATGCTCACTTGAATAAAATTGAAGTATAGGGTAGCATCCTTAAAATTCTCTATAGGATTACTTTTCATTAACCAGAGGACAGTAGAGAAAGAGAATGTTTATAGGCTACAGCCTGCCTCATGAGTTAGCATAATTGCCAATTCACTTGCTTCCCAATACTCTATTCATTACAAGAAAACTGTAGGTCTTTAGAACTAGTTTTCCTCAGTTCTAACACCACTGCAAACCACTGAAGAATATGACCTTCAGCCTTTTCTCTTTCATTTCCCTGATTCATAGCATACTTTCTTATACTTAGAATTTCTCTTCCAGCCTCTCCTGCCCTATACTGCTTAGTACCATTAAGTGTAAACATCAGGCTCATTTCTCTGCTGTAGGTACTGATGACTGAAACACTTATTTTTGCAAACTGATTATTGTTCTATAGTAGCATAACTATTTTATATGCCAATTATTTTTAGAAAGGCCTCCCTCCACTGGCTAGAGGGAGTCAGTGAAGTTGGGGTTGTAATTAGTTTATTTTAAGAGTTTTAGATCTAGTAACTTTCAATATACTATTTGATTTAAATCTACCTATAGGAATTTTGAAAGGATGATTACTGAAGGTGTGGTTACCTGTGTACTTACAGTGGCAATTCCTTTATTAGTACAAACTTCATGCAATTATGCAAATTTTAACAAGTATTTATGTCAATAACAACTAACTGGTGATGATTCATTTCACATTTTAGTTTTTCTTAGCCCTCTGTTACCGCCTCCTGCAGCCCCCCTGTATTACCCTGTCTGCTCTTCTGCTATTCTCCATATTAATTCTATTTTTTCCTTCCAAATGCTTAGTACAGTTTGTTCTATCCTTTGTTTCTTCCTCCATCTTTTCATCATCTTATTTAATGAAAATAGTAGTTAACTTCTAAGTTTAGAGAATAAGAATCATATTCTTGTTATTATTTATATTTGGCATTATAATCTTGATCTCTGTTGCCAGGATATAAAATAGGAGACAGTTGAAAATGAGCATAGAAATTATAATCCTTTATCCAGATAGGGGTCCCAATTTAAGATGATCTTAAAAAATATTTCCAGCATGAAACTATCTCGGTAAGATACATAGCAGGTACTCATATGACAATTAGGAAATGGTGAAGTGTAGTTAGAATCAGAAAAAGAGAACTGTGTTAGAGGCACAATGCCTAGGCAGCACACAGTGAGCATGGATTCTATCTATACCTACTCACAGAATGCAAAAAGTGAGAAGGCTGTCTTTTTCCTGCTTATCTAAGAAATACAAAGGAAGTAATAGGAAGAGTGGCTTAGGGGAAAAAAGAGTAGAAAGAGCAATAAATACTTATCCTGAAGGTGTTTTTATGTCTTCAGTATTTCAACAGTTTATTTTTTTTACTGCCAGCTTCAATTAATTTCATCATATGTTCATAGAGAAAATGACCCAGCATCCTCAGTTCAACTGATATTTATTGCATAAATACTATTACTTAGGTCCATTATCTTCATAAAATTATGATCCAAATGAAACTATGAAAACAATTTAAAACCGACCAGAATTATGCCTAGGCATATTTTTGTTTGTTTGGTTTGGGTTTTGGTGAGCAATAAGTAGGTGTTTTCTTAAAGGGAATGAAATCTTGTTTACTAATTAATTAGTAAACCTAGAAGTATTTTGAGCTTCAAATGACAGTTCTTACTTTCCAAATACAGGCATACCTTGGAGATATTATGGTTTAGTTCCAGACCACCGCAATAAAGCAAATATCGCAATAATGTGAGCTACACAAATTTTTGGTTTCCCAGGACATATAAAAGTTATGTTTATACTGTAGTGTAGTCTATTAAGTGTGCAATAGTATTATGTCTAAAAACCCAGTGTATTAAAATACATCTTAATTAAACATACTTTATTACTAAAAATGCTAAAAGTTATCTGAGCCTTCAAAGAATCATAATTTTTTGCTAGTGGAGGGACTTGCCTTGATGTTGATGGCTGCTGACTGATTAGGGTGGTGGTTGCTGAAAGTTGGAGTAGCTGTGGCAATTTCTTAAAATGAGACAACAGTGAAATTTACTGTGTCAATTAACTCTTCTGTTCATGAAAGATTTCTCTGTAGCATGCAATGCTGTTTGATGGCATTTTTCCCAGAGTGGAACTTCCTTCAGAATTGGAGTCAGTCTTCTCAAACTTTGCTGCTACTTTGTCAAGTAGGTTTACGTAAAATTCTAAATCCTTTGTTGTAATTTCAACAATGTCCACAGCATCTTCACTAGGAGTAGATTCTGTCTCAAGAACCCACTTTCTTTGCTGATCCATAAGAAGCAACTCCTCATTTGTTCTAGTTTTATCATGAGATTACAGCAATTCAGTCTTATCTTCAGGCTCTACTTCTATTAATAATTCTAGTTCTATTACTCTTTCTACCACATCTGCAGTGACTTCTTCCCCTGAAGTCTTGAACCCCTCAAAGTCATCCATAAGTGTTGGAGTCAACTTTTTCCAAACTCCTATTAATGTTTCTACTTTGATCTCCTCCCATAAATAGTGAATGTTTTTAATGGCATCTAGAATGGTGAATTCTTTCTGGAAGATCTTCAATTTACTTTGCCCAGATCCATCAGAATCACTATCTATGGCAGCTATAGCCTTACAAAATGTATTTATTTCTTTTTTAGAGGCAGGGTCTCACTCTGTCATCCAGGCTGGAGTACAGTAGCCTGATCATAGCTCACTGTGACCTTGAATTCATGGACTTAAGTGATCCTCCCACCTCAGTCTCCCGAGTAGCTGGGAATACAGGCATGTACCACCAAACCTGGCTACTTTTTAAAAAATTTTTTGTAGAGATGGGGGTCTCACTGTGTTGCCTTAGGCTGGTCTCAAACTGCTGGACTCAAACAATCTTCCCACCTGGCCTTCCAAAGTGCTGGTATTACAGGTGTGAACAACCACACCCAGCCAAATGTGTATTTATTAAAAAATAAGACTTGAAAGTCAAAGTTACTTCTTGATCTGTGGGCTGCAGAATGGATGTTATATTAGCAGCCATGAAAACAACATTAATCTCCTTGTATATCTCCATCAGAGCTCTTAAGTGACTAGGTATGTTGTCAGTGAGCAATGATATTTTAAAAGGAATCTTTCTTACTGAGCAGTAGGTCTCAACCGTGAGCATAAACTATTCAGTAGACCATGCTGTAAACAGATGTGCTATCATCCAGGCTTTGTTGTTCCATTACGAGCAGAAGCAGAGTAGATTTAGCATAATTCTTAAGGGCCTTAGGATTTTCAGAATGGTAAATGAACGTTGGCTTCAACTTAAAGTCACCAGCTATGTTAGCCACTCACAAGAGAGTCAGCCTGTCCTTCGAAGCTTTGAAGCTGAGTATTGACTTTTCCTCTATAGCTATCAAGGTCCTCTATGGTATCTTCTTCCAGTAGGAAGCTGTTTTGTTTACATTTAAATTCTGTTGTTTAGTGTAGCCACTTTGGTCAATGATTTTAGCTAGATCCTCTGGACAGCTTGCTGCAGCTTCTGCATCAGCACTGGCTGCTTCGTCTTGCACTTTTTTGTTATAGAGACAGCTTTTTTCCTTAAATCTCATGAAACAACCTCTGCTAGCTTAAAAATCTTCTTCTGCAGCATTCCTCACCTCTCTCAGCCTTCATAGAATTGCAGAGAGTTGGGGCCTTGCTCTGGATTAGGCTTTTGCTTAAGGGAATGTTGTGGCTGGTTTGATAGTCTATCCAGACCACTCAAACTTTCTCCTTATCAGCAATAAGGTTATTTTGTTTACTTATCATTCATGTATTTACTGGAGTATCACTTTTGAAAAATTCTACTGGAGTGGAACTTTTTCTTTTATTCACAACTTGGCTAACCATTTGGTGCAAAAGACCTATCTTTTGGCCTTTCTTAGCTTTTAAGATGCCTTTCTAAGCTTAATCATTTCTCACTTTTGACTTAAAGTGAAAGATGTGCAACTCTTCCTTTTACTTGAACACTTAGAGGCCATTGTAGGGTTATTAATTGTTTCTTAGGGAATAGGGAGGCCCAATGAGAGGGAGAGAGATGGCATAGCAGGCAGTCAGTGGAGCAGTCAGAGCACATACAATATTTATCAATTAAGTTCATGGTCTTCTATGAATGCAGTTTGTGGCACCCCAAAATAATTACAATAGTAATATCAAAGATCTCTGATTACATATCACCATAACAGATGTAATAATAGTGATGAAAAAGTTGGAAATAATGTGAGAATTACTGAAATAATGACATGAAGTGAGCATGTGCTATTAGAAAAATGGTGCCGATAGACTTGCTGGATGCAGGGCTGCCACAGACCTTCAATGTTTTAAAAAAACACAGTATCTGAAGCACCATAAAATGAAGTGTGCTTGTATAGTGTTAGATTAGAGGTAAATCATTGTCCGTCCGGAAATGAACATTTATAGTTTCAGAAAAATATTCAGACTTTAGTTTTTATGACTTCCTTTGGCATTTTGGAAAATAGTTTTTAGGTTTTCTAAAATCTTTTTACATTTAAAAACAAAACTATGCATGTGTTTGCTCCTTTATATACTCTCCCTCATATTCTTTGCTCCCTATTTTGAGGAAGAAAAGAAACTGTCCTTTATAACTCCTTCTTATTGCCCCATCTATCCACTCTTTTTTAAATCCTGTCTTAAAACAGCAACACTTCTTTCAACAGAACTTCCTTGAGGGCTTTCAGAACATCAATCAACAGAATGTGCTTCATTTTTATAGGGGCAGAATATTAAAGGATTTAACTAGCTACTTACCATGAGCTTTGAAAGGGGAAAGAGAGGGCTTTTTATCTCTGGATAGATCCTTCTCCCACTTCATTTGTACTGATTTGGAGCGTCTGATACTAAACTTGTCTTAATAGTAAGAAAGGTTGAGAACCATTCAGCTGATGTGGTCCTGGGGACAAGATATGACCCCTTAGTCTGGGTCATAGTAGCAGGACCATCTGGTAGGATTGTACAGATTTGCCTTGTCTTCTCTGCCTTACCGTCTGCATTTCTATATTCCAATCAAACAAGTTTGTGTAATGTTTCCAAAACATGCCGTGTACTTGCCCACCTCCATACCTTTGACTAGGTAATGTCCTCTGCCTTAATACCTCCTCCCCACCTTCTCTAGCCATGGAAAACCACTCTTCCTTCAAGGTCAACTCATATGGTGTCTGTCTGTGAAACCTTAACCAGTCTACCAGAAGAGAAATAATTGTCCCTGCCTTTGTTTACCCAAAACATTTTGTATCAGGTGTAAATAATAGGTCGGACTCTAGAATCAGGCTGTTTAAATTTAAATCCTGGATCTAATTAAGTATATTGCCTATTTCCTCATTTGCAAAATGGGGTTTTATGAAGACAAAGTAAAATAATGTGAGTAAAAGGCTCAGCCTAGGCCTGGCACATAATAAGTGCTTAATAAATGATATTTTATGTTGATAATTATACCTTCTGAATATAGTGGTGATTTCATTCTTTGTTATTAGTTGTTGGTTGTATTATTTTGTCTCTTTTGCAAGATTGGGAGATCTGGGGATCAAGGACCCTGTCATAGTCATCTTGGTTCCCAAAGGGCCTAGTGCAGTGCCTTACTTTCAGTAGAAACAGTAATTGTTTGATGATATGAATTGAGAAGCCAATTAACTGTTGATATGGAACAACAGCAGCTGTCTCGTCTGTCTTCCACTAAAACTACAGCATCTTCAAATCCGAATTTAAAAGGATAACGTTTTGTTTTATTTCCTTTATAAATTACTGCCTGCTTTCACTCTGACACCCTCTTAACAAATATCATAACATACATACCTTAATTGTGTCACACACAGAATCTTCACTTTATGTGTGTAATTAATGTGTTTCTATCTAAGTGATAACTCTTCAAAAAGGAATTAGGACTATAAATCATGTAGAGAAATGACAGGAAACTCAAATTTGTTAACTTATTATTTAGGTGAGTCATTGTTTTTAATTAAACATTGGTAAGAGTTTCTAAAATCATGAAAATGGATTAATGTGATTATAGATTAATGCTCCCACACTATCTCTCTTTTACAATGAAAATGGAAAATATTTAGGTACATATGCTCTTATTTTCCCACAAAATAATATACAGTTGACCCTTGAACAATGCAGGGGTTAGGGGTGCTGACCCCCCCCCACTGTTGATCAGCACCCTTACTGATAATATAGTCCCAATTATTTTGTGTGTTATATACTATATACTATATTCTTAAAGTAAGCTAAAGAAAGAAAATGTTATTAAGAAAACTATAAGGAAGAGAAAATGTATTTACTATTCCTTAAGTGGAGGTGGATCATCATAAAGGTCTTAATCCTCATCATCTTAACTTCAAGTAGGCTGAGGAGGAGGGAGAGGAGGAGAGATTGGTCTTGCTGTCTCAGGGGTGGCAGAGGTGGGAGAATCCACGTTTAGGTGTACCTGCGTAGTTCAAGCCCATGTTGTTCAAAGGTCAAATGTAGATACTAGTTAAATGAGACTTATATAGTCACAAAAGATACCTTTTCAGTGGAAATTAAAATACAGTCAACTCTCTAGTCCTAGATAGTGGTGAGAAGGGGAAGCATGACTATTAGGCTACCGAGCAGTTGCGTGTCATTTCTAAACATACTATGCCCTTCCCCACTCCTTGCCTTAGAAAATAATGTCCCTCTGCTTAGAATATGTTTTGCCTCTTTTTTTGCCTGGTGACCTTCTAGTTATCCTTCAACCCCCCCCTTAAATGTCATCACCTCAGTAAAGACATTCCTGCCATCTAGGCAGAATTAGTCACTTCCTCCTCCCAATCTGTCTGTGCAAGAGTCCTTAGAACTCTCCTCCTACACTCCACTGTGAGTTCCCCTAAATAGGTACCATTTCTCTAGCCCTCGCTTCAAAAGTGCATAGGTGCTCCAAATGTTTAGAAAACGGATGAGTTAATTAATAATATAGAAGCCTACAAATGATCAAAAGTTCAGATTTTTGGACAAGAATGATAGTCCAGCAACCTCCCCCTCCCCAACCGTTTGCCAGCCATGGTATTTGTTTTATTTTAATACAAAATTAAATGTTTGAAGTTTTATTTTTAATGTTTGTCTTCCCATGTTCTGCTGGAAGACCATTTAATTAACGGGAAAGCCTGAAGAAGGGGGTGTAGACAAATTGCATTTGGGCTAATTAATTCTTGATGTCCATAGTAGAAGGTTCTATTTAGTAGTAATCATATTTTCTATCAGTAGGAGGAGTCTTAATAATCTGTACAAAATTCATTCCATTATTTTCCCTTCAGCTAGTTCTTAGAAAATATTTAGAAGACTATTATTTAGTTTCCTAAGGGGAAAAAGCATGTTCTAATTCCTTAGTGGCACATACTGTATATTGGTTTTAAGGTAAATGCTTCTATAGTCAGAAAACTTTGTGAATACAACAATCAAGTAATAACACTGACATTTTTTGTCTTGATTAATTTCTCTGTGTTATTAACCAGGGAAGTCATAGTTTGGTATAGATTTTTATTTGATTTGTATTTTCTTTATACTCTTGAAAATGGTGTTTTTTATTTTAATTGCCAATTACTGATTTTTTCTCTGTTTTTCTATTTTTTTTTAATTTCTACTCTTTATTTTCTTTGTTCTTATTTGCTCATCTTTTTCTAATTTCTTAAAGTAGAAGTTTAGGACTTTTATTTGAGAACTCCTTTCTAATATATACATTAAATGTCTTAAATTTCCCTCTAAATACTGCTTTGTGTCTTAGCTCAGGCTGCCATAACAAAATATCGTAGACTGGGTAGCCTAAACAACAGATATTTATTTCTAACAGTTCTGGAGACTGGGAAGTTCAAGATCCAGGTGCCAACAGATTTGGTTCTTAGTGAAAGTTCTCTTCTGGCTTACAGACAGCCTCCTCACTGTTTCACATGAATGAGAGAAGGTGGGATGGGGAGGGACATGCAGTGGTCTCTCTTCCTTTCCTATAAGGACACTGATTCCATTATGGGGACCTACCATCTAAATCTTATTACCTATCAAAATATTTACCTCCAGACATTAAAACATTAGTTGTTAGAGCTTCAATGTATCAATTTTGGGGGCCCAAATATTAAATCTATAACAATCCCCTAAAGCTTGATTTTTGTGTTTATGTTTTTAAGGAATTCAAAATATTTCCTAATTTCCTTGTATGATTTCTTTTTGAGCTATGGAATATTTAGAAGTATGTGGTATAATTTCCAAATATTTTGGGTTTCTAATATCGTTCTGTTAATTGATTTATATTGTAATTCCATTCTGGTCTGAGAATATACTTTTTATGTTTATGATTTTAAACTTTTAAATTTATAGTAGTTTATTTGTTGGGATTTTTTGGGGGGGGGTTCAGAATATAGTCTACCTCAGTAAATACCCTTTTTATACGTGGAAAGAATGTGTATTGTGTTTGGGGATGGAGTGTTCTATAAGTGTCAATTAGGTCAAGTTGGTTGATAGTATTAATCGTGTCACCTATATCTTTACTGATTTCATTTCCACTTATTTTGTCAGTTACCGAGAGGAATGTTGAAATCTCAACTGTAATATAATTGTGGATATGTCTATTTCTTCTTTCAGTTCTTCCTTTCTATATTTTAAGACTCTTCTATTGGGTGTAAACGCATTTAGAATTATGTTTTTTTTGCTGAATTGACATGTAATTCATTATGTAAAATATCTTGATTCCTGGTAATATTTCTTGTTCTTTAGAGCATCTACTTTGTCTGATAGTAATATAGCTACTACAGGTTTCTTATGATTTTTATTTGCCCGGTACATTTTTTTCCATTCTTTTACTTTTAAACTAACTTAAAGTGGATTTCTTATAGGTGTGTATAGTTGAATCTTGTTTTTTTATCCTGTATAACAACTTTGCTTTTTAATTAGAACATTTAGATCTGTGGTATCCAATATATGTGACTACAGTTGGCCCAACATATCTGTGGGTTCTGCATCAGTGGATTTGACCAACCACAGACTAAAAATATTCAGGAAAACAATTACAATACAACAATAAAAAAAACACAAATTTTAAAATGTAGTATAACAACTATATAGTATTTACATTGTATTAGGTATTATAAGTAATCTAGAGATGATTAAAATGTACAGGAGGATGTGCATAGGTTACATGCAAATACTATGCCATTTTATATAAGGGACTTGAGCACCCTCAGATTTAGTTATCTCTAGGGGGTCCTGGAACCAATCCTCCAGGATACCTAGGGACAACTGTATTTAAAAGTAAATTAGTTAAAATTAAAATTCAGTTTATTAATCACAATAGCCATTTTTTATGATCTCAGTGACTACATGTGGCAACTGGCCATCATGTTGGACATTGTTGGTCTAGAACCCAGGCAAGTCTCATGCCTTTATGTCAGCTGAACTCTGTTTTGTGTCTGTAGGGGATCTTGGGTGAGAGCAAGTTCTTCCCTTTTCTCTGTGAAGGGGCAGAGAGTAGGAGGGTTTCCTGCCTCTTTGTCAGGAGTAGATAGTTTTGCCATAAGTCAGAATAGTATCTAGCCCATGGCCCTGGGCCAAAGCTTATCACCAGGGCCTTCCATCAGTGGGTGGCGTGAAGGGTCTGAGGAGCAAATGCACTTGTGAATAGACTTTCAGAACATGACATATTGACAAATAGCAAAGCTTCTCTGCTTTTCCATTGAAATTCAGGTGAACAGGAGAACTTAAGAGAATATTCTGAGCTTGTGGAGATAGCACAAGTTTACAGATAAATAAATGTTTTCTGGGATAAAGGTAAACACTAAATACCTGGAAGAGAATTTTTTAGATCTCAACTTTGGATCGAAATAAAGACTGATTTGTGTCCATCCCTAAAACTTAGTCTGCCCAAAGGAGGAAATGACCTGGCCTGCCTTAACTAAAATGGTTTCAGTGCATCCGTGTGCTCATATTTAATGATTTACTAATAAATGACTTGTATCTTCTTTACTTCAAAATAAGACAATTTCTTTGTCATGTTACCGTAAGGCAGCCTCTTTCCTCCATTAGCCTATTGATGCAATGTAGAAATAAGGGGTGGTAGATCCTATAGATCTTTTCATTTATTAGGAGAAGCTGGAAATCCCTAATTTTTTGAATGCCTAGAAATTGTTATAAATTCTCATTCACTTCTGCCATTTTCTTTCTTTTTCAAATTAAAAAATAAATGGAAATACAATTTTATTTTTAGTTTTTCTCTGATAGTTATTACTTGGTCAATGTTTGTTTTTGTAGTTTTAGTTGTAAGGGTCACATCACTAGGATCATTATCAAATGTAAGAAGTCTTTTGTACAAGAAAAAAAGTTACTGAAACACTTAGAGTGTGAATTAGAGTGTAATCTTTTTGAAGTCGGGGATTGTGTTTCCCATCTGTTCCCACAGCCTGGCATAATGCCAGGCACCTAGACGGCCCCCAGTCAATAAGAAGTCAAATTGATTTCTTAAGTAAGTAAAATTGGAGCTCCTGCTTTTTTAAAATAAGTTAATGTGATGCTCAGAACAAAATATTGATACTCTCTTTTATTACAAGGGCATTTTCCCTAACAAGGTGAACATTTGAAAAGGAAAAATGGCTTTAGTTTTGTAATAGAGCCACCAAGTTGCATTATACTGACTGAAGTTTTATCTTTTGAGGGAAAAATGCAAATTTAAACCAGTTAACTCTGGGACACAGTCCTTGGAGAAAAGGTGAAAGATCATTTGATTTCTACAGTATACATTTTACCAACATTTTAAAGTGCGCTTTGTTTTCTATTTTCTATGCTTTCACTCCAATAGTATGGTTTCTTTGCTTCTTTGCTCTGGTCTAAGTCTAACCTGAGAAAACCTACAGCTTTGCAGGTTGGCACCATTCCAGATTTATGGTTCCTTTTCAGCCTTCTAGGCCTTGGCAATCCCTTCCTTTTTCCTTGTCTAGTTAGCCCTGTCATTGATCTCATCAGGTGTTTTCAAACTTTCCCAGCTCTTCTTTGGTCCACCTTACAACCCCCACTTCCTACTCAATTATCTCCTCTCCTTTTTATGGAAAAATAGGGACAAATAGACTGGCTTTCTGTTAGAGTTTGCACCCTTGTATGTATAAATGTGTCTCTGTATTCATACTGCCTTGCTCTCTCAGCCACCTTCTCTGCAGTCTCCAAGGAAGAGGTCTTTCTCTTCTCCTTCCCCACTAATCCTCCACCTGTGCATTAGAGCACGTCCTTCCTGCTTCCTCTGGGACCTAATTCCATCTGTTACTCCCTTTCCTGTATTTTTATCCTTTTCATCCCTATTGGCTCCTAGAAAATATGCTCAAGTTTCTGCTTTTTATTTATTTCATTTAACAAAAGCCTTCTCCAGCTCTTCTTTCATTGCCAGGTTCTTACCCAGAGTAGATGATATTTGCTGCATCCACTTCACAAATTAGCTGGAACTGTGCATATCAAAGTCACTAAGAACAACTTAGATTGTTCTCTTACATACTCCTCCATTACCCAGCTTTAAGCCCTCACCTGGACCACTGCAGGTGTTTCTTGATTTATCTCCCTGCCCTTAGTCATCACTTTTTCAGTTTATCTTTCCCACCACTGCAGGGTGATCTTTTAAAATACTGATGTGATGAGATATTAGTGCCCTGACCTTAAAACCCTTCTGAGGCTCAACATTACCTGCAAGGTAAAAATTCAAACTCCGCCGAAGGGTATATGAGGCCACTAATGATTTAACCTCTCCTCTCTAGTCTTATCTACTACTGGTCTGTTATTGAGTCCACCTGTAGTTCCAAAAGTAATGTGTTGTTTCACACTTCTGAGCCTTTTATATTCTGTGTTCTCTAGTGGACTAACATTTCCTTGTATCCCTAGCTATCTCCTGCTTACCCTTCAAAGACCATGCATGGTAAGCCTCCTCACCAAGCTTTACCAGCCTTCTCTTTCCTCCCTTCGTAACCTATCATCATCATACTACTGTGGTGTATTTTTGGTGGTTTTACTATAGTTTGTGGAATTATTTATTGTAGATGTTTGTTTTTATGTTTGCCTCCCTTTCTAGAGAGATCTCCTTGAGAGCAGGAGCCATTTTACTAATCTTGCCAGTTGCCACACCTAGCATAATGCCTGCACATAGCAATGACTCCATAAATGTTTTTAGAATGAATGAATTTCAGCAAATACTAGTTGGTGCTTCTTCCATAGGCTCAGTATTATATTTTTAAATTTAGATCATAAGTTTTGGATTGTATGTCTTTAATATCACTAAATTTAATGCTGGCTGCTGTCACATATAGTTCAAGGAGATCTAAAGAGCAGGGAAGATGAGTTTGTAGCTAGTAGCTAGTGACTTAATAAGATAATCTATCTGAATATTGAGGTCTTTTGTCCATATTGTTATAGTGTATGGTACCGGCTCATCCATGCATTCCTTTGCAAATCAAATTGTACTAAACTAGAGAAAATATGTAATGAAATTTATGATTATTTTTCTCCTGGCTTCTAAAGATTAGTCTCCCTCTCCTTTATATCACTGGCAGAGAACTTCATCTAAAATGCAAATCTGATGATTTATTCTGCTCAGGACCCTTCAGTTCTTCCTTTCCATTCACCTATATTCTAGTCACTTTAATAGTCTCCCACTTTACCAAATTTAAGATCTTGTTCTTGATTAGACTTCTTTTAAAAATTTCTTGTCACTAGCAGCACTGTTTCTGCATCCTTTTTGCACCTGCAGCCGATAATGCTCACTATTCTCTACTTTAAGCATATGGTTCAAGCGGATAAAAAGAACAACACATTGGTAATGTTTATGTTAAATGAGCCAGTCTTCTCCAAGCATCTGCTGCACAGGCGCAGAAACAGATAAGTTGTTTCAGCTATTGGCTGCCAGGGGAACAGAAGGGTTGCCACAACAAAGTCAGCAAACAACCCCCAAAAGTCTCTAAGAAGTGTAAACTCATGCTGCTGGAAAATCAAAATCAGTAAAAGACTACATTTTTGGTGCTTGACCTTGGCTTTGTTCCCCACATCCCTGTGTAAGATTGGACTGTTTTCTGCAACAACTGGGCCATCTTTAGAAGAATACATTTGAGATTCATTCAGCTTTTGAAGGAAAGTGTGTGTGAAATCTCCCTGGGCTCTGCAGAGTTGCCTTGTAGTATAGCTGGATTGTGCTCCCTTGGAAGCTTAGTCTTTTGACTGACTTTGATAAGGTCAGCTCCAAGGAAACCCAGCATCCTCTCTTCCCTGGCGCCGCTGGGCCCGCCACCCTCTCACCCCCCTTTCCTCGCCCTCCTTTCCCTACCACCTCTCTATCCCTCACTTGGACTGGCTGCCAGGGTTCACAGACAGCTGGGCAGAGAGTGGCTAAATCTGCCCAGCTGCCCGGGAAGCTTGGCGGCCAGGCTGAGGGAAGGAAGCATCGGCTCTCTTTGAAGGTTGGCTGCCAGTGAATCTCAGGCAGCTGGACTTCAAAGGGGGGACCGCCGGGCTTTCCCTCCCGTCTAGGCAGGTCATTCCACGGCACTGTGCTTCCGGTGTTGGCGTGGTGGCTTTCAAGTTCCTCTTCAATTAAAGTGCTGAATTGGGAGCTGCACTTGTGTTCACATTTGTGTTTCTTATGTGATATAGTCAGCCTAAGACCCCCAACCCCTGTTATACCAAACTTAAGAGTTAAAGATAGAAGAGAAAAGGAAACAGCCAAGGAGATCTACATCAGTGAGTGGGATTTCCTCACTGTCAGTTTGCAACTGTGTTATTTACCAAGTTTTGAATTACTTCAGGGACTCTTGGAGTGATCTTGAATAAAGGATAATCAGCTTATGCTCATGGACTGAATTTAGCCAGTGGCCTGGAATTAGGTATAGCCACGGATGATAGTTTTGTTTCCAGAAACTGGTACAGCACTCACCCACTATATCTTAATTAATTTATTCATTCTTTTTAGAGACAGTGTCTCACTCTGTCACCCAGGCTGGAGTGCAGTGGCACAATCATAGATAGCTCACTGCAACTTTGAACTCCTGGGCTTAAGTGATCCTCCCACTTCAGCCTCCCAAGTGTTAATAGCTAGGACTCCAGGTGCTTACCATCATGCCTGGCTAATTTGTTTGTTTTTTGTAGAGATGGGGGTCTTGCTAGATTGCCCAGGCTTGTCTCGGTGCTGGGATTATGGATGTGAGCCACTGCACCCAGCCGCTGTCCTATACTTGACTCTTGCTACACTTCCCTGCTTTTCACCTTCAAATTCCACTGGTGGTTGGGGAGAGGACTTGCCTAGTAAGGGAAGAACAAGAGTGGTGCATGAACAGAGTGCAGGCCCACTTTAGTTGCAAATGGAGATCAGAGCAGAGGGAGCCAGAGTCAAAAGAGCCATGATTTGTACCACCTGTAGTGGTGGTTAAGCGTGCAGGCCCTAGAGCCAGGCTGCCTGGGTTCAAATTCTGGTTTTACCACTTACTGGCCATATGACTTAAGGCAACTAACTATACCTTTCTGTACTCCATACCCACCCCCCCAGAAAGAGGGGATAATAATAATACTTATCTCATAGGACTGTTGAGAAGACTTAAAGGTTTAATAGATACCATGTACTTAGGACAGTATCTAGCCCATAGTAAGTACCCAATAAATGTTAGCTGCTATTATGTACCATGTCTCATTTACTGAGGGAGGTAACAAATGACTGGTTTGTGATTTTTACTGCCTGTAATTGGATAAAAGACTGCTAGCCTCTTCCTTAGATTGAATTTGTTATAGAACTCTTTGAGAAATCTTTAATAGTGTAAAAAATATGTTATGTAATTTGTTATTTCATATTATCCATTCCTTTCCTTGCATTACCCTCCCTGGGATACAAGGAGGCGAGGCTTATTGAAGGCCATTACTAAAACAATCTCTAACATACACACCAAAAAGAAGAAATATTGCAGTTTATTATAAAGGGGTGTTTTGGTGAAGAGTACAGGTTTTGGAGTTAGAATTAGGATTTGAATTTTTGCTCTGACAATTTCTAGTCATATAATATGTCTTTGGGTAAGTTACCGCACTCAGACTCAGTGTTCTTGTTTGTAAAATACAATAATTACATATATCCCAGGAGGCTTGTTTTAATGATGAAATTAGAAAATGTATATTTTACTGCACTGAGTAGCAACATGTTTAATAAATGTAGCTGTTATAATTATTATTACTATTACCACCAGCATTAGTGTCATTAATAATTGAAAATTGTCATTAAATCACAAGGAAGCTTTTAATTTAGCTAACAATAATATGACAAAGAGAAACCTTTTCCTAAAGTTTTTCTTCTCTCTAGATCAGAGGTGAGCTAATAGCAGGCCAAATTCAGCCTGCCACCTCTTTTTGTAAATAAAGTTTTATTGGAGCACACAGTTGTATCCATTTGTTTATGTATTGTCTCTGGCTGTTTTCATCCTGCAATAGCAGAAGTGAATAGTTGCAACAGAATCTGTATGATTCTCAAAGCCTAAAATATTTACTATCTGGACCTTTCCAGAAAATGTTTGCCAACCCTTGTTCTAGATATGTGTTTCCCCAATTAAGGTCCAGAGAAAGTTCAATCTGTGCTAATATGTACTATCTGAAAAAATGGCTGTATAGTCAAATAAGCTTTGGAAATGTTGAAGAGGTTGATTTATTCTAGGACTACTACTTAAAAGACTCTGGCTTTTAATATACTGATGTTTATTGTGAATCTTCTCAAGACAAGGTTATGGTATGCAAATAAACTCTAGTTTCCCAGGCTTACTTGGCTATAGCCCCCTGATATGATGATGTTACACAAAACATTCTCTGGGAAACCCTGCTGTTGGACTGTCTCTCTGGAAGGACTTTCTTCTTAAATCATTTCTTACGGTGATTTAGGTGATATCCTCATTTAGAGACCTACAGACTTTCATATGAGATTTTGCATTAGTTACCTCATTTTTTCCAAGTAAAAATTGTATTTTGCTTCAAATCAGAATGGTATAATATACCAGATATTTAAATAGTCTAATCAGATAATATTCCCATCCTTTAATGTTTCTGTATGATGTCTCAAAATTATAAGTTAGAGTCTCAACGTCCAAAAAAGACAGGATGTTTCATTTCATGCCTTCTTGAAATTCCAGAAGCATGGGTCTTCTGTAGGGCTTTACAATTTTTTTGCATCCAGATTTCTGAAGCATAAATTTAGAGTGCCTAACTGGTATACCAGCTGATCTCAGCTATGGTTTATAAGAAGAGAGATTAATGTGAAGGTAACTTGTGCCCTAGCCATAAGGGGTTTGTTTTATAGACTAAAGTAAACACCTTGAATTTCAAGTTGCAAGCACATGGGGAGCCAAAAGATTCCAGAGCAGTGGCGTCATATTCTGCCTATGACTCACACTTCTCAGTGGCTGAGCTTTCTCCCACAGCTGCAGCTTCCAGCTGGTCATCAGTTAGAGCCCTAGGTAGTCACACACTGCAGTCACCTTGTTTGAGATGACCAAACAGGCATATAATTGCAACATAGTCCAGTCATGAATGAAGGCTGGGCTATCTCTTTGCCAAACACAGAATGAAAAATAAATGCTAGGTCATAGCTGTTTTCTGAAATCCCAGTGGTTGCAACAGTTCAGGCTTGGTAATAAATACACATTCTCTTTCTCATTTCCCCCATTAATGTCACAGACCATTCTTGGTCATTTTGGTGTCCTCCAAATCTGATATAATCCCTGGCTAATAGTTGGGGCAGTAAATATTTTATGAAAGAATATAAGGTCATACATGTTTTCCTCCTTTCCAAACTTGCAAATTATTTCAAGAAAATCCCAGGTCTTCTCTTCATTTATGTATCTCAGTGTTGTGTATATAATGGGTCATCAGTAAATGTGGTTGACGTTGTAAATGTAGATTCTAAAACTTTCATTATCTCACTTTTACTTTATGGGGATGTTCAGTGGACTTTTCAGAAATCTTTTTAGATCTCACTGTCTTTTGTCTTTAAATTCTTTAAAAGAAAAGAAGAAGAAAAAGAAGGAAGGAGGAAAGGGAGAATCATCTTGGCCTGGAACATAATTATCTTTGTTTAAAACATTGGAAACTTGGAAATCTGTCAACTTACTATGAAACATATTGTTTTCTTGAAATATGCTGAAAAGTTCAGTTTCGTTTGCTATATTTATTAAATATGTTCCTATTTTCAGTACCATGATATGTGATGTATAACATTATACTGTACTCTAACACTCTCACTGGGATTCTTGGAGTTCAGATGATATAACTGGGGGAAAAATAATCTGAGGCTGATCTACTTGAAAGAAGGGATCAGAAATCTGGAGAAAGTATTAATTTAGTGCCATACAGAAAAGTAGCTTAAGCACAGTCCTCTGTGTCTTCCAAGATGGAGCTACTTCTAAGCTTTCTCTTCTATCACTTCTGTATTGTCTGCTGGAATCATTTTCTTACTTGGTGTTAAAGAATATATAGAAGAAATGGCTGCAACTTGTTGGAAACAGACTGCAGCTTCCTAGGCACAATGGTTATCCAAACCATTAGTGCTACAACAAGCACTAAGAAACATTGCTAGAAAGAATTCTTACTTTGACAGGCAGGTACAAAAAAGGCAAGAGAGGAATGTAGTGATTATATAAAGTATAAGACATGGTAAAGTTGAATAAATTTGAATTGTAGGGTCACAGGACTAATTTATGATGGATGTTATTTGGTAGAATGTTAAGTAAAGGATAAAGAATCAACCTTCTTAGAAAGTCAATAATAATGCTCCCATAGTATCATCCGATTTATAATAAAGACAAACATGTATATGAGGTTTACTATGTTCCAGGCATTGTTCACATCCTTTATATGTTGCAGTAGCTGACTTTTACTACATAAACAAACTACCCTAAAACTAAGTGGGTTAAAACAACTGTTTCTCACAATTCTGTGGGTCAGTTGAACAGTATTAGGTGGGACTTCTGATCCGGACTAGTTTGGCTGATTTCTACTGGGCACTCTATTGCATTTGCAGTTAACCAGCAGCTTAGTTGGGGCTGCATGGGCTAGGATGGCCTCACTCCCATGTCTGGCTGTTGCCTAATGTCAGCTGATGCTATGGGGATGACTGAGCACGTGTCTCTGATCATCCAGGAAGCTAGCCCATTCTTTTTCATCTGACACATGGGTTCCAAAAGCAGCAAGAGAGCAATCCAATCTACAGTACATGTCTTTACAATCCTCTTCTTGTGTCTTGTTTGCTAGTGAGAAGCAGATGCCAGGGCAGCATCTGATGTGTATGAGATTTATTGCCAAAATGTCAGTGAAGGAAAAATGGATAGGGAGCCAGAGGAGGCTGGAGAGTGTCAGATGGTGATTTAGGTCTAACCCCTAGGCAAGAAAGAGGGAAGGAAAGAAGGAGGGTTGGGTAGGAAGAATCTCAGACTGCAGTGCAGTTCTAAGAAAGCTTTGGCTAGGCCAATGGGAAGTCACCCCAAAGCTTTATTAATCCACTCTAGCTATGATATTCCATTTGGCACAGCATTTATACCTGGGACTACTATTCGATTAAGCCTATAGTAGTCAAAAATCTCCTTGTGGAAAGACTAGGGATGTATACTTGCCCCAGTGAGTAGTCCTTTCTTCGGAATCCGACTACTTCTGTCATCAATAGATTTTTGATCTGAAAATTGGCTCAGATATATGGGAACAGAGCAAGGGATCATGACTTTTTATTGGGATGATCACCTTCGGCCTCCTACTCTTCCATTTGTTTCTCTCTTTGATTGTAGATATTAAGCAATATCTTTATTGGCTGCCAATTTATTCTGTCCCTAGGGATGCCATGTTTTATCTGCCATCTGCAGCTCCCTGCACATCAAGCCCTCTTGGCTGCCTCTCTGACCTTGCCAGTAATTGCAGCCTCTTGCTTCTAGTAGTTTGCACACCACAAGTTGAGGATCATGGGACCCGAAGTCATGGATATTAATGACTCAGCTTTATAACTAGCCTTGGGCTGCAGAGGAGAGCTGCCTTTGAACTTCTTGCTGTCTTCCTCTCATCTATACATTCCTGATAGCCTTGATCAATGGTATGTCCTCTGGGCCCTCCCATAAAAAATAATCTGTGGTTTCTGGCTTGACAAATATATCCATTCCAGCATGCCCACTTCCTCCAACCTAATTTTTTTCTGAACCATCTGCCAGGGCATGCAGGGCAGTTTTACTTTACGCAACATTGGCCATCACTTTTCCAGGCCTCTAATCCTAGTAGCAAGTTTGCCCATCCTCTGGGATCCTTGTGAGGCTGTTAAATTCTGTGTCCAAAAATGTGTCCTCAAATCAGCGAATCAAGGTGTTGAAGTACCTAGTCTTATATCCCAGTCCTCTTGACCAAGCATCCTCAAAATTCAAACTTAAGGTCTTCCATGGTGCTAGCTAATTCCTGTATCTCCTTTGGTGTATAATCTTGTTCCTCCCAGCACTTTCCTAGCTGAGTAATACTGGGATTTAACCCTAGTTATTGGTCTAGCAGCCAGGAGGAAGAGGTAAAGGCAAGTCCTACAAGGAGGTACCTGTTGCTTTGTGGGGGAAGGGTATTGGCAGCATTTCCTAGCACAGAGGAAGTTCTGGCTCTTCTTAGGCCACAGTAGGTCACCTTTTTAAGCTGTGAGGGTTCTCAGGAGTTGGGAGGGGGCGGTGTCTGCAGATCCAGCGTCCTATGGGGTGTCCATCCAAATATCCTCCTCTTATGTTTCAGGGTCCCAGATTTTCGCAGCTAGAGCTCTGACCTTAGAATAATAGACCTTCCTTGTCTGAGCATTTGAATGTCTCTGGAGCTCTGTAAATCTAACTACCAGATCCTCTCTTTGTTGCTTAGCTGTGTCAGCTCTTTCACTGCAGGAGATGATGGCCTCTTTCAAAGCTGCTCAAGTGGTTGTCTGGTTCTCCCACTTAGTCTTTGACTGTTAATAGCTCTCAGTTTCTCATTATCCTCCTTTGGGATGTCAGTAAAACTTAACAGTAACTGACCAACACTGCTGTCTTTGTAAGCAGTGTTCCTTCCCATGGCTTTTAAATGCCTAAAACATTGCACCCATGAGGACATTCCCTCCACTCAGGTCACCTCCAGTAAAATCTGTAGCAGTTGGACCACTACCAAGTGCTAGGGTCTATCTGCACTCCATATTCCCACCAAGCAATGAGCAAGGCCGTCCCAGATTCTCATCTTACCACCTGTGTTGTCAGACCAATCCTGGTACCACTTGGGTCCTCTAAGAAGAAGATACCAAGACAGGATTAAACATGTAAGATATTTATTGGGTAAGCGCTTATAAGGGAAAATGGGGAGAGAACCAGAGAAGGCAGGAGAGAGTCAGACACAGGTCACAACCTTGTGAAGGAGAGAGGAAAGAATAAAGTGCGGAATGTCCATTAACTGATGAATGGATAAATAAAATGTGGTAAATCCATACAGCGGACTATTATTTTGGCTATAAAAAGAAATGAAGTGCGGATACTACTGCAACATGGAAGAACCTCAAAAATATTATGTTAAATGAAAGAAGCCAGTCACAAAAGACAGCATATTTTATAATTTCATTTATATAAAATGTTCAAGATAGGCAAATCTACGGAAACAGAGAATAGATTAGTGGTTGCTTAGGGCTGAGAGGTTAAGGGAAACGGGGAGTGGTTGCTCATGTGTATGGGGTTTCTTTTTGGGGTGGTGGAAATGTTCCAAAATCGATTGTGGTGGTGATTGTACAACTCTCTGAATACATTATAAACATTGAACTGTGCATTTTAAGTAGGCATATTGCATGGTATATTAATTATATCTCAATAAGACTGTTATTAAAAGAAAAACAAAGGAGGGTCTGTGCAGAAAGGGTCTTGAACTAAAACACAATGCTAACAAAATTTCAGTCAGGCTGATTAGGAGTCCCTGTATCCCCTGCCGTCAGGCATTGCTGGGGGCAGGCCTTGGAAAGCGTGGAAGAGGCAATGCAAGTGTCAGTCAGTTATGCTTTTCACAGTGGGAGATCTGAGAGGCACATTTTCATGGCTACATTATCCAATAAGCCAAAGCAAATCACATGTCCATGCCCAGACACAAAGTACAGAGAAATAGATGCCACATCTTGATGAAAAGAATGGCAAAGTTATATCATAAGGGGTGTGCCACACTTGTATTAACTCATTAAATTTTCCCAACAGCTTATGAAGTGGGCATTATTATTATTATTCTCATTTAATAATAGACGAAGAAACAGTTATAGGGAGATTAACTAGCCCAAGATCATACAGGTGCTAAGTGTTGAAGCCAGGATTTGAACTTGGCAGTCTGGCTCCACAGGCTGTGCTCTTTATCATTATATCATACTTTCATTAAGTATATTAGTTTGAGTATCACAGAATCTATTAGAAATGTTTTATTGTCCATTTCCCTTGCTAAAATGAAGGCTTCAGGAAAACAGGGTCTTTATTTTGTCCCCGGTTCCTGGGATAATATTTGACATGTAAATATTAGTTGAATTAATATAGATTTGCAAAGCACCACATTATCCTTCTTACAAGTCTCGAAAGTTAGAGAAATAGAAGAAAATTATATTCAGTCTAGACCTATATTTATTTTATTTTTTAATCTTGGCCTATTAAAAAATCTTGACATGTTTTTAATCCTGGTATAGTAAGTAACCCTAACATATAATTGACAATATAGACTTGATCGGAATTGTTTGTTTATAACTAAGCTTGAAAATAGATTCCAATAGAAAAAGAAAATTACTTGTCTATTGAGGGGTCATAGGAATAGATTTGAGGGGACGGGTTAGTATACCCAGTTTGTTAGGTAGCCTACCATTTGCTTCATCTTGCTCTCAAGAGTTTGTGTTTTATAGGATAGTTGCATTTTAAGACCTTTATGAGAGGATGTACCCACTATAGACTTTATAAACTTGTGTTATTAACACAAGGCAGGGAGATAGGTTAAATGTAACACAGTCTTTTTGTGAGTTGGGGAGAAGGGTAGGGTGGGAAGATGTAGAGCATGTTATTTTAAAGATTAATAAACTGAGAAATAGAAAGGTTAAGCAGCTTGGCCAAGGTCAAACTTAAATGTAGTAAGCTAAAATTTTAGGACAAGTCAACTTGGCTCTAGGAATGGTATTCTTTCTATTATTTTTTTCTCTGTTCTCAGCCCAGTAATTCTTTTAAATTCTTTCATTTAAAATAGTTTATTCCACCATTTCTATTTATTATGAAAGGTGTTTTGATAATTTTGAGGACCGTCCTTCTCCTGCATTGATAGACACACACTAGAGCAACAGGCAGACATTGGGATCTGGGCAGCTGCTAGATATAAACTAACTGACCCTTAGTACCACCATAAAATGTTTAGATTATTGAGGATTTCAGGAAGTGGAACATTTAAGACTTTAAGAAGTTGGTAAATGGTATCAGAGAAGAGAAACTAGATTTAGTCAGCATAGCCACAGAAGGTAGGAGCATTACCCCTGAGTAGATGTCAGAAGAGAGTCTTGGACCCAGTTTAAGAAAGGTGTTACCAGCTAGAGCCACCCAGAAATGGACTGATATTCCTTGTGATGTAATGAATTCTTCATTGCTAGAGGCCCTGTGACCATCTGCTGAGAAGAGTGGTATAGGGACAGTTTTACCAGTTGAGAGTTTGTGTTGTGTGATATCAGACAGGGCCTTTAAAACTTGGTTTTTGTGCTTGCATTGTCCATCCCTGTGGATATTTGAGACTTGATACTCTTCAAATCATAGCATAAGGCACACTTAAGACTAAGAAACCTATATAATGGAGTTAGTAATCTCAATTTTTCTGAAGAACAGTGTTCTTTGTTTAGGATGATTATGAAAGCTGTTAAAGGACAAGTTGCAGTTTTAGATTCCCCACATTATGCCAGAAGTGTTTTTTAGTTAGGTTGACTTTGTTTTCAAAGTGTGAGAGCATTTGCCACCATGGACTAAGTGTTGATGTTTCATACAAGTTTTAGGTCACCTCTGTCTATCAGTTTTACTTCATTGGAATATACTTTCGTTTCTGTTAAGGTGACATTAATAATTGAAGAACACTTTCTGACATAAAATCTGTGAGCTGTCCATCTCAATCAAGTGAAGACATTTGGTCTCTTTCTTTTATTAGGTCCTGTCAGATCCAGCAGAATTTTTTTTTTTTTTTTAAGGTTTTGAAAACAGATCACTTTTTCTTTACTTGAGCACTAGGTGGCTTTATGTCTTTAAACCCTAGAATCCCACTCAGGGCAGTAAAGACCACAGAGAGGCAAGGTAAATTTAGGGAGCATCAGATTCGCAATCCCATTTCTTTTCTTCTCTGGAGCAACAAGTAGTAGAATTAGAATTAGACTATCAAATGGAACTACATGCTTGCTGCAGGCTCACAGGGAAGTTTGTATGATGTGGTTCCACTGGATTATACACCTTTTAAAAGTTCTTTATCTCACTTTGCTTACTGGTATATGTATGTATACACATCTATATGTGTGTACTTATATTTTCAAATATTGGCATTCAAGATGTATTTTGTCTTAATAATAAAAGTATATATTGATCAGATAATCAGATTATAAAACATTATGTATTTTCCAGTTTTATTTTTTCCTTAAGGGTCATAGAGCTGTAGGCAACCCTGGAAATCATCTACTTCAATCCATTTATTAAACAGAAGATAGAATTGTGAACAGAGAAGCTAAGTAATTTGTCCCAGGTCACACTGCTAGTTTTTGCCTGAACAAAGTCTAAATTTCCTGCTTCCTAGTTGCTGGCTCAGTGCTCTTTCTACTATATCACACTGTCTTATCATTCATGAAGTGATAGGTCTTTGTTCTACTTAGATATGTATATGTATTTATTCACATTAAAAACAAACAAAACATTTAAAAACAAACACACAAAAAACTAAGTTAAATTCACTGAAAGGCCAAATGTAGCTACAGGACTTTTTGGTAAACTGTTTATAGGATCTTTTAAAAGTTTCATTTAGGGTTTGGTAGTTGATGGGTGACTTGATGGGAGATAAGTGAGTGACAGATTTTTCTTATTGAGGTTGGTAGCAGAGTTTTGTTTGTCCTAGGAACAGAATAGTCCCAGTCTGTTCTCCACATGTGTCCAGAATAATTGTTTAAAAATAAGCAAATCTAGTCATGTGACTCCTCTGCTTTAACTCCTTCAGCAGCTCCCTTTTGCCTTTAGAATAAAATCTAAGCTCCTTAACATGGCCATGAGTCCTTTGATGATCTCAGCCCTGTTCATATCAGTTTCCCACCACTCCTTTGGTAAACTTCTGTTAGTTCTTTGAATGCAGCAAGTTCTTTTACTTTCAGGCCTTTCAATAAAGGTAGGTTAGTTTTCTATTGCTATCTAACAAATTTTCCCAAATTTAGTAGCTTAAAACAACACCAGTTTATTTTCTCACAATTCTTGTAGATAAAAAGTGTGGTACAGTGTGGTTGGATTCTCATCTGTGAGGGTCTCACTAGGCTAAAATCAAAATACTGCCTTGGGCTATGGCTCTTATCTGAGCTCAAGGTCCTCTTTCCAGCTTATTAGTTGTTGGCAAGATTCAGGCCCCAGTTTCCTTGACACCTGACTCCCTTCATCTTTAAGCCAACAGTGACATGTGGAACACTTATGCCTTGAATCTCTTTGACTTCTTCTTCTGTCACATCTTTATGACATTCTTTTTGGCCCTCTGGCTCATGTGGCTACTTTGGTCCCAGCTGGTATCCATGGTAATCTCCCTATTTTAAGATCAGCTGATTAGTAACCTCAATTACACCTGCCAAGTCCCTTTGACCATATAAGGTATTCGTGGGCATGACACTAGGAGGCAGAGGTCATGGGAGTCAAATTTCTGTCTACCTTTGCTCAATTTAGTGTTTGCCATATAGTTGATGTCCAGTAAAAAAATGTTGAATCAATGAGTCCTTTTTATCCATGAAAGACAGAAGCATGGTAATTAATATAAAATTCTAATACTGTTTGTTACCCAGAGGAAGAACTGAGAGGCCAATTTTCACTAAATATATACAAATTATTAAAACTTTAAAAAGAGCTGGCTTTCGTAAGATAGTATGCTCCTCATTAGTAGATGGTTTTAAGTATAAGCCCAGTGACAGGGTGTCAGGAACATTGTTGGGAGGGTAAAGTACATGAGCTCTGTTTTGTGACTCATTCTTTGTTAAAGTTGCTGCAAGACCAGTGGAGATAGTATCACTTGCATTTCCATACCTGTGGCTCCCAGAAGAGGTCCACATGCTGTAATTACTGTCAATGGCCCTATCTTTTGCTATAGAATTACCCTAAAAAAATTGGTAATGACTTACAACCATTGTGTAATCACCCAGTATGGCATGTGTGCATGCCTACACAGGTGCACATAAACAAACACACACACACACACACACACACACACACAATTAGCTATCATAGAGAATACTCTGTTAGTGATAGCTATGCAGGGGACAAAGTTTTTAATGGACCAGATATTTTTGTTCATGTAGACTATACTTTTGGGGATAACTGACTTCTTAGTACTTTGGCTATGCTGGTTGGTCATAAATGAATGGCAAGATTGGTGTAGTAGAGTTATTAAATACTTCTACAAGTCATTAACTGTGCAAAAGCAATGTTAGAAGTAAAAAGACTATTAAGATAGATCAATAAGAGAAGGGTTATCATGCAGTATTTAAGGATAGGCTTTTTGGGTTCAACCCCCCAGCTCTACTACTTACAAACTGTGTGGCCTTGGACAAGGTATTTGAGTCTCTGTGCTTTGTTTCCTAAACTATAAAATGGCATGACAGTAGTAGAACCTAACTTAAAGGGTGATTGTGAGGATTAAATAGTCAAGACAGTAAATGATATAGTACCTGGGATATAATAAGCATGTGTGAGGGTTAGCTGTATTACTACCATTATTAACATCATCATCATCTAACCGGCACATGAAAGATAGTTCAAGACGTACAACCATGTGCACAGTGTCTGGCATATACTAGGAATACAATAAATATTTTTGAGGAAATAAATAATATGCTCATTTGTAATTTTTATTTATATTTGCTGTTTCAGATAAATGCAGGAAATGGTCCCAACAACTTTATAAGCATACTACAAAAAACTAAATGCAGTTGTAATCTTGAATTGCTCAGAGCTTGCTAAGGCAGTCTGAAAAATGTCTCCTCCTAGGACTTACCTTCTCTATTCTATATTAAAGCAAATAGGTGTTTTTAAAAACTCTTTGGATTTTTTTTGGAAGGAAAGCAAACTGTAATTATGTGAAATTAGTACTTTACCTATAGGTGTGTATCATTTTCATAATGATAAAGTGAAATTTTCTTGCCTTAAAAATGTTCTTTTCTGAATTCAGGTGAAATGTTAACACTTTGCTTATCTGCACAAACAGGTTCATCCTAAATTCCACTATAAACAGGCTCATGACCCAGGCACAGACACTTCTTGCGTGACTTTTTCCTATGATGGTAATGTCCTTGCCTCTCGTGGAGGTAGGTTACAAACTTTCTTTTTGATATTTTTCTAAATGTAAAATGACCATATTTAACTCTAACAAATGTCTTACTAATATCCTAGCGCTTAGTAAAGCTAGCTATGCTTTTTGTTAATAAAGCTTTGCCAGGCTGAGGTTTTCATTTAAATGCATTTCCAACTTGGCAACATTGTCTGTGTTAAAAATTATCAAGTAAAATTTAGAATATATTACCTTTTTTTGCCTAAGTTTTTATTTTAGCTTCAAATTCCACAAGAATTTGAAGTGTCCACAAATGACCTTTGCCTCTACCTTAGAAATTTTATAGATGATCATCTACATTCTTTCTACGCCATTTTATAAATTTTTTTTTAAGAGACAGGGTCTCGTTTTGTCACCCAGGTTGGAGTACGGTGGTGTGATCATAGCTCACTGTAACCTCGAACCTTCCTGCCTCAGCCTCCTGAGTAGCTAGGACTACAGGTGTGAGCCACCATGCCTGGCTAATTCTTTTTTTAGCCTTTTTAAAAAAATTTTTGTAGAGACATGGTCTTGCTATTTTGCCCAGGCTGGTCTCAAACTCCTGGTCTTGAGCAATCCTCCTGCCTCGGCCTCCCAGTGCTGGGATTACAGGCATGAACTGCCACACCTGGCCCCATTTGATAATTCTGCATCTGATATTTCAAAGTCTTCTATTGACCATTGATTTTTTTTTCACTTCAAATACTAACTCAATTTAGTTAAAAAAAATTGTATATCTATATGTTATTTTTTAAATAGTTCAATATGGTCATATTGTACATTTACTTACCCACACTCATAAGGTTGGATATCATCAGTTGTTTCTAATCTTTTACAACATCTTTCCCACATGGATATGCTGTGTGTTGACAGAGGGAGATGGAGAATAGTGACAGAGGGCAGCTTCTGAGCTAAGCATTATGGGAAAGTGTGGGCTGAGCATCTCCCTGTAGACCCCTTTATGGGGAGAGAAAAGAAATATCAGGGTAAGTAGGTTGGAGCTGTGTTACAGAGGGCCTTAAATACCACATAAAGGGTTTAGTCTTATCCTGTAGGCCAAAAAAGGAGCAACACTTTAGGCAGCTGAATCTAGCAATGCTATATTTAGCTATTCATTCACTCACTCAACTACTGTATATTGAGTACCAATGAGCTAGCATTATGCTAGGTGCTACATATAAACTGTGAACATCATGCACAGGGTGCCTCTCCTGAAAGAATTTACGACCTAGTGTAGAGGGTAGTGGAAGTGAGGAGAGATAAGACACATTGCACAGCTTTTCTCTTTTCCCTAGTTTAACTAGTCCATGTCCTTTTACCTATGGGAACTCCATTCAGATTCTCATTCCTCTAAGGAAACCTTACTGATGTAGCCAAACTGCCCTCACTTGCATAATTAAAAAAAAATAAAAGCACATGTGCATGTAACTTTCCATTTATGTTATACATGTCAACTGTGGATATGTATAAAATATATGTTTTGGTCCATCAATTCTAACATGCTACTCAAGTACAGAGATGACTCCTAATTAAAACTATATATATATATAGTTTAAAAACTATGGTTCTCATCCCAAGAGTGTATTTGAATCCCCTGGGAAGGTTTTTCAAATGAGAAATGCTCCACTTAGAAATTCTCACATTCACTGTTGCATCTTTAGGGTGGTATACCCAAATCTCTGAGGTGAAGTCAGGAGAGAAGAAGGGATAAAAAGGGGAGTTTATTTTGAAAATTCTTCCCATAGAATTCTAAAATAGGCAAGCCCTCACTCAGTTGACACTGCCTTAGAAATACAGGACTAATTCCATTTCAGTCAAAGCCATTTTGATGATGATTCTTACCTTCCCCTTTCATCCCATAATAGCCATTGGATAATTGAATTGGTCAGCACAATATGCATACTGTATTCCATCATTTTCCTTCCTGGATGTATAGAGTATGGCAGATGAAGTCTATTCATCAAGGAGTCCCCAGCGTGTTATAAGGTGCTCCTGCTAGCCCCAGAACCTGCTGGGTTAACTGAAATTAATGTAGATTAATGTATTCTTATTGTTTGGAGATTGTGGGGTTGTGTAACCTTTTTTAAAGACTAAAAGCAAGAGGGTAACATTCCAAAGGCGAATCTTACGAAGTTCCCCCAGAACAAGCAGGTCCTGAGTCCAGCCAGTTGTGGATCAGTGCACCTGCCAAAGTTGGGTTTCAGAGGAAGGGTCACTGGGGAGAGAAGGGGGATTTTTATTGAACTCCCAACTCACCTCATTTGCACCTGATGCTGATTCTTTATTGGAGCTGAGGGGGTTGAGGCAGGTCTCAGCTGTGGGCACTGGGGAGAAAGAACAGCAAAAACATTACTTATGTGAGTTTGGCTTTTGTTCTAGTCAGGAATTAGTTAGTAGCCCTATAGAAATATAAAAAAGTGATTCTTAAAAGAATATTCATTATTCTTTAAATGACTTGGAAAAGCTGTACTCCCCAGCAAAGTGAAGAATGATAGCTACGGGTGGAATTACACTGGAGGGAAAGGAAGCACATGGCTCACCCCCATTAATGTTAATGGATACCTTTACCCACACACTAGTGGGAAAAGGAATCTGTTGTGAATTGAACTATTTTCAGTCCTGATGGTTATTAAATTAAGATATTCTCAAGAAGTCAGGTTATGCTCAAATATACCACAGAGGAACTACCATCTGCTCTAAAATCACTCTTTAGAGTAGATTCTCCAGGGTTCCTTTTAGCCTACAGATGCTACATTAATCTGGAAAGTAATTTCTAGAAGGCCAATTCATTATCTTATAGCTTTCTACTGTTCTTGCAACTACTGTGTTTGAGCTCCTTGAACAGTTAAAAAAGTAAAACATGCTTATGTGCATCTGGCTTCTTTCTCTCTTTCCTTTTTCTTTCCTTCTTTCCTCCCCCCACTCCTTCTTTTCTTCCTTACTGCCCTCCTTATATGCTAAGTTTTGCGAACTCTAAATTTGGAGTGAGTTCTTTTTTGCACAATTCACTTTTCTTTTTTTCCTCTCATTCCTTTGTTAGGTGATGATACATTAAAATTATGGGACGTCCGACAATTTAATAAGCCACTTTTTTCAGCCTTGGGTCTTCCCACCATGTTCCCAATGTAAGTAGCATATTTTTAATATTTGATCAGCATAGGAGAATGGAAAAGAAATTTTTTCACCTTAATGTTAATTTGTATCATATGTCTTTAAATCTTCTAGAGAAGAAACTTGAGTGATTAAAATCTGCTTTTTGAAAGATGCATTTTTTTTTATTTTCTGCATTCTTCAGACTGTAAAAACTTTTAAAGTTAATATGTGTGTTCGTGTGTTCATGTGTTTGTGTGTGTATGTATTGTGTGCATATACAGGTCTTGGGGTACAAAATATATATTGAGAGATTTAATCTTTTAATATTGCATAAATAATAGGGTAGGCCTGTGTATTTGTAGTTTTTTAAAATTTGAAGCCTCTCATACCATTAAAACAGTTTCTAATAGTTACTAAGCATTTATAATACAGCTCATTTTCTCACATTTTTATCATTCCAGTCAATAATTCAGCATCCTTCAGACTGTCTTGCTCTGGGTAACTGAACCCTATCTCCATTCTACTCACTCGGCAACTGAAGCTTTTAAAGATTTTGGTGGGGTGCGTAGCTAAGGTGGAATTTGACCTCCAAATCCTATAGTTGGTGCCTAGGCAAATTTTTCTATTTTGGTAGAAATGAAATTCCACATCTGTGTTAAATAATGACCAACAGGAAGAATGTGAAAGTAATGGAAGCATCAAGTGAAGGGAACTTTATGATAATACAGCACTAAGTCCACTGCATATGGCATTTATCTGTTAAAACAAACAAACAAACAAACAAACATGAATTGATAGCTGATAAGAATTTTTTGAGCTATTATGCCTGCTAAAATAATGCTAACTACATAACTTCTTTGGGTCATGCCTTAGCTTACCACACTCAGATAGCCAGTCCTCTCATAACGAGCTGTTGTAGTGTAGTCATCAATTAGGCTCCAGCAGTATAACCTGCTCCTTATTCCATGGTGCCCGACTTGATTAATTCAAATTACTTGGGGGCAATGGTGTGGTGGTAGTAAAAATAGTTCAAAAAAATGACCAAAATAATCAGTACTTAGACATTAGTCATATATGACTCTTAGTAGAAACTCTCAATGTCTATATTGGGTTTTTCCCATGCTCCCTTTGCATTAAAAATATTATAATGTAGATGTTAAAAAGCACAGATTCTAGAGTCAGACTGCCTAAGTTTGAATCCCAGCTGCACCACTTACTTGTGTTATTGTGGGCAAGGTTTATTTAACCTTTTTGCTTCAGTTTCCTAATCAGTAAAATGGGGGTAATATCTACCTCATAGAATTATTGTGAAGATTAAACAAATTAATATGCATGCTTGACTCATAAGCCCTATATAGGCTTTAGCTCTTATTACAGTGATGTTTATATTTTATTTAATTCACTCATTATGTCTGGGGGGGTCATAAGCTTATAAACTCTTTTTGTCTGTAGGACTGACTGCTGTTTCAGTCCAGATGATAAACTCGTAGTCACTGGTACATCTGTTCAAAGAGGATGTGGTAGCGGCAAACTTGTTTTCTTTGAGCGTAGGACTTTCCAAAGGGTGTATGAAATAGACATCACAGATGCGGTATGTATATTTTTTTCTTCCCAGCCTTGAGAATGAAGTGAAGTTTGCATCTTAGCCATCTTTCATTTGTTTGTTTGTTTGTTTGGTTGTTGGTTTAATAGAACATAAGCCCTGGCCCTTACGGCATGATGGTGGCTGCTTTTTTCTCTGCATAGGAGTTTTCGGTACATTGCAGACTAGCTGATCTACCCTATACCTTTTCCAGTGTTTCCCATGGGCTCACACTTTAGTTGGAATTTCAGCGGGGCTTGAGATGTTTCCCCTTCTCTGACAACCAATTTGAGGAAGGAAGAATCTGATCATCATGTAGGATGCAATCTGCGTGTTTGTGAGGATCTAGAGATTGACAGAAGTGAAAGGTTATGCCCTCAGAAAGTGATGAAGTTTATCATTATTTTCTGAAGACTGACAGAATTCTGCTTGTCAGAGTTGTAGTCATTAAGGTAAGGCTCAGCATCCATTGAACTTAATTGCTATTTAGTTATTTGACGATTTAAAACATTTCAGATTTAACTTCTACATCTAAAAAGAAAGACACAACAAATCGTTAGTTTTGTTTACATATATATGTGAACACTGAAACACCAGCATTCACTCATTCGTGTCCTGAGACTGGAGCCACATGTAATACAGTAAGTAATAGTGAAGATTCTCAGAACAATTTGAATTCTTTTAAAGTATGTATTATTATTTAGATGGTAAGGCAAATCATTGTAATTTTCTGCATATGAAACAGGCCAATTAATGTCTGTGTAAATTTTCTTTGGCTTTTTGTCAAATCCCTTAGTAATATCCTATATCTTAAACAGTGTTCTTATGTAGGTTTCTCCAGTTGCTTCAGCTCTTTGTAAACAGTTGAGATGTATTATGCACTTAAGTGACTCAGACAATTGAACAACTGTTTTTAAATCACCAGCAAAAAGCTCCTGTCTCTAATGTTCTAGTATTACTATGGAGTCTTAATTTGTAGGCCCTAAATTTGAAACCACGGTATAGAGTACTATAGAAAAAGTGAAATAACAATGAGACTAAATCTAGATGAGTTCCTAAGTTTAATAGATTCTAATCTCATGACATAATTTGAAATGTGCCAGTACTCATAATACTTTATTGGGTGCATTCAAGAGCCAACTAAAACACTAGAATTAAAGAAAAACAATCAACTCCATCAACTTTAATCTCAAAAAGTAAAATTATTATAATTAGTTGTTCCAAAAGTAAACTGTGTTCTGCTGTGCCTCTCAATGACTGTATGTTTCAGTATCATTCTTGGTGTTGTGTTTTTAACTTATAATTTAAGTTGAAATATAAATAAATTGAGGAATGTAGAAGTATGATTGCATTTTTAAAGACATGCTGGGCTTCTGTAGTTTAAAAGAAGAACATGCTGGAAAAATCAGTTTCTCATAATGTGATAAATTTTTATTCTCTGAGTTGCGTTTCTAGCTAGATCTTTTTCTCCATAGCACTTACAGACACCTGGTGTATCGTATGTTTGTTTGTTTTTGTCTGCCTTCTTCCACCAGGAAGTAAGTCACACAAGGGCAGAAACTTTGTTTTGTTCACTGCAGGATCCTTAGTGCTTTGAACAGTGCCTGGCACATAGCTCGTAATATTTATTGAATGAGTGATTGGTATAGTTGGGAAGTAAAAGCAATGTATATTTTAGATGATAGGTGTATCTTTGGAGAGTGGGGTAGGAGAGAGGATAGATAGGGATGGAATGGTAAACGTGGCCTTTTATACCCCATAAGAAAAAGATGACTTTATCTTGTGGCTTTTTTAAAGCAAGGAATGACACATTCAGATCCAGGTTTTAGAACAGTTAATTCTTTTGAAATGTAAAGGTTGGACTTAAAAGATTTGGTGAGCATTTGTAGATGAAGCCTGAGGTTTATAACTTAGGAGACTGGGTGAATGTTCCTTCAGATAAAAATATAGAGAGAGAAAATAAAGCAGATTTTGGAAGAAAGTGAGTTCTGTTGTTGATATGTTGACCTTGAAGTACCTGTAGGACTTCTGGGTAGAGAGGTTGAGTACACAGATGGGTAAATAAGTTCGGTGCTTAAGAGAAAGAAGACAGTTTTGGGAGAAACATTTATAATTTGGAGTTGAAATGTTGATTGCTGATGAATTTGATTGAGGAAACAGCATAAAGGATAGAAAAGATGAGCCCTAAGAAACATTAGCATTTAGTAGATAAGCAAATGATGAGAAGCTAACAAAAGAGAAGGTTCATTAGATATCATATATCGAGTCATCTTAGAAAAGTCAGAAAACAAATTTTGAGATCCATTTTAATAGATGGATGAAGAGAGAGCTTAAAATAGGAACAAAACCACTGCACCTTAGAGTGGCCTTTTAAATTGTTGATTTAGTGGGGGTGGCAGGTTGTTGTTAGCATCCCAATAGCATCATTTTTCTGTTTATATAGTAGAATGTTATGTTGTTATGTTTAAAGGGGCTTTAAACTGCCCTTTTGACCTGTTGTCTCAAGTTTTGAGCTTTCTTGGAATTTAAGAAAATAAATACATTCCTTGGAATGGATAAAAGGCGGACACTTTGCTAGAAGAGCCAAAAATTGCCTCTTTTATTTTGTTGTGTTTTTGTCATGAAAAATCAGGATAGTTGTCTTTCTTTTGGAAATACCACACTCCTTGTAGTAAGTTACCTACCGTATGTAGAGTTTTAATTTGCATGAAAGACAGTCTTTCCTATTCTTAATATCAATAGTTGGTAGCAACTTGTTTGAGGCACAGACAATGATGGCATTATGTCTATCCTAGATCACCTGTTTACCTTAATGAAGTATGATTGGTTACACTTTTCCCACGCCATCTTCTACAACAGAATAAACCCCTATGTATATGGAGCCAAACATGGTTTTCAGTCAGAGAATGTTAACAAATGTTATATTTGAAAACACAGCTGTAGCATCTAGCACAACGGATCTAACACATGCCCTTGGAGGGGAGGGGAGGGGGAAGGGAAGGGAAGGGAAAGGAAAGGGAAATTTCCTTCAATATTTTCCACTAGTCTGCCTTGGACATTCAAGATTGATTGAAAGTCTTAGTATTAAAATACATAAGAGTATATGATAGTCAAAAATTCTTTTAAGGAAGAAAGAAATTCATTTTTGATTCCTAAAAAGTATTTGATTATCTTTAGGAGCGTTTTTTAACCACTGAAGAGAATAGATAGCAAAGAACAAGGGTTATCTTAGGTTTTTACTTCTTTCTACCACTATTTGTTCTCCAGAATATTCCCTTCCTTTGAGAAATGAAATTTAGATTATGCACACCTCATTCATATTCTTTAAAAAAGAAACCTCAGAATGTGAAGTATTAGGTATCTTCTATCAGTTTGAAATCTTGTGGTGGTGGTTTCCATGGAGCTAACTCTGCAGTTTGAGAAAGTATATACGCTGGACCTGCATTCCTGGAATTTCATCATTTATTTTCATCTTCGTCAAGTGGAGGAAAATGAAATAAAAATAGTGACTTTGCTATTTGTTATTAACTCTGGGCTTCTCCCAAAAGATAGGGAGAACTTGAAATTTTTATACAACAAGATTTGAGATTTATTTACTCATTTGCTTACTACAGACTTTATCCCTGCCCCTTATTTTTAATCATGAGTATTGAGAGATATGTATACACATATATATAATTATTGTTAAAAATTATGTTAAGTTAAAGTTCGTATCTTTACCAAAAAGAAAAGAAAAATTCATATTTAGAACCTATGTCTCCAATTAAAGAGACAGCCTACTATGTATACTGAGGAACCATATTTTGTGTTAAAAAAATTACTTAAAAAAACGAATTTTTTCCGTGAAAATAATACCAGCTGTGTTTCCTTCTTTATTTAATTATGTGAGTTCTAAAGAGAACTTGAGTTCACATTAATTTTAATCACCTTGTAAGATCTGATTCTTCATATATACAGTTCGATGAAAACCATATCAATGAAAACTATATATTAACTTTTTATATATTAATTGTATTTTTCTTATTGTAAAAGTATTATAGTACATATTAAATCTAAAAAATTGACAAAGATAAAGAAGATCATAAAAAAAGTAAATATCATATCTAATCCTACCATCCACAAATTATTCTAGGCATGACATTTAAATTAATGAATTTTGATGTTCAAGAAAATTGCTATATGCGGCTATTATAATGCAACTATTAGGACAGTGTTTTACTCTCAGGAAGCACAGTGGTCATTCAGAAAATGACATATAACATAAAATGAAAGTGTTACAAAGATGTGACATATGATTACATACATAAAATGGAAGTGTTAGCACTTACTTTTCATTTCACAAAAAAAGATTAGGAGTGAATTAGGAAAGAATATTGATATTTTAAATCCAAAGAAATTGAAGAGGAAGAATAAATGGATAAAAAAGGGCCATGAAATAATAGATCCTTAATGAAGCTAGCTGTTTATCTTAATTTATAAGTGTAAGGGACACACTGACCATTCAGACTATAGTCAACCTCTGTTATTTGTACTTATGGAGTGGAACAGAAAGGTAATTCAAATTAATGGATATTCCAGAAGGTCCTCAGATTTGGCTCTGGAATGTATCTTTGTTCTTACATTTGAATATAGATATATCTGATCTGGGAATTCACTTCAAACAAATTAATGATGCTATGCCTATGAAAGCTTGACTCTGAAGGAGCTGAGGAAATCATCTGTTCTTTCATTTCACACTGGGAATAGACTAATCATCTGTCTCACTGATATAAAGTCCCAGCTCAGGCAGAATTGTACCTCCTTAAAAGTTTTCTAGAAATAAAGAAGTCAAGCAGTGTCTCTGCCTAGTCAGGGTCATACAAGGAATAGTACACAGAGAGATCTTGAGCTATCAGCAGTGCAAATGCCAACTGAAAATAAACTTGAAACTGTATTTGGCATTTAGCTGCCTTCTAAAATATAGCGAGACCTTGTTAATGTGAAACACAAGGAGATGGAAAATATGGGCTTTGAATTAACTAGCTTTCCATTATCTGATTTTTATTATAGAGCAATCAGGCAGCTGGTTGACTAGGGAATAGCAGTTGCTTTGAATTATGTATTATTTTGAATACAGTGATATCAGCTTAATGAAATTTTACTGTAATTCACAGGTTAAACAATGCAGATCCTAGAGGGAGCCTGATTAACATATCTGTATTTATTAAAATATATGTATTTGCCCACAGCCAAATGATAGGACAGTACACTCGACATAGGTGTATGAAGCATTTGCTCATTGAGAAAAGAAAAGCAGAGTATGAGAGCACTAGTTGTTTCCTGGTCTTCCAAGATGTATAGAATATTTGATAGGGAACCTGGGAGTAAGTAGAAGGTGATAGAATTTTAGTGTAAATCTGCCAATGTGCAGTTGCACGTTTCTTTCTCTTAGCACTGTCTTTTCCAGGGTCAAGAGCTAACTTTCAGCATGGCTGTAAGGAGAATGTTTTACTGTCAGGGAGCGCAATGGTTATTCAGTACTACTTTCTCTAGAGTGTTTTCTTTAATTACTGAAGAAAAGAGATGCCAGTAGGATATGATGAAAAACAACATTGCATTTTTGCTGCCTTCATAATTTGGATTACAAGGCCATCATGAAGACACTAAACCCTTTCTTGGGATTTCCTGAAGCAAGCAGCATGCATATATTAATAAAATTTAAACAGTAGCTGGAACTCAGCTGGAGTTACTTCACAGTTAGCTTCACAGTTTGGTGGGGGTGGAGGGGGTGGTAGCTGGTATAAGTAAGACTTGATTAAATTACTTCTTGGTTCTCATTGTACCTTAAGGTATTATGTTACGGAAGTTCCAGAGTAGTCATTCTCAAGATTTGAAGAATACAGTTGAATTTTCATCTGTAGGCACATGAGAGTAAAGAGAAAAGAAATTACAGATTTCATGATCATTTAACTGTTAATATCTACCTTATCAAATCTTAAAATGTTTTAGGTAGGGAAAATGACAAGAACTAGATTAATGCTGATTCTTCTTTATAATTTTAAAAAATTAGGATATAGTAAAATTGACCTTTTTGAAGTGTGCAGTTCTGTGATTTTTATTTATAACACATGTATAGATTCATGTGTTCACCATCAACACAATCAGGATACAGAACAGTTCCATCACCCCCCAAAAAACTCCTTTTTGCTATCCCTCTATAGTCATCTACTCACCCCCTCTTCCACCCCTCACTCCTAACTACTGGCATTCACTGATCTGTTCTTCTTCACTATTGTATTGTCTTTTCAAGAATGTCATATAAATGGACTCATACAGTATGTAACCTTTTGAGACTGGCTTCTTTCAACAGAATGCCTTTGAGATTAATCCAGGTTGTTATGTATATCGGTACTTTGTTACATTCTATGGCTGAGTGGTATTCAACTGTACAGATGGACCACAGTTTGTTAATCCATTAAAGGACGTTTGATTGTTTTTTTGTTTTTGGAGATCACGGGTAGAGCTTCCATAAGCATTCATATACAGGTTTTCATGTGAACATAAGTTTTCATTTCTCTAGGGTAAATACCTAAGAGTCAGATTTCTGGGTTATGTGGTAAATGTGTATTTATTTTTATAAAAAACTGCCAAACCATATTTTAGAGTAGCCATACATACTATTTTACATTCCCACCCATAGTGTGTACATTTTTCATTTGCTCCACATCCTTACCAACACATTGTATTGTCAGCATTTTTATCTATTCTAACAGATGCAGAATGGTATCTCATTATGGTTATAATTTGCATTTCCTTTATAGCTAAGGATGTTAAATAACTTCATGTGCTCATTTTCCATCCTTATATCATTGTGGTAAAGTGACTGTCCAAGGCTTTTGCCCATTTTTAAATTGTTTTTTTCCTTACTGTTAAGTTTTGAGAATTCTTTATATATTCTAGATACCAAGTTCTTTGTTGGACGTGTGATTTGCAAATATTTTTTTCCCAATCTGTTGCTTGTTTTTATTTTTTTAATAGTGTCTTTTACAAAACAAAATTTTTTAATTGTGATGAAGTCAAATTTATCAATTTTTTTCTTTTATGGATTGTACTTTTTGTGTCATATCAAAGAACCACTTGACTAACCCAAGGTCACACAGATTTCCTTCTATGTTTTCTTCTAAAAGTTTCATAATTTTCTGTTTTACATTTAGGGCTATCCATTTTAAGTTAATTTTTGTATAATGGAGTGAAGTATAGGTTGAGGCAGGGCTAGGACTCAGGTGAGGCAAGTGAGATACCTCAAGCACATAATTTAAGGAGATGCCAAAAAAACTCAGTAATCAAGATAAATAACAGTTTAATGCAACATTATAAAAATCAAAATTTATGCAAAAAGCCATAATTAATAAAATGTCAAAATTTTAAATAAAAATGGTTTAAGTAACAGTGCTGTGCCAAGCTGTATTCAAGTCTGAGGCCAAAGGAAAGCACAATTGGACTGATCCTGTCTTTATTTAAAATTTTGTTGTTTTGTTCATAATACACTTTTTTGGGGGGAAGGGAGTGGAGAAGTAGAGTGAGGGAAATCATGACTCCTTCTGCTTTAGTAATACTTTGAATTCTGGACTTCTTCCCAAATCCACCTACTGCTGTTTACTTTTCAGAGTCCTCAAATAGGTAGGCTATGCCTTCTGTCCAGGTTTTTTAACTGTATTCAGAGGGAGAGACTGAATGAGATGTATTTCCGTTATCCTACCCAGAACCAGAAGCTTTTTTAAATTAAAAAAATTACAACGGTGATGGAAAACCCAAAATTAAACAGTACAAATTATAGCAGTTGTGCCTACGAGGAAACTTCTAAGTTAGCTGCATATTTGGAGGGACATTCATATGGTAGAAAATAAAGTAATATCATTGATCCTAGTGTGAGTCACCTCTCTTATTCTGGTGGTATGTTCCCTTGACATACTATGCCACAAGGCAGAGCTAACTGGCTTTTGCTTCATTTGCTGCCATTGGTATGAAGCATCCTTTGCTTAATTTCTCAGTATTATTTTCCAAAGCCCATCTCCCTGTCTGCCTGAGAACTATGATTTAACTCTCCTATATAAAAATTTAACTTACTTTTAACAGTTTTTACAACCTCCCTAAAGAGTTCATTTCTGTGTATGAAATCTCTTACCATCAGATCATTTTTTTTCTTGACTTTTAGCCTCAGATTCTCATGTTTAGAGCCTGTATCCTTTAGTCCTCATGGAGTTGGAGAACAGCTGGTCAACATCCTCTGTTTCCTCGAAGATTATAAAGTTACTGTTGTCTTGTCTGAGGGAACCAGACTTAGTCTTTTGTTCTTCTTTTTTTGACATTTCCTTGTGGATCATATTTTCTCAACAGTTCTATTATCTGTGCTACTCCCTTCTCAGCCATTTCTAGATTCTCCAGTAACCAAATTGGAGGAAGGGTCTCCTCAGGGCTGATGGTGCCATGTGGGTGGTAAGGGCATCATATTCCTAATGCTTATTAATAACAATACATAGCACATAGTAGGTATTTGGTGAGTATGTATTTGTTAATTTTGCTTTGTCTTTTATTACATTTTATTCTAGTGTATTCTTATTGGGACTTACTATAATAGCCTATTCCTTACCACCTTCTCTTGATTTTGTGTTTTTGTTAATAGTTTTTTAAAGTTAATTTGGAATTTCAGAGCATAAATATATTTTCTAATAGATTTGATGAAAGAAGTACACATTTTATTTTAATTGTCTACTTCTTTAAAACAAGATAGATGATCCTTTTTCAGACTTACTAAAAATAGCTGTGTTTTGAGTTCAGTGGAGGAGATACAAATTTACTGTGGATGCTTAAAGTACTGGTAATTTAATGAATATAATTTGTTTTGGTTGTTATGCTATTAATGAATATGATCTGTTCCCTGGGTCTACTTTGTAAAACATACTCTGCTTTGAAATAAAATTATTTGTTGGAATTTGACACTATATTTTATCAGAAGTCTAATCATTATTCTTCCTTAGTATAGAAGACAAATACTGATACAGTGCTTACACTTTCTTTTCTCATCTCTAGTCTCTCAAAAGAATAAATTTGTAAATTTTTTTAGACTAATAGATTCTTAATTCAGCTGTAGTTATGTAGACTTTCTGTTCAACATTCTCCTCTCTGATGTAGTGTTTACTGTAGGAATCCAGATTCAAACCCTATAGTGAGATGTCTTTCCTATGATCGTCTATTTGACAATGATTTGATTTGGGGAGTTACAATATGAGATGAAGGGCTAATCACATGCTGCCTCAGGCTTCATGAGCAAAAGAATGAGGACCAAAACTTTTTTCCATATCATTTAATCCCATAACAAGCTATATTAAAAGGCATCCACTACTCCTTGGTGTCAGCATTTGCAAATGATTTTCTGCTTCTATTATTCCTCGTCCTTCAAAACAATAGAAATAGTATTTCCTTTTTGATTAAATAGAGACTGTTTTTTTCTCTTTGTAAGAATTTGTTTTATTTAATAGGTGTTTCAAGTTATCTACATTTCCTTGTATAGGCATGATGGCCACAAATGGCAAAGCTGAGTAAAAAATCAGCCACTAGATATTATAACCCTGAAGGAGAAATATACTTAACTCATCTATAAAATAGAGGGGGGCAGAAAAAAGAGGACCTGATTTTGTAGATGTTTAAAGATGTTCAGAATGACACACAGTTTTTTACATAATATGTAAACATATAATAGAGACATACTTAACTCCTCTATAAAATAGCAACAAAAAAGAGAGAGAGAAGAGAGAACCTGATTTTGGAGATGTTTAAAGATGTTCAGAATGACACACTGTTCTTTACATAATGTGTAAACATATAATAGAGTGATGACTAGTGCTCTGTTGTCTAACCCCAGCACCATATTGTGTCCTACGGATGGGCCAAATGAAGGACTTTATGTCTTGTGGGATTTTCTGACAGTTTTTCCTCTCTCAACCTGAATCTGATGAATGATCTTTGGTAACAAGTTTTTTTCCAGCTGTTCTATAAGAACTCTGGCCAAACTTTCACAATTACATATAGTGTGGGGAAGAAAGAGGTCTGTAATTAACATATATCCCTGGATAGTGTTTTCCCTTTTTTGGAATGATAGATAATAGTCTTGTCAGAGGAGGGCTAAATAAAAGAGGATGATATTTAAAACATCTTTACCTATACTATATTAAGGTAAATAATATTTTACATGTCCTGTGTAATTCATCTACATAGGAAGATTTAGCTTTTCCTTTATTTTATCGGTTTTACATACTGATGATTTCCAACATACATTTCTTATCTAGCAGTTAGGGATTTATTAAGTTTTATACATTTGTCCTTTGTTCATATAAACACAGTACTGGTGGTTATTATCTTTATGTCCATCTCTAATTGTTGATAAATGAAGAAAGGTAAAGGGGCCTGGATCTATGTGGATAAGATTGAGAAAGATGGCCATAGGTAGTGTTTCCGAAGCTTTTTCACAACCTAGTCCTTGTAATAAATGATATGTGATATAAATGGATTAGGCTACTCTTTGCTAAAAATGACTAGCCTGAGGCTCCAGTGCCCCAGGCCCCTCTCAGGTGCGAGGAGCTCCATGTCTTGACACACCTATAACCCATTCTGTGCCCACCAGTGGGAAGCTCTGCTGCTCTAAGTGGATCTCCTGGTATGGGACCTCTGGGGTGTTGGCCTTGTAGGATGACCACCCATCCGTGCCACTCACCCTATGGACTCCAGCTTCCAGCTCCTGTTTGTTTCCTGCTCTCAGATTATCATTAATAAGAATAATCACCAGACTTTCTTCAGTCATTACTTGTGCTTTCTTTGCTTTCATAAATTCTTCTCAAGTAACAGGATTGGAGCAAACTATAACATTTAGTGTTTTGAATTAGATGAGGAAAATTGTATTTAATTTTCTTACCCAAGAGACCTTCTATTTTCTCTGAGAACTTTTTCTTGTGATGAAATTCTTTAGGCAGGTTTATTATCAGATACAGATGTGATTCATTTCATGCTAAGAACAGCTTCCAGTTTCCAGATTTTGCTGCTTTAATGATTCCCTTAATTTTAGAGCACAGACTATAAATGAATTGCCTTTAATAAATGCATTTTCCATGAGTTTGATGGGAATTAATTTGATAATTAGATGTCAATTTTTTAAAAAACCATAATCCATGCATCTGTACCAAATATTTACGGCAGGTGCAAAGCAACACTTTTCCTTGCTTGGTTTTTCTGCAGCATGCCCTACATTTATGAAAGTGCTATAGCATTTTTTTTCTTCACTATTGGGCTCTATATGGCTTATCAGGGAGAGGATTTTTCAGGACAGGGAAGGGAAAAGATTGAGAAGATTTCTGGCAAAAAAAAAAAAGGCAATTGCTGTAAGTGTGGCCCAGGTAGAACTTCCTTGGAGTTGGAGGAATGTGGAGGAGAAAATGTGGAGGGTAGGCGTGGGCTCACTTCAAGAGAAGTGTAGAGAAAATGTCTGCCTTTAATCTTTTCCATTCTGAGGATGTCTCCATGGAGATCAGGTGGGTGTTGAGGAGTCTTATTTACTGGAGACTGAGGCTTCCTCACCAGATTTGCTTCCTGAACTTTAGAGATATGAGGCCAAGTCCCATGGCCCATGCATGCTGCAAAGCCATCCCAAGTTTGGGAAGAGCAAGGCTTTGGGAGAGAGTGGAGAGACAAGGACAGGACAAATGGTCTGGAAAACAATTCCCATCTTACTTTCTACTTTTTTGGTCCAATATCTTAATGTAGAAAACCATTTTTTTTTCTCTGTGAAGTAAATCTTGGGCTTGTGGAAATCTGAAGAAAATTCTTTCTCTAATACCTGTCTGTTTTTATCTGCCTTCTTTTTATTTGTTTTGGGCTCACATCTTGATCTGTGTTCTTATCGTTGGAGATCTGCACACACAGCGCCATTCCGATGTGTTGGAGAGTCCTGAGGATGTCTGTGACTCAAAGGCTGCCTCTATACAAGTGTGCAAATGTGTGTGATAGTCTCCTTCATGGGCAGGTGTCAGGCTTTTTATTTGAAAATTCTGAAATATGCTTGTTCTCCCAAGGAATTGCTGAGTTAGCTTATCCATTCTTGTACTACATGACAAAAACCAAATGTGAAAAAAACAGATGGAGTTTGGTTTACAGTGTGGGTCAGCAGCTGGGGAGGATCAGGAAATGGTGTTTCAACATAATCATGCTTAAGGTATAAAATTATGAAGACATTTGGGCTTCTTTTAGCATGTGAAGTAGAATAAGGGTGGTGTTTAGATAGGCGCTGTACAGACACCTAAGATATTATGCAGGCATTGATTTCTTTTATAGTAACATTTGTGAACTGGGAACTCTAGTGGGCTTTTTCTTTTATGATTTTAGTAGTACCATCTGCTTTTTAATGTAAACTTGCTCAGATTTTTACTTCTGGGTTAGGTGGGTTTGGAAATGATTTAAAAACTCCTCTCCTCCCCACCACCCCCACCATCATCCCCATCTCCCAATCTTTCAAAATAGGGCTTTTCATGGCTAAGAGTAGTATAAGGGAATGAACAATGGAAATGAAGAAACCTGCCCACCAGTCCAGCACCTCTATGAACAAGTGACCTTGGGAAAGTTATCCACCGTGCTACAGCCTCAGTTTCTTCATCAGTGAGATGCGATGAGATTACTAACTTTGCAGTACTGCGAGGACTCAATTACATTAGATGATACGAAGTTCCAGATGCTTAATATGATAGTTCCCTTCCCACCGTGTCCTAAAATGTAAATCCATTTCTCTCTTTAGTTTTCCTCCACCCTTATTTGCTTAAATGATTTCACTTAAAGTAAACCCAAAAACCACAGAAATAAATTATTTGGAATTTTTTGTGGCCTTTTTACTTTTGCTAAGGGGTAATTCCAAAATTCCTGTTTTGGAATCTTGATTCTGCTAGTTGTGCATTGTGCTTTCTTCTTCCTCAGCCTGCCCCATCTTTTCTCATTGGTCTAGGCAAGGAAGAAAGATCTCTGTGTTGAGCACATGAAGGACTTATAACTCCTTCTAGTCATCTTGCTTATGATTTCCTATCCTGGTTACCATCTCTTAGTAGCCACTGCTAAAACAATGTACTTTTGGGGCAGTTTGTGGTTATTCTGTGCCAAATTATAAGGCTAAAATGAATGGGGGCTTTGGTTTAAAATAATAAACCTAATTTGGTGCTGAAATGAAGTTAAGCTTCAACATCTAAGGGAAGCCATTAGTGGACTCATGTGTTTTGGTAAGATGAAGTACATTAGAGTAAGAATAAAACACTTTATCAATTTAATGAAGCAAATCAGTATATTAAAATATGCAGACTAATTTCAGAATCTGGTTCTTTGTATTGCAATGGCCTTCTGCCATTTGAATCTCATGATGTGTGAGGGCTTTCTCTTTGATCCTTACAGATCTCATGTCTTGATGTTCTTCTCTGGTTCTTTGATTCAGATGTTCTCCCTACCCTTATTTGCTGCATTTCTCAATAAATCTGTAGGTCTGAATGTGTCAGGCCCCTAGCCAAAGAAGCACCTTTTTAAGAACAGGGTAAAGGAAGTTTGGGGTGGTTGGCTGATTGAGTGATTGCACTCTTTCTAAGTATTTATAGCTTATCTGTCTCCTGATGGTTCCTTGGGCTTCTAGCAGGCACGTGTTCCATTGTTGTTAAGCAAAGCCTGGTATGTATGTTTGACAAGTTAGCAGCGTGGCAGCTCGGCTTGCTCCCCAGCCCCAGCCGCAGTCTCAGGGATTGTTTGGTTTGGCAGCTGGCCAGCGCTCTGCTATAAGATGCATTTCCTTGACAGGACAAAGTGTGGAGCCGCATTAGCTGCAAAGTTTACAAAGGTTAGCCAAACACACACAATAAATATTAATAAACAAAAAAGGCCCACCCACCTTTGACTTTGAATTCTGTTTCTTCATTCCGTGTTTTAGAATCCCTGTAGTGTTTGATTAATAACCAGTCTTAGGGTAATTGGGCCTTAAGTATCTTTTGCCTAAGTCAGACTTCTCACAGGCCTCTCATTGGCGGCTTTGGTGACTCATCGCCACAGTGGATGGAGCTCTGGAATGACTGTTTAGATCAAGGGATCTTATTTGCCTCTCCCTGCTTCGATGTGAAAGGAGGGTAAATGTGCTTCTTTATAAGAGCTTATACTAACCAGCCATGTGTGTGTCTAAGAGCTCTGGAGGGTAAAGGATGTGTACAGGAATAGAGGCACAGTGCCCTTGAACTCCCTGGAAAGCAATTGGAACTTGGTCTGTTGGCCTGGGCACTTGCCTCTCTCTAACATTTACACCCTCACCATAGAGAGAGAGAGTAACAGTAACCTGCTGCCCCTGGAAACTGCCTATTTGGCTGGGTGTCTTGGAATTTATCAGGCCTACATTGTGGATCTTTTCCAATTCTGCACCCTGCTCACTTGAAAACATATTTGAGAACCAGTAATCTTAGACTGCTTAGCCAGACCTCTAGAGAACCAAGAAAGAGAAATAACTTTAATACTATGTCCTTAAGATAGTCCTGGGGCCATTTGTGGATGGCTGAGATTTCTGAAAGCCCTTGAAACCCCTCTCATTGTCTTCTCTTGATCTCTGGTTCCTGCACATTCTCTCTCTAGGACCACAACCTCACTGCATTTGTAGGATACCTGAGTATAATAATGATACGAGAAAATCAAATTATTCCTCATGAAAGAGTAATGATTTTTACTTGAAAATTGTCTCCAGTTCTACCTAGCAAAGCAATCCATGTAGGCGTGAGTGAACTGTAGCTTTTAATTCATTCCTTCAGCAAACATTTGTTGAGCACCAGACACTAATCAAGGTACTTGGTATGCATTGCCAAACAAAATTGACTGAGATCTCTGCCCATGGAACATATGTTCTAGTGGGGGAGGCAGACAATTAGTGCCATTAATAAGCAAGTTATGTATTTTGTTAAAAGGTGATACATGCCATAAAAAAAAGAAAAAGAAAAAGAAAAACAGTAAGAGTAGTTCTGGGGCACAATTTTAAATTGGATGGTCTGAGTAGCAATGACATTTAAGCAAAGACTTAAAGAGACAAGTCTTGGCTCGGATGAACTTATTCTAGATAGGGTTACATAAACATGAATTTATGAAGTTATGTTTGTGACTCTCCTCATGTTTCCATATACCTGGCTGTGACCATCTGGGAATTTCCAGTGGTATAGGCGTGGTTCTCAAATTAGTCTCAGTGGTAGAGCACCTGGAAGTCAGGCTGTACTTTGTAGACTGTGAGCTTATTTCTGTCTTACCAACCAGGAGCAGTTTTATTAGGAGCAAATGTGACTTTTATATGCATGTATTATAAAGTATGTTTTATAAGCATATATATAAAACAACAACCATAAAATCCCAAACTATCAAATTAAATATAATTTACAATTTTCTAGTTTTTCTGTTTATATTTACCCACTGTTGTATCTCACTTATCATCTTTTAGCACTTGCTAGCAGACACTGGGTAGCAGGCACCATAGAGCAAAGGAAAATTGTGGATAGAAAACCTAAAATTATGAAAACCTGCCCTTTTATCTTAATTTTCTCCCTACATGCAGGGAAAACACAGCCACTCTGATTTGATTTTCTTTGTAGAACATCTCAATCCTCTTCAGCAGTGTGTAGCTTAAAAACTACTTTTCGGCCGGGCGCGGTGGCTCACGCCTGTAATCCTAGCACTCTGGGAGGCCGAGGCGGGTGGATCGTTTGAGCTCAGGAGTTCGAGACCAGCCTGAGCAAGAGCGAGACCCCGTCTCTACTAAAAAATAGAAAGAAATTATATGGACAGCTAAAAATATATATATAGAAAAAATTATCCGGGCATGGTGGTGCATGCCTGTAGTCCCAGCTACTCGGGAGGCTGAGGCAGTAGGATCGCTTAAGCCCAGGAGTTTGAGGTTGCTGTGAGCTAGGCTGATGCCACGGCACTCACTCTAGCCCAGGCAACAAAGCGAGACTGTGTCTCAAAAAAAAAAAAAAAAAAACTACTTTTCTAGAGTATTGTCAGATATGACTTAGAAGTCTTGCAAAGTCTTTTCAGCTTTCTCCTTAGTTCCTCTGGAATGTCAGAGAAGGATCTGTGGCCATTTAACTATACTCATATTTTTTGCAAGTCAGATAAGAGTCAGAATTTCTATCAAAGGGATCTCAGAGATTCCCAGATAGTCTGTTTTAACAAAACAGTGGGATGATTTGAGACAAGGAACCAAAGAAATTCATCCCAAGGTAGATTTAAGAGATAGAAGTTATACATTTTTTCCCTTAGTCCCTGTACACAGCTTGGCAAATGATAGGTTATTAATAAACGTTGAATTAATGTTTCTGTTCATCCCTTGCTCTATCAGAATGAGTGCATGATGTTTCCACTTACCAGTGTTAGCTTCATCTTTTTTCCCCTTTAATTCTATCCATGCTATCCCTTCCACCTCTGCCCTCTTAATGCAGACAAAAATTAAAAACAGGTTGTAGTTCTCAGTGAGAACTCATGGTTCTTTTTGACCCGAAAGCACCACTTATTTTCCTCACCAGTAATGAATTCAGAGTATCATAACTTCCAGCGAACCTTCTCTTACACAGCTTTGCATTCAGGTTAGCATCAAGTCTTTGTATTCTGTATCTCTGTGTTACTTCTGCTATTGTACTGCTGTTTTATCTCAGAGATAGGGAGAGATTATTAAATGCCTACAAATGTGTGTTGTTTCTGAAAAAGCTTTAAGAGATTTGGATCTTTGTGAACTAAAAACAATAACCACCTGGCCTCAATCTGCTGTCCAGAGGGACATATTTAATGTGTGTAAAAGCATGAAACACTAAGATCTAAATCTGCTTCGGTGGTAAGCGTAACTGAGTGATGTGGATTCAGCATTCCATGATGCCAGCCTCATGGTAATGGAGCTAGAAGCCTCACCATTGTGGTTTCAAGGCTGTCAGGAAGAGGGGTAATGTCAGGAAGGGAACATCGTTTTTACTTTTATGGAGTATCACACAGATAATAAGTGATGGAATGGAACTTAACCTCAGGAGTTCAACTTCATGGTTTAGAAGAAAACGTCCTTAAAGTTACAGGTAACCATCAGGATGATAGCTGATTTACTAAACTAGCCATCACAGTAACAGCGGAGTTTTTTCCACCTTATTTGGCCTCTTTAGTTGACCACTGTGTCTTTCCTTTTCAGAGTGTTGTCCGCTGCCTGTGGCATCCAAAGCTGAACCAGATCATGGTTGGAACTGGAAACGGATTGGCTAAAGTCTATTATGACCCCAACAAGAGTCAGAGGTATTTCATAAGTATTGCCTGTTTTAGATGGATGACAACAACTGGGGGGAGGGCTTTTTTCACCCCTGCTTTTATTTATTTTTCCCCCTTTGATGGGGATCCACCCTTTTAGAAAATGCAGCTGGCACAGAGTAAAGCCTCAAACTCCTAGGATTGTGCTTTAAAGAGGATTTGGATATCACCCTTGATCTGTACTGAATTCAAAGTGAAAGTTTCCTGGGGATTTGCAGTTCTTTAGCTAAAATGTTGAGTGCAAGGGGGAAAAAGTGCTGCCCACTTTGCATACCACCCTGGACAGTGGCATTAGCAGTGATGCATGTAAGGGATTAACAAAGCATGGAACTCACCACTTAGAGGAAATGGAAACGGCTTGTCCATTTTGTTTCTTCTTTTTGGCTTTTAGTAGTTACTGATTTGGATGTTTGGCAAGGTTATCTCTGCCAGCAGAAAGGGACAGCAAAAATAATTCCCCTCTTAACCCCCATGCCTACCCCAAGTGTCAAACTAAAGTATACCAATGCGTTTCAAAGGTCCTCAGTTATTTCCATTTTCCTTAGGCACAAAGGTGGACTTGTGTCACCACCAAAAAAAGGATGGTTTTATTTCTCTCTCTCAAAGTATAGTGATTGATTTACTCTTTAGAGTAAGCACTGGTTAGCGAGTATTAAAATTCACATATTAAATTCACTGGGCTCCCATATAAATGTGTTTGGAAGATCCTTAGTCCTTTCTGAGGAAAGGAAAGCCATTCTCTATTAATGAATATTCATTGACCATAGTTTTGCTCTGAATAAAAGCAGACAGCCCTCTCTTCCTTCAGAGCGTCCTAGACTAGGGTTAGAACCCTTGCCCTATAAAATATATATTATGGTATTTAAGAACAAATAGGATTTTATTTGTTTTTCAGCACAGAAATTGAAAATGCTAATATAATTAGGATCAGAAGGAGGAGTCTGTTTCACTTGAGGAAATGATGAGCCTCATTTAGAAGGCTCCCAATGAGTCACCCATTTAGAAGACACTCACTTTGAAATCTTAAAGAAATTTGTATATTTATATCTGCTTCTCTTGAAAGCGATAGCGCTCAGTATTGCTAAGGAGAGGTGAAATGTCCTAAGTACACTTTTGGTTAACCCCACGAATTCTTGAGCAGTAGCCCCTAGGCAATGCTGTCAAGCTAAGTCAGTTCCAAACACTTGTATTTGAGATGTGCACATATGCCGCTTGGGGTGTAGACCACCCAGGTTGCTTTCATCTGGGACATAAACTAAAACTTGAACCCTGGGACCTGTAGGGTGAAATGGTTAGTTAATTTTATTAATATTTCTTTAAGATCTTAAATTTTTAAGTTATTTCTGTAGGTTTTTTTAGCTTATGTCCTGTTACCCTGTTACCCCTCCAACCCTTTTGCTTGGTAGTAACCACTGACTGACAGACTTGCTTTTCTGTAAGTTTAATCCCTTGTCACTGAGGCCCCATCTGTTGCCATCCCTCAGAAAGTCAAGGACTTCACTAGACAGAGTATGTGCAGAGTATGTTCCTGAAAATACCTAATGCTTTTGACATAGACTCTTTGTTTCTAAGACCAAATAAAGGAAATGATTTGCTTTTACCTCTTTAGAGGAGCAAAATTATGTGTGGTTAAAACCCAGCGGAAGGCGAAACAAGCCGAGACTCTAACCCAGGACTACATCATCACCCGTAAGTTGTTAGCATGTCTCCATCACACGTCTCTCCTCTACTCTCATGTGGTATTGATTGCACGGTTTTAGAGACAGAGCCCTCACAGTTCCAGCATGTATTACAAAATCATCTCCCATTCATGTGGATGGACTACGAGTCATGTAGCAAGCAGCTAGCCCTGTTAGCTTCTGTGACTCATCACAGGGACAGGGTAACTTTCAGCCCAAAAGGGAAAAGCTTATTTGAGCCTAATGCATTATACTACAGCAGCCTTTTAAAGAATAACAGTCTGTTCTAAGAATAAACAAGGAGTGCTGGTCTTGGAATCAGGAGGCCTTGGTTTGTCCAGTTCTACCTCTGACTGGCAGTGTGATGTTGAACAACTGAACTTCATCAGGAGAGTGAGGAGACTAGCTGAAGGGTCCCCTTCCAGCTCCTTCTGAAATTCTATGACCATGTGCTAGACTGCTCCAGAGGCATTTATATAAAATTTACTACCTGGGGTATGAGCAGAAAGCTTCCTAGGGCAGAGTGGCTTCTCTCACATTTGTTACACAACTTAATTAATCTGACAGATCTGTGTTCTCAGAGCTGCCATCCCAAACCTGCAACAGGTGACAGCTAGGAAGGAAATCTTGGATGCAGTAGCGATTGTCATTAGCAGATGGCCCTGTGGACTTTATCAGTGAATCAGTCTAAAGACCAGGGGGCGCTGTATTGCTGGGTTTTCTCCCTGGTGGGGGGGCTCATGTAAGACCAAGTCCCTTGGAGCTTATGATCAGTAAAGAGATCCCATGACACTTTTTGCAAGAGTAGAAGTGTTAAAGTCGGTGTCATAACCAGTCTAGCTCATGTAATTACACGCGGCCTACTTAAATTCCTCCAGTCGTTTGAAGTGAAAAGCTATTTTTCCCCCTCCTAAAAATACTGTTGTGTTGTGTTGCCCGATAGAGTGACGGGTGGCTGTGTTTCTCAGCTCCCTTGACTCAAGGCAGGCATGTTTTGTGGGTGAGTGATATGGTCTGGCCCTGGTTGGCAGTAGGGGTAGAGGGTAGAAGGGGATACTGAAAGAGTCTTTGAGGAGTATAGATATTTCATTCATATTATAAATTCCCATTAAGCCTTTATCTTCCTTTTGCTGGTCCCTGGAAAAAGTTTCCCTTTTAAAAGTGGTTTTAATCTGCATGTAAGGGTTGAAAGAAATTATGCTGGTACTTTTTGGGGGCAAGGAAAAGATAGTTATTTAATACTTTACCCTTTTCCTTCTCCCCCAGAATATTATACTGTTTCCCTTATAAATTTGTATACTCCGAAATTTGATTTTGACACTGAGTAAAGGACAACAGCAGTGGAACAAATGTCACTCTGGGTCTGATTCTCTTGTTTTGTCCACCATGTAGAAGGAGGGACAAGGCCCCATCAAGTCCCCATGCCAGGAGATTTAGTCACCCCTTGTATGCAAGGCAACCTTTATCCCAGTTTCAGTGGGACAAGTGCTTCTCCCTTCCGGTTACTCAGTGTTGTCAACTCCTCCTGAGAGGTGGTCACATTTCAGAAACGTGTGAAGTGATTCCAGTGTTTATGAGGCATCTGAGGAAACTTCAGGGCTGACAGCAAGCTGCTGGCATTGTTCATATTTGGGTCCTGAAAGAAAAAATAAGAGGCAGTCCCAATAAGAGTTTCTTTTCAAAACCACAGAAATTAAGTTTTAACGCTACTCGTGGTCTGGGAGATGGGGCTCCTCACCAATGTTTCCGTGACAGTATCTGACAATATTTCCTGAGTGCCATTAGCTGCCAGGAGAGGTGAACAATGAATCTGGTCTCAAACAAAATAGGCTAATTGGTTGCAGTAAGACTGTCTTTTGTTATTAGATGAAGGCTGTCATTATGACTTCCATTTCATCTTTCAGTTAGTCATGCTTTAGCTATGTTTTTGGATGGAAGGGTTATTATTATAATGAAATTTTTCAAATGTTACTTCTTACAGCTCATGCCTTGCCTATGTTTCGTGAGCCCCGCCAACGGAGTACAAGGAAACAGCTGGAGAAGGACAGGCTGGATCCCCTGAAGTCCCACAAACCCGAACCTCCTGTAGCAGGCCCAGGTGACTGTGATCTAGCTAATGACCTGCAAAGGGGGTTAAGGAGCAGGATCGGGTAATTGATGTAGAACTGGGAGGATCTTCTGGGCCTGGATGCTTCTTTGTCTTCAGAGACATTTTACTAGATAGTGGTTTTCAAAGTTTTCTTTTTTAGCCACAGAACTTTAAAGATCTGATGCAGAACCCCAGTGTATAAAACTGATAAAAATGTAGCTGCTGTGCTGAAGTAGGGGGAAGCCTGGAGCTCTTTCTGCTGAGTCTCCAACTTGAGCCCTTGTAGATGACCTCAGTGGCACTCAGGGGCTCCTTAGAACCCAGTGTTAAAACCACTGCTCTCAATATTGGCTTAATATATAACACTGGGCACTTTGACCAGAATCCTGGCTGGATTAGGTTTCACACAAGGCAGAAAGTGACCATCCATTTAATTTTGTGTTAATAAAATGGAGCTGCCCATTATCACTAGAATAAAATGAATAAAAGTCCTTAGAGTTTTTAAGAAATAGGTACCAGAAGAAAGAAAGGCAGCACTGGCTGTAGTACAGCAGATATCTGTTTCTGTTTTCACCTGGGTGGTTTCCCTTTGTCCTAGGCTCCCAGGCCTTAGTTTTGGACTTGTTCATTCATCTGAGCCTGAGACCTGCATATATTTGGCCTGCCCTTTCAGCACTGAAAACATCTCACAAACTGATCTCAATTATTTTTTTTCATTTTCTCTGCCACTATCCTAATCAAAGTTCCTAAATAATGTTCTTGCCTGAATTACTGTGAACTCTTCTAACTCGGCACCTTATCTCAAGTCACTCCTTCTCCCCCACTCCACCTCCATTCATCTTACACACAGCTTTCATCTCTAACTCCTCTGGCTTTCATGTTGCTACTGCCCCAGAACCTTCACAAAGCTTCCCACTGTCCAATTGTATTTTCAGAGATTCAAGATTCTCTACAATCTGACACTAACCTACCTTTGTAGCTTTACACCTCACTTGTCTTCTACTCTGACCTTCTGATATGACTGCTGATTCACTCCTGTCCCCAAATACCCCCTGGACTCTTTCTGCATTTTTGTACTTAACCCATTCTGCTCATTGGACATAACCTTCTCTACCTTCTGAGCTTTCCCAGATTGAATCCATCTCTTTCATAAAGACCTGCTCAACCACCTCAGCCTGAAGTTATATGTTCTTCCTCTAAGTGCTATAATAGTTACTGGCCACACAAATTCTCTGGCAGTTAATTATTTCCTACCGTATTTAGTTTCTTCTTATCTTGATTTGGGAAATTAATTGTGTAGTGTTATTTGGCTTTTCATGTGTTTATTTTATCATCCTAAAAAGTCATACTTTTTTTTTTCAGTACCAGGCACCATTCTAACTGCTAGAGAGCCAGCAGGGAACAAACCCGTGTCCTTAAGGCACTTCCTGTCTACTAGGGCAATTATAGTACAGTAAAGTAATATGAATCGGTGTGTTCAACATGTTTATTTTTGCTGGTAATATCCAGCAAAGTACCTATAAGGTACTTGGAAGATGGCAAGCCCTAAGATATGTTTGTTTAAAACTAAAATAGCATCTAATGGTATTGGTTATTTTTATTAATTGAATTTCAAATGTTCATGCCAGAGGAATTTTTTTAAGGCATGTATTAATACATGGCAAATTATTTGTAATTTTTTTCTATATTGGTATCATTCTATAAATTAAGCAAATGGGACATAACAATAAAAAAAGTCTACCTATTTAAAAATGTTATGGGGACGTTGAGGTTTGGTGGTCTCTTACTTTGGTTCTGATTATCATAAATGAAAGCTGATAGGAAGGTACTCAAAAACTCTTGCAGTTTGTGCTCAGATAAGTACAGTGTACACAGTATGCCTTGTGTTCAGTCTCTAATTTGATTTTTTTTTTCTTTTGAAATAGGTCGTGGTGGCCGAGTTGGAACCCATGGGGGCACTCTGTCATCCTACATTGTGAAGAACATTGCTTTGGACAAGACTGATGACAGTAACCCCCGGGAAGCCATTTTGCGTCATGCCAAAGCAGCAGAAGACAATCCATACTGGGTTTCTCCAGCATATTCCAAGTAAGAACATAGCTTTTTAAAATAGAAAAACCGTTATGTTTAATGAGTCGGGAAGGACATAACAGTGGTATTTTGGGGTTCTAACGTCTCCATTTCTTATTGCATACTTGAGCATGAAAAATAGGCTAGGCACTCATAGCCTTGAAACCTAGGCATTTGTTTATATCGTAAGACTCTAAAATAGTGATTTTTAAAACTAAGCCAGTTCCATCAGAGTTATAGCCTAGTATAAACCATTACATGAATCCCATCCTGCCTATGATTAAAACAAACAAACAAATCACTACTGATGTGCATTATCTTAGTTGAGGAGGATTAAAAGCAAATGAAGGGGAGTATTTTGGTAGTTCTGATATTTATAGAGCTGTATATGTAAGTAACACTGCAGAATAGATCCTGCCTGCTCAGATTCCCTGAGATAGTGTAACATGGGAGAACATGTAGTGATCCCTAAAGCCACTAAACCAGCTACATTTTACACTAAAGAAAGGTACTATTGTAGAATTTTCAGTTTTTAAATTTTTAAACTTTTTACTTGAATTAATTTTAGACTTACAGAAAAGTTGCAAAAATAGTACAGGGAGTATAAATATACTCTTCACCCAACTTCCTCCTAATGTTAGCACCTTACATAACCATGAACCTAGCACTGTACAATACTGTTAACTAAGCTACAGACCTTACTTGTTCACCAGTTCTTCCTTTCTCTGTTCCAGGATCTCACAATGCATGTGGTTGTTATTTTGCCTCAGTCTCCTCCAATCATAACAGTTTTTCTTATCTTTCATGACCCTGATGCTTTTAATGAATACTGGTCAGTTATTTTGTACACTTTCTCTCAGTTTGGGTTTGCTTGATATTTTCTCATATTTGGAATGAAGCCATGCATGTTTGGCAAAAATAACCCAGGAGTGCTGTGTCCTTCTCGGCGCGTCGTATCAAGGTCTTCACAATGTTAGTATGTCTTATTACTAGTGATGCTAACTTTGGTCACTTGGTTAAAGTGATGTCTGCCAAATTTCTCCACTGTAACGTTGCTGTCATTCCTTTTGAATTGATAAATTGGGGGGGGATGATATTTTAAGACTATGCACATCCTGTTTCTTCTCAAACTTTTGCTATCTAATTTTATCATCCATGAATGGATTTGCCTATGACAGTTATTCTTGTGGCATTTGCCTAACTGATTTTCTGTTTCCCTCTTTTCTTCTATGTCTATTAATTGGAATTTTACCTAAAGGAAGAGTTATCCCTTCTCTCACATTTATTTATTTTTCAATTTTTTTATATTGGCATGGTCTCTAAAATATTTAGTTGTTTCTATGAGTTTAAATTCAATACCATCTCTAGCTTTGGCCAATAGAAGCTCCTTCAGAATGGCTCCTGTCATCTTTCAACAAGCCCCTATATTTTTTTTTAAGCACTTACTTACTTTTTGGCACTATAAGATGTTCTAGGCTCATCTTTGTTTTTCTTTCTCCCCACCCTGGAATCTACCACTTCTCCAAAGATCTGATTCCTTTTGCTGGGGGATAGTATTTAGAAGCCCAGGGCTGTGTCCTGGATGTGCTCATTGCTACTAGAGTGCCATTGCTTGTAGGGCCTCTCTGCTGACAAAGCTAGGAGGCATACGTATGCACGCTAAACTGCTCATATACACACATCTGTATTTCTGAATATACCAATCTGTATTTATATTTTAAGAACCATGAGTTTAAATTGATGCTTCTGACTTCAGTCCTATACCACAGGGTTCACTTAGCTTTTCTCCCTTCCGTATTTGTAACTTCTTTCTCCATTAGTGAGAAACATAGCTTGTAATTGTTCAATTCTAGTGTACACATAGAGTAGTTTCAGAATTGCTAACCCATACCCACGTAAGAAACACTTTTCCTATCCAGATTACAGCATTTGTGTACAGTCCTTTTTGTCTTTAGCCTTACAGTATCTAGTCAAGATACTGTAAAAGTAACTTTTCCAAAGTTACTTAGATTAAATCTTTTGTTCACCACCCTAGTCAATATGGCTGTGTTATTCAGTCGAAATGCACTTAGGTTTATATGTTAGTGTTTATATTCCTTTTTTAGGTTTCTCCCACATTCTGTTTATTTTTAGGGGTATGTGAAATATTACTGCGGTGCCAGAAGTCAGAGCTTTAGAAGAGGTACACTAGGAGAGGTGTCTCATCCTCTTCTTTCATGTTCCCCATTCCGATTCCCAGTCCCCCTTGCCCACCTCCCCCTACAGCTCACCGGTCTCTTTAGTGCCTGGTTTTTCTTTTGTACAAATGTGCAGATATGTATTTTCTTATATCCCCATATTTCTTACATGAAGGGTAGCATAGTCTAAATACTCTGTCTTCTTTTTTTTTGTCTAAGTTCTATTTGAAAATCTATAGTGAGGGCCGGGCATGGTGGCTCATGCCTGTAATCCTAGCACTTGGGAGGCCAAGGCGGGTGGATTGTTTGAGCTCAGGAGTTCGAGACCAGCCTGAGCAAGAGCAAGACCCCATCTCTACTAAAAAATAGAAAGAAATTAGCTGGACAACTAAAAATATATAGAAAAAATTAGCCAGGCTTGGTGGCACATGCCTGTAGTCCCAGCTGCTCGGGAGGCTGAGGCAGGAGCATTGCTTGAGCCCAGGAGTTTGAGGTTGCTGTGAGCTAGGCTGATGCCACAGCACTTGCCCAGGCAACAGAGTGAGACTGTCTCAAAAAAAAAAAAAAAAAGGTCAATGGCTATTCCTGTAGGGGAAATTCTGTTCCATATATCTTCTGGCTCCTAGAGGTTACCTGGTTCCTTGGCTTGTAGACATATCACTCTAGTCTTTGCCCAGTCCTCACATTGCCTTCTCCTTTGTATTGGTCTTCTTTTCTCTCTTACAAGGATACTTGTAATGGCATTTAGGGCCTACCCAAGGTAATCCAGGATTATTGCCTCATCTCAAGATATTGCTCCTTTTTCCAAATAAGGTAACATTCACAGCTTCCATGGATTTAAGGTCGATATCTTTGGGGGGACCATTTTTCAGCCTACCATAGTAGAGCTTCAATTTGATTTTTTTCAATTGGTTAGCCAGTTGCTGTAACACTTTTTATTGGATAATCTAATTTTCCTCAATAAATTGAAATGGCACCTTTATTATTATACACAATGTCCTTACATATGAATTTTAATCAATTTCTGACCTCTTTGTTCTGTTCTGTTAATTGGTCTGTCCAAGTGTCAGTATCAGTTTTCATTATTGTGGAGCTGCCTACTCTCATTGTTCTTACCAGAATTTTTCAATCTAATTCTTGCAGGTCTCCATGACTTTACTCTCTAAATTATTTAATAACCCCCCAAAAATTAATGATGTTTTTTTTAGTGGAATCGAATTACATGTAGGTATTAATTTAGATAGATAGAATTTTACAATATTGATTCCTTCAAACCAAGAGCAGAGTTTATCTTTCTATTTAGTCACATCACTGTATCCCTCAGTAGAATTTTGAAGTTTTCTTGATACAGATATTTCACATTTTCTTTTAAGTTTATTCCTACTTACTTAATCTTTTTCTGTTGTAAATAGGAACTTTTCTTACACTCAATTTATAACTCCTTTGTATATGGAAACACTATGTGGCTACATATATGTGTATTATGTATATATATTAATTTTGTTTCCAGCTATTTATTTATTGTATTTTCCTATGATTTTAAATAATTTTTTATCCAGTTAGTTTGGTTGGGGTTTACAGGTATAAAATTATATCATATGCAAATAGGTTTACCTAGTTCTTTCCAATTTTTTTAGTTGCTATTTCTTTTTCTTATCTAATTGCATTGACTACTGCCAGAACAATATTAAGTAATATCAATGATAGTGCATGATAGTGCACATCCTTTTCTCAATTTGAACTTTAACAGGAGTGATTCTATTACATTAAACTATATGAAATTTCCCTTTTTGTAGGTGAAATAAAGTCAAATATCAGCAGTTTCATATTATTCAATCTAATGGCATTTCCCCATAAAACATAACTTTTAAAAAACACATGCAAGATGTTAAGGAAGAGTCCATTGCTTTCTATTTTATTAATTCACCAAAGATTTGCTGAACACCTACTGTGTGTCAGGTGCTGTTCTAGGATATGAGGCTATACTGTCCTTATGAAGCTTATATTTGAATAGACAGACAATAAATAAATCCATAAATATTAGATTGTAGCAGTGCTAAGAAGAAAACTAAAATAGGGATAAGGAGAGCGTAGGTAACTGGGAGGAGAATAGGGTGCTGTTTTAGATATGGTGTCCAGGGTAGAACCTCCACCAAAATGGTCTTTGACCTGAGTGAAATGAAGGAGGGAGCCATGCAGATACCCAGGGGAAGAGGATCCCATGCAGGGAAAACAGAGGCCTTTATCAATTTCCTGTATCCCTATGGAAGTGATCATAATGTGATTTTTCTACTTTGATCTATGAATATGATGAATTATATTACTAGATTTGCTACTACTGAACCATCCTGGCATCTTTGATATGAACCTCATGTGGTTGTGGTTTATTCTTTGTCAGGTGTTAGGCTGGCTTCCTAAAAATTTTGTATGTTTTTCTTTTCTATGTATACCCTCAAACTGTTTTAATACCATTAAACTTATCTATTTTATAAATATTTGATAGAATTCACCTATAAAACTGTCAAAGCCTGGTGTTTTTGTGGAGTGGAGGGTGGGTAGGAATTCCTTAATTTAGCTCTCTTTCCCATCCCCTCCTGGCATATAGTCTATTTGGATTTTCTGACTTGAGGATGCTTGATAATTAATATTTTGGGGGGCAATTATTTATCCAGATTTTCAACTTTCTTCAAATAGAGTTAATTGAAGCCAACGATGTTTTTGTTCATTGGTGACCATTACCTACAGATATTTTTCTGTACTATAGGTGATTCGTTGTATTTACAATTGAGTAATGTCCTAGCTTAATAGTAGCTCTGCAAGGTGGGTAGAGCAGATACTGTCATATCCTTACCTTACTTGTGAGGACACTGCAGCTTTGAGATTTGCTATTAACGGTGACTGAAACTAGAAGTAGTCTTCTGTTCTCTTGATCCTTAACCTGATGAGCTTTCCAGAGGACTGGGCTCTCTCTTAATAGACACCTTTCTGCTGCTGCATTTTGCTCTCATCTCTTTTCTTCCACCCACTTTTGTCACCTTGCATTTATTGCATACTAACTAAGTTCATGGCACCATCTCTCCGTGGCATGTAATTTGTTAGCCAGGATCGCAGTGCTATTTCTCCCATGTTCACCTGCTAGAGTATACTATTTACTGCCAAGTGGCAAAGTGTTTGAAAGGAAGCTAATATTTAAAAGGATCTTTTCATAAAGGTCACTGTAATTGAGAATGTGTGTCTGGTTGTTTTTCTTCACTGCAATTGACTTCTGTCAGTGATGAAATGAAGATTTATTTACTGTATCTTGCTTTATCAAAGAAAAGCGCAGACATTCCACAAATCTACCTGCCTGCACATAACATGTACACACCTGTATTCTCCAGTGATGATAATGAAGAGTCTTTGAACACTTTACATTTGTCAGTTGAGTATTTAAGTTTCATTTCTGGCACTAGCAGTATAATAGCCATGAAAATTTTCAAACACAGCAAGATCACAGAGGACTCTTGTTCAGCCACACATGGGCAGATTCAGTTACAGTTTCTTGTTAAAAGATGCTGCTGGAGGGAGAGGAAAGGAGCTGGCTAGGGAGTGGGCAGGATGTAGATCCAGAATGCTATTAGCTTACACATCAGACAGGGATAGATGTGTGTGGGAGCCTGGACTCTGGCCAGCAGCCTGACAGCCTGACAGCTCTGTCAACCGTGGTCACTTTTCTTGCCAGATAAGCTGCCATTATTGCTGGCTCAGTCAATTTCATTTTCAGTGTGCATGTCTTGTCTGATACTGGATATGTGAATATGTGTGTGTATGTATTAGAATATGATTCCCACCTATAAAGGATTCATTTAAGTCATGTTGAGTTAGTAGGCAATATTTAAAGAGGTCACTCTGTGAGCAAGTGAAGGTTGTTCATATATTATTTGTGTCAGGAAGTGATATAAACGCACAGAGAGAAAAATATCTTTTTTCCTGAGTTATATTTAGATGACTTATTGTCACTGTCCACCATATTCCTATGCAGAAGCCAGTGTTTCTCAGCATGGTTTTGTGCACTGCCTGCATCAGAGTTACCTATGTGTTTGGGGGTAGAGGGGGCGGTGCTTAAAATGCAGATTTCTAGACTCTGCCCCGGACCAACTCAATTAGTCTTTGCGGGATTGGGACTGGGAATCTACATTTTAAGAAGTGCCCCAGGTGGCTGTTTTGCACACTAATATTTTGTAGTGATACAAAAGTAATTATGTAAAACAAACCACAAATGATTCTCCCTTAAGAAAATTCAAACTTACATACTAGATTATTTCAATTATAGAAATTAATAGTGAAGAAATATTATTTACATAGCAAAAGAATTTCTCCCAGGTTTTTTTTAAATAGCAAGTTGTGTTTAACATGTAAATTATTTTATCAAATATATTCTACATATAACTTTTTGAAAATACATCTGTTATTTGAAGTGAAGAAAACCTGATATCCAAAAGCAAGGTATATAATAATAATGATACCTTTTTGTACTTACACTATATTGGGCTTGTTTAAAAACTTAATATATATTATTCATTTAATCCTTACAACAGCCCTGTAAGGTAAGTGGTATTATTGTCCCCATTTTACAGATGAAGAGACTGAGGCTTATCATTTGACCAAAGCCACATGGGTAGCAGGCAGAATGGAGATTTGAATGCAGGTGTTCTGGCTTCAGAGTCAAGCCTATGATTTTTAACTACTACAGTGTGCTGCTTCTCATCACATAGCAGCTAGTAGTAGCTATTGGAAAAGTTGAGTAATAGCGAAGCTGAGAAGATTATTGTGTAAGCCAGCCAGGCATAGCAGAGGGAATACTAGACTAAGAATCAGAAGTCCTGGGGTTTAGTTCTAGCTCTGCCACCCCCTGGTGAGTCTCTTACCTTCACTGAGGTTATTTTCCTTATCCATGAAGTAATAGGATACACCAATGCCTGGCTTTCATGTATGTGTTTGAATAGAAATTGTGACACACGGTTATGTATTTTATAAATGAGAACTTAGAGAGGGCTTTGGTGATAACCTGGGCTGTTTCAGGCCTGTATGTTCTTCAAAGGTTTTATCATGCTAACTTGTTTACCATTTGGTGATAAGGTAGCTAATGATGAGTTTATAGGGTTCTTTCTTTCTCTTTCTTTTTTTCCTCTTTCCACAACTTCCATAGGTCTCGTGTTTGTCCCTTTCTCCTCCTCACACAGTCTTTGAACTCTCACACAAGCATTGTGAGTCAATATGCCCTACTTATGAGTCTGAGATGTGTTTATTTATTTTCTAAAATATTATGTGCTCATTTCCTGAAGAAAATAGAAAATTCTTTATCTAGAAACATCTTGTTGCCTCTTATCTTCTTATGTGTCCCTATTATTAAAAAAAATATCTTTGATTAGCTCTTCACCAGAAAGAAGGAAACATTTCAAGTGGAATCTTTTGGTCAAGGCTTTTATTTAATCTTAATAATTCTGCAATTGTGATGACTGGGTCAGAGTTCATCTGGGCTGTATTCTTTCTAACAGGGTTAACAAGTGTGTCAGATTGTCAAGTCATGGCTATAATTGACTTTGGCTTTGAGGTTTTCCTTCATAATAAACAATGGGCCCCGAGCCAAAAAAGCTTGTGGTTTATACTGATGACTAAATAATGCAAGTGATTTCCCCTCATACTCATTCTGTTACCCTGAAGCTTGCTTTATGCTTTTGGAATGAATCATATTAGAAGAACATCTATAATTAAAAAGAATTTGACCTGTGGACTTTTCCATCGCAGCTGAAAACATTTTGATGACTTCACTCTGGCCTGAGTGCTAGAGAAAGAGTGTAGAAGGCACAGGTTTGTCAGAAAGTCCTGCTAATACTTTGAATCTCTTACCCAGTGCACCCCAAAAATGCTTTTAGGTTGCAGAGGGAATCTTTATTCACTACTGCTCTACACAGTTCCTCTGGATGGAAACACTGAAGATGGAACTCAGTCTGTTGGGTTTGTCATTTTCCTGTGGCACAGAGTTGCTGGAAAAGACTCACTTTGTACAAATAGTTTTAAAAAATGGTTTTTTCTGTTTCTCTGTTTTTGCTCAAGGGTAAAATTAATCAGCACAAAGTATCCGCTAATCAGAATTTATAGATTTAAGAAAGACATATGCTTAAGCTTTTTTATTTGCTTTATGAAATCATATTAACTATTAGCAAATGCAGAGTTACTGAAGCTAAAGCAAAATAACCCTTCTCTGATTTGTTTATTTAATGGTTGGCAGCAATAACTATGTTGATACTAATCTGCTCTCCTTTTCTTGGTAACTCTGGTAAACAAGTTGACATATGTAGTCAAGTGCAAAATGTTTACTATTCTCCAAATGAGTTAATCAAACTGGAAAATGCAAGTTTCACATCAGCCCTTTGTAAGTTTAGGTTTTAAATTAACACTTAGAAACGTGCAAGTGTGGGCCATAAACCAGTAAAAGAAATAGTGTGAATAAAAGTGACTTCCTTTAGGTAGATACTTCACTGGTTCTCCAGTAAGGCTCACTGGATCCCCATTAACCTGTTGAGCACCCACAGTGACTATACATGTGGCTGAATGGAATGTTCCCCTTACCTCCTTTTCCTTCAAGTCAGTCCCTTCATAGGGTTTTGTTTTGGGCAAGGGAAATAAATCTACCATGAGGCTGTAAGCTTGAGTTGCTGACTTCTTGTCTCTTGAGAAATAAGGTATAGAATTCTGGAGGAATTGATTAAATAGAAGACAAGGAATAGATGGATAATATTATAGATATGCTTTGTTGAATTGGTGGAATATATTTCTTACACATTATTTGTTTATTTATTTGTATTTTTCCTAAGTTGCTGCCATGTTTTCAGTGTTCGTTTGGTTTGGTTTGTTCTGCTCTTCCTTGTGGAAGCACCCAACAGAGTCTATGTTAAAATCAGTACAAATTTGTACAAATTCCATTTCTTCAAACAGCCCAAAAGGAAATCCATTTCTGTGGCCATCAACAATGTTTATAGAGACTTAGAAGGTATATTGGTTGTTATTGTTGTTTATTTGTTTCCTGTTGGCTTTAAAAGCAAGTTTTTGGACCAGCTTTTAAGTGTTTTCAAATCCATTAACGTTTTATCTTTTTTTATGAGTCATTTTACTTTTGCTTGACATTGTTGATTTATTTTTATAGTAGTTTTCTATGCCACGGACAAATTAGGCCATCCCCCAGGGAAGAAATCTCTTGTTCTATTCCTAACTTTGCTAGAGGTTGCCTAATCATCTCTGTTCCTCATTGTCTTGATAAAGTGGTGACTAAAGAAATCCATTTAAAATGTCCTAGATAGTCCTGAATTGAATTTTTGAAATATTTCTTATATGTGGATTTCCAAACTTTTTCAAAAGAATAACTGCTGGAAATAAATTCAAAGATAAAAATTGCTAAAAAAATAAAAATGAAAATAAAAGAATAGCTGCAAGTTTAAAGCCATAATTCCCTCACTGTGCTCCTATAAAACACTGGTGTTCCTTAGGCTGGATAGATGTGTTCAATGTGCTAAAGTTGAATAATCTTTTTTGAAGAACCCTGTCTTTATTCAGCAAACAACATACAGCTCTTATTAAAGGCTCTGAACTATGCTGTAAGAATGTTGGTTTTGAGAGGAGGATGGATTGGAATGAGGCCTCTTCATGCCTATACCCAAGAATCAAAGACAACTCCTTAAAGGATGGGCCTGTGAGTGCGACCCCAAACTTTATTCCTTACCAAGTCTTCACTAGCATCATATAGTGCCAACTTTTACAGATAGGAGAAATATTTTCCTACAGCTGGAGGAAGACAAATTTATTAAGAAGAAAAGTTCTTACTCCACAGCCTTATTTCAAAGCCCTGCTTCTCTCCTTTTCTTTCTCAAGCTAGGGGAGGATGGAGTTTTCAACAGGTACCACTCAGTGTGGTCCACCAACCAGTGCTGACAAGGTGAATGTAGGAATTGAAAGTTAACACTTAAGACTTTTTTTTTTAAGAGACAGGGTTTCACTCTGTCAACCAGGCTGGAGTGCTCATCTCATTACAACCTTGAATTCCTAGGCTCAAGGGATCCTCCTGCCTCAGCATCCCAGGTAGCTGAGACTACAGGCCTGCACCACCACACCTAATTCTTAAAATTTTTTGTAGAGATGGGATCTCATGATCTTGCCCAGGCTGATCTTGAACTTCTGGCTCCAAGTGATCCTCCCATCTTACCCTCCCAAAGTGCTGGGATTACAGGCGTGAGCCACACACCTGGCCCACTTAAGACATTTTATAGCAATTTGATGTTATTTGTTGAATCTAATAAAAATTTGGATTTATATTTTGTAGTCTTTTAACTGTATTTTTCTGGAAATATAATATTTGTCTGAAAGGGATTGGAAATTGGAAAACAAAGACTAGCTCTGCACCACAGATGGTTTGAGAAGCACTGCCCTAGGCACGGCCCTATGTTGGAGGCTAAGGCACTCTCCAAGGTGCCTCCTTTTTGTCCCAGGAGGGCGATTTGTTCTTCCTTACTCTAAGGCCCAAGAGCCTGGTTCTTTTTTAAAAAATAATTTTTAAAAAGTATTTAATTTTGGTAGAATATACATAAGATAAATTTATTATCTTAAATCATTTTTAAGTATACAGTAGTGTTAAGTATATTCACATTGTTGTACAGCCAATCTCCAGAACTCTTCATCTTGCAAAACTAAAACTTTATATCCATTAGACAACTCTCCATTTCCCCCTCCACCCAGTCTCTGGCAAATACCATTCTACTTTTTATTTCTATGAATTTGACCACTCTAGGTACCTCATATGAGTGGAATCATACAGTATTTGTCTTTTTGTGACTGGCTCATTTCACTTAGCATAATGTCCTCAAGGTTCATCCATGTTGCAGTGTCAGAATTTCTTTCCTTTTTCAGGATGAATAATAATGTATAGATCATATTTTGCCTATCCATTCATCTATCAATGGATACGTGAGTTGCTTCTACCCTTTGACTGTTGTGAATGATGCTGCTATAAATACGGGTGTGCAAATGTCTCTTCAAGATTGTCCTTTCAGTTTTGAGGATACATACCCAGAAATGGAATTGCTAGATTACATAGTAATCCTATTTTTAATTTTTTTAAGAACTACTGTACTGTTTTCCGTAGCATCTGTACCATTTTACATTCCCACCAACAGTGTGCAAGGGTTCTAGTTTTCTCCACATCCTGGCCAACACTTAATATTTTCTGTTTTTTTGATAGTACCATCCTAGTGGGTGTGAGGTGGTATCTCATTGTGATTTAGGCCTGCACTTCCCTAATAGTGATGCTGAGCATCTTTTCGTGCTCATTGGCTGTTTGTATATCTTTGGAGAAATGTCTATCCAAGTTCTTTGCCCATTTTTTAATAAAGGAGTTTGTTTTTTTGTTGTAGGAGTTCTTATATATTCTGGATATTAATCCCTTATGAGGTATATGATTTGCAGATATTGTCTCCCATTCTGTAGGTTGCCTTTTCACTCTGTTGATTGTGTCCTTTGATGCACAGAAGTTTTTAATTTTTATGTAGTCCTTTTTACCTATTTTTTTCTTTTGTTGTCTGGGTTTTTGGTGTCACGTGCAACAAATCATTGCTAAATCTAACATATAAAGCTTTTTCCCTGTGTTTTCTTCTAAGAGTTTTATAGTTATAGTTCTTATGGTTAGGTCTTTGATCCATTTTGAGGCAATTTTTGTACATAGTATAAGGTAAGGGTCTAACTTCATTGTTTTGCCAACACCATGTGTTGATAGGAGCCTAGTTCTTTCACTCAGTTATTCCCTAATTAGCCAACAGAATGAAGAACAAGTGGTAAATAAGCATTGGGAAAATTTCTGAGGAAATTTGGACACCGATTTGTGCCTTGATTTTGGCAATTTGGGGAAGTAGACCATGGCAACTTGAAAGTTAGGTGTCATGACTTGATATTGCAAACACACAATATGGCCATTTTGATGGCAACATTGTGATTAGTTAAAAAATGGAAATTAAAATAAATGTCATGGATTTTTGCAAAAAGGAGTATGGTATTTATATGTTCCATTTTCCATTTAGGGAATTTAAATTCCCTAAATTTAAATTCCTGGTAAAGACAAAGGAAATCGTTGTGGTGTGGTGATTGGAAGTGACAGCCTGAGTGACCCTGATATACACATTTACTCAATGAATTCACTGAGTTCAATGCTAGATGAAAAACAAAAAGATACCTCCTTTGAAAAACTAATTGTTTGTGCTTTTTGTTTTCTTTTGCTTTGGCTGCTGGGAAATTCAGGGCTAAATTTTATGCTCAGTTACGTGCCCTTTCATTCCTTGGTTCTTGATCTTTTCATTTGTTTTGTTTTGATTTTCTTTACAAGTCAACTTTACTGAGGTACAATTTACATACAATAAATATATGCACCCATTTCACATTTTGACGAATGCATGCACCTGTGTACTTACCACTTCAATCAAGATGATAGAACATTTTCATCCCACCAAAACACTCCCAAATGCTTCTTCACAATCATTACTATCTTTCTACCTGTCGTTAAATAGTTCTATTGATTCTGTGCCCTTTAATGTTAGCCATCACCCTGATACACATGCTCTTGGAAGTAGATGGAATATAAAAAAGTAACCCTTAAATGAAATAGCCTTCTCAAGCTCTAGGTTTTTCTCCTGTAATCTGCCATTTAAGTTCCTTTTTTATATCCAAGAAAAAGCAGCATTGCAACTTCTTAGTACTTAAATTTCACTACAAATAACATTGATAAGCTAGTGTCTTATAAAGCATTGCCAGATATCTTTGGAAGACCATGTTCCTTTTTTTCCTCTTAGAAATTAAATATCTAATTCAAAGAATTTTTTTAGACCACATAAATTTGCTCCTGTATGGGTTTGTCCATACCTAAGTGGTCCACGTCTGAAATATGGTAACAAGCATCAATTGCCTTGTTGTAGCACATTAGAAAGCCAGTGTTCTGTTTTCTAGTAATCCAGCAACTCATGTCATCTGAAAATCTGTAGCTGCTGTTTGAAATTTAGAGCTATGACCTATATGTAAATGTCATAACTGTGCCTTGAAGTGACAGCAAGTTTAACCAAGCAGATTGTATATGGGGACAGCTTGGGCTCTAGGTAGGTGTATTAAGTAACTGGAGAAACAAGAATGGTAATTAACTTATGCGTTAGGAATTCCAGCATGTAACTCATGTCAGCATGAGTTGTGGATGGTTTCTACCTCTCCCTCCAGATAGTAAAGAAATAATAGTAAAGAAGTAAAGAGGTAATATAAAGTTTTAACCCTGTTTTTGCTTGCCGAATAAAAGGAGTTATTGTTCTTACCACTCTGGAATTACCTTGACATAATGAATTGAACTGTAAATGAAGATATAAGCCAAAATATGTAATATTCAGATATTATGCTTTAATGTTTCTTTATAATATGATACAACTATTTTTTTAAAAAAGGAATTCAGCAGTGGCATAACAAAAAAGGGCATACATTAGAACCACGTGACATTTTCTTGGAATTATTTCCTGTGTGAATGGTATAAAAAGGAATGTCATGGAACCAGGGTGTTTACAAAGCACAGGAGGTCCTCATGAAAAGATTGCTTGATGTCCTGTGTGGCAATAATTCAGCAATGACACTGTATGGCAGTATTACAGCCAGTGCAACGACATATCCTAAAAACCTTGGCTTTTCCATGCATTGACCCGGATGTGAGGGTATAAGGGGTATTCATTTGTTTGTTATGTTTTTTAATTTTGCTGGCTCAAATTCATTAGATAGGAAAACTACTAACTCAAATTCTCCTATTTGTGTGCACCATAATCACATGTATGTGGACTGCTTAAGTCTGGGAACAACGCAGAGAGCTGTGCGCAACGATCATGTAGATTCTTGCTTGGCGATGGTTTGTCCTTCCAAACGGTTCCAGTTAGCATGAATTTGAGGTGGAGGTGGTTATGATATGTGAGGTTCCACTGAATTTGATGTGTCTTCATTTTATTTAAGGAAAGGACAGCGTACACAGCCTGCCACAGAGGGAAAACCTTTAAAAGAATCTTTGGCTCTTTTCCTGAATGTAATTAAATTTCCACTATTCTTTTCTTTGCCAGAAGTTTAATGATTTATATTGAATAATTGAGATGTAATTCATGCTCCACATTTGCTCCCACTTGGTGAAAAAAGCACAGTCTAATATAATAAACACTTGCTGACTAAATTTTTCCTCGTCTTATTTAACTTTTGTTTTAGGACTCAGCCCAAAACCATGTTTGCCCAAGTTGAATCTGATGATGAAGAAGCAAAGAATGAGCCAGAATGGAAAAAACGTAAAATTTGAAGAATCTCATTTGGGAGCTGTTTGCATGAGGAGGAGGGACATGAGACAGGATTTTTTTTTTAATGCTTATGGAATAAAAAATACGTTTTTATGAACAGATTTGTCCATTGCATTATCACACCATTCAAAAGATTGGTAGCTACCCTTCACTAAAATTGTGCTTACATTTTCTTATCTACAATTATTAAACTGTATTACAAGTAAATAAGAAACAGATTTTTAGCCTATTACCAAGTGCTTTAGGTATTTGGAAACTTGAATGTATTCAACAATTACTGGTCTTGTACAGATTCTCATAACCTTAGAGAGGAAGATGTACATTGAGATATATATGTGTCTTGAGCAATTCTAGCAACATAATAAAGAAATAGAGATCAAAAAGTTTAATATTCTGTAGAGTTTCACAACAGTTGTTTACATGACTGTAAATAATTAGACTGAGTTCAAACCAAAAGCATTGCCATACTAGGAAAGAACATGTATCTAATTATCCTTCAATAGCAGAATTCGTGGTTAGGCGTTAGGAGAACGAGCTTTGAAGTCAGACCAATGTGGATTCGAGTCCTGGCTTTACTCTTTACTTCTGAGTCACCTTGGGAGAGTTATTAAACTTCTTCTTCTAGCCTCAGATGACAGCGTACCTAGTTTGTAGGTTTGTCGGAAGGATTAAATGGGACACACCTCATAGAGCCTTTAGTACAGTACCTGGCACTCAGTAAATACACACTAAATATTTGCTATTTTATAGTAGGGCTAATGATATTTGCTTTTTATCTGAATTAAATTAGAAAAATATAGAAATGCTTTGTAAATGTAAGGGCTGTCTAAGTAGAAGACATTAAAAGTCATTCTTAAAAATCTTTGTGCTTTTGTGACTAGAAAACTAAGACAAAAGTTGGCAGTTTGTCCAAAATAATATAGAGTCAATAGAATAAAATTCTGTGGCTTGGTTTCACATAGACGTGGGGTAGTTTTTACATTTGAAATAGTCCCATCTAGACAATTCAGGTTTTTTAGCACTTGCCTTTTGCCCTCCTGCTCTCATTTGTTCTAGTGAATTCAATAATTATAAAAGTGAATGAAGATCCAAAAAGTATGTCAGCAAGCTCCTGGTTCCACAGGCTTCACGTACCTGCTCCTGCTTCCCAACAAGATCTTTTTTAACCACTTGCACACACACAGCTCTCGTGTCTCTGCATATTCTGAGGTGGCAGTGTGCATTCTTCTATAGATAAATCTTAAAAAACTACATTTTTGTACACTTTATCCTTCTTCCCTCCTACCCCCATCCTCATCCCTTTTTGCTTCCCCTGTGCCTTAGCCCGTAGGTAATAGAGAATGAAGTAACATTTGTTGAGTGCCTTCTGTATGGCAGGTACTACTGCAAGCCCTTTACTTGCATTAGCTGACATAATCCTCACAGAAACCCCATGAATGGGTAAAATTGTTAAACCCATTTTACAGATGAGGCAAAAGAGGTTCAAGGTATCAAATAATCTGTCTGAGGTCATAGCCAAGGAAGGCCATATGAAGACACTCAAGATCTCTAAACATCAGTAATTAACTGCCCCAAGTTTTCTATTCCTATTGTAATACACTTCACCCAAAATCAATTACAAGCCATTATTTAGTTCCAGCTGCTTAAGATTTATAAATTTATTGCTTCTTGGATAAAATTTACTGAAAGCATCTCATGTCTTCCTTCATCTTAACATAAACATTGTACCATATGGAAGTATTCGTCTTGTATAGCCAAAAGTTGCAGTGGAGGGTTGCGGGGAGGAATAAAAACTTGATCATAGTGGTCTTGGCTGAGTCCGCTATGATGTAAGACGAGAGAAAGGCATTTGTAGCACAAAGATGATTATCTCATTGTTACCCACAACACAAGTGGGCCTTTTCATGTTTGAGAGGATCTATCTCACGCTAGAGAGTTTAATAAAGTGTTATTTTTTCCACAATATATTTGCAAAACACACATAAGGGTTTAAATTTTGAATTTGGTGAGGGAGGACCTAACCAGGACTAGATAAATGGTGTTCATTTGCCCTATAGTCCTGTCACCAGGGCAGATGTCCCACAGGCCCTCACACTCTGCATATCCCTCAGGGCTCATTATCTTCTCCCATACAACCTTGCATTCCCTACCTTGGTCAACTAGATTTCTAGCTGATCAAAGAAGGAAGCTGGAAGTTATAATGACTCTTCCCTTATCCCCCCACCCCATTTGATTATTTGCCAATTTCGCCCATGCTATATTCTGAATCTTCCATATTTGTATTTGTCCTTCTTCTCTTTCCCTAACACCGCTGCTAGAATTTAGACTCTCTTTTTAGCTTTCACCTAAAAGTGAAGTGGAAGGACCACTCAGGAGCCTCCCTCCCAAGAAATCTCCCTGTTTTTCATTAGGCCCTTATCTAATCCATCTTTCATTCTGCTATCAGAGTTAGCCTTCTAAAACCAAAGTCTATCATTTCATTCTTTCACCTAGAGCCTTCCAGAGGCTCTGTGTCAGTGGTTCTAATTCATTTGTGTGGCACTTAAGGATTTGGCCTCCCTGTCTTTCTTGCTTTAACTCCTGCTGATCTGGCACATGCTTCTGAGGGCCAGCCACACTGAACCAAGAAAGAACCATGTTTTTTGGCATCTGAATATCTGTGTGCGTGTTGCTCCTTCCTCTGCCCTTGTCTGCCTGAAATTCCTATTTGTTTTTGGAAATGGGAATCAATTTCACCTTCCCTAAGCAGCCTTCCATGATCCACCCAGGCAGACAATGCTCCCTCATCTGCTCCCATAGTTGCTTACATCTCTCTCCACCATTGCCTCCTTTTACGCTGCATTGTAATTGTATACACATGAATGGCTTGTGGATCAAGTGTGTGTGTCCTCCAGTAGGATGTAGATTGCAAAAACTAAAGAGCATTGGGTTCAGTAAATAATAAATAGTTCAATGAAAGAGAGGAGCCATGTTCTATGCACAGTTGTATTCCTAGACCCCAGCCCTGAGAAGAGGGTTAAGAAGAGGCTTATTCAATCTTTGGCAGAGGAATGAAAAGAAACAGGAGGATGAGGAAGAATGGAAAGAGAATGAGAGGTGAGAAGTGCTTCTGCCTCACAGTTGGAAAGGAGGATTGTTAGTACCAAAGGTTGGTCTGTATCCAGGCTGCCTCATCTCTTCTCTGTTGGGATTTATTCACAGGTAACTGTTGTGATGGCTTGAGGAAAAAGCAGGATTGTCTCTGCTGTTCCTGGCATGGCACAATAAGCCCCAAGCCACCATGAAATCCTCAAGCACTCACTTCCTGTCCCATTGGACTTGGTACCATGAAGGTAATGAGACCTTGAGTTACCAAAGATCTAAGGTATCTCTAGCATGGGGACTCTTAACCTAGGCAGGATGTCTGTGAACTCCCTCAAATCTTAGGGGGCATATTTTGCTTATACTCACATACATTTTTCTGTGGAGAGGATCCATAAATCTAATTCAACTCTGGGATATTGGGTGTGGCTGGTAGCTCTTTCTTCCCCCAAGAGAACTGTCTAAAATTGGGCCATTCAGACTTGAAAACCAGGACATAACTCATACATTCACACATACACAGAATACCTAACAAAACAAACTAAACTAAAACCTCTTTAACGCACTGGTTCCCACGTAGGTGATCAGTCATATTGCTTTGTAATCAGACCTTAATATTTATTCTTTGAAAGGTTATTAGCCTTCTGTCCCATTGAAAACAAAATAGTTCAGCTTCACAATCACATGAAGGCAACATCCAAGTTGAGCACTTTTTTATGTGATCTAAGAACGAATATTATGAGACTTGAGCCAATCGGAGAAAAGCTTTTAAGAATCAATATGATTATCTCAGGCAACTGTGAGCCTTCCAGTGTTTAATAACCAACGAGTCGGATAGGGTGGGAGAAAGGGAGGGCAACCAAGTGCCTGCTTACAAATGTGCAAACAGCGTGGGTCAGTAGCCCTGTAGAGGTGATAATGCCTCCTTTGTTTATCAGCCTTCTCGTGGGTATGGAGGTCAGGAAATGGGAAAGAGCTGCTAACTGACACCTTTTGAAAAGTATCTGTCTGGAATGGGGCACACCACAAACCATTATGACTGGAACTTTAATTTTTAGTCAACACTTTCACCAAAGAACTGAGAGGAAGATCAGACCAGCAGAGAAGTACCTGAAGATGGGAGATCTTGGGAGATCCTGTGTGTGTGTGTGTGTGTGTGTGTGTGTGTGTGTGTGTGTGACTAGAGGTATGTAACAGGAGAAGCCCCAGGGAGAGGCCCATCTGGAAAGGAAATTAGGACCCTGGCCAACAACCCTAACTGAGCTCCCCATAGCTGAACCAGAACCAGGACCAACATGTTATTGAGGCATCTTGGAAAGTAGAACCTTCAGTTCCAGCTTAGTCACATCAGCTGTCGTCACATGAGGTAGAGATGAGCCAATCCCTACAAAGCCCTGCCCAAATTTCAGATGAATGAGCAAAATGAAGTTATTGTCATTTTAAACTACTAAATTTGAGGTTGGTTGGTATACAGAAATATATAACTGGAACAACTTAAAAGATAAACAATTATTCAACCAGTCAAATACAAACAGTGCTAATATTTTGATGAATTATCTTCCAATTTTTTTCTTTTATATACAGTTTTGAGACTTATTTTCTCCTCTTCTTAGAACATAATTACAATATTTATGAACAATGTGGTGTATTTTTCACTTGTTAAATAAGCATGTATAATTTCTACATTATTACAAACCTCATATATAACTTTAGTAGCTACATAGTAGTTCATTATAAAGGAGTATCTTCTATACTTAACAATTGTCCTATTATTGGAAATATAGATTATTTTTGAATTTGCTATCATAAGCAATGCTGCTTTGGATAGAGCTATGCCTAAAGTTTCTTTAAGTATGTAGAATTCTTTTCTTAGAATTGGTTACCAAAAATGGAATTTGTGGTGGGGAGGTCAAGAATAACTCATGTTTACCAGATAGGTTCACTGTAATTTCAGTAGTTGCCTTATCAGTGGATGCCCAGTTGAAGAGGACAAAGGTGGTTCTACACAATATTGCTAGTATACTGGGCTGAATAGCGTCCCCCTAAAATTCATGTTCACCCAGAACCTCAGAATGTGATCTTCCTTGGAAATAGGGTCTTTGCAGATACAATTAATTAAAATGAGGTCATACTAGATTCAGGTGGGTCCTAAATCCAACAGCTGGTGTCCTGATAAGAAGGCCACGTGCAGACACACAGACAGACAGACAGACACACGGAGGGGAAAAGACCATGTGAAGATGGCGGCAGAAGTTGGAGCGATGTAGCTGCAAGTCAAGGAACTCCCAGAATTGCTGTCATCACCAGAAGCTGGGAAGGGGCAAGGAAGAATTCTTCTCTAAAGCCTGTAAAGGGAGCATCGCCCTGCCAGCACCTCGATTTCAGACTTCTAGCCTCCAGAACTCTGAGAGAATACGTTTCTGTTGTTTTAAGCCACCCAGTTTATGAAACGTGTGAAGGAAGGAAGCCCCAGGAACCTGGCAAATCTAACAACAAGACGTGAGGAAAGCTGGAATCCAGATGGGGCCTTTCAAGGCTGCGTGTCGCCACAGTTCAGCAACGGCTCAGAACAAGAAAAGATAAAATCACAAGAAGATCCTCAAGGTCCAACACCGGAGTTTACAATTCTCTCCTTCCCCTCAGTATGGACTTGAGTTATAATTGCTTTTTTTAAGCCACTAAATTGTGCTTTGGGGGGTAATTTTTTACGCAGCAATAGACAACTATTACAATTTCCAATGCAGCTAATTCATCTTATGCTTTGAATATGTAGGTGCCAGTTTCCAGAGTATCTTCCTGTGCAATCTTCTGAGGGTGAACTCGTTAAGAATTTGTCTTAAGGTAGTGAATTCACTTGTCTTTTCTTGATGAGATGACGGTGAGGGGACAGATATTATTCTGTAAGATGGGAAGACTGTCATGAACCACATGAATCAGCCCAGAGATGATAACTAAAGGAAATAACTGTAATATTCTTTCCTTCTGTTCTGTCGAGTCGGCAGAGTAGCTGCCCCCTTCCCCTCGGCTGACTTGCCTGTGCTGCCGTGGCTTCCACGCTTGCCCTTAGACCCTTGTCCTTGGGACATCCCGCACTGTAGCTTCCTAATCCAAAGCATCCAGGAGGTTGCAAGCTGTTAAGTCTTCCTCACAGCCTTTATTATTCTGAGGTGTCTACGGCTGAATGGTTTTGCCATTAATAAGTCACTTCGAAGCATGGGAAGCTAACAAATGGACTCTCTCCTCGTATCTGCCTGACAGGGCTGATGTGAGCAGATACCTGGTGCCGCTCCTTACATCTCTCAAGTTCATCAGCCATGGCAAAAAATAAACATGTGATGGAATACTATTTGCTACATTAATCAGGGAGTTTCACTCAGTGATATGGCTGGTATGTTGGAAGTAGTATGAAATGTGAATTCAGAGTTTTTGGTTCCTCCTTTGCTATTTAGTAATTTTGTGAGCTTAGAGAAATCACATAAACTGTGAACCTCAGTTTCTTTGTCTGTATAATGGAGGCAATGTTAACCTCCCAGCCGACATTCAGAAGGACGTTTTATGATTCAAGTAAGAGAATGTGTGAAAGAGTTTTGCAAACTCTCAAATGCTAATATAGTTGTTGCCTCTTGTGCTTATTAATTATTAGTATCTCAGTGACTGTACATGAAGGGCATATTCTTGGAAAACAAGCTCAAGTCTGTAATAGCCACATAATCAAGAATCACTGTGGTGGCAGAGAAGATGCTCCACCAACAGGGAGAATTTGACTCTGTGTGTCTGAGAGGTTGCCATTCACTGTGAAGGTTATCCAGGACTTGGCTAAGGATGTCTTGGGTGGAGCTCTGGTCCTGGTCAATTCAGCTTCTCACGGAGCCAACTGGGACCCTGATCTAGCTGCTGTCGGCCTTGCCATTGGCCATGTTCGACACAATGGCCCTCATGGTGCTGGCAGTGACAGCATCTGAAACCTTTCCAAATTTAGAATAATGGGAAAGTTGTCTTCTATATTTCTCATAGGCTATTTTGATATTGCTTTTTTCTCTTTTGCCCTTGTTTCTCCCCAGCATTAAAAAGTATTGTGTTCACTTCACTGGGTGCTGGTCTTTCCCTTGGTTTGTTCTTTCCCTTGGACTCTATTGCCTCTTGTTTATGAAAAATAGCAAGTCAACCATGACAAATGACCAGCAGCAATCTTGCCTCCAAAGTACAGTGACTTTTTTCTTCCCCTTATTTTGTTTTAAAAATAAGAAAGCTTTTTTCCTTTGGAGAAACAAATCTTATTATTCAGAGAGATATAGTGTAGAGAAAAGCTCTGGAGTCAGGAGACCTGCGTTCAAATCCCAGGTTGGGCAAGTTCCATAAGCTCTTTGGAGCCTCAGTGACTCTGGGGGATGCTGAGAGGACCAGAGTGTGAAAGCTCTTTGCGAGCAACGAAACGCTGCACCAGTTGTTCTTATCACTGCGTCTCAGAGGGACCCTGAAAAGGCAGGAGTAGGCAGGCTTTCAGACATTCCGGCTCAGGGCATTGCTTAGAAATGCTGTATTATGTATGGCACGTGTGTGTTTGATCTGAAACAAGAAAGTCCTGAAGAACATGTTGCAGATCTATTTCTTCACTTCAAAAATGTGCAACCCTACTTTTGAAATCCAGCCTCTGCCTGATCAGGGCCCACCAACAGCTGTGGACCCTCCTGGGGGTTGGAGAGGAGCCTGTGACCCCTGCCCTGAGCCTTTCTCCTGCCGGCCTGCCCCAGGGGCATGTTCTTCCTTTTATCCTGCTGCAGGCTGCCTGAACCCCGGCAGGGTCACACGGGATAACTCTCTTTTTCGCCTGACAATGTGGCCTGGAGGTGAGACTTGGGAATCTGCTTCAGAGCCAGATGTGAGGTCCTAACCCAGCTGTGACTGGATTTCCTCACATCACCTAAGATCTTTGTCACTGTAAACGGTCAACAAAAATCAACAGTATTCTTTTCGTTTATGTGTAGTCATGACGCTTTCATTTTTTCTCCTTTACTGAGGATAACAGAACTGTAAACAATGAGAAGACAGAACAGCACGAAAAGCAGATGGGACTGCTTGTATCTCTGGTGATGTCTGACAAGCAGACCCGCACCTTTGCCTCCGTGTGCCTCGGGGCGGCATCACAACCTGTGCTGCGGCAAAGCAGTTGCTTGCCAAGCAGATTGTGTTCTACCTGTAAGAACAACGTTGTGATTGGGATGCCGCGGAGATGGAGAACTAAGCATCCTGTAAGTCATGGCTATGACCAGCCGTGTGTCATGAAATCCAGAGAGGGCAGACAGTAATGTGAAAGGGCAAAGCTGTCATTAGAGATCGTAGACCTGGAACGGATATTGGAGGTCATCTGCTTTGAGCTTCATATTTTACAGATGAGAAAATATTAGGCCTGAAGCGTTGGCCACTTGTGCCAGGATGCACTGTTCGTTAGTTCATGGTCGAGCTGGGACCATAACCGAGATCTTTGATGCTGGCCCAATGTTCCTTTATACTTGGGGGTCAGTGTCCTACAATCACTGATTGGAATGAGACCGATCCCAGCTCTGCCATGTATTGTGTGACTGTGGGCAAGTTATTAATATTTCACTTCTTTGGGCCTTGATGTCCCTAGTATGGGCTGAATTGTGTCCCCCTCAAATTCATATGTTAAAGCCCTAACCCTAGCTCCTCAGAATGTGACAGTATTTGGAGATAGGGCCTTGATGGAAGTGACTAAGTTAAAATGATTAAGTTAAACCATGAAGATGCCCTTGAATCCAATCTGACTGGTGTCCTTTTAAGAAGGGGAAATATGGACTCCAGAAGGGACAGCATGGCGGGGCATGCACACAGAGGATCCACCGTGCACAGAAAGACACAGCGGGAACGTGGCCATCTGCAAGCCAAGGAAAGAGGCCTCAGGGGAAACCAAACCTGCCGACACCTCGATCCTGGATTTCCAGACTCCAGACTGTGAGGAAATAAATTTCTGTTGTTTAAACCACTCAGTCTGTGGTATTTTGTTATGGCAGTCCTAGCAAACCAATACAGTCCCATCTATAAAACTGAGATACGAGTACTTAACTCATGGGGTTGTTAGCAAGGTTAAACTAGATAATTAATCTAAGAAAAAAACTTAACCAATGACCAAAACACAGAAAACGCTCAGCAAGTGGCAGTTATTATGGCTATGCAAAGAGCCAATAAAATATACAAAAATCACTCTACTGTGACATAAACTTGGCCTCACTAAAATGAATTTGCCAGCAGTTCTAGACTAAGCCCCTAGTCTTCTCGCAGTTTGGTTTGCTTTCTTTCTGTTGGTCTTTGAATGGCTTTGGAGGTGGATCCGATCGTCTTTGCAGAGGAATTTCAAATATAGTCCAGAGAAACTGAAGTCAGTTTCTTCATTTTATCTTGACAACTTTCTTAGCCATAATTAGTCATATTAGAGTCTTTCCATTAAGCTGAGACATCTACTTAAAATTCAGATTGTTCTTTTAAAAATAGACATTGGAGAATGCAAATATTTAGAGGCCTCACTAGAGAGTTCAGATTTTTGAGAATTTTGAGCACAGATCATTGTTGAATCTGCTCTCTCTGCTCTCTTTTTAAACCACCAACAATTTAGAGACTGCTTTGAAAGGAAGAAACCTCCCAGGACCATGTGAGAGCGGGGGTGCAGGAGTAAGGGAAGGGGCACGCCAGCTGTTGCCTGGTGGCGGCATACAAAATCCAGTGTGTTCCAACAGTGATTGCTGAAGTCGCCTCCTTCCCCACGCTGTCCGGCCGTCCAGTGTTGGCAGGGCACCACCACGGGCCAAAGGCACTGACTAAGAGGGGTCATGGGGCTTTTGACTTGAGTGTGCTGAAGGAGTGGAGCATGCAAGGCCAAGTGTGGAAACCCCAGAGGTCCTTGTGCAGGATTAGGAGGGGCAGCTGGCACCGCTTTGGTTCTATTCTCTGGGTGTGCTGCTTGGCAAGACCCAGAGCGCGCGCCTTGGCAGGCAGAGTCCATGTCAGTTTTCACCTTATTCCAGAGTGTGTAGTTCACACAAGGGGCATCTGAGTGTGGGCTGAGGTTTCTCCTCTGCACCACTCAGCTTTCTGCCAATCCTGCCTCTTTATCCCGGCCACTCCCCTCAGAGGCAGGGCGGCCAGAGAGTTTCTGTTTTGCTTCTAAAGAAACCGAGGCACAGGGACTTAAACTAGACTTAAACTAGCAGGTGTGGCTAAGCTGACCCTGAGATCAAGCGTTTCTGTACCCCTCAAGGCGGCATTTTATGGGCATTGTTCATAAATATCTTGTTAACCCTCAAATATAGGGAAAGTGATCTGGTCTTAGAAGAATGCAGACCAGAGCCCCTGCAAAAGTCAAAGCCATGACTGGGGCGGCATCTGTCTGGGGGGTACATAATTGTGGTCATGGCTACATTACTAACCTCTCGCTCAGCCATTTGTTGAAGCAGCCATTCTTTGGCAATGGGAGTCGAACCCTCCCCCTTCTGAAATTCAAAATACCACCAGTGATGTCCTCCGTACAGCCCATTCTGATGGCGTGTGGTGTGTTACAAGTTGCTGAAAGAATGTTGCCCGGGGGGAGGCTGTCTGGGGAGAGACATGCTATGGATCCAGTCTTCCAGTGCAGGGTCTTGACGTGACAGGGCCACCCAATTGAAGGAGACACGGATTGTAAAACGTTAGCCTGCGCCAGTCACCTGGGGGCAATGATTAGAAGTGCAGTATCCAGGGCTGCACCCCCAGTCATTCGGATTCAGTGAGTTCCAGGGGCACAGCCCGGGAATCTGCATTTGCATCTGCATTTGCAACTGGTGTCCCAGATGCCTCTGACACAGGAAGTCGGGGCACAGCTCCAGGAAACACACTGCTCGAGGCGATAGCGTTCACGTTCCTTCTGATCCTGAACTTGAGTAAATGGGACACTTCGTGCCTCCGGTGCCCTCAAGGCCCCGCCGCAAGGTGGCTGGTCTGTGAAGACCCAGGAGTGTTTCAGTCTCGGCCCCACCGCGGCCTCTATTTTTCTGCCTATAAAATGGAACAGCCCATACTTTCAGTTTTAAGAGGAAAAGTACTGTATGATAATAGTGGTAATGTTGATGAAAGAGTGTGCCACCTTAAACTTAGACACAATTTAGCAATAGCTTTTACTTTATCTTTTGATCCTCACAATAACCTCAACAGAATTTCACAATAAATTATTTTACTCATGAGGAAACTGAGACACAGAAATATATTCTAGAGTGAACAGTGACACCCAACATTCTCCCACTGACTGGAAAGCTGAACTTAAGGTGGGAGAAGGGTGCTTGACGGCCTCGCCAAGGGGTTTGGTTGCGGTGTTTGGCTCTGAGGGGTCCCGTGAGTCTGGGCCCGGTGTTTTCCGTTTCTGTGCTCCTGTCTGCCCAGCTCCCACGGCACTAGCCCTGGGGCTGCAACACCGTCCAGTCACCAGGGTGGGGGTCTTCCTGGTAGGAACTTCTGCCTTTCTGCATAAAATCCAGAGTGTAATCTGTGGCTATTGGTACTGATTATTGAGTATAGGAGTTGTATGATTATCTTAATCCAGAGAGTTATCAAAAAGACATTTAAAATGACCGGGAAAAACTTTTAAAACTTTGATGCGACCAGATTCTCCTTCCTGAATTTGGACCAGGCATAGCTGAGTAGTCTACCGCCATTCTCTTAACGAAGGTATCTCAGGTTTAGCATAGATTATGGTAGGATGGCGGAGACCTGAGTTCTGGCCCAGGTCTGGCCAATAATCTGCTGTGATTTTGGGAATTTTGCTAATCTCTTTGAGTTTCGGTTTCCTCATCTATAACGTGACGTTTCTTACTCCGTGCTTTCTGGGTCTAATATCCTTCAGTGTAACTCCCAGCAAGCCACTGGAATGCTAGGGATATATGATTAAGTGCCTTGCCTAGGAGCCAGTGTCGGGATAAAACATTCCCAGAGGTACAGAAGGCAGAGGCCTCAGGGCTGAGAAAAGATTTGGGAATGGGGAAGGTTTACATTTTCTTGCCCACTGGGCATACACAGATGCCCGCTGCCTCTACTGTTTGCTTTCAGCTTTTGTTTTCTACCTGAGGGAAGCCCAGAGCCTCTTGCAGTCAGAGCAGGGCATGGCAAGGAAGAAGTTAATGAGGTGACATTGGATAATCTCACACCTGGAAGTGAAAAAGAAACTGGTGGGCATCTCTAGCTACAGGCAGTCTGGGGTCTCTCCTGTGGCCTGGTCGTGGTCATAACCAGGCATGGGGATGTTGTTCAGGACTGACGAATCAATCACAGAGAGGCTGGGCCTTAGCAGGCACCTACCCCACCTCCAACTCCAAGTATATCGGAAGTACATTCACTAGAATCTGGACTTAGAGTAAGTCAAGGGCAGAGATTATGTTTTAATGATATTCTCAGTGCCTCAGTAGTAGGCACTCAGTAGATGCCTACAGGATGAATGATGATCTTTACAGAATGGGATCATAAAAACTAGAGAAAAACTATTTATCCCTGGACACAGCTGTTCCAAAGACTGGACCATGAAATGCCAGGACCAAGGGTGTGGGTCCCATCTCATTTTCCCTTTGTCCCTCTTCATCTTGTGTTGGTGCCAGCTTTCTTTATTACAAGGACTTCTTAAGAAGAAAGGTGGCTGAGGACCCTTTGGTGTTTTTTATATATTTGTTTTAAAATTTTTTATTGTATTAAAAAACATATAACATAAAATTTACCATTTTTAAGTGTATACAGCTTAGTAGTGGTAGATATATTCACATCATTGTGAAACAAGGACCATTTCTTTCTAAGAGCACCTCCTGAGACATACGAAATACTTACATTTTCAGAAATAGAATGTTGTAGGAGAAATGGATCTACACCTACTTTCTAAAATTTAAATTCTATTTTCTAAAAAATTATTAAAGAGTTGGAGCTATGTTCTTATGATGTAAAAAAAATCCTTTAATAGTCTGAGTTGAAAAGAAAGAGTTAACATGGTGGCCATGACTACTATAGATGTCTTTGCTACATCTTTCAATTTGGGGCTCTTTCCTAGGATATGAAATCCTTAGATATAACATTGTTATGTATTTCCTCTTTGGCTAAGTGAGCATTTTCCAAGTCAGATAAAGCTGGGTTGCAGTACCACATACCACCATTAGGTGCTGCTATTTGACATGATAGTAAAGGGACTGGAAGTAACTGAAGGAAACTTTTCTTCCTCCCTTCCTTCTCTTTCTGTACCTACTGGGTGTCAGGCTATATGCTGGGCCCTGCAGATACAGCAATAGACAAGACGAAGCTCCTAGGTGAGCCAGATAAGCCATTACAATAGGAGAGGGTAAGTTTAAAAGAGTGTATATCCATGATGCCGTGTGCACACCCGTGTAGCATGTGTTCTACAAAAGCAGGTGAGGCATGAGGTAACCTGAACCAGGGCAGGGGCTGTGGGGGTGGAGAGAAATTTGGGCTTTTAGAACAACTGGGTGGGCTCCTGTTTCTGTGGAGGCCGTGGGTCCACGTGGCCCTGACCCTTTGATCACCGATCCCATGCCGTCCACCAGAGTTTGTAAAATGCCTGTGTGGAGACCTATTTGGTTTGGCTCTCACGGTATTATGATTTTTTTAATGTGCATTACTTGCCAAAATGAAATACAGATTTTTAACTTCTCGTGAAAAACCAGAAGGTCTAGCAGCCATTGACTGGGGCTAAGTCATGGTTGCCCTCCGAGCTGGCCATCAGTCCTTCAGCCAGCTGTTCCCCCATTTTGGCTCTTGCCAGGTCCCTCTGGGCAGGACCAATATTTCGTGGGTGTGAGCGGGCACAGCTCTACCAGCTGGCACACGGTGATCAGTGGAGAGCGTCCCTGAGTTCTCGGTGTCGCCCACGCTCCGGGCCATTCCCCAGCAGCACCTCCCCAGCCCATTCCCTGCAGTCTGGCACTGCAGGGCCTCCGGCTCCCTGCTCCAATGCCAGGTCCAATGTCTGTTTTCTGATTAGTCCTTGCCCTGGGCTGTAATGCTTGGTCTCTATTTTGAATATCCCCCCTGCCTTTAGGGAGCCGACTGCGTGTGACCTCTGGGCTGGACCGTTCCTGCCTCCAGGCATAGGCAAATGCAGGGCAGACCCGGGGCAGGGGATGTGCTCGATCATACATGGCTCTGGGGTTTGGATTGGTTGTTTTTTTCAAACTTCTAATTATAAAATCTGTTTTATTTTTAGAAACGTTTACATTTCCATAGCATGGGCTGCATGTGATCAGTCTGGAGAAGATTATGTAAATTTTTATAACCTGAGGGAGACAGGAAATTATTTTTTTATTTTTGCAGCTCTACCACATTAAAATAATGGGATTTCTTTCTTCATCTATGGAATGCCATTCCAGAGACACATTTAAGTTCTTTGTGGTCAGCGTCAGGTAGCAGTACAGCTAAAATAATAGTGATAATTAATAATAAACATGCAAAAATCTATAATATTTATACTTTTTAAAACCAGCCTGATTGCCTTTCCTTCACAAACAGCTATCCACGTGAGACCTGAAGGCCAGCCTGAGAGGAACCTGTTGTTTCTCCTCCAAGAAATGGTTCTGTGTCTAGAGAAACGCTTGTTGCGTTTTAATTAGAAACCGGTGGGGCTGGCCAGCTGCGGCGGGCGCGCTGCAGACCAGGAGGGCTGAGTGGAGGCCAGAGTGTGAGCATATCTGCGCAGTGACATATTTGATTGCACAAGGGAGGGGAGATAGTTGCCAGTCCTCCCATCTGGAAAACAATTTCTGGGTGGCAGGAGCTGAGGACGGGGCGCAAGAAAGTGATGCACCGAGGACAGTGGGGTGCGGAGAGGAGAGGGGGCTGGGCCTGGCTGGCCATGTCTGCTTGAGGAGACCAGCCCTGCCTCTGCCCTGTGTTCATCTGGTGGAACTAAAGTGACCCAGTCCTGTGGGCTCAGGCGAGCTCTTCCCAGCGCCCTGCAGCTCTCTCTCCTCATGCTCACCTGGACGAACCCGCTTCTCACCACGCTGGCTAATGGGGTGACCTCTGGGTCTTCTTCAGACGGCGGAATTGAGGGACAGGCAGACCCTTCTTGCACACCCCTCCCTCCATCTTTCCCCCACAGCTGGAATTTCCTGCTTGCACGGCTCTCATTACAGCGAATCCTCACTGGGCTCACAGGCCTCTCTGCCCACTGGAACGTGAACCACGTGATGGCATCGTGATGGCCACACCTTCCGCTCTTTCGTGCAGCCAGCATCTAGCGCCGTATCTGGCACAAATAAACGTGCAATAAATGTTTGTCAGCTGAAGGAAGGCGAAGTGCCGGGGAGGGCAGAACCCGCGCTGGCACACTGCTGCTTGCGTCCCCACAACTGCGCCGCTTTCAAGGATCCAAAGCATGGCCAGACCTCCAAGCGCTCAGGCAATCGGGAGCAAAGGATGAGTCCTACAGGGAGAGCAGAGTGGCGCAGGCATGAACAGCAGCATTTTAGCCAGTGCACTGTTTGACAGTGTGAAAACTGGCTGTGGCACTATGTTAAATAATAGCTCAAATGTACGTGTGACCTTCAAATGTGTCTCAGCCATTCTGAGTAAATCAGAATATTTATATTCCATTTATGTCATCGTCTATTTGTTCTAATTCCAGTCTGAGGTTTTCATGTACTCTATTGCATTGGCCCTGTGATGAGCTGTCACCATGAGCCAGGCCCTGCGCAAGACACTTTCCATGTGGTCACCGCCACCACAGTGCCACTAGGCAGGCTGTCCTCATGGCCGAGAGGAACCTGCGGCTGGGGTCGGCTCAGAGGCAGCACGGTGCTGTGGAACACCTTGGCCCTGAGTGAGGAGAGACTCAGTTTCCAACCTCTGCCTCATATAATTATGGGACTTTGGGGAAGTTACTTAACTACCGTCATTGAAACCAGAATATGTGGAAAGAAATCAGTGTTCATCTTGGGCAAATCACACTGGATTGGCGCAGAGGAGCGGTGGTATGTGAATGGCCCTCTTCGGATCAGATGCGCACATATTTACGTGAACTTTGTGACCTCTTTGTCCCCTTTCTTTGGGTCATGGGGAGAGAAAGCTCTAAGGTCAGGTATACTTTTAATTGTGCTAGTTCCGGAGTTTGGAAGAGGCTGTTCAATGAATAGGCCTTTCTCTTGGACATGAAAGATTTATGACCTGTTCAGCCAAAAGCTTCACCACAAAAACCTCATTGAGCTTGTTACACATTGTCTTCCAAATATCAACTCAGATTAAAAGTGCCGGCTGGCCCACGGACAGTGATTCATCAGCTTCTGTGCAGTGTAGCATTGTGGCACTTGCTCAGGATCTATTAATGCAATTGGGGGATCCCGTAGGAAGGCTGCAGTGCACGTCTGAATAGCGACTCTATTTAACTCATGACGTCACTTGCTTGCTCTGGTCCCCTCTCGTCATATGGCCTTTGCCGTGGTGCGGTTGGATTTCAATACACGTGGAATCAGACACTCACCGTTTTCTGTGAAACCATGATAGCACTTAGGATGAATCCCTTGGGACATACCTGAAGTCATTATGGCCCAAGAGTCAGGAGTTCCGGGAATCCCTCTTTTAGCTGTTCCACCTGGACAAGTCACTCAGCCTTTCAGAGACTCAGATTGTTCATCTTGAAATTGGGGTTCAAGGTACCAGCACCCCCAGTGGGTTGTAATATATAGTGTGTGAATTACCCCCCTCTCCTTCCCCTCCAACACCCAGTCAATGACACGTCGTGAGCATTCCAGCTCTTAAACACCTCTCAACTCTTTCCATGTTTCTCTGTCTCCACAGTCACCCACTGGGCCGAGCCTTAGACCCCTGCACCAGCTGCTGGACGGCTTCCCTGTTCCGACCCCTACAGCCCTCTAACACACTTGCTGCTTCCACAGGGGTCTTTCCACACCATCACTTGGAACATGTTCTGTAGCTCAAAACCTTCCAGTGGCATCTCTGTGCCCTTATAGGTCAAATTCCTAGTCTTGACCTAGAAGACCCTGCCTGATCTATCCCTGTCTGTATCTAGAACTCATGCCATGCCACTCTTCCCCTCACTACCAGCATTCCAGCCCAAGCAGCTTACTTTCAGCAACTCAAATATTAATACACCAAGAACTCTTCTCTTTGAAAGACCTTTGCACTAGATGTCCTTTGCCTAGAGCATTCCCCACTCCCTCCTCTAAGAACTAGCTTGAAATGTCATTTCCTTGGGGAATCCTTGGGAGGACCACCCCCCCATTATATAATTTCCTGGTAAACAGTCCTACTTCTTCGTAGAACATGTCATAACTCCAATGAAATAATTACCTGGATAAACATTTAATTTTTTTTTTCTTTTTAAAGATAGGGTCTCATCTGTCACCCAGGCTGGAATGCAGTGGTGTGATCACTGCTCACTGTAACCTTGAATTCCTGGGCTCAAGCAATCCTCCTGCCTCAGCCTTCTGAGTAGCAGGGACTACAGGCACACAACACCACACCAGGCCAATTTTTCTATTTTTTATAGAGATGGGGTCTCACTATGTTGCTCAGGCTGGTCTCGAACTCCTGGCCTCAAGTGATCCTCATGCCTTGGCCTCCCAAAGTGCTGGGATTACAGGTGTGAGCCACTGTGTGCAGACTGAGTAAACATTCGTTTAAAATCTCTCTCCCCCTCTGGACAGTTTCTTGAATATAGCTTTATTCCCAAAATACCATATGGCTCTTAACGTTCATCAATAAACATTGTGGAGGGAATAAGTTTATCATTTCTCTTTGAACTTAATTCTGCCATATTTTTGGCATTTGAACATCCTTGAAGGGCACTTTTGCTCTTTAATCTTCAGCCCCTTTTTGGTTGAGAGGAGACACGGCTGTGTGAAGGGAACCCCGTTCCTGGGGCTTCTTAGCCACCATGACCTGGTTGGAAAGGGTAGCAGAAGTCAGGAAGAGCCATTGATCTGCTGAACATCACAGCTAGAAAGGAACTTACAGGTCAACGTGCCCTACAGCCACATTTTACAGATGGGGAAACTGAGCCCAAGAGAAATTGAACATCATTATGTCAAAGGGCAGAGCCAATAAATGAATTCAATGTCCCTAAAATCTTGTTTTATCGGGCACATATATATATACATACGTACAATACATGTATTTATACATGATATGATTTGTAGAAAATTTTGTAATTTTCATTTCTATTGACTCATTGATCCTCACAGCAGCCTTGAGAAGAAGGCATTGTTTATCGTCATTGCACAGATGAGGAAACAATAGAGAATGAGGGTAACTTAAGTTGAGTCAACCCAACTTAGAAGTTCAGCCCCAGCCTGACTGAACCCCTGAGCTTCTGGTTTTGGGGGGACTGTTCTTCCCACCATACCGCTGTGTACTTCCTACAGATAAATACACCGGTCAGGGAGCCCCAGCAAAACCAGAGTTCTGCTTCATTCCCTTCCTTGCTCCTGTGGTGCCTGTGACTTCTGTAACACGTCACCCCCGACGTCTGTTAAATGAAATGGCCTCATGTCATCGGGGCGTGATGGAAGAGAGTGTAGGTGCGTCGGAGTCAGACTCCCCTGGGTTTGCATCCTGGCCCTCCTGCTTACAGCTGGGCCACCTGGCCAGGTTACCGGAACCCGGCTGAGCCTTAGGCTCCGCTTTGTAAGATTTGGGGACTAATTGCCTTCCTCTAGGTTTGTTTAGCATCAAATGAGGTAGCGCTTACATGAGACACAGGGAAAGCAGAAGACACCATAAACGCTATTTATCCCAACAGTCCAAGGTAGCCTGGAGCAACAGAGTTGAGCAGATAAATGTCAGAAAAAGTCATCCACTGGGTAGAAAAAGTGCAGGGAGTTGTGAGAAGGGCAGAATGCGGCCCAGGGGTGTGAGCAGTCTGCAGACTGGTGTGGATTCTACTGCAGCTGCCGGTCTCAGAGGCTGCCTCCTGACTTCATGTCTGCGTTCCCATCTGTCACACCCATTGCGTGTGTGCTGCGTGTGCACGTGTGTGCGCCCGTGCTCCTGGGGTGGCCAGGTTCAGGGGCCAGGCAACGCCTCAGCAGCATCAGCACATTTCTGCACAAATTGTGTTTCCCATCTCTGCATTTGGATGGATGGTTAAAAAAAAATGTGAGAAGTGTTTATAAATTCATTTGATTGCCAATCTAAAAACAGTTTCATTATTAAAGACATTTGGGAGCTTTTGTTTTTCTAAGCTGTGACTCTACAAAAAGTATCCAGAAATTATATTTTAAGGAACTTACTCAACTGAGCTGTGAATACTATCATTTTATGAGTACCCTTTTCCCAGTCTGGAAGTGAAAATCTAAAAATGCCATCCCCAAATATTAAACTAGACAATATCATTAATAATTTAGAATGGTTTATTATTACCAACATTAAAATTACAATTGCATGGCAGACTCAGGAGAAAGGAGGAGGGGTTATGGAAAGAGGTGGCAGGTGATCCAAGTAGAGAGACCCAGTTATCTAAAGGAGAGCCCCCGTCATTCCTGGGGAAATGTAAGCAGGACGGAGCCCAGTGGCCTCTCGGGCAGGCAGAAGTTATGCCCCGGGGGATTTACCAGGTCGAAGGGCTGAGCCTCAGCCAGCAGGCTCTGTCATTGCATTTCGTCTACAGATGAAGGGCAAGTCCAGGGGCAGACCCATCCTCCCCCAGCTCCCAAGACCGACATGAAAGCAGAAGCTGGATTGGTTAATTTCCAGCGAGAAATCACCGTGGCAAGGTCTGGAATCTCACACTGGCATAACAGACTGCTTCCCTCTGTGCATCGAGCAGACACCAGGAATCGAATGTCTAACGGGTGCATGGGGAGGGGGAGAGAGAATTGAGTGGGCCTTGTCCCCGGGGCCCAAAGGCGGGAAGTGCCCAAACCCAGGCCCTTTTTCCTTGGGAGGCCACTGCCCACACCGGTACCCGTGAGTGTTGTCTCTGCTCCCATTGCCCACAAACCCCATGTGGATGGACGGGCACATCCTTTCTCTAAGGGGAAGACAAAGCTTTTTCTCCTCCACGAAATCGTGTAGTCATGGATTCCCCAAAGATTGAAAATGATGTATTCAAGTTAATCAACAAGATATTCACGATGGCAAAGAAATCAAGGCATTTACATATTCCTTAAAATATCTTCTACGTATAAAGGAAAAGAAAGCAAATGATGTTCCTACATGGGGGTGGGTGGAGAGGGGAGGAAGGTGATCTCTGACCTGGAAAATTAAATTCTGGCTGGCTTTGGTTAGTTCAATTGTTGAGAAAAAGGAACCACATGGTAAGTATGTCAGTGGATCAAGGGCACAGTGGTGGGCCAGGGAGATTACACATCGGTGTCCCCAGGGTGCATCTTCAGGCCCCTGCTCTTCTACCCACATCCCTCATCTATTGTGTCGATGGTCACTCGGGTGCTGCTGACCCTGAGTTCTCTATCACCCTCCCTTCTCTCCTGCCTGCTGTCCATTGTCACCTTGACGTCCCCAGCCATCTTAAATGAACCACATTCAGCATGGAGGATGCATTGCCAAGCAGTGGTGCCTGCTGTGCCCACCTGTGGTGGCCACTCCATGGATCGAGCCATCCAAACATAAACCTGCGGTGAGTCACAACTCCCCCTTCTCCCTCCGCCCCCAAGTCTAACCTGTTACCAAATCCAGTAGATTATGTGTTCTTTACATTTATTGTACTGGTCTCCTCACCTTCCCACTCCAACTCTTCTTGCCTCGGTTAAGACTTTAATCTGCTTCCCTTCTCCTGGGCCATTGCAATGGGCTTCTAACTTGTCTTTCTGCCTCTGCTCATATTTCCTCCAAGCCATACTCCACCCTGGTGCTGCAGTGATCTTTGTTCGGCACAGATGTAATTGTAACACTGTCTTCTAAAGGCTTCATGTTACCTACAAGATCAAGTCCAAAGTCTTTACTGAAGCAGGCACAGCTAATCCTTGGTTTGGACTCTGAATATCTCTCCAGCTTTCCCTTTTACTTCACTTCTCTAACTTCTTCACTCACTACATGTTTATTGGGTACTGATTTTGTGCCAGGCACCATGTTAGGTGCTGGGGACATAGTGGCAAACACAACTATTATCTCACACCTGACAACCCATCTGCATTAAAGCACAGGCTGTTCCCTGCCACGAGGCTGTTTCAAGCATTGGTGCCTTTGCTCGCTTATTCAGTTCTCTCTGCGGCTCTCCTAAGACCGTGTCCTCCCTCCACACCTACTGGCAGCAGATACCCATGCATCTTCCAAGAGCTAGTGTAGGGTCCCCTCCTAGCTGTCCTAGATCTCTCCTTCCTTTGTGCCCCTCTGCCACCTGTATACGGGCCTTTGTTCATGTTCAAAGCTTTCCAAGGCAGGCTTCACAGCCAAACTATGTGATCTTGGGCAAGTTCCTGTGCCACAATGTCCTCATCTATGAAACAAGAACTGAAATGAGGATATCAGCTTCATGATGTCATTTTGAAACATAGTGTCTGGTCTCTTGTGAGCACCCAATAAATATTAGCTGCTGTGACAATGTAATGATTATGGCAATAAGGGAGAGAAAATGGGGCAGCTGCTGTGGAAAGCAGTTTGTTGGTGGTTCCTCAAAAAGTTAAACAGAGTTAGCACATGACATGAAAACATGTCCACACAGAAATTTTTACACAAATGTTTCCAGTAATATTATTTGGAATAGCCAAAAAGTGGAAACAACCCAAATTTCCATCAGTGGTTGCATGGATAAACAAAGTGTGGTTTACCCATACAACGGAATATTACTCAGCCATAAAAAGGAATGAGGTCCTGATACACGCTACAACATGGACGAACCTCAAAAACATTATGCTAAGTGAAAGAAGATAGACACAAAAGGTCACGAGTGTGATTCCTTTTATATGAAATAGTCAGAACAGGCAAGGCCATGGAGATAGAAAGCAGATAAGCTGTTAACAGGAAGTGAAGGGCAGAGAGACTAGGGAATAATGACTTAATGGATAAGGGGTGTTTTTCTGGGGTGATGAAAAAGTTTTAAAACTAGAGAGAAGTGGTGGTGGCACAACTTGCGAATGCACTAAATACCACTGAATCGTAACTGTAGAGTGGTTAATTGTATGTTATGTGAATTTCATCTCAACTAAAAAAAAAACAGGTAAAGGGAGATGAGAATTTGAGAAAGATGCAACAAAGTTCAAGTTTTGTCTGCTTATAATTTGGTTGAATTCCTTTATTATCACATTTTTCCAAAAGTAAGTTATTGAGTTGACTAAAAAGTAAGATGATTCATTCATTGACTTTGCAAATATTTATGCACTGACTCTATTATGGGCACTGGAGATACAAAGTTTCTTATCTCAGGGAGTTTATATTGAGGGAGAGAGAGATCAATAAATAAAGAGATATTTACATTATTTTAGTTAAGTTGGGTAAAGAAAAATAAATCAGGGTAACAGGATAGAGAATGATGTAGCAAAGCAGTTTTTTAGTTAGCAGGGTCAGGGGAAGTCTCTTTAATGAGGTGACATTTGAGCAGAGAGAGAAGGAAGCGAGGGAGAGAACCGTGTGGAACTGGGGGTGAGAGAGTGCCAGGTGGAGGGAATGGTGAATGGCAAGGCCCTGAGGCAGGAGTGTGCTCAGCTCATTTAAGGAAGAGCCAGTGGGCCCTGGGCTGTTATGCTCAGAAGGGTCCCATGCTTGGTTTAATGCTCTGCTGCTACAGAAATTCTTAACAATTTTTGAATAAGGGGTTCTGCATTTTTATGTTGCACTGGGCCCTGCAAATTATGTGGCTGGTCATGGAGATAGGAGGTGGAGGTAGAGGAACCCCCTGTTAAATTAATGAAGCAGGAGGCCATTGGCTCAAGGCTGTCTCTTTGCTTAGTTCCTACTTAAGGAACTGCAACCTAATTTAGTATGTAAACAAACGGAAAACCTCACTCAGGAGCATAACAAACAGCTGAATGTCAGCCAATCACAAGTGTCAACTGATCAGACCATACCCAAATAAGGCAATCACGGAGCTGTAACCAATCATACTGATTTCATACCTTACTTCCATTTTTGGTCTATAAGTACTTACTGCCAACTTTGCAGAGGAGAACTCTCTGAACCCCTCCTAGTTCTAAATGTTGCCCAATTCATGAATCATTCTTTGCTCAGATGAACTCTGCAAAGTTTATAATAATTTGTTGAGAGTCCCTGAACACAGCTCGGATACCTGGATACATTTGCCACTTTGGGACTTTTAATGTGCCTTGATGCTGCATTTTCATCAGAAACCTAGGGATGAGTTTGGGCTTGTAGAAAACAACCTTCTAACAGTCTACTCCAAAGTGACATCAGTGAACACAGGCCTGAAATACTAGGATTTGGATGGGAAAGGGGAAAATCATTCCAAACAACAGCCTGTGTGGGCAGAGGACCAGGCAAATAGAAGATGGGGGGCGGGTAGGGCAGGGGATGGGAGGATTCTTGTTCCATTGCTCAGAAAGGGGTAGGGTGGAGAGGGAGGAGGAGGGTAAGGTTCTGTGGCCACCAGGGTGTGTGATCCACACTTTGGGGGGAGAGTGGCCCTGAAGCCAGGCAGTGAAGGAACAGTAAGACCCAGAGCAAAGGGTCTTGGGAGACAAATAATGGTTTTGGGAGGGTTTTGTGGTCATGATTTAGAAATTTGGGGGAAAATAGGTAGTATTAAGGAAGAGGCTCCAACTGTGGGGAATGTTCAGCCAGATGAGGCTGCAATGAATCGGTCTGTGGGATCCAGTACAGAGTCTGCACCTAAAAGCAGGGGAGCTCCACCAGCCAAGGTGTTGACAGTCTACATGGAGATGGCAGACACTAGGGGCGTGTTATAGCAGAAGCCTGGGCTAGGGAGGGGGCTGCCAGATGCCCTTATGCAGAATACATGTCTCAGTTCTCCAGCTCCTATTCCCCAAAGATTCTAACTAGAAATGTTGAAACTGAGTCCACAGGGCATTATCTCCTTTGGGTCCCTGCAGTCTTTGGTACCCACTTCAGTTTTACCTTGTATTTTGACTGATCACCTGTGCATCCTTCTTTCCAAGTAGACTGGGAGCATCTTGAGGGCAGAGGCTGGGTATTGGTCACCACATGGTAGAGGCAGGAAGCAGTCACTCTGTTCATTTGGGAGAACAGAATCTAATTATTTAGGGAAGAGGTCTACCTTCCAGATAACCACAGAAAGTGAAAATGCCTTTTCAATGGATTGCTAGAAATGGCATAGTTGACTTGCCTGGTGGGGAGAGGAAGTAGAACTAACATCCATCCTCTAGAGGAGGAGTGACTAAGTTGCTAGGAGAGTTTAAAGGGTCACCTTTTTTTCATTCCTCCCAGCTCCTTCATTTTTGCACACATTTTTGTGTGAGTATGTTGGTATGTTGACGTGAGGCTTGGAAGATCTTTTCTCAGGTCTTGGATAATGGGGATGTTTGAACTGGAAGTAAAGGAGACCTGATATGTGAAGGCAGGAGAAAAGAACTGGAAAGAGCTCAGCTTGCAGGACCTTGCAGTGTAGATGGGCCAAGCCAAAGACTTTTGTGGCAGTGAGATTGTGATCAGGGATCCCTCACTCAGTGTTACAGGGTCAAGGCAGCTTCACCTCTGAATTCCCTGTTCCCAAAGGGCAGCAACCATCTGCTCTTCCAACTGTTTTTACTTACCCAATAGGGCTTTGCATACAAACTATCCAGCTTTCAGTGTTAACTCTGCACATGACTATGTATCCTCACACTGAGGCCAGAAAAGTATTCAGAACCAGCACAGCCTTGTTAAACATAGTTCCAGATGAGTTTTCTTCAATGATTATTTTCACTATGTCTTTCCTCTGCTCAAACATCTCCAATGGTCTGCATCCTTGCTACCCAAAGCTTGGTTTGAAGACCAGCAGCACTGAAATCACCTGGGAAATTGTTAGAAATGCAGAATCTCAGGCTCCATCCTAGACTTGCTGAATCAGAATCTGCCTTTTAACACGGTCCCTGGGTGCCTTGCATGCATATTGAAATTGGAGGAGGTTTGGTTGACATTACCAATTGAGAAAAGCACAAGTCCTTATCTGACCCCATATCACTCATTACTCCTCCAAATAGATATTCATTCCAGGATATCCTGGTCTAAATCAGCTTGGTGCCCTTAAAAGCTCTCTCCTAATGTGTGTGCTCTGGCTCTTAGTTTCAGACTTCATTCTTAGTTTTGTATCTTTCTGAACACAGAAACTTGTTCAGTACTTATTCTTCCATAACCTATTTTGTCTGAGATGCTGTTTTTATTTCCACATTATTTCATGTCCCACAGCCAGTCCCATGCCCTCCCAACTTCCCCACCAAACCTAAAATTCCAGAATGCTAAACCAGGTCAGAGCCAAAGTCCTTCTCTCTGACTGGGAAAGAAAGTTGGACAGCTTTCAGAACATGCCATGATCAGTGATTCACATTTCTGTATCTTTGTCCAGTTGGGGTTCTCTATGGGAGTCCTTTTGCCCCTGGGCCCATGCTTTCAAAGTCTAGCTAAAGCCACATCACTTGGCCTGAAGTCCTTCCTAGAGACATCAAAGGTACCAAGGCTACACTTCTCCTTCCCTCCTTCAAACTGTAGGAACATTTGTCTGTGTCTATTATCCAGGCACTAAATCCTATGGACCTTTGTATTGTGGTGGCAGTACACTGGTGTATAAGTCTACTAAGGACTCACACAATGGTTTTATTTTTTAAGCTTTAATTTTGAAATTATTTTAGAATAACAGAAAAACTGTAAAAATAATAAGATAATTTCCATATGCCCTTCACACAGCTTCCCCTAATGTTAACATATTCCATAATGATGGTACAATGGACAAAACCAGAAAATTATTAATAACTTTGGATCAATGCTATTAACTAAACTACAGACCTTTTGAGATTTCCCCAGTTTTCCCATTAATGTTTTCTATGATCTGAATGCTTGTGTTCCCCCAAATTCATATGTTAAAATCCTAACCTGCAAGGTGATGGCATTAGGAAGTGGGGCCTTTTGGCAGGTGATTAGCTCATGAGGGTGGAGCCCTCATGAATGAGAGTAATGCCCTTATAAAAGAGGCCCTGGAGAACTGCCCCATCCACCATGCGAGGACACAGTGAGAAAGTGCTGTTTTGTTCTGTGAACCAGGAAGTGAGCCCCCACCAGACACCGAATCTATCAGTGCCTTGATCTTGGACATCCCAGCCTCCAGAACAGCAAGAAATAAATTTTTGTTGTTTATAAGCCACCTAGTTTATGGTATTTTGCTAGAGCAGCCCAAGGATTAATACATGTTCTTTTCCTATTTCAGAATCCTATCCATGATTCCACATTAATTTAGTTGTCATGTCTCCTTAGTTTCCTCCAATCTGGGAACATTCCTTTTGTTTTGCCTTTTCTCTCGTGTACTTCAGTGGTGGTCAGTTATTTTGTAGAATGTCTTGCAATTTGAGGTTATTCTGATGTTTTCTCAAGACTGGACTGAGGTTTTGCATTTTGGGGAAAAATAACACAGGAGTGATGTTGTGCCCTTCTCAGTGCATCATTTTATCAGGGAACATAATATCAACATATCTATCCTACTACTGGCGATCTTAGACATGGTCACTTGGTTAAGGTGGTATCTGCTGGGTTTCTCTACTATAAAGTTATGATTTTTCCCTTTGTAATTCATAAATATCTTAGGGGAAATACTTTGAGATTACGCAAATATCCTTTTCTCCTCAAACATTTGCCCACTAATTTTATTAATAACAGTCATGGGTAGATCTGCCTGCAAAAATTATTACTGTGATATACACTATGTACATATTCATAAATGTTCAATTGCATAAGATAAATAAACCCCCATTTAATAGCTACTGCAGGAGGGTTTTCCATTAATTGGACCTTCTTTGAACTGTTTTTATAATGGGGTCCATTGTAACAGGATTTTAATCTGATAAATGGCACAATCAAATAAGTAAAACACTCGTTTATTCATCCATCTATCCAATCATCCATCCAAACATCCATCCATTCATCCAATGTTCCTTTTTTTTTTTGTAAAAAAAAAAAAATTGAGGTGCCATTACTCATATTTCTCTCAGTTTTGCTTTAACCATTCTCCCTACTCCGTGCTGCTCTGTTTGAATTGTTATGTGAACTTGCTGTTATGTGCTGAACGAGTTAGCCAAGACAGGAACATTAATTTCTTTGAGCAGATGGTTGTAAAAGTCGATCTGAAAAAAAGAGGTGCCAATTCGTTTTGCTGGAATGTACCATTACAGAGAAATAACTCTGTCATGGACATCTGTTGTTTTTGCCTGACTGGCATTCCTCATCCCTTCTTTAGGTCACAGCACCCAAATTTCTTTTTCAGAATTTTACCTCCCATGTTCTTAGTCCATGCAGTGCACACACCCAAGACAGAATTATCCATCCCCTATGCCGTAGTGATTGGTCAAGAAATTGGCTCTAGTTGACCAATCAGAGTCCCCCAAAGATTCTTGCTGGAATTATCAAATAAGAAACTCACTCTTTCTACTGGGGGAGCTCTGAGAGTGGGATCCAAGCCTGTAGCTTCCACTGCACATCTTTGCTACCATGAAGGGCAAACCAGTCTGAGAGTGATCCTAACACAGAGGAAGATAGTGAAGTGGGATAACGGCAGAGGTGCCTATTTCTCATGACATCAATCGATCACCCAGGTCTAGCTTTCTCTCCAGATCCACCCCAGGACTTTTCAGTTACATGAGCCAATCAATTCCTTTTCATTGTTTAAGGTACCTTGAGTTGAGTTTCTGTTACTTGCAAGCCAAAGTCCTGACAAATACAGATGCTTTTTGAGCATCTGCTGTGGTGAGGTGGATGCTCACGGCTCAGCATGATTTAAAAATGAGCCAGACATGGCCCTTCCCCTCGAGGAGCCCTCAACTTAGCAGAGAACTCAGGATCAACACGTATCTCATCTACATATTTGCAAGAACTATCTACCAGAAAAAGTGTCCGTGTCATCAGTCTGACCCATACATGAAGAGCTTTGATTATAGGATCACAGCGAATCGAGTGATAGATACCAGCTTGGAAGAATTTGGAGCATTGACCATGTCAGGGACATTATTTCCCACAGAGGAATGGCTTGGGTAAGGATACAACAGTGAGAAATTACCAAAAGCTCCATGTGCATTTTGAAGTTCTATAGGACATCTGTAGTGACTGAAGGGTTGAGTTTAGGTTAAAAAGGAAGATTTCAGGGACAAAAAACAAAAACAAAACAAAATAAAAAAACTAGAAAAAGCATTGTTTGAAGCAAATAGTGGAGGCTTTCATTGGCAGTCTGAGTGATTTGTGTGGCAGTGGGATCAGGGAGCCCCGGGAGGGGGCCGGCTCCACGGTCTGGTTGAACCTTTGTGCAGGGCTGGAGGTGGATGGACTCCCAGCCCCCAGAACATTCTGCAGAGAGGCTTTGGCCATATTTGCTCAAGAATCTTCCTCGTGGTATCATTTGAAAGCCATACTTTTTATTTCATGCTAAACATTGTCAGAGGGAGCGGTGGCAGATTCATCCCAGAACGTGAGCCAACCCGCCGGGCATGCACTTTAATGGCATTCCAGACCTGGGGCTGGCAGCTCCCTCAGATCCTCACCCGCACCAGCTCCTGCCTTACCCAGAGCTGGGATGTCAGGAGGGAGCATCTATCTTCTTATCTTCCCCACAGAGAAGGTCCGGGACCGGCTCCTGCCCTCCCCCGCTCAGCCTTGCAGAGATGCGACTGCACTGGCGTCAGACCCGGTGCTCTTCCTCACTCCTCTTCCCTTCTGCCCTCCTCACGCCCGGTCCTTGCACACGTCCTGAGCACATGACCGTGGCACCGCCATGGCTTCACTCCGGCCCAAGTGAGCACCATCGCGCCCATGGATTCTCCCCTGCCCCCTGCAGTCTCCCCTCAACAAAGCACCTTTAAGGACACAGCCAGATCCTGTCACCCCTCTGCTCAAAACCTTCCACGGCTTCCTGTCTGATTCAGAGTGAAGCCAGAGACTCTACATGATCTGACCCTTGGCTATTTTCAGTTCTATCTCCTTCCCCACCCCAGCCCCGCAGCCCTCAATCGCTGCGGCCTTTGCATTTGCTCGGTCCCTCCTTCCGCCGGCGGCTGCCCTCTTCAGAGCCCGCAACACGGCTCCTCACAACGCCGGCTTGGATCTGTCAGGTGAGGCGAAGACAGGCCTCAGTGACAGCCTCCGCACCTCAGTGGCTCCGAATAACAAGGGTTTACTTCTCACGCACCGCCATGCCTGCCGCGGGCGGTCACAGGGGCTGTGCTGGTCGTCGTCACTGACAGGGGCAGAGCAGCCGGCATCTTGAACGTCGCGAGCGGCGGTCTCAGAGGGAAAGGAGGCGGCTCGGGAGGGTCTCACAGGGGCAGCGGAACGCTGGGCTCAGACACTCGCGCAGTTCATAAGCGTGAAGATCGGGTTTTCACGCGCATGCGTGCGATGTGCCGCCCACACTCCTTGTTACGACGTCGGCACGTTACCGGTCTGACGTGAATAAATGAATGAATGAATGGATGGATGAATAAACAAACAAACCAACGCTGGGCTCAGAACCCAATGTCTTGCTCCTCACTTCTTCTCACGCTCTTTGGTCAGTCTGGCCTCAGTCGGCCACAAGGGTGCCCAAAGCTGCAGTTGTACCATGTGCCCAGAAGCGGAAGGGATCTGTCATTTGGCGAACAGCACTAGCAGCGACCACAACCGTGGACACGCAGGGTCGGCCAGGTCGGGAGAGGTGGAGGTGGGTGGAGAGTGGGACCGGGGAGCGGGGCTGGTCACTGCAGCTCCAGCTCGGGGCGAAAGGAGCACATGGCTGAGTGTGGCTGCTCACTGGCCCAGTCCGAATGACGAGGGTAAGAAAACCCGGTGGCCAAGGAGTCTTTACACAGAGGGTGAGCTGGGGAGACACCCCTGCCCAGAAATAAATTTCCTTCTGATGTTCACAATTCTTCCATTAGAGATTCATTCCTTTGGTTCTAGAGTATCATTCCCCACGTTGTGTGCAGCAGAACACTTTAGTTAGACGCCAACAGATGCTCCTTGGTCAAATAAGCATGTGAGATGCTGGGTTGGATGAGATAAAACGAGGTTTCTCTCTATAGGCCTTCTCAGAGCCTTGTTTAATATACTGATGTGTGTTGTAGCTCCCTGAGAGAAGATCTGGGTAGACAGCGTTTCCCCAATTTTTAGAATCAGGAAATCCCTGCCTCCATGGATGCCTCCGCCTGCTCCATGCGCAGTCTGGACTGGTCTGGAAGCCTGTGCCGTCCTATTGAGTCCCCTGTGGAAAGTAAATGTCCCCGAGAGGGGCTCTTGAGGGAGATGCAAGCAGCACAGACAGGCCTTGAGAGAATGTGCTGGAAAGGGGCTGGGGAGGCACTGGGTCTGACGGGGAGAGGGCAGGTGTGAAGATCAAAGTGGTCCTTTGGAGCCCTCAGCCCCAGTGCTCCTACCTCGCAGCTGCGTTTCCTAGGGAAGGCCTTTCTCGCCTCTCCTTCCTGCCCAGGGAAGCTCATTAGCCTTGCATTCCAGGCCTCTGTCCTTTCCCTGGCTGTGTCTAATCATGATGGCCAAGCTCTGCAGTCCCTCCTGGCTGGGATGCCCTCCCCTCCCCCTGCCCCTCTCTGGGAATCCCCACTCACCCTTTAATTGTCCGTTTAGGCAGCCGCCTCCAGGACCCTTCCCTGATAGCTTGTCCCCTAACCGCCCCCCACCCTCAGCTGGATTTATTTTCCCTCCTTGAAGCTCCCAGTGCATACTGCCCGTCTTTATCACTGCCCTCGGCACTTCTTCATGCTCTGTTTCTGTCCTGTAATCCAGGAGCCCCTTGAGGGCTTTGTCTTTATATCTTTATATTCTCCCCTGGCAGGAGAGAGCTGCTGTAATTAATTGAATGAATAAGACCCATACACGGAACAGGGAGTGGGTTAAAACCCCCTACATATACCACTTTAAAGAATTTCTCAAGTTAAAATAATCTATTCCACATGTTCAAAAACCTCATCCTCCTACTCTTTGCTCAACTTTACTGGTTCTCTGATTTGCTGGAGGCTGAAGTCTTCACTCTGTCCCTCTCACCATCTGTCCATCCTGTCCACCTCCCGTGTGACCTGCTCTTCCTTCTGTTGCCATTCGCTTGATGCCCAGTCTGCTCTGGGACATCTTGTTCATATTGTCGTTTCTCAAAAATCATGAATGAATCTTAGTTATATAAATGTCTTGGCCTTAGGTTTATGCTTCCTTAAGTAGCAAGTAAATGCAAATATCTTGAGAAAATAATCTAACTTGAAGGGTGGGAAGGTTTGTTTGGTGGTTATTTTCTAAGGACGAGGTTAGCTTTAATGATTAATGAGAAAGGAAAAACTAGAAGGAAACTGGAAGGAGAGGATGCAGAAAATTTGTGGTTGACAGCCCCCCTAGGGCTGTGTTGTGGCTTGCATGGGTTCTAGGCACATTTGTCTTTTTGGGCCCTTCTCCATTAAAAAAAAACTAAAAATTATATGACTGCAATGCAATAAAGGCAAATATAATCCAGGCTGGATTCATTATTATATGTTCATTATTGTTATTCTCATTTTTTCTTCTGATTTTAAAATATTTACATTAAAACATTTTGGAGCCCCTAAAAGCATTGTGGCCCCTAGGCACTGCAAGCCTAACGAACCTGCCCTGGTTCGTTAAATGTACAGTGCCCTTCTGGGTCACACTGTTCCTTCTGCAGAGAGTCCCCTAGCCCAGCCTACACTTGCCCCAACTTTTGCCCCTGTCCACGTGACAGATTCCTACTCATACTCAAGGTCCAGCCCAAACATCACTTTTCTTGCCAAAATCAGCAAATTAAAAGATAGGATGTCCAATTAAATTTGAATTTCAGATAAATAACAAATATTTTAGTATGAGTATGTCCTGCACATTGCATGTCCCAAATATTGCATGAGACATACTTGTCCTAAGACATTATGCATGTCTGTCTGCAATTCAAATTTAACTGGGTGCCTTGTATTGTATGTGGCAACCCTACTCTGTAGCTGTCTCTGACTCATTTTCCTTCCAGTTCTTCTTCCCACCTGCTGCTCCCTCCCAGGCACCCTAGCACTCTCTCCACACCTCTGTCTCCATGCAGCTCACCTTCCCCCTGGTCTGCACTCCCACCCTCATGATGCTCAGCTGCCATGGACCTGGGACCATGGCAGCATATTAGTTGTCATGCACAAGTAAATGTGTGCTATCCCTTTATTTCCCCAACTGTCTACTTTCAGGGATGACTTGGCAGCATTTGGTTTTAATTTCATTCGGATGCTGTGTGGCCAAGACTAAAGATGAGTTAACTATTGCATGGGACTACAGTAGCACCTCTGTTAACAATAGTGTGTTTCGAGAAGACACTTTGTGCTCAGACATTTCATTACCTGATGGAAAAAAGCCAGAGACCTTTGGCTGAGACCTGTGTCCCCTCCCTGCCATTGTGCTCTGAGAAGCAAGGGTGGGCTGTGAGTTGGGGAGGGGGGTCTCAGGCTCCCTGCCCCCCATGATCCTGGTGTCAGAGAGAGAATCAGTTGTAGCCCAAGGAGGACCCAGTGTGTGAAGAGGGGTCTTTCTGTTTTTGAGATTTAGATCCAGGAAATTCTGATTTTCCACCTCTATCTTGGAAGCAGACTGATTCTTTTAAAAGTGTTCACTCAGCACATACCACACTGCAGAGTACCTCCTTAACAGGGGGGAAACCAGCCCAAGATGGTCTCCTCGGCACAAGCCACATGAGGCTGTCGGAGCCTGGTGTCCAGGTCTCTAATCTGGTGCTCTTCCTCTGTTCTCAGCAGCAGGGAATTCAGAGCCCAGCACCCCAAGAGAGAAGCCTTCCCTCACTGTGAGGGGAGCAAGCCCTCAGGACCACAGGGCAGGCAAGGCACTAGAGGTCTCAAACAACTTGAACCCAGGAAGGATTTGGAGGAAGCATGGTGAAAGTTCTCTTTTTCATGCTGCTAAAGATTTCTCAGCTTTCGACACATTCTCTCCCTTTCTCAGTTGAATGACATTTCTAAAGTTGACCACAGGTTAGTCATTTTGTTATTCATGCTGAGCAAGTCACCAACGTCCAAGTACCCAGAATGCGTGTGTGGTGTATGCATGTGTGTGTGTGTGTGTGTGTGTGTGTGTGTGTTTGGGGAGAGGTGTTCCTCCCTGTGGGGAGCTGCCCAGCACTTTCTGCCTCTTTATTAATCTCTAGTCCAGCTTTTGACTCACCCTGAAGCTTACAGGAACAGGCAACACAGCCCAAAGTAGTCTCCAGGGGCGGTCACCAGGGGTTATGAGAAAGAAAGCAAAATAATGAGTGGCTTCATGGTCAAATCCATACTGGGAAATTCTGTACACTACACCCCTCCGACTATTAAAATGCTTATTGGTCTAATAAAGGCTGTGATAAGTTCTACAATTATCTCTTAAACTTTAAAAATTGGATTGATGTTGTTTAACTCAATGTTTTCAAAAGTGACTTGGTCAGAGAACCACCACTCCGTCCTCCTTTTTCTTTTAGGAGCATCTCCCAGGTTAGTAATCCTGGATACACTTTGGAAAAAAGGGAGTGGAGGTAAGCAAGAGCTCTACCATCTTTCTGTTTCTTTTCCAAGTTACTGACTCCATACTGGAATTTTGGCTTGGAGAAAACACAGTTGGCTTCAGCACTGCCCTCCAGCCTCTTCCAGCCGTCCTGGCAGGAGGACTCTAAATGCCTGGGCCCTCGAGTCCGTACCAGTGATTCCTTCCGAGTCCCCATGGGAGGGATGGCGTGCATTGCAAAAAGGGGTGCATTTCAGGCAAAGCCACCTATTAATAGCCACACGGCGGTCGGTGACATAATTCAGAGTTTTGTACAAGTTGTTTCCTTGCCTGGGATGCTCGTGATTTGTTGGCAATATTTCTTAAGTTCAGTCTTGATGTCACCTTTAATTAAAGCAGGCTCCCCTATTACTGTCTATTGTAGCATCCTGTTTGTATTCTTTTAGCATTTATCATTGCTTGGAGCACTACGTGTTTTACTTTTTTAAAATATTGTCTGTCTCCCCTCCAAATAAAATATCAACTCCACAATGCAGAGACTTTTGTTTGGGCCACTATTAGATCCCCAGTGCCTTGAACAGTGCCTGGTACAGTGTAGGCACACTTTAAGGGTTTATTGAATGAATAAGAACAATTTTGCAAGTTTTTTCCCTATCTGGGTGGTGATTGGTTTCAGGGAGTTGATGGGCAAAGCCATTGACCAATGAGTGGACTGCGTGTTGTGAAGGGGACGGCTCATAATAAATGCTAGTGGATAGCTGCCCGGCCCAGCACATGAGGAAGTACAGGAGTACAGAGAGCGATAGAAATGAGTTTTTATTTGTAAAAAGTTACAAAATGATATTGTACAAAAATAAAGTCTGTAGAGAACTTTGGTTGTATAACACAAACGACCGAGACAGATCAGAGAAGTCAGAACTTCCAAAGAAGTGCACTCCTTACTCTATCAGATGGTAATCGCAATGATAAAGAAAAATCACAAACTTTACCCTTTTGTGGATTTGGTGGAGCAATTGCTTCCGTTAAAACCTGATTTACGGTGTGTGGGTGATGCCGGGAACGAGTTGTCAACACCCATTGGATCGTACAGTCCCTTTGAGCAGGGACTCTATCCATGGGGAGCTGGGGGACCAGCTGAGGTTGACATTGGGAACTTCGGCCACCACCTCTGCCAGGATTCTCTGAATTGGACAGAGGACCCTGGGGCTGCTTCCAAATTGTGCTTCCCGAATGGCTGGGGTTGTCACTGTTTTGAGCAGGCCAGCTATCAGCAAGGCCCCAGGAGAGGGTGGGAGGGAAGCCCTTTTCTCTATTTGCCAGTCGTGCAAGGGGAGCAGAAAGGACAGGGAGGGGCCGAACGATGGAGAACGTGGGTCTTCTGGGGCAGGGGAAGGGGATGTCTGCTGCTGCTTGGTTACTTTGTAAAATTAACATGATTATTTGAGGAAGGCCAGTGGGTCATTCAATTACTAAATCTGTCATACTTTTGTGGCTAATCGCCACTAAGGTAGATTATCTCCCTGATGGAAATCCCTTTTATGAAATGTGTAACAAGCTCTAATATAGGGCATCGCGCATGTGTCGGCTCCCAGACAAATACACAAGCCGGAGCACGTAGGAGCCTGCTGTTCCCACCCTCTGCTTCCTCCCCTCTAACTCTTTCACCATAAAGGTGGCGCACTCTGAGCCCGAGACTCTGCGCGTGGACACGCCGGCCCACGTGGCTTGCTCAGCACCCTTCTCAGCCACCTTCTTCTTCCTAGGGAGCAATTGGGTGGACAGGAGCAGCGGCTTCGGGCCCCAAGAGACAGCCACAGGACTTGAACCCCCTCCTGGGAGGCTGTCGTTGTGACCCTCGGCTGCACTGGGTGGCCGGTAGTTAGGAAGGCGGTGGGGGGCAAGGATAGGGGAAGAGTCTCCAGGGGTCAGGCAAAACCTTTGGCTCCCTGACAGAATTGTTTTTTTTTTTTTTTTTTTTTTTTTTGAGACAGAGTCTCACTCCGTTGCCCGGGCTAGAGTGAGTGCCATGGCGTCAGCTTAGCTCACAGCAACCTCAAACTCCTGGGCTCAAGCGATCCTTCTGCCTCAGCCTCCCAAGTAGCTGGGACTACAGGCATGCGCCACCATGCCCGGCTAATTTTTTTTTTATATATATATTTTTAGTTGGCCAGATCATTTCTTTCTATTTTTAGTAGAGACGAGGTCTCGTTCTTGCTCAGGCTGGTCTCGAACTCCTGAGCTCAAACAATCCGCCCGCCTCGGCCTCCCAGAGTGCTAGGATTACAGGCGTGAGCCACCACGCCCAGCCCCTGACAGAATTGTTTACTTTGCTTTTAGGTCAACATTAAATTCTGGACTACCTACTAAGAGGAATTTAACCTTTCATATATATGGTTATGCATATTATTAATAGATACATGTGGAGGGGAGTAAGAGCTTAAATACAACAGAAGGTGGAACATACGGCACTTCAGTGATGGAGCAAGGAAGGAGTAAGCCAAGTGCCAGTGGTCTCTGCTGCCTCCGGGAAGGGGGCCTGCCAGGATGCTCCTCTAACATTTCTTTTTTTAATTGGGAAAAATGCTGAACTCTGAGGGAAATTAATGAGGGATTTTCTTAAAAAGGTAAAGTAAGTGATTTTTGCCTAGCAAAAACTTTTTAATACTTTGAAAAGCATGGACCCTTGTTCCCAATTCAAATTTCCTTTTGTCACCTTTCTTTGCATTTTGCGAGCACATGTACTTTGGCACCTTTGAAAAGAAACTTTAATAAATAAGGGAAAAAAGAGAAACTCATTAGTGAACAGTAATAAATAACAATAACTTAAATCTCAATAAATATTCTTCTCTATATTTCTGTATCTGAAACAGATGCATTGCATCGAGTAGCTTCTCTGGTCACTGGTGACCACGCATCAACGGAGCTGGGTATGTAACATCTGTCTCTCTGTAAACTGACAGACCTGAGGCGGCTCCCCCTGCCCGGGCTGGCGGGGGCCTTCCCTATTTCTCTCCTACAAGAATGCCGCCGAAAACCACAATTGGTTTCCTGTTTCCAAGGACATAAAGGAAATACCTTCAGGTTTGTTTTTAATCATGAGCACAGCCTTTTTGGTTCCTAGCCAATTTCTTCCCACCCCGCACACCACGTCCAAAATCAATCTCCAACCATTCACAAAAACGCTGGTTGTAGTAGACCTCAGGCCTCAGCTTTCAAATTCAAAGGTTATTATCTCTTGTGTCTTTGCTATTTTTTTTTTTTCTTTTCCTCTCCTTTCCGGGGTATGTCTCCACTGAGTGACAGAAATATAACCTTTCTTACTTTCAGCAGTAAAACGTAATGACGAGGAGTGACACCAAGATTACCGTTTCCCTGGTGTCTTCAGACATGTGAAAACAAACCACAGAAGATACACTGGTTTGGTTCTTCGAGTGCATCCGCAACTGCGCCCGTGATCGGTGACGGTGGACTGTATCAGCTGAAACGATGGCAACAGCCAACCAGGAACATCAGCCCTGAGCTTCTGGTGACATCGGCTGCCGTCCTGGAGAATGCAGATGGCCGTTTTATCTCTCTCCTGTCCAGTTTTCTGTAGCTGGATCTCCCCCTACCAGGCTCCCACGACGGCTGCCTTCCTCCTCCCCCTCCTCCTCTTCCTCCTCCTCCTCCTCGGCCTCCGCCTCCTTGGTCCTCATCTTCCATTCCGGGCAAACATTTCCTGGGAACCTTGGTCCCTTTCTTTGCACTGTAGCAGGAATGCAATACACAGCAGTCTCTGGAGCCGGAGTCAGATACATCCACATCTTTTAGCGGAATGCTTTCTTAGAATATGGTAAACCAGGTTATCATCTAAAAACGACAGGTCGTCATCGAAGGCAATGGGTCTGCAACATGCCTGCCCTACTTTGTCACTCACCAGCCTTCTATTTCTGGATAAGTTTTTTAATATTTTGTCATACATTGTCTCAGCTGCATCGCAAGAGCCGCTGCAGTATCTAAAAATAAGTTCCTCCTTGGTTTCGTAGCCCAAACCCAAGTCAGTGACATTTAAATGTATTGCAGTTAAGACACAACCCCGATTTTTGCCCTTCTGGCCTCTCCGACCTTTTCCTCTGGAATTCTCCGGGTTGGCAGCTGCAGCCTGCCGATGCCGCTCTCTTCTAGGAAGCACTGCCATTTGTTTATCTGGTGACCTTTTCAGTCTTTTAATGGTGGCTTGAATGAAATCCATGACATCATCAAACTGATCAGGATAATCCTCTGGCATATTTGCTGTTCAACAAGAAAACAGAAAATGTCACATGAGATAACAATGATCATTTCAAGCAGTCTTCTAGATCAAAGTGCCCCCTAAAGTCAGCCAGAATTGGACCCACAGCAAAACTATCAGCCAGTTAAGCCAAGTGTCCACTGTAATCCTCCAAGAACAGAGGCTAAAATGCACAGAAGAAAGATGACTTAGTTGGAAGAGGAGACTAATGTGGTGGTGACACGCTTCCTTGTAGTAAACAAATCCTTAGAAGCATAGTGTTCATTTTAATACCATCTGTCATTTTTAACAAGTCAATAGAGAGGTCGCTGTGAGCAGGCCCATCCTCTAAGGCCATTTTTCTTGCCCGGTCACATAACCTACAGTGGTGGTTCTTAAATGTAAGCATGCAGGAAAATGGCCTGGAGACTCACTGAAATGCAGATTCCTGGACCCACCCTTGGAGACCCTGAGTTACTTGGGCTGGAACGGGGCCAAGGAATCTGCATTTTTAACAAGCCCTCGAGGGATTCTGATGTCAATCATCCATGGACCAAACTTTGAGAAACACCATCTTAGAGAATGAAGAAAGGTGAAGTCTTCCAACATCGCTACTTTCATCTGGAATACTGAGTGCTCTTCCCTGAAATCTCCCCGGCTCTGCACAGCTGAGGGGGACAAGACCAGAACAACGGAAGAGCTCAGGAATGCAAATATATTTTAAAACTTCCTTAAAAAACAGTAAGGAATGGAAAAACAGCTTTTAGCTCACTAACAAAGAGACTAATTTACCACTTCCTTTCAACAGCATGACTTTAATAAAAGTCCAGTGATACTGTCCAATGGCATTTAAATGTATCACAGCAATAAATGAAATGAGATGGCATTTGCGGATAGATGCAGCCCTGACCCTAGGGGTGAGGTCCAGCCTCTGCTGCAGGCTGTCACATGGCTCCCGCTGGCTGCAAGCAGGACAAGAGATGTGCCCTTCAGGGAGATCACGTGGAGGAATGAGGAGGGGGCATTAAGATGTCTGGGACATTTGGTAAAAGGATGAATCTCTTGGTGTTTTCTGCCATATTTTGGCATTTGCTTTGGCCGATCGAGTAAGAGAAAAGTAACTATTGGAACAATTTAATACATTTCTAAAAGAGGAAAACAATTTAAACTCCTATTTATTAAATATCAGGCTTTTTATGTTCCCCTCACCTCATTTTCAGGTAATTTATTAATAGCATATTTAGGGTTATAAGTGGCTTGGAGAAATAGACCTCAGAAGAGTTGTTAGCAAGAGTAAAGGTTCTTTGCCAAGACTGTGGTTTTTTTTTGTTTGTTTGTTTGTTTTTTAAGACTGTGTTAAAACATAGAAAAATTACATTGTGTCTAACCTATGTCGAATTGTTTTGTCATAAACCTAACCTATTTAATTGTTAAAACATAACAAGTATCCTATGTGTAGAACAAAATCTAGCTAAAGGAACATAACCACATATATATGTGTGTATAGTATATAAAATATATAATAATGAAAAGATTGGGGATTGGAATCCCAAGAATGCTTCATTGCTTGGTATCTGAAATTTAGCACTGGCTGGTTTGGCTGACCAGAAGTCACAAAGCTGGTTCTGCCCTGGCTGAAGCCCCACCATTTCTTGCCTGGATAACTACAACAGCCCCTAAACTGGTCTCCCTCATTCCACCCTTACCCCACCCAGCACCCAGAGAGATAATCTTAAAATGGTAACTCAGATCAGGCCGGGTGCAGTGGCTCACGCCTGTAATCCTAGCACTCTGGGAGGCCGAGGCGGGAGGATCTCTTGAGCTCAGGAGTTAGAGACCAGCCTGAGCAAGAGCAAGATCCCATCTCTACTAAAAATAGAAAAATTAGCCAGTCATGGTAGTGCATGTCTATAGTCCCAGTACTCGGGAGGCTGAGGCAGGAGGATCCCTTGAGCCCCGGAGTTTGAGGTTGCAGATGATGCCACTGCACTCTACCCATGGCCACAGAATGAGACTGTCTCAAAAAAAAAAGTAACTCAGATCATACCTCCCTCCACTGAAAATGCTCCAAAGGCTCCCTGATCCTCTTGGAATAAAAGCCGAAGTCTACACTGCCCTGTAAGGCCCAGCCTGACCTGGCCGCCCCACGACAAAGACTAATTCAGGTTGAGACGGTTTGAGGAACAGTAAGGAAGCCAGGGCAGCTGGAGGGGAGAGAGTAGGAGGAAAAGAGGGGGACAGAGGTAAGGAAGGCTGGAGGAGTGCATTATAGGGTGTTTAGTTGCATCCCTGGCTTGCACCCAGAAGAGGCTAGTAGCATCCTTCCCCCGTACTCCAACCTAGCCAGGACAAACTAAAGTGTCTCTAGTCTTTGCAAATGTTCCCTGGGGGCAAAATCATCTGGATAGAGAACCACAGCTCAAGCAGCCAGGGACTCAGGGCCTTTGTGCTGGCTGTTCCCTGTGGCCACTCCTGTATCTCCTTCAAGTCTTTGCTCAAATGCCACAGTCAACAAGTCCTACTCTGACCTCCCTGTTTAGGACACAATCCCTCTTCAACCCCCAATCCAGGTCCGCTGCCTGCTCTCCCCCACTCCCAGTACAATCCTTACTACGTTCTAACACTCTATCAAACTTATTTCTTAGGTTTGGTATTCGTCATCTTTCTTCTCTGATGCAATGTCAACTCCAAGAGGCAGAAACTTAGGCTTGTTCCCTGATGGATCCCAAGTGCTGGTCCCTGGAGGGCTTCATAACTGTAGGTTAAATGAATCAGGTCACTTTAAGAGGTGGAAAGCAAGAGTTCTTAATTTTTCAAGGGGACACCAGGACTTCAGCTGAGAACTGCATCCTTATGAAATGAAAGCCTCCAAAATAAACAACCCACATCACCTGGAAAGGCCATTCTGCCCCGAATGGCACAGTCGTTGCCCACCTGACTGCTGAAGAACCATCTCCAAACTGACCTTCTCTCCCTGGCTTCCTGCAGCTTTAAAGAGTTAACTCTCAGGGCACCTCATCCTGAGCCCCCTGCTTTCTCAAGGGGGCCTGGGAGAGTGGGCGGCATTCTTAATTTGTCCTTTCCTTTGGACTGCTTTCTAACTGGACTAGCTTTAGGAAATTTTCTTTAAAAACAAAACAAAAACCTTTAAATCACTCTGATTTAAGAAACAAACTACTTATTTTTAAAAAATGACTTATTTTTAAAATGCTCTTTGTGATTTCTTTCAATAACTTATTAAAGAGGAAATAAATACACGTGCACCCAGTTTCAAAAAACCATGCTTGTATAGAAATCTGAACTTACAAAACAGATATACTAGGAGTGATTAATCAAAATATAAGAGCCTTCAAATTCCAAAAAATAAAAAAGACTTTGTTTCACAAAAGAACTCACACCATGGGCTCCCTGGGTTCTAGTCAAAAATTCCTGAATAGATCATTAATTTAGGAACCTGGGAACATAAAAAGTTAAGATTAATAACCAACTGAAGATTGATCAGAAGTGAATATGAAACATCACTAAAATTTTAACATAAGCTAATGGGAAAACATTTGAGTTGTAAATGTTCAACTCACACTGGTTTAGAGACTCATTAATTTATATAAGTGACATAATTTTATATTGCTAGAGTTATGATAAGGATTTGAGGCAGCACTTACAGTCTTATTTACCTCTGGGTACTTTCCAAGTTCTCAGGAAACACTCCCTCCTCCCCCTTTTAAAGACATTTTGACTGCATGACTTTTTTTTGCCAGATAAAATACAGAATGCCCAGTTAAATTTGAATTTTGGTAAATAGTGAATAAAATTTTAATGTAAATAATCTCAAATATTGCAATATTTGGGACATACTTATACTCCATTATGGAAAGTTTAGTCCCTTTTTCCTTATTTTAAATTCCACTTGGCCTTTTCAGGGTGACCCATATAGCAATATGAATGCACAAACCGCTCGTGGTTTTGAATGATGTGGTGACCAGATTACTAACCCTGAGTTAAAAGGCTTCCTGGTAGTGGTGGATACGTGTCATAATAAATTTGTCCAAACCCACAGCATGTACCACACCAAGAGCGAACCCCAGCATAAACTCTGGACTTTGGGTGATTATATGTCAGTGTACGTTCCTCAGTTGTAACCCCCCCCCCCCCACGGGATGTTGATAAGGAGGGAGGTTATGAAAGTGTTCGGGGAGGGGGTCTAGAACTCTCTGTACCTTCCTTTCAATTTTGCTATGAACCTAAAACTTCTCTAAAAAACAGTCTGTTCAAAAAAAAAAAAAAAAAAGAGCAGGTTCCTGGCATGTGGCTAATGAGAACTCCTCCCTTTGATGGGAAAATCTCCCTCATACCTCGTTGCTAATGTGGAAATATTATTTAAACCCCAAGCTCAGGCCATAGGCGACTCTTACTGAGCTGCAGGCATTTCTTCCTCCTTCACGTTCTTGAAAAATAGAACAACAAATATTTATGCTGAAAGTTTTATATGGGTATGAATTCTAGAAGCTAGGAAAGGGCAACACTATATTTTTCAAACCACAAAGTAAATTCCTAATTCCAGGCCTTTAGATGCCAGCTGAGTTCATTCATAGACAGAGCCTCAGTTTATCCATGCTGAGCACTTGCCATTCACCTCTGCAAAGGCATGCTGGCTAACTCACTGAGCCTGGCCTCAGGACTTCTGCAGAAGCCTCTAACCAGACCAGGCAAGAAAGTCCTGGTGATGAACAGAGCTGCATCAATCTTCCAGGAACTCACAGAGCTGAGGGGAAAGAAGACGGCTTTGGGTTTGGATTAGTTCCCTAAATTAAGACTTAAAGGCGTATCACTTTCTTCCTCATCCTATAAAGGGGCTTGGCAGGATGTCGGCTACACAAACAGCCCTCATTAGTATTAACTTTGATAGTAAAATACTTGCAAACCACAAAAGAGGAGCATCATTGAAAAAAAAAAATAGGGCAAACATTTGCTCATTTCCCAGTTCCACTTGGACGATATATCTTGGAAAACATGTCTGTCTAAAAGCTAAAGTTTTTGAAAATTCAAAATGCTCAAATGCATTTAAGTCATTCTTCAGAGTGCAACCAAATATTTTGGCATTATTCTATTTAAAATATTTCAACTTTGATGTGTCCTTTATATAAACAGTGTTATTTAAACAAATGAAACCTTGTACTGGGGCACAACTCTGGGAACAAACCGTTCACTGCAGACTTTGCCTCCCTCGATATGGGGAAAAAATGTCATCTCAGGAACAAAGGACTAGGATAGTGACTATTTTGTAAAGTCAACTGAGTTTTTATAGGAACAGTGGTGAGGGCTCAGAGTACTGCCATTAATAGCTGAACTAAAAGTTACATAATTCAGAACATTACGTGGGTTAAGCGGGCATCAGTGGACAAAGTATTTTCCTAAAATATCAAATTTCTCTTAAAAAACAGTACAGGTTAACTATATTTAAATCAAAGGGTCATTTTTTATATTCATAGCTGGGTTGTGCCCTCCTCACTCTGGCCAGGCTGGGAGTCTAAGCCGCCTTCAGTCCGTGGGCCCAAGAAGGGGGCAGCATGAGGCTGTCGTTGAAGGACAAAGCAGTGAGGACATAACTCCTTACCCAGAGTGGGAGTGGGCTCCAAGGACAGAGGGAAGGTCTCTGAGGCTCTGAGGGTCTCAGGAAAGAAAGGACCTGACCCTAGTACTACAGTGTCTCTCTCTGAGAAGAGAGGTCTTCCAGGCCAGGCTCGGCGGATGCAGGGGCCTCAGAGAGATGGTCCAGGTGTTTCTTGCTCTGGGAGGGATACCCTCTCCAATTCTCTGTGAAGTGTCCAGCTTCTGTGTCTGAAAGGGCAAGGGATACTATGCTGGAGTTCGTAGGGGTGAGCTGCTGCCTGAGCCACGGCCACACAGGTGAGAGGTATGTCTGGAACTAGCACCTAGGTGCTCTCAGTCTAGGTACTGCCAGCTCCGAGCTGGGGTTGGATGCTGGGTGTGAGGCCACAGAATGCTGCCAAGGTGCTGAGCAGTCCGTCCTGACATGTAGAGCTTCCCATGGAAGGCTGTCCAAAGACAGGAGGAAAATGGAAACCTGCCTGGTGGCTCAAGACATTTAATCTGGTATTCTCTGCCTACCTATACTGCAGGTAAAGTACAAATTGCTCTGTAGGCCAAGTATCTGAAAAATAGAAGTTCTCTCTCTATACACACATACACACACACACACACACACATTTGCATACATATGTGTCTACACACAGACACACACACATTTACATACATATTTATATGAAAAGAAAAGATCAGCCTAGAATGTCATTTTTGGGGGGAATAAGTTATTTTAGCCTTTCGATAAGATAGAAACATGATTTTCTTTCCCTAATATTGAAATATTATTATAAGAACTACATGGCTGAGTCTTACCTTTAACATTCCTCACATTACAAGATTTTATCAGGCTATACCCTAAATAATAGCTGTTTTGAAGCATTACAAAATATTACCAATATAAAAGTGGAATAGATACCTACTTTCACACAACATTAACTTTAAACCTGACAACCTCCCTGCAAGGCTAAAGGAAGGATCAAATATTATCTCCACTTTACAGCCTGGGAAACTGAGGCTCAGAGAAGACAGACATTTGCTCAAGGCCACATGACTAGTAAAGGTGGACTTGGTTCAGCTTCAAAGCTCAAATTCGTTCTGCTGCTGCCTGCTGCCCCCAAATTCTACCACCATGTGCTTTCCCAGTCCTGTGGCGTATGGTAAATTACTCTGAAACAAGTGCAAGATGTGCTGGTTTCACCTATACACATTTACCAAATTCAGAACAGGAAGCGAGAAATACACTTTCTATTGAAAAATCCAGTATGAAGGTGGGTACATTAAGCAGACCCTAAATAGGCTGCCGTGGGCCACAGAAGACAGTAAATTGCCTCTGAAAAGGGAAAAGCCGTGCCATTCAGGGCCATCTCTCCCGTGTCCTGGTTCTTGCATATCACTCTAAGGCAGATCTGGCCATTTCCCAGTTAAAACCGGAAAAGCAGCAGCCAGCGCGGCGGCAGATTCAGACAGACAGGCCCCGTCTCCGGAAGCTCCTCAAACTCACTCTGGCACCAAATGACGAGGCTCTTGCTGCAGAGCTGGAGAGGACAGAGGCCTGGATTCCAGTCCTGGGTCAGTCCCTGACCGGCCGCGTGACCTTGGACTAGTGGCTTAACCCTTCCCAGGTCAACTCCATGCTCTCTGGGGCTCTCCCCAGCTCTGGGGCCCTAAGAAGCAGACAGTCTAAGTCTTGGCCGGAAAGTTCTGCCAGACATGGGTTTTCAGTCACCTCTGTCGGGGAGAAGACCACCTTCGGCTGATGTCCCAGCAGCACTCAGCTCAGCCGCCAGCAGCACGGGCCCCATGAAGCCCCACAGGAGGTATTTTAGGACCTAGCAGTGCTCAGCCTCTTCTGTTTACCTCTTGGCTCAGCATCTCTGCTACGTTTAAAATAATCCCCACCAACCGGCTCTCAAATTGTCAAGTCATCTTCCTGTGCCCTATTTAAGAGAGATGAAAAGGTGTGTAGAGAGGACCCTGTATTTGCATCTGAAAACATCCGGATTCTGGTGCGAGGCATTCTTAAACCTCAGTTTCCATCTGTAAAAATAGAGACAGACCCAATGACCTCTGACAGGACATAGCACGCCAGCATGCTATAATTCCCTCAGTCCCCATCACCCAAAACCCCAACACTAAACTTGTCATTTTCTTAAAATCTCTATTTGGTTATTTCTGTTTTTGCTGCTTCAAGTGTGTTTAGGTCATACCCTGCTCATGGCTCCAAAGCTAGAATCGCTCACTGCCACTGGTACAAAATGGGTGGTGAGAGCCCCACAGCTCGTCCTGGAAGCCATTCGATGTGCTGTCAACGCTTTCTCTTATTTACCCTTTAGGGACCTCTGAAATGTGCAGTGTGCGTCCATGAGAATGTTCCAGTTCTCTGAAAAATTCTGTAGTTTTGTCATCTGCTACTATTTACAAGTGATGACGTTGCCACTTATTTGAATTAATTTTTTTTTTAAAAAGGCCACAGGTCACTAAGCCCTGAATGCTGATGCATCTTATGTAATGACCATTCTTGGTCTCCTATTTTGGACACAGAACTCATCTAGCATTAGGTAGAATGTCCTGATTATAGGCTGCTCTTGAGTTAACTTCAAGAAGGGTCCACAGCATCTATTTTCCCAAAACAATGGGCAGCTGAGGCAATTTACTAAGTCACTGTAACCATTTCCAGAGCTACCAGTGCAGTCTCTCCATGACCAGTGGTTTGTTGACAATAAGGCATGACATCGGTTTATTTGAAAAGTATTTGTGTTGTAAAAACATCAGTGTTTTGTTGTTCTAAAAAAGCATTTCTGGATTCTCTCAAGGCAGAGGAAAAAGACCAATCAGAATGCAAAACACTCCAGAATATAGAAAAAAGAACCTTGGGTATACTTTTAAAAGCCACTTTGCCCATCCAAATGCCATCTTATTTATCATCTCCACCCCCTCCGACCAACACTGCATGCACTTGCTAGTTATGCTTACACCTTGAACTGTTATCCTATAACTCAACTAAGAAAACTTGTAATAAATGCACTGGAAATTACTGCATGAACACGAATAGCCAGAAAATCCCACTCAGGGAGACACAAGCAGTATATTCCTTTTGCTACTCAGCTTCCCACTGAGACTGCCTTGTTCTGATTTCTACGCATGTGGTCCATGCTTTTATTATTGTTATGCTAATAATTTTACAGTAATACAGCATGGTCCCCCTGGGGGCAAAATGTCCATTCTTTTGCTTTTAAGTCAGGAAAACACCCAACAGGGTGTTCATTTGTCAGCTAGTCCATGAACACCTGGTGTGAGCTAAAAGCACTCCACAGTGGGTAGTAAACACCCCACACTAATGAGCACACACCAGGAGCTCTGCTGCTGTCCTTATAAAAAACTTAACAGGGAAGGGCGAGAGAGTTACTCTGGAAAATTAAGTGCACAAAAATCCACTAGGGAAAGTAATCCCTGTGGTGTCATCAGAGGCAGGTGAGCGAGGGAAGACTCCAAAGGAACCTGGTAGAAACGCTCTGCTTTGTCCTTCTGGCAAAGCCCTGCCCCCAGCCAGAAAGTCGAGGGTCCCACTGGGATTTTGTACTCAACTTCCCTCAGCCCTTGGGGGACCAGCTGAGCAGTGGGTGAAAGGAAGGTTGAGGGCCTTAGTGATTTGGGTAAGAAGAAGGGGGGACTAAGAGAAGATGACAGGAAAACAAGAGGGTGAAAAAATGTTCTTTATCATTTGAACTTGTTTGATAGATTCCTGTGGTCAGATATGAGGAGGAACTTTCTACCCCCAGTGAATCAATTTACTGGAATCTCAAAGACTCTTCAGGTAATTAGATATGGGTATCATTCTAAAACCACTGCATTTGCACGGCCCCATTGCCTGATTTTTCTCTTTGCTGACTTTTTGATGCAGTCAGAAGGGTGACATCAGAGTGTCCTGGGCTGGCAGGAGGTGATCCTGGGCAGGGTGACAGGCCTGAGTGCTACAATCAGGCTGCCCTGGGCCCAGACCCTAAGTTGCTTAACCCTGTAAGCCCAAATCTCCCCACCTTTAAAATGGGGATGGTCACACCTTTACCTGCAGGTCAAGATTAATATCATAAGGCTGGAGTGGTGACTTATGCCTGTAATCCCAGCACTTTGTGAGGCTGAGGTGGGAGGATTGCTTGAGGCCAAGAGTTTCAGAACAGCCTGAGCAATATAGGAAGATCCTGTCTCTACAAAAAATAGAAACATTAGCCAGGCATGGTGACATGCACCTGTAGTCCCAGCTACTCGGGAGGCTGAGGCAGGAGGATCTCTTGAGCCCAGGAGTTTGAGATTGCAGTGAGCTATGATGACACAGCTGCACTTTAGCTGGGCAACAGAGTGAGATCCTATCTCAAAAAAATAAAAAAAGATTAATATGACACTATAAGAAAAGATTTCAGCTCAGTACCTGGCCCCACAGAAAGCATTTAACAAATGGTGCCTAAAGTCAGTCAGTGTGGTTGTCACGGCTGAGATAATCCTTCAGTGATGTTTACCCAGGGGGCAGCAGCACAAAGATCAACTTTGTGGTCTCTAGAAGAAATAAGATTACCCCAAAGGAGATCCAGACACTGGCTCTTTTTCAGTCCAGCATGTTCTCTGCAGAGTGGAGCCCTCTGTCCATGGCCTGCAGCCCCTGGCATGGTAGTGTGTGGGCAGAAGGTGCAGGCCTGTCTTGGGAGTCTGTGTTCCCTGAAATGCCTGACCATTGGCCACACAACTGTCAACAGATCCCACAGTCCATAACAATATTTCTGTGTCCTCTATAGTTTAAAGCAGTGTCTTCAAACAGAGGCCCATGTTCCTCTGGGGGTACATGAAGACTTTCTGCAGCACCTATGAGAAGTTTTCAGGGAACCAGTGTCCGTTTCCTCCACTTCTACATGTGCTGTGTCCTAAAGCTGGTCTGCCTGCAAAAGCTCCTGCTGCTGGTTCTCCTGGCCCATGTCCCCGTTTCCAACCCCCCTTCACCCTTACTGAGAGGCTGTGTGCTTCTCGCCCACCCCATTCACTCTACGGTGGGGCTATGCCCCAGGATAAGCACCTTCAGGTGCGTACAAAGGCTTTCAGGTGTGCATGGCTGCTTGGGACAAACTGTTACCGTGCTCCTCATGTGAGGACACAGCATCACTAACAGAGTATTCCAAGGATGTTAACCTGAATCTGATCACGTGGAAATAATCAGACACAGCCAAACTGAAGGGCAATCTGGGAAACAGCAGGCAAGAGAGCCTAAACTTTTCCAAAATGTCAACATCATGGGGGAACCATTCTAGATTAAAGAAGAATAAAGAGACCAGATAGTCAAATGCAATTTGTGGTCATGGATTAAAAAAAAAATCCATAAAGAACATTATTGCCACAGTTGATCTATTGGATGACAGTACTATATCAATGTTAAGTTTCCCGAGACCGATAACTGAATTGTGGTTATATAAGACATTGTCCTTGTTCTTAGAAGGTACATCCTGGAGTATTTAATGTTATGAAATTTGCAACAAATTCTCAAATGGTTCAGGAAAAAAGTGAGGCAAAATGCTAAAAAGAGGTCAATCTTAGTGACGGGCGTGTGGGTGTTGTACTATGAACAGTTCCGAGAAAGACACTATAAATAAACCAAACCAAGCAATGCTGAAGCGGCTGGTCCCACGTTTCATCCTGGCTGGGCTCTCATGCTCTATCCACTTGTCTGTCCATCCACCCATCCATCTATTCTCCTTATAATTAGGATCCAGAAGTGCAATGGTTGCCAGAGGGTGTGTGTTAACAAGCGTATTTGAATTGAAAATGAAGTCGGACCTTTCCTGATAGAAATGCCAATTGATTTGAACTGATGAGTTTGATAGTTTTCCATGTATTGAATAAACTAAATTTGCAGGTACAAGGTTTTGCCAAAAGTATATTTAAAGCATATACATACAGTTCCCGAAAAGGCTGGAAATGGTATCTGGTACAACTATTTAAATTTAGGAAGAAAAATTTTAGAAAACTTCAAAATGTACAATCGTTTTTCAACATTCTTATTTGTAGGTTTGCAGGCAAAAAAATTTGAAGACCATGGACTTTTAAAACCATGCTTTTCCACTTCAGTTATCTGATTAAAGTCATACGAAAGGGTTTTGCCTCTACTGAGCTAATTAGTTATTTCCCAGTGGTGACTGAAACTCTGCTCATGCAAGCCAACTTCTATTCCCACCGAGGCCATAGGCCATCGCAGCACCTGTGCAGTCACACTTGGTGCCCACGTGGTTGTCCCCCCTTCCTGGGCAGAATGGGAGGGGGCTGAGAACTTGTATCTCCACAAGGCCTTACAAAGGCTGTCTGCCCACCAGGCACTTAAGAAGACCTTGCTTTGCAGCAAAGCGTGAGGGAGCCTTCTCTTATTGCAAAAAGCATCAATATTATAGGAATACTTAGAGAAATTCATGTTTCTCTTCTTAAAACATCCTGGATCTGGACTTTGGAGTAGCCATTAATAGTGCTGGCCTAGGCCCACTGTGGCCCAAATAGAAATTAAAAAAAAAGATTTAATAGCGTAAACGAATTTAATAGTCTCTGCTTCTCCTTTCTATTCACTTGCTCATTTGATTTTCCTGCAAATATGTGTTTTAGGCTTATTGAGTATATTTTCAGCAGGCCAAATGTTTGTGCTTTCTTAATCTACTAAGTTGGGCACAAAGTCTGTATGAAGTAAAAAAATATTGGTTTTGGAACTAGAAGTCTGAGGTTTGCATTCTAGTTTCACTACTTACTATATTTATGACCTGGAACAACTCTCTAGGTTTCATTTCTTCACCTGTAAAATGGGGATAATAGTCTCTCCTCTTATCCAGTAGGGCTCAAACTGACTTGATTTCAGGACAAGATATAAACCTATTTGTTCAAAACCGGGTTAACCATATGGATAATTAAGAGGTGCTACGACACTAACTTTAAATTATTATTCACTTAGTTTAGGGTTCATAGGGTGATTCAATTGTGCCTATGCCTGGAAGCTTTCTTAAAATAAAAACACAATACTTCAAAATAAAAGATAGGCCTATGCTATAGACCCCACTTACGAGCAGCCTGGGTATTTAGGTAACCTTTGCTCCAAGTCAGCTTTGAAGCAAGATCCCACTTGCTGTCACCTGCCTGCTCTAGAGGCACCCCACCGCTAAAGAAAACAGAGCAGCAAAACACCTTCTTTTCCTGGATTTTATAGTGTCTCGTAATCTAGATACCACCTACCAAGATACCTTATATTTCCCACCACTTCTCAGCACTTCCTCCTAGTACTTAGAGACCGGTCTGTCCTGCTCCTCATGTCTACCACCTACCCCTTCTCCATTACACGGTCACAAATTTTCCCATGCTGCTCCCTAGTCTGGAATGTCCCCCTTTCCTATTCTTTTCCCTTCCCAATACCATTTTTCAAGCACCAGGTCAAATCCTCCCTCTTCCCTGAATTCTTGCCTGCTGTGATCTCCCAATCCCAGTGACCTCATTGCTAGGAATTCTTACTGTGACCATAGATAACATAAACCGTCTCATGTATCTGTCTGTCTCACTGATGATCTGCCCACCCAAGCACCCATCAGCCCATTCAGCTATCTATAGTTTACATCTAGATCACAAGGTATTTCAAAGTTCAAAATTTAGCCTTTTTGAAACTGCATAGCATTTAGCACATGAAAGATGTTTAATACTTGCTTCTTCTTTTTCTTTTTTTTGAGATGGAGATCTCTGTGCTGCCCAGGCTGGACTTGAACTCCTGGGCTCAAGTGATCCTCCTGCCTCAGCCTCCTGAGTAGTTGGGACTACAGGTGCATGCTGTACTTGCTTCTTGAATGCGTTCAAGTGATTAATTAAAGAGCAAGTATTTTAATCAAATGAAGGTGCTATGTACTGTGAGTACTAAATAAACAAAGATCAAAAGGACATTAGGATAGGAAAATGCTAGATAGCTTTTATTTTTTTATCAGCTAAAGGAAAATATTTTGAGCATATTGTTGTGTCTCTTAGTTTGATTGACCTAAGGTCCTAAGATTGGCCAGTTCAAATTAAGCCTCAAATAGATTTCTCTAAACAATAACAGTTTGAAATAGGTTTCCAGACTGGGGCTAGAGTGAGATATTGGTCTCAGATCTCAATAAGGAATCAATGCCTCTTAAAAGAGTCTGATATGTAATTTCTTGATTCCAAGAGACCCTCCCCAAGGGGCAGACCCCCTTTTCAGCTTACGTGCTTTGTTATAGTATTGTTCATTCATACTAAGCAATAAGAAGTGATAGATGGATAGTACTCATTTATTCTGAAATCTGTATCTCATGATATCAGATTTGAAAGCTTCACATTTAACCAGCTTGTTGCACTATAAGCTTCCTTAGCTGTATAATGGTGGGCAGTTTACTGAAAGATTTTTGCTGGGTTTATGAAGCAAAGTAAATATCCAGCTGGGATCATTAACAACAGAAATGCTCCATCTCAATACAGGTAGCCTCCAACTCACAACCCTCTTATCACTTCCATAGAAGGATCTCACCCTGCTCCAGCTCCCTTCTTCCCACGGGTGAAGAAGTTCTCCCTAACATGACCATAGGAGTCTGGTGGGAAAAATTCCACAGGAAATATGCAGGCCCAGAAACAGGGGAAGGGACAGAGATGTGAAACTTGGGAAGAGCTAGGGGCAGCTGACCCAGGGGCAGAATCCCAGGCAAGGCTGGCCTGCCTACGTGCTGACCAACCAATTGCGGGGCCCAAAATAGCCTCCCCGCAAGGCCTGCATTTCTTTCACTCTGTGCTGTGTTGTGCTGCTTGAAATTCCACCATTTAGAGCAGCATCCTGGCAGTTGGCATGGCAGAAGGGAGTTCATTGGGTGCCCAGGGAGAAGTCACTGGAAATAGGAGAGTGGAAAATAACAACTATGAGTCCTATTCATGGAGCACAGGTTTTTACAAAGCAATATCTCATTTAACCCTCACACCAACACCATGAGGCAGGTTTGCTATTATTTCTATTTTACAGTGAAGGAACGAGGTGTAAGAGATGTTAAAGAACAGCTTAACATCTTGGTTAAGCAGCAAAGCTGAGAGCCAAACCCTATACTGATATGTGTTACCTTAAGCTCTTACTTGTCAACCCCACCCTGATTTCTTGTTCTATGCTTTCCTTCTGCAGATTATGGGATGCAGTACCAAGGGCAGAGACTCTCACCTGGTAATATTGTGAATTATAGTTCGCTGTATCATGGCTTACATAGGTTTTTGTGGGGTAGCCTGAGAACTTGATAACTTGACTTAAAAGATTGTTTCTATAGGCAATTTTGTGACCTGCTGCCAAGCTGGTGGACTATAATCCCATTGTATTACAATAACTTGAGAATTACCTGTAATTACAATTTAACAATGCTCAATGTCCCTTCTATTAATAGTTGGCTTCCAGTGGTACAAAAAATTAAGCCCACCTTCCAGCTCAAGGGTCTTTCATGTTTAGTTTTTCATGTACATTTACTAGAAACTATGTTCTGTGAGGGCAGGGACTTTTCTCTATTAGGCATTTCAAGGTATCCCTAGTACCTAGGACAGTGCCTAGCACATCCAGGCATACGTTAACTATTTGTTGAATGAATATGTGCGTTTAGATCGCAAATTTTTAAAACCACTTTATGCATCTGTGAAATACATTTAGAGTTGAGTTATGGAATATGACAACAGTGAATGAACCTTCAATAAATTCAGACAATCTTGTGCAGTATGGTCTTAATCATTAGTTGAAGACCTTCCTCCCACATAAAGTGTTTTCCCCTTCCCATATAAAGTACATTTCAGGGGTTCGGGGAAACTGATCCCAGCTTCAGCAGACCTGCATCCTGCTATCGTGGAACTCTAGCACTTTGGACAAGTTGATTTACCTCTTTAGGTCTCAGGACAGAAGGGATTTCCTTTCAGCTCTAAAATGTTATGACATCTGAAAGTTTCACCTTGCAGATTCCTCACACCTGTTCTAATTGTCCTTTGGAGAAGGTACTGGCAAAAAGCAAAATAAATGAACAAAGATAGCAAAAGAAAAGTCTTGGGTGCCCCAAAGGAAAATCACAATTCCTTGAGTTTAGACAGGTTAGAAGTTGCTACAGGAGGCAGCCATGGACCATTTACTTTATAGCCAACCTCTAGGCAAGCAAGTTAGCCAAATTACAAATTCTATTTGGTTAGTTCACACTAAAATAATACTCGGACTAGAATTCTGAATGTTTCATTTACATTGGAACCAGCAGAATACATGCGGTCTCACAGGTGAGTGTGCAGACTAGGTATAGTCCAAATAGTTCCTGTTTGAAAAGTGCAGAATGACTGTTAACATGGCACAAAAGATCTTTTGCTCAATCACTAAGTTACAAGCATTTGAAGGGAACTAGAGGAACCAGAATTTATGGTACTTTCTATTTTTAAATGAAATGCAGTGACTTAATGTTTTTCTACATAAGCCTTAACCAGTTGCACTGTGTACGGTGCAGGATATAAATGTCAGCATTGTGACAGGGGCATGTTGACACTGGTTGAGTGTTCAAAGTCTGCACACTGTCATTATTTTGCCTTCCCTGCACTGACAGCTTGCTACTGAATTGAACATACCTGGAAAGAAGTCAATTTGGCTTAGAATGCAGCTCGGCTTCTCTTTGGGAACATCTTTCGGGTTTCCTCTAGGATCTAGTGGGTCTTCCCATAGACAAAACAGAATGGGGTGTGTTCTGCTGGTTCAAAGTGTAAACAGAGTAGTGAGAATCTCCCCCATTGATGACATAGCATCAGTTTTGGAAAAGGGAAGTAATCCCTTCCCCTACAACATAATCCCCCACCCCAAAGCAATGCTAACTTGCTTGCTTTGTGACTGGTTGTACCTTATGTAAGCTACAGATCTTCTTAGGGTATTACCAAGCCATAGTGATTCAACCCTGGCTGCACAGTAGACTCATCTGAGGGAACATCTAAAAATCCAGATGCCCAGGCCACACCCCAAACTGAGTAAGTCAGAATTTACTGGGGTAAGGTCTAACATCAGTATTCTTTAATGTACTCTAGTCTCTTCTTAGGAATCTCTTCCTAAAGAACACTTAGGATAGGCGCCTGAAGGTCTAGGGGCAAATCTCATAGCACTGGCATTGCGGAGCCCAGAGGCCTCCCTTTATCGTACAGTTATAGACTGTTCTTGAGTTCTAAACTAAGTAAGTAATTTGTTCAAAGTCACCAACTTAGTTGAAAGAAGAGCCAGAAGCAGGAGCCAGTATTAAATGAGCCTAGCTAGATAGGACAGTAATATGACAATTAAGCCTCCCTAAATTAATCAGTTTTGTAATCAGGCACAGTCATTTTTCTCTCCAGAAGGTTGGGGTTCGAGAACCATTATCTGCCCCCATATTCCTGTCCCTCTCAACCGCCTTGGCTGTTCCAGTGAATGAAGAGTCAGTTACTCAGCTCTCCTAGGCACTGCTCAGAAGACAATGGCAGTAGGAGCATTTTAAGTTTCTATAGGAGAAACACTAAATTTGTGATTGAAATGAGAGCCTTTAAAAACAGGTTTATACAGTTAATAGAAACTCTTGGAACAGGTACTTTAATTTCAAGGGATCAACGATGATCTCTTTCTCACCTAAATCACTCTTGAAGTCTTAATTTGCTTTATTAAAAAATACGCTTTTTCTCTTTCTTGGGACTTGTGAAAGAAGATGCTTTTGTTTCTGTTACTAAGCATAAACTAAGCACATCACATTAATCAGGTTGTTTCCTAGCCTAAGGACACTGGGTCTGGGGCACTCCTAGCACATGGCTGACTTGCCCTGGACTTCTATTGTAGTTATGACCACAGTATGTTTCAAGTGCAAAATAGCCTGATAATTCTAGGGGGTGGGGAGGAGAAGGAATAGCCAGGGTGGTATCCCGGCTACATACAGCTCCCTGTCGCTTTATTTTGGGGTTGTGTCAAATTGTCTGTTGCTATCTTTGTTACCCTCATACTTCCCCGATAGCATCTAGAACTTGTAAGGTAGCATGCCTCCATTTACGCAGCAGCAAACTTCTGAAGAGTGGAGCATGAATCACAATTGACATGCCCTAATTGGCTTGCTTCTAAAATATGCTAATTTTTGAGAGGTAAATCACAGACTCACTTTCTACTAAGAATAACCCGGTCGGTCTTTTCTTAAGAAAGAGTTAGCATTGTCATATGTGGAGTGAGCTACAGCTTTTTCCCTAGTCCTAGCCAGCACTATTTACGGTTAAGTCTTTCTAGAACCGGAACTTTTCTGAACAGATTTGACACTATCCAGATGCTTGTTTTGGAAATCGAAGCCCTTCTGTGTTTTCTCTGTCTCTGGCTTGGTTTTGTGAAAAGCCGGCCTCTCTTCTTGCAGGCACAGTTTAGGATGAAAGTACAATAGTTTTCAGAAATAAGCACAGCCAGGCACAGAGAAACAGATAAAGGGCTTTTTGGAAGAAAGAAAATCTGGAGTGTGTATATACAGTGGGAAAGCGGAGAAAAGGGGACAATTGTGTGCGTATTCCTACGGTGGTGGTGGTGGTGGTGGTGAGGGTATTTGTTCATGGGACCGCTAAAAGGATCACATAAAAATTCGACACCCTCTGAGCTGGGCAAAGCAATACGTGTCATTTTCAGGCACGGTGTGCGCGGGGGCCTCCGGGCAGCCACGAGTCCCTGCGGGCTTTGCCCACGGTCCGGAGACCTCACAGCCGCCACCGCTGGCTCCGGGTGCGTGCGGGCGGGTGGGGTGCCAGGGGTCGCCGGCGGCACCCCGCGGGGAGGGAACGGTTCTTACAGTCACTGCTCAGCGCGAAGGGCGCGCGGCGGCGGCCAAGGGAGCGGTCTTCGGCGGGCGCCTCGGGAGGCCTCTTACCGGCGGGCAGCGGGAAGGCGGACGCGGTGTGGAGCAGCACCAGGCAGACAGCCACGACATCCCATAACTTCATCTTAGAGTCCCGTCCGGCGGCGGCACCTGCGCGGGCGGGCGGGTGGAGAACCGCAGAATACTTGTTAGGCCTGGGCGCCCAGGGCCGCGGTGCTGCCTCCAGCGCTGCATCCCCGTGGGTCCCCGTGTCCCCCTCCAAACTTGCCACGGCTCTCCTCCCCAGCCAGCGTTTCCTCCGGGATTTCCCGTCTTCCTTCCAAGTCCTCCGCTTGCTTTAGCCTCCCCGGAGCGCCCCAGGAACTGCTCGCACTCGCGGTTCAGGCCGCAGCTATCCTCCTCCACCATCTAGTCCAAGGGGTCAGAATTTCGAGCAGGGCCGCTGTTCCCTCCAGTAAACTCCCGAACTCCATGACACCAGGATTCCTGTCCATTCCCCTCTACTGGTGCGCAACACCCCCTCGTTCCCAGGGAGGCAACCCGGCAGCCCCATCCCTGCGTCCTCCTACCCAGTCAGAGATCTCCCCTCCCCGCCCTGCCCCGCAGCTCCCGTAGGCCCGGAAGGAGCCCTTGATCCAGGCGAGGACTGGTCTTTCTCTTCGGGAATAAATCAAGCAAAGCAACCTTCCGCCCTGGTCGCAACAGCTAGGCAGGGGGCAGGCTTCGCGGCACTCCTCACCCCGCCCGCCGCCCACACTTCATTCTTCCCACCTTAATAGGTATTTAGTTGCCAGAACAAGAAGTTAGCAGGGACGTGGAGATTTTGGGCCTGTATGGGACTATCTGGGTTAAGTTATTTAAACTTTCTGAAGCATCGAGTTGGTTTAAAATACTACTTCCACCTCTTAAGGTTATGAACATTAAATAACGCATGAAAAGGTCTAACGGAGCATAAAGTAAGCTCTCAATAAATGCTTCACCATTGCCGCTAGGCAAAGATTACATCTGTCTTGAAAATTTTAATCCTCTGTGGTATACCCGAAAACCTTCCCTTGATTTGATTTTTGCAGTTTGGCGAGATTCTGGCCCTAGTCCCTTCCCCTGCCGGAGAGTCGCTGGCTCCTGGCGCCCCTGTCACGCCTGGACGACTGCACCCAGTCCCAGACGCTTCGGAGGCGTTCGGGCACTGGAGTCCTAAACCTTGAGACCTTGCAGAGTGGGGCTCAGCTCTTCTCAGCCCGGGACGGGGGGGGGGGGCCCGGGGTGAGCTCCATTTGGCTTTTAAGTCCTCATGTCCTTAGAAAGGAGAGCCACGCAGTCTGGAGTGGGCAAGAGAAAGGCAGTGTAAACTGGGGACAAGCTCCAGCCAATGAGGAGATGGGGAGGGATAGAGGCACCTCGAGGTGCGGTGTTACCCAGTCCGTTCCTAATCCCACTGCCCCAGTCTCCAGCGGACTAGTAGCTGGAGAGCATTCTCAAGCGGGAACTATGAGATTGATGCGGTTGATTATCTCCACTCCCCGCCCCCGCACCCCACAAAAGAGAGCGGATTCCTAGGAAAACCGCCCCGAAGTTTAGCCATGGGGGAGGGAAAGTTTCCAGGTAAACGCAAGACTCTCAGCACCCACCTTTCCTCTTCATTAGTTCCTAGGCAACCCCACTTCCCTGACAGGGTCCTCCTCCTCATAGCTACCCAGAACCCTGGCCCGGGTCCCGGGGCAGGCCACCCCGGGAAGCGTTTAATTCGGCCGCCACCTCCCACTGCTGCGGAGACGAATGCATTTTCCGTCCCTTGGACGTCTGTTTGTTCGCTATGCAGCTGTTGGGCTAGGGTTTGTGTAGGGACTAGGAACTCTGTGCGACCTGCATTTCTGAGCGCCTCTTGCCGCGCGGGCTGGCTTGCAAACCCAGGAAAGAGCATCGGCTCTGGGTCCGGGCACGCAGGCCCAGGAAAACTGCACCAGGCGGTGCGAAATGAGCAGAGAGAGGCGTTTTGGCAGCCGGGACCGGGCAAAGGCGAGGCCTCCCGCGCCCTCGGTGCCAGCTCCCGGGTGCGTGAGAAATGGCTGGCGGTCCAGAGGGGCAGGGAGGCGCGGGGTTAATGCGCCATTCCAAATCGCGGTGCCCGCCAGCAGGAAGCGACAGAAGCACCAGATTTCCCTTCCGTCTCAAAAGGGTTTTCCCTTTTTTCCTGCTTGGCCGACGGAGGGCTTTTTAATTGGACGTGGAATCCTCTATTAGAAGTGTGGCGAAGCTGGCAAAAGAGGAAGCAGTGGAAAACTCCCCGCCTCGCCAGAGGAGGCTCCCTGCTCCTGTTCCCGCCCTCGGCCAGGTGCCGCAGGCGCCCCAAAGAGGTCCCCCTCCTCCCCCGGGACGGGGAGGGCGCATTCCTCTCTCCGAGAGCCGCCGGGGCCGGCTCCAGTCGGAGCGGCTCTTTAGTTCCCGGTATTTGCTGGGCGGGGGAAGGGGATGTAGTTCTGGGGACTCGGCGCACGCAGCGGTCTACTAGGACGTTTTCCTCAGAGTCCATCTGGGCCCCACCCCGCGGGTTCCCAATCTCTTTATCGCTTTCCCCAAACACATCTACTACTGCACGACGGGTTTCCCCCGCAACCGTGGGCCGTTGCTATTCGTGCCAATTGCTTAACCCGCTGCCACGTGCAGGAACCAAGCTCTCCTCCCGAAGTCGGCTCCACCAGGTGACCCCGCACCCTTTGTCGTGCCTGGCTGTCTGGTCCCCCTCACGGTTCAGGACTAACACTCCCCGGCAGGGCAAAAGGGGCTCGCCGTGGGCGCCAGCAGGCGGGTCCCGAGCCTGGGGTGGAAAGGGCGCCAGGGAAAGCCGGAGAAGGGTCCGCAGAAGCCACCGCTCGCCGAAGGGCGCTTCCGAGTTCCCGGCACCAGGGGGCACCAGAAACCTTCTAAGTCCTGTAGCGCCCACGCGGCCGGGAGGCTGCGTTGTCATTTTAAGTACAAAACTGGAGAACAACTACTCCCTCTACAATCCTTCCTAAATCCGAATTAGCCTGGGAACCTGTGGATGTTCTTATCAGCATCCTTGCTTTTCAGGCTTCTACCCCTCCATTCTTTCTCCCTAGCTTTCTTCTTCGCACTTCACCTGAGCTGGTTTCTTGGCAACCTGCTTTTAGACCCCCCTCACCCCTTCCCCGCGTAGCGGTGACAGCTTCGCAGCCAGTGAGCTTCTCCCGCCGTCAGTGCCCCCGCACCTTCTCGTGCCTGGCAGGCTGGGAGGTTTGTTTGGGCTTTGCCTTCAAGATCCAGGTTTCAGGGAGAGTAAAAGGAAGCAGTGGGGCGGGGAGAGGGGCTTGCTATAAACTCGGAGCTTTTCTTCTGGGGTGAGGACAGAAATTGCTGGGGTACCTATTGCTTTTCTTAACAGTCCTTGACTGACGGAGGACGTATTCTCCCCCTAACCTCCCATAACCGCGGGGCCCAAGATGAAGGAAGGACAAAGAATGCTGGACACTTCTCCAAGGCAAGCTGGGGAGCGGGCGGTCTGTGTGTTGGAGGGCCCAAAGCTGGGGTCTAGGTCCTGGAGCACCCGAATCTCTTTCAGGAGCAGGCTAGGGACGCGATGGGCTTCAACACTCGCCACTTGATAAAAAGGCGACACCCCCCTGTCAAAGCGAAGGAGCAGCAAAACAGTGAGGGCTTGGTCCGGGCCGGGAGGGAGCCCGGGGGCACCCACTTTGACGGCTTTGCAGGAAAAAGTGTGTGCATGTGGTTGGAAGCAGCACCTTTTCCTTGGAATACTTGAGCATATATTCAAAATACCGCGTAAGAGTAGAGCACGCTCTAACACACCCGCGGCAGAGGCCGGATGAGTTGCATTTGTCCTCGCCAATGAGCAAAAACGTAGTGAGCTCGGGGCCGGGCCGCCCCCCGGGGCGCGCACATCGGCTCTTCAGGAGGATTCTGCCACAGCCGAAACAAGCGAGGAGGCTGGGGGAGACCCCCCCGAAAGTCCATTCCCGGCCCGAATGAAGGTTTCTTTGCACTGGCTGGAAACCAAACCACCCCTGAATTAGCCCCGGGGTAGTGTAAAGTAGTGGTGGTGGTGCTGGTGGTGGGGTCTTATTGGGGAGGAGGCACAGAGTACTGGAGAAAAGAGGTCCTTAAAATAATCACCTAGATGGCTTAGTGGAGACCTTGAGGAGTTCCAAGAGTCTGTTCGAGACCGAGACCTGAGTCCAGGGCTGCCAAAGGGTCCCCTCTCCTCACCTCGACGGGGATGGTTAGTTGGGGTTCAGGGCATTAGGAAAGTACAAGCAACCGAGTTATGAAAAGGGCGAGGAATGTAGCTTTGCAGGACCGCTCCGGGAGGAGGTGAGCCCTCTATTTTTAGATTCTCAACACCTTTGCAGCAGTCCCTTCCTGGCCTGCACTTTCCCTCGGAACAGACCAAAACAAGCTCAACAGTAAGTTAAACTCTTGGCAATGATAATATCTCTGCTGCGACACGTTCAGAGAGGCCGTGGGTTCAAAGATGACCCAAGCCCGCACCGTTCTGGGACTTGACAGGAGCACCCTGCAGAGAAGGAAACTGCCCCTCTTGGGCATTCTGGAGTCCAGGGGCATCAGGGGCTCCAAAGTTCTTTGCCCACGTGGAAAAGGCAACCCTGGCCCTCCTCAAGGCCAGCCCCTGTCCGGTTTAACTTCTCTCTCTCCTCTGTCCTCCTGGAGCCTCGGCTCCTTCTAGTCTTTCCACTTTCTACTCTCACTGCCTGTTCTGGGGGTCCAGACGCGTCCCTCTATCCCGGGCTCTTTACAGCCAGCCGCGCCCGCAGGCGACGAGGACGCCACCCGCCTCCTCCACCCTGGCCCGTTCTCCCACTTACCTCGGATCGGGTCTCTCCAGACCCCCAGGTGGACATTAACTCCAGGTGCCCCAAGTCCTAACCAGGAGACCCATTCGGGCCGATGGCTAGAGCGCGGAGCCCCGCCCAACAGGTCAGCCGCAAGAGTTCGCAATCCTGGGGTCGCGCCGGGCAGCGACGGAGTGCAGGAGGCGGCGACCAGGGCTCCCGCCGCCTCCGCCGCCGGGAGAAGGACGAGGGCTAACGACAGCTCCCCCGCTGGCCCCCTGTACTCCCAGAAACTGAGGTCCGAGCAGCCGCCGCAGTCTTGGGTGGGGGATGACAGGGCTGAGAGTGCTGCGCTCTCGGCTGGGGCTCCGCGGGCCCGGGGCGCTGCGGGAGGCTCAGCGGCCGCTGCCGCGCTCTGCGCCTCCTCGGGGCGCAGTGCCTGGGAGCTCAAGACGGGCCTGTCTGATGCCGCGGGAGCTGAGGTCTTGCCTGGAGATCCGATCGAGACACCACTTCAACCGGCGCGGGGAGTCCGGTGAAGACATGAGGGCGCCAGGAGCGCAGGCTGGTCGTCGAGAGCCCGGGCTGGGGGGCCGAGGTGGGGGAGGGGAGGCGCGGGGCCCTGGGAGGGGAGGGGTCGGGAGGCGGCGGCGGGGCCGGGCGGTGGGGGAGAGAGAGGAGAGCAGCGAGGAGGCGCTGGAGCTCCGAGGTGGGAGCGCAGGGTGCAAGTGGGTGACGCGAGGCGCCCCTCCCTGGGGTGCAGGGAGAGCGCTGAGCGCGTGGAGACGCCGCCGGGCTCGCGCCTTCCCCTCGCTGGGTAGATCCGGAGGAATGTGCGGAGCTCCGTTCAGACCGACCGAAGGGGGCAATCCGAACTTGACCGCGGCGCCCGCGCCAGGCTTCGCCCCTGCGCCCCGCGGTCGGAGGGAGGGCGCTCTGCCGGGTGGAGGGCTACACTGGGCTTTCCTCGCGCCTGTCGAAGGCTGTCCTTCCTCCTCGGGTGTCTCGCCTTCTCGCTTTTCTGCAGGGCAGAAGGCAGCGGCGAGAAGAGGAGCTGCTGGCTGGAGTTCTAGCACCAAGAAGGAGAGATGTGGAGCTGCCCAGTGAGGGAAGCCGAGTGTTTGCCAGGGGACGCTGCGAGTTAGGATGAATTTATAGGGCTCTCACTCCGTGACGTGCCCTCCAGTGGCTTTTCTGATTCGCTTTCTGACCTAAACACACATTAGTTTAGTCCCCATGCTAAGGCCAACACGGTCTCCAAATATCTGCTGGCTGAAGTCAGAGGCTTTGCATATCATGTATTACATGGCAGGCAATGAAGAAGGCTTCTGAGGCTGGCCGGCTCCTCAGTCCTAGGCTCCGTTTTCATGCTGTTGTAATATAATACCAGACATGGGGTAGGCACATACATTCAAAATCCCAATTCCAGAGGCCTAAGATCACTTTATCAGAAACAGGGCAGGGGAGATTGGGCTAAACCTGCTTTTATTCAGATTTCCAAAAATGCAGTGGGAAACCTAAAGCAAGCACCCCCCTGGGTGCTGTTTCCAGCGAGCAGGGACCCAGCCCCCATCCCAGAGCTCAGTAAATGGGAGAAGTGAGACCTTCTCAGCATTCCTTTTGTTGGTTAGCTCACCACCAGAAGCAGCCGGAGCTGCCTTTTGTAGAGGACATGAGGAGGGCAAGTCCTTACACACCCTGTATATGGCTACAACCATAAAGACGAGTTTCATTCACCTGGGGTATAAAATTAGCTCTACCTTTAAAATAATGTACTAAATAAGGTATGTCTTTGCTAAGCAGAAACCTGCTTTCCGGAAGCCACTGGACCTGAATTCAGTGGGACCTCTTTTATTTTATTAGCTGGGGCCAAGGAAAGTGTAAACAGGCTCAGTTTACATCCATGTACCTCTTATTTTATGACTCATCCGGTTGTTGGGGAGTATGTGTTCTTCAAGTAGCTGATACAGACAATAGACAGGGGAAATGCGTGTGGCAATGTGGGGGGAAGATCTACTTTGGAGGTTCGTCAGTGAAGTTAGTGTGGGAGGAAAATTGTTCTTACTAACATTGCTGTGATTTAAGATTAGCGAAGTGAAAATCAAGTCATCCAAACATACCTTAGCTGAAATTAGGATGCTCTCTGCAGTTCTGTGGAATGTGACATTTCCTTCTTTGATAGATTTATGGTAGAAATGTAGATGGATTTGGAAATAGGAGGAAAGAATAAGCTTAATATATTTATCCCAGGTTAGCATTGTTTTTGGAATTTGAAGACAACCCTAATCAGTGTTCTTACCAGGAATGACTTCTTTATTTTCGGAAGGCTTTTCACTGGGGATGGTCAGCCCCTCCAAGCACCTGCAATTATTAACACTTGCTATGTGGCAGGCAAAGTGCTAGACCCTGGGAATTGTGCTGATTGGGCTTTTTGGGTTGCAAGAAGCAGATGCCACTGAGTTTACCCTAAGTAATGGGAGTTGACTGTGGAAGGAAGGCTGACCGGAATCTCCACTACTCAGCCACGTGTCTCCGAAAAGCCTTCCGGAAAGGCCACCCAGCCAGGCCTCACGAAAACTGGATTGAAGTTCAGGAACTGGGAGGTCATTCAGGATACGGCTGTGTGACTGGGTTGTCTCGCTGCCCCCTCAGCAGCAGGCATCTGCCGATCCCTACTAACAGGCTTAGCCACCAAGGCGATTCAGTTCCTCTCTCGCTGTTTTTCTCCGGGTGTCCTTTGGCTTCTGCCCCTGCTACCAACTGCTCAGCTCTCTGTTGATCTCACATTTAAACTCCTTTAGTGAAAGGATCTAATTGGCCCCACTGGGCACTCACCAGGTGCTAGAGTTGGACTGAGCTTTTTTGTCAGGCCTCCTTGTAGGGCTGGACACCCTGTAGATCAGCAGATCTTGGTCAGGTGCCTGTTCCTGGGCCAATCATTCGTGTCCTGGTTGTTGGCATCACAGGGTACAGAGCCTGGCCACCTTTGCTTAGGGAACTTCCCAGGGTTCCTCTCCCTCTTCCCTCCACAGTAGGTTCCCTCAGAAGGAGCTGGGTTAATGGCAGGCACTTTTTGACAGCTCCATCCTGGCCCTGCATAAGCTTACCATCTATAAGGAGAGGGTGACATGCACCCAAGTCATCATGGTAGAAGATGACAAATACTCTAACAGAAATATATATGAGGTTCTCATGCCCTGGAGTCTGATTTTCACATGGCCAGTGAAGCACTGGGGAGATTACCCAAAACACTCAGATCTAGGCCCCATCTGGGTCAATTAAATCAAATAAGGAATGGAGCTCAGGAGTTGATATTTTTAAAATGCTACCCAGGTTTATCAATTAGCCTTATTTTTTCTAATGTTGCAATAATTTTATGATTCCTTTTGAAAGCAAAACTAAGAAACCATATTTTGATGGGTTCTAGGACTGAGACTGTTCCAAAACATTAAATTCCTTTTGAAATACTACTAATTGTTTTAAAACATTAATATAAAGCAAAATATAAAATTTAACTTCGAATTAAAACAAATATTTCTAATTTTGAAAGGGCATTTATTTATTTGAGAAAAAAGGCTCAAAGCATTCCCATTTTACCGTTATCATTGTCTTCTCTGGGATTTCTTGTGGGTAACTGAAATATGTTTAAATGATCAGTGCTCTCTGTGCTCAAGGATCTTATAGGCCTTGGGAGGAGAAAACACAAACATGAAATGATAAAAAATAATTCAAGGTATCATGAGGCTTGGAATTCGGAGTAGGCCTTGATTGCAGTAGGTAAGCAGAGAGGAGGAGGTGGGCGGGCATTCCAGGCTAGCTGAAAGGGGGTGGGGGGAGACTCAGTGCTAAGTGCTGCCACATTCTTGCTCAGCCTCTGTGGCTCCGTAGGGCTGCAGCCTGTAGAGGCGGTGGGGCGGGTGGGTCAGCCTTTGGCCATGCACAGAGTCCTTGGAGAGCTCCCAGTGGGGCTTTGCAGCTGCTTTGACTATAAGGGCCAGGACCCGGGTCCCTGGACTGCCTCATAACTTGGGTCATGACGACTGAAACAGAATCCATCACTTAAGCAGGGCAATTTCCTTTTCAAAGTCACTGCTTTATTGGACAGCGATTTGTTCCATGCTTGCTTGCTCTTTAGCAGTCATTTTCACCAATGATACTATTACTCATGAGGAAAAGATAAATTTGCCCTCAGATCACTTAGGAAAAAAAGAAAAATAAAAAGGAAAGGGAAAAATGCGCTGTATTGCCCTTTTTGCAAAGTAATGGGAAGAGACAAATTCTTTGGAGTAAGTTGTTTCTTGTAAGAAATCAATCCTGACATTGGCAAAGTAGATTCATCAATGATTTCCAGCAGTTTCTTTTATAAGGATCAGATTGTCTAATCATCCATTAGTTTTGTTTTTGATTTCTGAGATTAGTTTATGAGACTCCTCTTTTCCTGAAATAAAACTTCAATCAGGTAAGAGCTTTACAGCAGACTTTATCACTATGCAAATAGTCTAATGGCTTATGTCTGAGGTTGTCAAACTTCTTCTGTAGAGGGAAAGCATTTTCTGTAAAGATAGTAAATATTTTGGGCTTTACAGGCCATACTTTCTCTGTTGGAACCACTCAACTCTTTCCTTGTGTTACGAAGGCATGGATAATATTTAAATGAACGAGCGTGGCTGTGTTCCAATAAAACTTTATTTATGGACACTGAAATTTGAATTTTATATATTTTTTTACATGTCATGAAATACTATTCTTTTGATTTTTTTCCCCAACCATTTAAAATGTAAAAGCTATTCTCAGCTCATGGACCATACAAGAAAGCAGTCAGTGGGCGGGATTTGACTCAAGGGCCGCAGTTTGTTGACTCCAGTTTAGGTTAAAGTTGTAACTTCAAGGAGATGTATCAGCTCTAGAATTATGAAATTCCAGAACTTTTTATCCAATCTCCTCATTTTACCAGGAGAGAAAATGAAGGCAGAATAGTAGTTAATGACTTACCTAAGGTCACTCTTTGAGTAACTGATATACCCCTATTACCCAAGTACGTGTGAGATCAAATTACTTCACTAGTTGGGTATGGTGGGAAGGGGGCACAAGGGGTGTGTGTATTGTGTCATCTTTCAAATTGTGATTTAGTATATTTTATTGAGGCAAGAAATTGGTCAAAATTCAGAGAAATCAACCAGGATCTTTATTGGTGGCAGAGGTTGATGTTAGGCTGAATGGGAAGCAGAATTTTGTAAAGAAGTTGGTTGCCTTTTGGAACATAGCAAAGCTCCCAGACTGAGCACAGCACTAAATAGAGTTTTTTTTCCTCCTTAAAAGGCCATTTCTGTGGTTGGCTTTTAGACAACCATCACAAAAGCACAGAGATATATGAGAGAGAGAGAGAGAGAGAGAAGGTGGGAGGGGGAGAGAGAGAGAGATTTGAGCAGGGAACCAAGGTACCTGTAACCTAGGTGGTCTTTTGCAGACCACCTAGTGTCATTGCAAAGCTTTTGGCAGTGTCCTAAAGAACTGTAATTCACAGGCAATAGTTAAAGAATACTGCCATAGTGGATAGTTGACTCTGAGATAAGGACTTAGTATTTGGACCTTTAAGCCAAAATATTCTAAGGGACTTCTTTGCCATGTATTAATCACATAATAAACAGACCTCAATCTAGACTCTGCTCCTCTTACCTAAAATAGATGAAGCGTTTGGCCATTTCCAAGTGTGGCAACAGAACAACATGACAGCCACTCTTCTCTACTCTCAGACCCACTCCTCCATGGCCTTCTCCACTTTCCCTCAGTGTGGGAAAACTAATTAATCAACTCATGAATCCTCATTGATATTTATGGGTTTAATAACAGTGAGTAGTAAATGTAAGTGTGGATTTTGTCCCTTGAGTATTTCAAGCTAATACATCCCTCACCTAATTACCAGCAGGGCCAGGACTCAGGTGGGACAACTGAGGCACCTCACTCACCTTCCCTTAGTCATGGCCCTGATTAGCAGAGACTTCCAAGTTGAGAGCCCCAAATTCCACAGCCACAACTGGGAGGAAGTCATGCCGGTGATCAGGCAATTTCAGCTGGAGCTCTGCCCCTAACAAGACATGGGAGCCTGAGAAACGCCTAGCATCCCCAGTCTCACCCATTTTTCTACCTATTTTTCTCTTCTCTCCCTCACTGGGAGACTGTGAATAGATGAGATAATAAACCAGATTTTCTGAGTTCATAAATTACTCTCTGGGAATAATTTATATTGCACAAGTACTTTCTGGCCACTGGGGTACTATTTGGTAAATTACTGCCCTCCTGCAGTGCTGTAAGTGGAACCCTCGTGACCTGAAAGAGTTAATGCCTCCCTCCAAGCAATTAGCTTACTCCTGGGGCATAATTTACACTCTGAGAGGATCTGGCCAACCATATGTGAAGCACTTGGACTTCTTTGAAAGAAAGTCGGCTCTAGAAATGTCAAGAATTAATATTACACAAAGCGCATTTGCAGACCTCTTTTGAAGGAGTCCATCATGTAACTTCCCAGAACAATGCTGTAAGGTAGTCAGGGGTCCCCAGGCTCTGGTGACTTGTACAGTTATTTCATTATATGTTACAGTGTAATAATAATAGAAGTAAAGTGCATAATAAATGTAATGCACTTGAATCATCTCGAAACTATCCTTCTCCACTCCCCCACCCAACAGTCTGTGGAAAAATTGTCTTCCGTGAAAACGGTCCCTGGTGCCAAAAAGTTTGGGGACCACTGCTAGCCAATGAAAAATCAGCCCATAATATACCATCATGAGCTTAAGGAATAACATATTTGTGGAATGACTTCACTATTTGAAAAATAATGCATGAAAGATTGGGAAGTGCATTTTAGAAATCATAGTAAAACACAAAAGCTAAAGGTAAGGTAATTATAGTAAGTATTTGTTTTATAATCTTGCATAGTACAAATGTGATCTAAATATAATGGGTCAATTTTTTTTTTTTTTTTTTTGAGACAGAGTCTCACTTTGTTGCCCGGGCTAGAGTGAGTGCCGTGGCATCAGCCTAGCTCACAGCAACCTCATACTCCTGGGCTTAAGTGATCCTACTGCCTCAGCCTCCCGAGTAGCTGGGACTACAGGCATGCGCCACCATGCCCAGCTAATTTTTTCTATATATATTTTTAGTTGGCCAGATAATTTCTTTCTATTTTTAGTAGAGACAGGGTCTTACTCTTGCTCAGGCTGGTCTCGAACTCCTGAGCTCAAACAATCCGCCCGCCTCGGCTCCCAAGTGCTAGGATTACAGGTGTGAGCCACCGCGCCTGGCCTATAATGGGTCAATTTTTAACATAAACTCAGGAACACTAACATATTAGAATATGGCATCTGTTTCAAAATGGTCATCTGAGGAGACTATCTGTGTACCCTAATATGCATCTATCACTAAAAAACACTTTTATAATATGAAAACACAGTTGTTCATTCATCCAACAAATACAATTTAGGCATCTCTCTTTGTAAGGCCCTGTGCTGGCAATTGCTGAGAGACAAAAAACAGTCATGAGATAGCATCTCTATATTCAGGAGTGGCAATTCTTTGGATTTTGAGGGTGGGTTTAATTTTGGGCAAAGACTTTCAGAAATCAATTCTAGTGAAAGAGGTGGGTTAAAGCCAAGAGAAGGTAATGCACAGACTGCTCTTCTGTTATGACTTGCTGGTAAATTGCAATCATGGCCTCCATTCTTCATCCTTCTCTGTCTCTATGCTCTTTGCTGTGTGACTTCGCCATTCCTCTTGCTCAAGTGATGGTGTCTATTTCCCCATCCCATGAATCTGAACTGGCATTGTGGCTTGTTTGGGCCAGTAGAATGCAATGGTAGTGAGGATATGCCAGTTTTGCGCCAAGACCCATGAGATTAACATGTTTCCACTTACTCTTTCAAACCTATGCCATTGCCAGGAGAACATGCCTGGGCTAGCCTGCTGGAGGATGAGAGACACATGGAACAGAATAGCATTGCTCCATTTGTCACAGCCAAGGTCAGTTTAGATGAGCTGAGAGCCCACTGACGCTCCCACCTCCATCGTACTAGACATGTAAACGAGCCTAGTGAAGATCAGCACCCCTGGATAGGTGAGCAGTAAATCCTTATTGTAAGCCAGTGGGATTTTGTGGTGGTTGTGCTTCATTGTGATGGCAATAACTAACTGATATAGCTTGTAAATTGATTCCTAAAGAAGGACTCTCGATGCTAAATAATCTCAGCCTTCCTGGAATAAGTGAATGGAATCTTCAGGTGACTACCAGGAGGCTGTAGCATGCATTTGGGGTATATGTCCCAACGTTTATTGGGCATCCTTCCCCTGTTCTACTGCACTTTTTGCTCACTGTATGCAATTACTCATATGCATAGCCATGGCTACATTAGACCAAATGTTCTGTAGGAGCAGGAACCACATAAGTTCCTTAGTATCTAGCACATAAATGGTACTTGTTAAATGAATTGAAAGAATGAAGATTCTCATTAGAAGTTGTGCCTTGCTTTGTGTGCTTTTAGTAATTGTGGTCTATTCATGATTTGTTGGATGTTAATATGTAATCTTAAAAACTTAATTAATTAATGCAATTACTTGACTAGATTATATATGCACATTACACCTTTCAAAAGATGCAAAGGTATTTTCAGTGATAAGCAAATCTTTCTCTCATGCTGTCTTTAAGCCATCCACTTCCCCGGTAACACAATTGCCAGTTTCTTATCAATTCTTCTAGAGAATGTGCAGTCATTAATATAAAGCTTTTGTCTAGAAAAGAGAGAATATTTTCAACCATTATTTTTTTGTAAGGGTCTGCACATTTTATAATTCCTTTTCTTGTGGATGGCTGTGCCTATTGGATGTAGCCCTTCGGCTCTTTGTTAGCATGTTTTAAGAGGTACTCCCCCTGATTTGTTACTTTTTTTTAAAAAAAGTTTTACTTATTTTTAATTGACAAATAATTATTATATCTATTATGAGTACAATGTGATGTTTTGATACATGTGTACATGGTAGAATGATCAAATTAGGCTAATTAACATGCCCATCACTTCAAATACTTATTGTTCCTTGGTGGTGAGAACATTCAAAATCCATTCTTTTAGCTGTTTTGAAAATACAATGCATTATTATTAACTACCTTCACCAGAAGCTAGTCCTCCTGTCTAGCTAAGACTTTGCATGATTTGATCAGCATCTCCCCTCTTCTGTCCTTGTCCCCCTCATCCCCAGCCTCAGGTAACCACCATTCTACTCTCTACTTCTGAGAGTTTGACAGTTTTAGATTCCATTTTTGGTTCAGCAACTTTTCCTCAGCTTGTTTAAGGTTTGAACGCCGCTGGAATTCACACAGCTGTTTGTTTCTTTCTTTGCTTGTGTACTTCCATCACAAGAGATGTCAGGCCGGCACTGGGTGCCTGGTAATTACCATGGAACCAGACCGCAGAGGGAACAGATAAACCCAAAACATTGAGTTCTCCAGGTGACAGGGAGCCAGGCGTTCTGAAGCCCTAAAAAGAACCTTTTATCATGGCGAACTCATGTCCTCTATTTGATGATAGTGGGGTGAGTATAATTTTTATTTAGAACTCTTAAAGGAATCCTTGCAGTCTAGCTTGTTGTTTCTGTTTGCAGCAATGCAAAGATTTATAAACTGTGGCAAAACCATGTTGGCTTGCTCTGGAATAAAGTTGGCATTGTAGCTCTCAAGGCATGTTTTAGGGGTTCTGTGAAGTGGTTTAAACCAAAGCCACAAAAACGAGAAAAAATTTATTTTCAGATGAATCTTAGTAGACGCCGACTCCTAGAATTTATGTGCTAAGGATGCATACTTTTTTTCTTTTCAACAATTAAGTAGTTTAAAAATATTCTTCCTCATGGCTCATGGAATTTCAGGTTCAACTAATTTGGTACTATATTTAATGTTTGTATATATATTACTCTCTTCAAGTGAACTATAGTGTTTATTAAATGTTATGTTACAAAGATCAAAATAAGAACATGATTAAGAAATGAAATGACTTGTTTTATATCTGCTTTGTATGGGTTGCATAATCTCAGTTTGTATAATGTGGTTATTCATAATCTCTCCAGAAGTCTCTTGTAGGTTTTACACCAGATTGAGCATGACTCGTTTACATTCGTATGATGGCAAATCTCAGAGAAGAAAAACTGCAGCATGGCATGCATGGGATGTTGGTTTTTCCTTTTTGATTGAGGGACTGTTTCATCAAAACATTGTTTCAAACAGATGTGTTCTGGTGTTTACTGAGGGGAGAATTCAAGCCAGACTGATTAATTAGCAGTCAGTCAAGCCCTTTCCCTGCTAACTATCTGGGTAGTCTGGGGGTTATGAAGCTGTCAGTTGGTTATAGTCAGAGGATGAAAAAAAAATGACAAACAGCAAACCAAACCTCAGATCACCATTCTAGAGTGTAAAATATGGTATCTTAACCACTCTGCATAGTTTTTATTGGAGGATGAGTGTTTTTGAGTGGGCATAATAGAACCAAAGCAGAGGTTGGCAAACTTTTTCTGTAAAGGGCCACACAGTAGATATTTTAAGCTTTGTGGGCCTTATAGTTAGTCACAACTACCGAACTCTGCAATTACAACACCAAAGCAATCACAGACAATAAATAAACAAATGAGCATAGGTGTATTCCAATAAATCTATAAATGTAGGCACTAAAATTTGAATTTCATGTAATTTTCACGTCACAAAATATTGTTCTTTCAATTTTTTTCCAGCCATTTAAAAATGCAAAAACATATTCTTAGTTCACTGGCTGCCCATTTGGCCTGTGGACCATAGTTTGCCAACTCCTGGACTGAAGCAAAGAATCTTGAATCACCTCTAGTTCTGGTTCTTTTGATATTTTACATGAGATTAATTTTTTGTAAATCTAAGTTTCTATATTTGTAAAAATGAAGGATAATAATAGTTGCATTATCTCTTTGCAGGATTGTTGACAGGATTTGATTATACATAGCTGAGAACTGGTTTAACAGTGGCTTAAGCCATAAAGACATTGATAGTTCACTTACCTGGATGTTCTCAGGTAAGTGAGAACTGCAAGTTCTCAGGCTTGGTGCACTGGCTTGATGATGTCATTAAAGACTTGATGTTTGCTCTTTACATTCTGCTGATATCCATGTGTTGGTGATGCCTCTTTTCATGGTGCCAGATGGATGTCATGTCCTTATATGACAGTATCCAAAACAAGAAGGAAGTGGGGAATGGAGTAAAAAGGGATCTCCTTCCAGCCCTCTCTTTAATCAAGGAGGAAAGTCTTTTCTTGCACCCTGCTAGTGCCTTCGCTTCACATCACATTGGTCAAAACTTGTTCATGGGCCCATCCTAGACTAGTCACTGGCAAAGGGGAAGAGGATGGATGTGCCTGGCTTGTAGACCAACAGAATCAACTTCTGGAACTGGGCACAGTGGGAGTGAGGAAGATGGAGGAGCAACTAATGTTGTCACCACATTATTTTTCTCCCCTATTACAAGATGTATGTCTGTTATCAGGTTGGGGGAAGAGCTGATGAGCTAATTCCCTAAGAACGCTCTGGGCACCATACAAGCTGTCCTCATGGCCACATAACAGATGAAGACCATTGTAGTCAGCTGACAGGGCCAGGATGTGGGTTTAGACTGCATCAGGATGGAATCTCCACATCGCTAATTGAGAAGGAAGCAAAGATGGGAAGAATCTGAGGGTTGCCTCCATGTGACTTCTGGAACATACTAGAAAGAACCAATTTAATCCTCAAATATTATATACGATGGTAAAATGCTTCACAGTCATTTTTCTGAGGAATCCCTTCATTGCAAAATCTAGTACTGAAGGTACCTTTGTAGGTGTGTCTCATTTTCAGAAAACTCAGATTAAAAATCTCTGCTCACAAAACACCCATAAGGGTCAAATAGTCTGAAGTTTAAAATATTCTTCATTTTATAGAAGAATATACTTTAAAATTTCTTTAAATATTTTATTGATGAAAATATGATTTCTACATAATTTAGTTTATATAGTGTGTACTATACTGTATGTGTGTTTATATACCCATGCACATACATACACATACACCTGTTGCATTGCATTGAGCTAGGTAAGACCTATAAACTGATTAATTGAAAAATTGTGAATAAAATAATCTTTTAGAATAAAATGTGCACTAATATGAACTAAATTAACATCTTAGGGTTTTAGGGTACCATAGCAAATGACATTTTCCAAGGAATTAAATGCCTAGTCTAAAAATCAAGTCTTACACAAATTATACACTCTGTTCTTATAGGTCAAACATCATGAGAGTGCAGATATTCCTATATTGCATAGGTGATTGAACCAAAAGTTCCTCAAAACTCTTAAGATTTTTTTATTGTATGAGTGCTGTTTGACCTTGAAGTTCCCTTTTTTTCTTAAATTCTATGATTAGAGTAGAAACAGCTATATAACCAAGTTCCAAGTTTATAGCCCACTGTTCATACATTCATCTATCCATTCATTTATTCATTTTTTTAAAGCTCAAACATAGTCCTACTCTCATGGAATTTATGACCTAGAAGAGGTGAACACTAAATATCTGTGTGATTATACTGATGAATCCATGACTGCATTTAGATTAATGCTATGAGGAAAGGAACACTGTGTTATGAAAGGACATGATGAAGGAACTTGACCTTGAAACCTCTGAGAGAGCAAAGCTTGAGCTGAGAATCAATATGTGAGTGGGACTTAATTAGGTGAAAGGGGTACAGTGGGATGCAAAGAGCATTCCTAACAGAGGTACAATGTGTCTGTTAGCCTGTTCACCTGTCCATCCATTCACCCACCCATCCCCCTATCCATCTATCCGTCCATCCATCCCCATCCATCCACTCATCCTTCCATCCATCCATCCAGTTTTACAAAACAGTACAGTACCAAGTGATAGTAGAGATGTAAACAAGTAGAAATTGTGCTTTCTAAGTCTGTAAGTCCATGTGGAGATACCAGAGAAGTGCGTTTGTGGAAAAAAAAAAAAAAAAAAAAAACCTCAGAAAAATGTTAGGAGGTTATTTTAAGTAACAATGGGTGTGAGGCCATTTCAGCACATGCTCTTGCTCTTGTGGGAATGAGATTTGCCTCCGTGAACACCCAGAGGCAGCTCTCCAGGGCTTCGACCTCACTCTGCTTTTTTCCCATGGGGAAGGTGCAGAGTGCAGAGCCTAAGATTCAGGTGCCAACAGCATGACAACGCTTCCATGGGAACTGCAATTTGCAGTTAAAAATTGAAGAAAAATCTTGCATTAACAAAGGAATTTATTTAATTTTACGATGAATTACTTTTCCTAGTGCTTTTAAAATTAGCCAAAACTCAAAACCCAATATTTTAAAAAAGTAGGAATTAAATTGGTATCTGTTCTACATAGAGAGATTTCATCATCTCATTGTGACCTCTAAGAAGAATATGGTTGCTCATTCTGCAATCAGGGGTAGTTTGGGGCTCACTTATAGTGATAAGCAAATTACCTATTTGCAACTGTTGTCAGTTTAGTGGTAAATGTTCCACTGAGTTCACAGACTCTTGGTATTAAATTTATACCTGGAAATGAGCTTAGATGTCCATCTAGTATAACTCTCATTTTACACAAGAGGAAATTGAAAGCCAGATAGGTTAAGTGACTTGTTCAAGCCACTTAAAAATTTATGTCCCAATTCACTCTACAGACTTTAGTGATGGCTGTAAAAGTAGAGTAAAAACTGGATCTAGGATGTTCTAACTCCAGGTTCAGCATGAGGGACTTTGGAGCCTGATTCTCCTCACTCAGATACCAGCTATTTACTAGTCTTCCAGACTTGACCTTGGAAAAACTGTTTGCAGTTTCATCATCTATAAAAGAGGATAATAATTGTGCCCACCTCAGCGCATTGTTGTGAAGATTAAAATGCATGAGAAGAGTCAGGCCTGTGGTGAGTGCTCAGTCAGTGCTTTGCCACGTGTCTTGCTTTGGCCAATAGAAAGCATGGAAGTGACTGTGTGTAAGTTCTGCCCCCTGGTGCTCCTGGACTGCACCAGGAGGAAACCATGTTCTGGGAAGTCACTTGTCCCAGAGAAAAGAGACATGTGGAACAAATCTGAACTAATATGAGTAATATCACCACGAACATTCTTGAACCAGTCTTTTTATGGCATATGCATTTATTTCTTTAAAATATGTGCTAAAAGTGAAATTACATTAAAAAGGGCCAGTTTTCCAAAATGATTGTATCATTCTACACGTTCACAAGCAATATGTGTGGGTTCCAGTTGCTCTGCATCCTCAACAACACCTGATATTGTCAGTCTTTTTAAGTTTCTCTATTGTGGTGGGCGTATGCTGGTATCTCATTGTTGGTAACCTACTGAATTGAGAAAAGTTCTTGTTTGCTTGAAAACGTCTAGTACTAGTTTGTATGTCCTCTGTTTCACCCTCAAGGATGGCTACATGAAAAGTTTGACTAGGCCAGGACCCAGACTTGTCACTCAGCCTTGCTGGTCTATGTTGCCAACTGGGAGTTGGCCGGTGTAAGTACCACATACTCCAGAAACACCCAGCCAGTTCACTGGGCAGTTGCTGAACCTCCCAGCTGGCCACACTGCTTAGATGCCAAAGCTCCATTTGCCTAAGTGGCCAATGTATGTGTGAGTGTGATGTAGAGGTTTTGAAGGTCTTTCCTACACTTTCCATGTATTTAATGAACAGCAAAAATTCTGACTTTTTGGTGGACTAAAATCACATTTTTTTTATAGCTCACAGAGGAGCCTGCTGGGCATTTTACCAGGAATGGAGAGCACAGGGATGCTGCGGTAGTGGCTACAATAAGCTTTCTCAATCTTCCTCTCCCTCTACTCCCCTTTCTACTTCTATTTCTACTTTCTCCCCCTCTTTCTTCTTCCTCTCCCTTTTTTCTCCCCCCTCCCTTTTCTCTTCTTCATCCTTGTTTTTCTTTCATCAGCTGAACAACAGTTGAATGAAACATCTGCACACAAATTTGAAATCATCAGAAAGACACAACCCCCTGAAGCATCCTATATAAGTCCCAACCCCTTCCGAATTTAATGTGGATCTGATTTCTGTCATAGTGAATTTTGATGTGTATATTATTGAATTCTATTCTGTCTTGTTATCATTATCTCATGCAGTTCTTTCCATATTTCTAGATAACCCTCACAATTGTGATTCCTAACAGCAATAGAATAGTGTATTGTATTAACACGCCAGCCTGTTGAGCCATTTCATCTAATAGATATGCAATATTCCCGTGTATGGATGTAACAGTATTTATTTGACTAATCCCCCTTTATTGGACACTTATGTTACTTCCAGTTTGGAGTATTAATTATAATGCTATTGAAAATATCCTTTTATAATAGTCTTTATCTACATTTCTGCTTATTTTCTTAGGATTAATTTCTAGATGCAGAATTACAGAGTCTAAAGGTGATGAACCTTTTAAATGTTCTTTTGCCACCTAGCCAGTAATGTTTCAGAAAGGCTTGACCAACTTTGTTATTAAAATTAATATATGCAAATGCCTATTTCATGGCAAATGAAAGCATTTTAAAAAGACTGTATAATTAACCAAAAAAATCACCAGGTGAAATGGCTTGCACCTATAGTCCCTGCTATTCAGGAGGGTGAGGCAGGAGGATTGCTTGAGCCCAGGAGTTGGAGACCAGCTTGGGAAATGTAGCAGGACCTTGTCTCTAAAAAAGAAAAAAAAAACAAACCCAAAACTAAAAAACTAAAACAAAACCCCAAAACACTTTTTAAAAAAAATTTCAAAGCAACACTGCTGCTGCTAAAACCTTGATCTTGCAGGAGTGCATGACTATTTCTTTAGACATTGGCATGAGGGCTGGATTATGTCTTGGGACATACCCTTTTCTTGGTGGGATTTTGCAGGCAGTGGTAGATGCTGTGGTCAGGACTAGCGTGCAGTCAGTGACAGTAGGGACAATTCCCCAGTGTGTCTTCCTCAGCAGCAGTCAATTGCTGGGTCTTCTCCCTTCCTCCCTTCTTGGTGGTTATTAGTGCCCTTCTCCAAATCTTTCTGGATCTTTGGCTTCCAGGTACAGAGCAGAATTTCACTTCCCAGGCTCTTGTAGTTGGGTGACCAGTGACTGGGCCACGTGGCCAGTTCTGGGTGATGAGATGTGAATGGAGGTGCTGTGTGTCCTCACCAGACCACGTGTTGAACTGTGGTCTGAGGCTGTGCAGAGCTTGCTTTCTCTCTCTCACACACCTGGCAGCCTGTGAGCTGGTGGCCACTTCTGCAGCCTGGGGCCTGGAGTAAGGAGATATGGAGCAGCTCCCTACCCTCCATTCTACCCCTGCCAACCTGAGATGGGTATGTAGTGGAGTGAGAAAGATGCCTCTATTTATTTATTCATTCATTTATTGATTTTCTCAGAGACAAGGTCTTGCTTTTTGCCCTGGCTGGAGTGCAGTGGCATCATCACAGCTCACTGCAACCTCAAGTGATCCCCCTCCCTCAGCTTCCCGAGTAGCTGGGACTGCAGGTGCACACCACTGCACCTGTCTAATTTTTCTTATTTTTTGTAGAGATGGGGTTTTGCCATGTTGCCCAGGCTGATCTCGAACTCCTGGCCTCAAGCAGTCCTCCCACCTCAGCCTCCCAAAGTGCTAGGATCACAGGCATGAGCCACTGTGCCTGGCCCTCTTTTTATTTTTGCCACTGCTTTTTTGGGGAGTGTTTGTTATCACAGCACAAGCCAGCCTATTCTGACTGCTATGCCTTCTCCTGCTCCTCTTCCTCCCAACATACATGGGCAACACACCCATATCCATCGTGCGGACATAAGGCCTTTGCCATGAGCCTAATGGTTGAGAATTAACAGAAATAGATTTGAATCTCCTATGTTACATAATTGGCATAAAATGCTTATCTACACTTAGCTCTTAATTTTGTAAACCATATTTGATGGCAAGTAAACAAAAAGTAATTAATTACCTTTGTTTATTCAGAGAGGTCCAAGAGCAAACAGAGTGTTGGTTGCAGGATAGGAAGGCAGAGGGAAGGGAATAGGTGATGCTAGAGAGACCAGAGTCTGAACAGTGGGGCTGTAGAAGCATCAGCCTGGTCTGTAGCTTTACGCTTCCCAGGGTAGTATAAGAAAGACTTAGGCCTTTATTACTTAAGACCCCGCCAAAAGAGTTTTCTGCCATGTGCACAGATAGGCAGGGTGTGTGTGTTTGTATGAGTGTGTGAAACTGTGAAGAAACTTGCCCAGTGGAAAATAATGCCCCCTTTTAAACAAGCTGAGAAGGTCTTGATAGAAGGCAGTGTGGTCTTGCTCCTTTGTTTACAGAGGAATCCTTTCATGCAGGCATGATATACAGAGGGTTTAAACCATTGAGAACCTTTATGCTAACAGACCATTTGTCTTGGATTGTCCAGGTTTCCAGGTTGTCTTTAAGGAGTACAACATTGACTTTGAAATTAGCTATTGTGTGGACAGATATATTACAGGTCTCTAAATTATCAGGTTGCAGGAACTCGTCTAGCTCTGTTCCAGCTTCCCTCTGTCCTGAGACTGTCACCGTTGGGTAATTCAGGTGTCAGGGCCTCTGTTCCTCTTCCTTGTTTTTCATTAACACCAACATTTCCAACTACTGTTTTATAGTTATTTTTTTTACTCCTGCGATACTTTCAAACCTCAGATTTTACCTTCAGAGAAAGTGGGTCTTCTGCATGGGAAATGGGAATGAATGCCTTCCCAAATTGTGCTCCAGGGTCTTTTCTTTAGTAGAGAGAGTTCAGACTTTTGGGAAGCTAAAACTCTCTGGTTGCTGGATTGTAACATCACAGAAAAGAAAGAATATGTGTTATTTCTTTTTCTTTTAAATTAAAGTAACGTAAAGTTTTCTTTAGAGAATGCTTGAGAATTTCTCACAGGGATACCCCAGGATGGCACCAACCAACCACATGTAGGAATCACTTTCTAGGAGACTCTCTGGGATGAAAGTTTTTCTCTTTCCAGAATGCTTTTCTTCTAGCCCACTGTCTCCAGTAGTTTATTATCTGCATCAGAATCGTCAGGGTGGTTGTTACCATGGTGATTCTTAGGTTAAACTCCAGACCAACCGAGCGTGAACCTTTTGGGGTTGGAGAGCAGGAATCTGCATTTTAATAGGCAGCCCAGTTTTTGAAGCCCTGCTTCCTGGCAGATCTCCCAGTGTCCCTCACCTGCAACAGAGCCACTGGCCCTCTGTCTCGGAGACAGGACTGGAGGGAAGGAAGACGACCCCCTGGCTCTTCTTCCAGAATCCTCCTGTGGGGCTGGTGTCTGCGAATGAGAAGGACATGCAGGAAAGTCAGTGAACAAGACTCAGGAAATACACGAGGATTGAAACACTGAGATGTTGGAGCCTCTTCTGGTCAGGGTTTATGGAACCCAGCACCATGCAGTTTTTTCACTCATTAGTCCTCAAATATTTATGACATGCGTACCATGTGCCAGGCACCATTCTAGGTGCATTCCGCCAAGCCTTGCATTCCCCATCTGTTCATCAGATACAAAAAATGAAGATGAGATTTAAGTCCCAAATTATCCCCAAATAGGTAGCACCAGCAAATAATTAGGAGAATTAAGGCAATTCTCTACCTTTCTCTGTGTGTGTGTTTTTTGTGTCACACATACTTATGTGGATTAGGGACTTTAGCTTGTGTTTTCTAAGCATATGTATATAATTTATTAATTTCATTACTTCATTCATGCACTTGTTTACTTATGCAGTGAATATCCGCTTATTCATTCAACTAACATCTATTATAGGCCTGCTGTGTGCCAGCTAGGTACTAAGCACTAGGGATATAGTGATAAACCAAATAAAATTCTTGCTCTTGTGGAGCTTTTATTTCAGAGTAGAAAATGCTCTTGTATAATTGCAAAGATGCAGAATCAACCTAAGTGCCCAATAACTGAGGAGTGGATAAAGAAAATGTGGTATATATTCACCATGGAATATTACTCAGCCACTAAAAAGAATGAAATAATATCTTTTGCATCAACTTGGACAGAACTGGAGACCATTATCCTAAGTGCAGCAGTGCAGGAATGGAAAAATAAATACTGCATGTTCTTACTTATAAGTGGGAGTTAAGCAGCAGCTACGCAGGGGCATAGAGTGGTACAATGTAAACTGGAGACTCAGAAGGAGGGGATGGGACAGAGATGAGGGAAGAAAAACTACCTATTGGGTGCCATGTACACTATTCGGGTGAAGGTACACTGAACACCCAGACATCACCACTATATGATACATCCATGTAACCAAAAACCACTTGGACCCTTAAATCTATAGAAATAAAAAAAAAGAAAGAAAATGCTCTTGCATGCTTTATTGAATATATAAAAGTTGTTTGATAATTTACTTTTCTGTGGAGATCAGCAATTCACCAGAATGCAAACTAGAGCACAGGGCTTGCCACCTTGCTTTCCTCCTTCCTGGTTTCACAAATGTCCTTTTTAGCAAAGATGCTTTCCCAGACATTTCATTACATGTCTGAAACGTTTATACACAAAACTGGGGAAAATGAATTAAAATTGTGAACTGTACAAGGCACTTAAATCAAAATGGGAAGTTAAGCTGTTCGGCTATGGATTTTGACTGGTTCCCACTGGGAAATCCCTTTCAAGCAAAATCTTCGTGGAGCAACACACTTCAAAGAGGTTCCCAGTCACGCTGAGTTTAAAACTTGTTAATTGGACCTAATTGCAAACAGCTGCCCCGTTTAGCCACTGTTTGGCTTGGCACTCACCTACCTTAGATCTAGGTCATATTTTTCATTACATTATATTTATATTGGGATCTTAATATATTTGTTATAATCTCAGAATTTGTCACTGTCCAAAGGATTATGAGATAATAAATAAAAACATATTTGTCAAGTCCTGAGGTCACTGCCAAGTACAGAAGTACTTGGGAGCAGATGCCCTATTTGATACACTGTGTGTAGTCATGGTACCTCACTTAAACATATGGGAAAATTTCCAACAACAACAAAAAATCTGTGGTGTTTATTGGCTTTTGTATGTAGGTGGAAACACCAAATGATCTTTTATTGTCTACTCTCTTTCACATAAGTATTGAATTTTGATGCCATATATTATAGGAAGGAGAGAAAAATAATAAATATTAGTTTATTAGGTGAAATTGCTGTTGGATCTAGTTTTACAAAATATACATATTTCTCAAGAAGCACTTGTGGGAACGACTTATTGGTTAAATGTGAAGGGGTGATTTTCACAATGTTTAACAAGTAGTAAGGCATGAACACTGAGCTATTAGGAGGAACATTGGCCATTGTAATTGGCATGGCCATACTCATGCAGATTTGTTGTGTAGCATCCAAAGGGCTCATTATCAAGCAAGTCATCACTGAGGGTAACCAGAACATGATCCTGCTGGGTTTCAATACAGAACACGCACCTGAGAGTTATCTTACCTGAGGAGTGAGAGCGCTGGGCATTTCCACCCACTTCCATTCACCGGGTTTCAATACAGAACACGCACCTGAGAGTTATCTTACCTGAGGAGTGAGAGCACTGGGCATTTCCACCCACTTCCATCCACCGGGTTTCAATACAGAACACGCACCTGAGAGTTATCTTACCTGAGGAGTGAGAGAGCTAGGCATTTCCACCCACTTCCATCCACCGTGGGTCGAAGGCTGTCCACCACGCCAGTGGCAAAGTGGGCTCTGGAGGTCTGAGGATGCCCTTGTGCCTTTGGAAGTCAGCCTGCTGCGTATTGAAGTGGTGAGTGCCGGGGGTATTGGTGGGCAGCGCCTGCTCTGGTGGGGGGGGGCATTTGAGGGTGGGGGTGGGGGCTGAAATGGGGATCAGGAAATATTTCTTTCTTCACGTAGGGCACGTCAGTAGCAGTAGCCTTCTAAGGTAGTTTGAAACGAATTGATCCTCAGAATATGACTGTTAAATTAAATGGGATTGAGTATATAATGAAAATGATGTTGATATTGAGAATAATATAAGTAGTTAACACTTACTTGTTCTTACTGTGTGATAAACGTGGCTTCTCTATTTTCCACATGAGGATTAGAGATATTGAATAACTTGCCCAAGAACACACAAGTGGAGTGGTAGAGACAGAATTTGGCCTGACTCCATATCACAAACTCCTAAAAGTGTGAAAGGTTTAACACAAACTCCTTCCTCCCTCTGTCCCTCCCTCCCTCCCTGTCTCCTTCCTTCCTTCCTTCCTTTCTGTTTCAACAAATGTTTGAATATTTACTACACGCCAGATACTGCTTCAAGCATCACAGAGCAAAGAAACAGTTTTGGCTTTTTTGATCCAGAGAGTCCACATCCCAGCCTTGACAAACATTTTCCCTTCCCCGTGCCCTGCCCTAACTTTTTTGGGGCCCTGGCAAGTGTAAAAATAGAGGCTCATATATGATGTCTAAATATTTAAAAGTTATAAATCAAGCTGACAAACTGTTAAATAAAATATGTCCCATCCTCCTGCCCTGACAAATATACCGGCAGGTGTGGATCGGGAGTCTGTGGAGCACCACGCAGGGATGTGGTGGCTTTGAGAGCGTGGACTTTCCACCCTGGCAGTCCCACGTGAGGGGGGCAGTGCACACAAGAATGTGGACACCCAGCCTGCTTATCCAAGCCACATCCCTGCCGACAGCCACCCTGAGGCCACTTCTTGGGCTTAGGGGCGTGGGCACTGGAGGTACGGTCTGCCTTTGAGTGAATGGGCCTGGGGCAGGCTATGAAAGTGGGCTTGAGACCACTTGGACAGGGGAGTCAGGGTCTCTGGCACCCAAGGCACGGTCTGGAAGGGAAGACGCAGGCTCCCGGTGGGCTCGTCTCTATGGCCACCCACCCTCTTCCTCCCGCCCCCCATTGAAAGGGGCACAACCAGAGGATAAACAGGGCCCCTTTCTCCTGGGCCCAAGAGCAGTATTGCTCCTCCCTATTCTCTCTTCTAAATCCCACTTTTGTATGTAAATATGTTTTGAGATTTGGCCTTCTGGGGATTTTTATAAAGGAAGATGTGGAACTTAAACACTCCGCTGGTTGAACAGAGGGCAGGTCAGTTGAGGTGGGCAGATGTCACCAGAAGCAGGGGAGTGGGGTGGCAGAGAGACCCGCTGGCCTCTCTGGGCTGGGTGGACTCCTCCACGTGCAGCAGCCCTAGTCCACGAAGGGGGAAGATGTGTGACCCCTACCCTCCCTCTTGATGGTTCATCCCAAACTTCTGGAAATGGGTGCAATGCAGTTCAGCAGTGTCAGTATCAGCATTTCAGACAGTTCACCTCTCTAGCCATGATGACATAAGGTTCTGGATAAACTCCTAAAACACGTGCAAAAGCAGTGCTTCCTTTACTGGGTCAGATTCTCCTGGTGGAGTCAGATACAAGACCAGCCAACCCGAACAGCGCATGTGCAGGCTAACGTGTATTCTCCTCTCTCCCCTGGGGAAGGTAGATGGTTTAATATCTACTGATAATTGCTTATTATTTATTAAGCCTGCACAATGTGGTGGGACACAGTAGCAAGTAGTTCTCTATTTTTTAATTCTTAAGAAAATAGGAAACTATATATATATTTTCCCCCATTTGAATTCTATTTCCTTCTCCCTTTGAGTTAGGGGAGGTACTGATGAATATGGTTTTCATTTGTTTTTGTTTTTAGTACGGTGTATTAATCAGAGCCAATAAGATACATCAGTATCTATATGTATAGATAGGTAGATATATGAGAGGGGATTTATTATGAGAATTGGCTCATGTGATTATGGAGGCTGAGAAGCTCCATGATATGCCATCTGCCAGCCAGGGACCCAGAGAAGCCTGTGCTGTAGCGCAGTTCAGCTTTGAAGGCGTGATAACCAGGGGAGCCAATGGTATAACTCTCAGTCCGAGGCTAGAGGCCCGAGAACCTGGGGGACTGCTGGTGCAAGTCTGGAATCTAAAGGCTGGAGAACCTGGAGTTCTGATGTCCAAGGAAAGGAGAGGATGAATGTCCCACCGCCAGAAGAGAGGGAGAGAATTTGCCTTTCCTCTGCCTTTCTGTTCTGCCCAGGCCCTCAGCGGATGGGTGATGCCTGCCCACATTGGCTGAGGGTGGATCTTACTTTCTCGGTCCACTGATTTAAATGCCAATCTCTTCCAGAAACACCTTCCAGCTATTTGGGTATCCCTTAACCCAGTCAAGGTGATACCTAAAATTAACCATCACATATGGTAAATAGTAACATTTGCTTTTATAATTGCTTGGAGATAGTTGCAGAGAGGAAGTTGGATTTTCAATGTTTTAAAGTGGGGTCAAGCATGAGGGGACACAGCCCAACATCTTCCCTTCTCTGAGCAGCTCCCCTGGTCATAGCTCACAAGATGCTCCGTGCTTCAAGATGTGTCCCCAAGTGCTCTGTGACAACCAAAAATGTCTCCAGATGTTGCCAAATGTCCCCTGGGGAGCAAAGTTATCCCCAGTTGAGAACCACTGGCTTAAACAACACCATCCTTCAATGTAAACGGCTTGCTCTTCTCCCCTTTTTAATTTGACAAGTATTTATTCAATTCCCAGAGTGCATGTAGATACAAGATAAGCATTATCCTTGCTTTTGTGGAATGCCAGTCTAAAATCATGAACTAAGCTGGAAATTTATTGAATATCCACTAGGACTAGAACACACGCTAATGTGTTCATAGGTGATAATGATCTTTATTAATTCCGTTAGTACTAATTGCAGCGTTACACAATGCATGTGTTCCCCCTTCAGGTGATTATTGTCTCTTGGGCACAGGTACAGGTGAGGCTCTTGGGGAACCACTAGTAGATCCAGAATGGCAAGTAGCTTATTTAATATGCCAACTCCAGTGTGGTGGTTGGCAAGGAGCTGTGATGGGAAGCCTTCGGAAGTCACACCCAGCTCATTGAGCAAGCAGTCTGTGCATGGCACGAGTAGCGGCTGAGCACACTAGGGGTTGCCACCATGGGGCCTGCGCAGCATGGAGAGCAAATGAGAAATGGAGCCAGATGTAACTCTGTGAGGATCTAAGTGCAGCTGAGTCAGCGGAACCCTGGCCCTGCCAAGAGAGCACACAACAGACATCGATCAGCCACAGACTTTAGTGTCGAGGCCTTCCAGGGTGCAAGCTGGAGGAACTGGAGGATGGCACAAGGACCTGCACATGTGAATCATGTGGACCAAGGACCTTCCACCTCTTTCCTGCCCCCCCAAAGTAAACTCTTCTCCCAGGGCTCCACGTAGAGAGAAATGGGTGAGTGGGGGAGGAAAACTGCAAGACTAAAGTATCTAGGAGACTGTTTAAAATTATTGGATTGAATGACATTTAATTTTCCTTCTCTACTTGGTAAGGCAAAGCACTCAGGAGAAAGATTAGATCAATTATAGAAAATAACGAAGCCGCATTTTCTTTGTATAACTACATGTAGAGAAAATAAAATTTGAACTTGGTAAAATTATGTTAGCCCTGCATCTGTGCATACGTGCAGACACACAGACACGCACACGCACATGCACAGGGCACACCTGTAAGTTCTTCCCTGCCACCACCTCCTCCCAATAATCCCTACTCACAAATGGATTAGTGAGAAATGTAGACATTACTGAAGATTTCAAAGGGTGATGAAGGAGGTTTTGTTGTAAGCCCGACAGCAAACAGGTTTACATATCCTGCTTTGTTCATCATCTCTAAGATGCACTTTTTCATGTTTGAATATTTGATATCTCTGAAGCTAGAATCTGTCTTGCTGTGTTGGTATGTCATGGTATAATCGACAGCATGTTTTCTTTTATAGCAACACATAAAATAATGGTGTGTCTTACATTGGTGGCTTCTCATACTTGAAAACCCCCTGCAGTTTTCTGCTTTGCTGTCCTTCCTCAATTGCAACCAGAGGCTTTACCCACTGAGGCAACTGCGGAGAGGCTCAAAGCACAGATTCTAGAGTCAGACCATCACTCACCGGCTCCGCCATTCACGAGTCAAATGACCTCAGGCAAGTTACTGCACTGCTCAGGGCCTTTGTCTCCCATCTGTAAAATGGGGATAATATTATTGACTACTTCATAGGATTGTAGTAAGAGTTAAATGAGTTGCTACATTTAAAAAAATTGGAACAGTGCCAGGTAGTGGTGAATATTAGAAAAACTGTACTTACAGTTATTACCCCCTCAGTCCCCTCCCACACAGGCCCAGCCTCCTATTGCTTTTTTCTTCCCTTCTTATTTTATGAATAATAGTTCAGTGACCACTGTTTGCTATGTGATCACGCCCTTGAGATGTCACCGCTCCTTCCCATGTGGCTTACCTAAGTATTTCCTCCAAACAAATATGCTGTCTGTTAGAGGAATTCTGGGACATATAGGTTGCTGTATGTGCTGAGATATTCTTATCATTATTTCTGAGGCATCTGGGGTGGATGCAGGAGATAGTGAGGTACGAGCCTGACTAGAGCTGAGCTGGCTTTTTGGGGAGCATTAGGGCATAGGATGGAGAAAATAGGTTGGAGCCAGATGGGCATCCAAAGATGGGTGTGATACCTCTCCCACACCTCTCCTGGTAGCCTTGGTGTTTTGACAGCAGCCTTCTGTGCTGAGGACACCCAGCCACACTGGCCAGTCCACAAGGGCGGAGAGACTTTCACACCCTCTTCAAATCACTGTGTAGGGTGGCAATACTTCTTCCGCAAAGAAGGCTGGTCTGGGAAACAAGTCAGTGCACGTGAACTGTGGACATGAACTGAGACATCGGTCTGGGCTTAGGCTAAAGGTAGAGATTCAGAAACAACACTTCAGACACAGGGGTTTTAGAGAAAGACAAAAACAAAGAGACACCCTGGCACATCTGGGCTCGAGGCGTGTCATGGGCCCGTGTGCCCTGGTAAACTTTTCCAGACCCTTGGTGCCGGAGTTTGAACGGCTGCAGGCCTGGCATTTTCTTCAGTGTGGCTGAACAAAAAATCAACCCTTGCAAATGGAAAATTTCTTGTGTGGGGTTAGTACATCCAGCTCCAGAAAGGAACGCACTAAAGGCAGAGTGTGTCTTGGCATGGGGTGTCCAGTAACCCAACTGGTGAGCAGTGCTGCACCCTGTTAACTGATTTTGTTAGTGACCTTGTCTATAGGAGCAAATAGCTTTCTGACTGCTCACCTTTGGAACAAAGTAAGCGTTTTTGAATGGGGATTTTTTGAAAAATGTCTTTTTTGGTTTGTGTTGGGTTTAATGAGTCAGTACGTTATTTTACTACGAGTGTTTTTAACCAAACCTAAAAGTGTGTAGGGTCTTGAACCTCCCCCCTCAACTATTTCCTATTTTTTCCTGGAAAAATTCCAATGCCAGATTTTGCCATAGCAACCAGAGGCAAATACCAAGAAAGCAATGAAAAGCAAACTGGGAAAGGGTTTCCCTCCAATGTGGCTTGCGTTTCCGTAGGGCACACAGCTCCTGTGTGAAGGCGAGAGGAGGCCCTGCGGTTCCTCCTGGCGGGGACTGGTAAAGCCCAGCTCTGCCAACTTCCAGAACCTGCCAGGAGACCTGTCTCTCATCAACCGGGCCCCGTGCAGAAGGACCAACTTTCCTGCTCCTCAGGCTCTGTGTGTGTTGTCTGTTGATCTTTATTTTTGTACGTCAAATTTTCAAAATTCAATGTGTTGAATCATTATTATTCCATTATGTTTTTCCTCTGACGCATTTAATAAACAAGGCTGTTGTTTATTTCCTAAATAGTTCCCTCAAATGCTCTTTGGAAGAAGGCAGGGTATATATGAGTAAGCAAACAAAACGAGACATGAGGTTCCTCAAATACCTGTCTGTGATGTCCCTTTGTCATTGTGGCGATGCTATGAGGTCAGTCCCCTTGCCCGTAGGTAAAATCACCTCTGGTTTCATTACAGCACAGACTTCCTGCTGAAAGCACTTTGGGGTTTTGAGTTACTTCAGGTGTTGGTTCTGAACAGCGATGTGTTGGTAAACAGCTGGCTCTCAGAAATAAAATTGCCTTGATGTATAGAGTGTGCTGATTTCTGTGGTGTAAATACTCCCACCATGGTGGATTTCAGGCTACCAAAGTGACTTCATGAACGTGGAGCTAGAAAGAGATGCACACAGTCGACTCTGGTGTGCTGGAGGGAGCTGGCTGCACCATCCCGGGGTTTCTCTTCCTCAGCACTGTTGACATTTTGGGCTGGATAATTCTTGGTTGTTGGTGGCTGTCCTATGCCTTGTAGAATGTTTAGCAGCATCTGCGGCTTCTACCCACTAGATGCCAGGAATACCCCTCCTCCCAACTTGTGACAATGAAAAATGTCTCCAGACATTGACCCATGTCCCTGAGGGGCAAAGTCTCCCCCAGCTCTGGGCCATTCTGCATGGGTGGTATTTGTAGTAGAAGGAGCAGTCAGCAGACAGTGGACCTACCAACAGTAGGTTTTCCATGAACCATCTGAATATGCACCTGAAGAGGTTCTCTCTTGACATTTTGGACATGGTATTTAAAAAAATTGCAGTGTGCTTCCTTGGGGACTCTTGAGAAGAGTGATGTTGTAAAGAATGAAGGCACCAAGACATGGCCACTAGGGGAGATTCAAGGTAATTCCATGGGTGTCAGTGGTGGGGAAACTGCGACCTTGGGGCCACATGTGGCCTTCTGGATCCTTGAGTGTGGCCTTTTGACTGAATCTAAATTTTAAATCTAAATCCCTTTATTAAAAGGATTTGTTCTGTGAAGTTTGGATTTAGACGAGGGGCCACACTGGGGGATCTGGAGGGCCACATGTGGCCTTGAGGCCACAGTGGGGACCCCATGGGCTAGGAGTGACTTGTCCAAGGACAAGATGTGGGTGTGTTTGGGAGAGTCACCAAGGCAATGTGCTAACTGCTGTGAACCCTTCTGTGACATGCTAGGAATTAGGACTGATTCCAACTTGTAGCCAAACATGTTTTGTGGGCTTTTCAATGCTGGGTTTAGATGGCTAGATTCTGACATCTCCCTGCCACTACCTGTCTACCTCCTTGGAAATGTCTGCTGATGAAAAGCACATTATAGTCAGGGACTTCTGTTGTAGATAGAATTAATCCCATCAGCTTCAGGAGTCAGTAGTTTATCCAAATGTTCTATACAGGAAGATCAAGTGCTTTCCTTTAAAGAATAAATGTTGAAAACTGGCATTGATTCCTCTCTTCTTCTCTCCATATCTGCTCTGGGCCTTCTCATTGATGAGGTGTCCTGGGCTCTTCCCCAAATGATCTAAGAAAAGGATTTATAGAAGAAAATGAATTCCCACTAGAAAAGTTAAAATGACAAGATTAATGTGATAAGAACTAAGAAAGCCCTTCCCAGTTTGCATTGAAAATGTGTTTTTAATGCACAGAGGCACCCAATCAAAAAGGAAATATTGAGGAAGGATAATTTTCATCAGTAGAGTTCCTTGGCATTGGAAGTTCCAGTGTAATTAGGGCAATCACATCCAAGTTCATCAATATACTTCAAATGCCAATCAATTGGGCTTAATGAGCAGAACGAGTCTGCTTTTATTAGGGGATTGAATACAAGTGAGGGGAGTGCTTGAAAAGAATTACAATTTGGTAGTTTTGTGTGGGATAATTCATCACTTCATTCCAGACTAGTTTTTCACAGGAAGAAGTGCTGGCTCTTGAGAAAATTTGGCATCATCAAAGTTTATTGTTACTACCTCCTGCTTCTCACATTGTCCTTTGCCACAGCCCCCCAGGTGCACAAGGATCATGCAGGCCACCCCCACGGTCCCTGCCTGTTCTCTTCCATGAAGGGTTATCGTACACCCGTCTCTCCAGGCCGCCTGGGCAACATGGGCCGTTTGGATTTTTGTTTTCTTTTCCCAGAGGACAGTTCAACCTCAGCATCTTAATCTAAAGGAATCAATAATGCAGTGGTGTCAGGCCTGGTATCAGGCTAAGGCGGAGGCATTTTGGGCTGTAGGGAGCCTTTAATGCGACCCTGTATAATACTCCCTATTCAATAGTGTTTAGGCCTTATAGCCCACAAGGAAAGGCCTCAAGGGAGAGGAAAAAAAATTCTCTTCTTCCACTTGGATTTTGAATTGATCAAATCTTTTTACTTTTTTGTTATGAAGCTATCTGCACAAGTAATGATATTTTTTCCCCTCAATGTGGAAAAGGTAGGAGCAATAGCTTTCAGTCCTGAGGACAAATCCTATTAACCTTCATAAGCACTGGAAACTAGAGGGCAATATTGAGGAGAAAATAGAGTGAAGAATTTGCTGTGTAGTATCTGGCCCTGAGTGGACATGTAGGACTTCCAGAGCTTAGCACTGGACTCCTGTGCCGTTGCACATGCCACGCGAGTGGTACCAAGAGATGTCCAGGCATGAGTGGTGTTGGTCACTGGAAACAGCAGATGCCAAATAGCTGTCTCACTAGATGATTCTCTCAGAAGATTCCTTTGTGCCAACTACTTGTCTTTGTCATGGGATCCTTCCTGGCCCCGCAACACAGATGTGGAAAGTGAAGAGAGGAAGTCATGAGATTTCATTTCCACAAGTGGAAAATACACAATTTACCAGGGGGTGTTTAATATATGAATTTATTTTTCACCATGTGTATCCAGAGCCTTATGTAGAAATAGACCTAAAGAGTAGCATATAGATGTACATTGCTCCTCACTGTAAAATGGTTAGGCCTGTTTCACGCTGGGCTTGGGGGGTTGGTTGGACTCCTGGGACAGGGTCTGGTCTTCAGTTTGTGGGCTGAGTGCCTAGATTTAGTCCATTTATTCAGGAGATGCTCAGGGTCCATGCACCCCATCTACACTCACAAGCCTAATTTACTCATCAGAATGACTACTGGACTGTGAGCCCCTGGAAGACAGGACTTATGGCTTCCTTTGCGCCCCCAGTCCCTAGCATGGTGCCAGGCATGTAATAGGTTCTTTTGTAAAAAGGTATTTGACAGTTTTGTTGAGGTACAAATGATGCACAATCAACAGCATGTATTCAAAGTGCCTACTTGATGAGGTTTGATACAGGTATGCACCCATGGAATCGTCACCACAACCCAGATGATGAACATGTCCATCAGCCCCAAAATTTCCTGTGTCCCTTTGAAAGCCTTCCCCACTTCCACCCATTGTTCCCAGACAACAACTGTCCTGCTTTCTGTTACTATGGATTAGTTTGCATTTTCTAGAATCTTACATAAACAACATCATACGACATGGACTCCACTTTTCAGTCTGGCTATTTTCACTCAGCAGAATTACCTTGAGATTCATTGATGTTGTTCCGTAGGTTAGTAGTTTGTTCCTTTTTATTGCTGAATAGTATTCCATTGTATGACTTATGATAGATATCTAACAAGTGTCTGTGGCCTTACATTGACCTGAAAATTGATTTTTAAACACATAATTGGGGAAGAGTGGACCATGGGATACCAATCTATTCCTCACACAGGAATTCAAATAGAAATCTGGAGGTGAGTTGGCATAATAGAGACTTTTGTTGTCATCCAATATCAGATTTCCCTTCTTTCATAGTAATAGAATGACTAAATTTTAGCTGGGCATGGAACTGTCTGGAATAAAAACTACAATTGTCAGCCTTCTGTGCAATTATGTGTGGCCATGTGATTAAGTTGTAGTCAATATGAGGCAAGCAGAAGGGGTGTGTGAAAATTCTTAGAAGTCTCCTTCACGGAAGAGGGATTTCTTCTTTTTCTTCTTCCAGTTTCCTGTTGTCCAGAATGTAGTCATAATGTCTGGAGCTCTAGCAGCCATTTTGGACTAGAAGGGACCTTGAGAATGGAAGCTGCTCATGGCAGAGCAATAAAGTAGAACAGGCCTGGGTCCCTGACACCATAGAGTGTCATGGCAGACCTGGGGTAACTGCCTCCACACTTCACGACAGTGGGGGAGATATAAACTTGGATCTCGTTTAAACCACTGCTCTTTCGTGGTTTTCTGTTTCTTGCAGCCAAAACAATCCTAACTGGTACAGTCAGTAAGGATACTGTTAGGTAGAACATGAGGGAGCTTAATGTTGCTGAAAGGTCATTTACATCATGCTGATGTGTCCATCTTCACTCAGGGATGTTTCTGACTAGAAGCCTGGTGTCAGCTATTGGAATTTCTTTTCATGAATTCTAGAAAAACACTGAGGAATCATTCTTAACTGTTTTTTTCCCAACCATGTGACTCAGTCCTGTTTATACCTATCATTAAAATTTTAGACTTCTCAAAATTATACCTTATTTTACATTTATTTACTTTTGACTTGGTGGCTCTGTGGTGGGGTCTGGGGTTAGCCTAATGTCATTAAAAATTTACAAATGATAGTTATGGTGACTTATTTGGAAATGTTTTCTATGGTTGCCTGGTCTCATTTATTTTGTATGGATTCTTGTTACGTTTAATTTCTAGAGATGGTTTAGTTTGTGACTCTCTCATTTTTTATTTGAAATATTTCAAACATACATAAAAGAGTGTATGTCCAGATGTCATTTATCTGGCAAACATGACTCTGTACAACAGTAGTTGCCAACTTTACTTATTGATTTGGCAATGAAACCCTCTTCAAATAGCATCGTATGCAGAACCCGTTATATAAAACATATACCAGAGCTTCTCTGGTTGGAAGTGGGGGTGGAGGGCTTGCAGCCTTACTAGATGAACTTTTCCTGCCCACCTCTCCCCTACCATGGTAGCCCCTAAGATTTGCTCACACAGCCTGAAGGCCCTGTGAGTGCAGCTGAAAACCACAGATTTAGAACATGTTTGAGATTCAGAAAGCAAGTCAAACACTATTCCAGAATCAGCCAAAATAGGTGACCCAATGCCTAAATGTTAAAACCCACACATGTTATTCATGGAGGAGCCTCTAAGACTCTCATTCAGATTTCTGCACTCTTATTTTAGCCAGAGTTCTGACAAGCTTTATAATCTGATTTCCCAGTCACCAAAGAACAGAACAACTCAGAGGGGAAAGGCAGACACAGCCAGACATGACTGCTAGCAGTTCGACCAGTGAGAGAAGAGATAAGGATGTTTAAAAAAGGCACACATAGGCATTAAAAACCACCTTCTGAGGTCATTTAAGGTAAAATCTCCCTAATATGTTCAATTGGATCATGAAGGCATGATTTTATATAATTTTTTATATATATATGTATGTATATGTACATACATATATATGTATACGTTTGTATTTAAATATATTTAGTGGGTGTGGGTGTGTAGTTGTATAAAGAATATATATATACATATGTACACATAATATTTATATACATATATGTTTATATATGTATACATACATATATGTTTATATATGTATACATACATATATGTTTATATACGTATACATACATATATACAAATGTGTATATGCAAATGCAATATTTTGTTTAGTTTTTATAATGATAACCCAAGAAGAAAAGCCTCACTTATGTTTTATATTTTTTATCCTATTTTACAGTAACAACAGTAATACTTATTGAAATGACTTTTACATGCTAGGTACTATTCCAAGTGTTTTATATAGTTAAGTTATTTAACCTTTACAGCTACTTTATGAAGTAGAGACTATCATTTCCCCAGAGGCACAGAGAAACTCAATCCCTTGCCCAGTGTCACACAATGAGCACCTTGTGAAGCTAGGATTCAAACCCAGGCATTTTGGGTCCAGGGCCCTTGCTCCTTCTTTGTTTTTTTTTTGAGACAGGGTCTTGCTCTGTCTCCTTGAGTAGAGAGAGTGCAATGGTGTCATCATAGCTCACGGCAGCCTCAAATTTTTGGGCTCAGGGGGTTCTCCTGCCTCAGCCTCCCCAGTAGCTGGAACTACAGATGTGCACCACCACACCTTGCTAACTTTTTCTATTTTTAGTAGAGATGAGGTCTTGCTCTTGCTCAGGCTGGTCTTGAACTCCTGGCCTCAAACAATCCTTCTGCGTCACCCTCCCAGAGTGCCAGGATTACAGGCATGAGCCACTGCACCCAGTCACATGCTCTTAATATACTCCATAGCTTAGGAAAATTTCCCGTATTTAAACAATAAAAGAGCAAACATCTTGTGGCTAGCAAAAATTTTCAGTAGTTTGGAAAATTACTTATTCAATAAGTGGAAAACTCACTGGAGCTCCAATAATCCTGGGTAAATGAAAGAACAAAGTGAATGGAGACTGGAATCTGGGTCTCCTAATGTCACATCTGAAGTTCTTTTCCCCTGTGCCATGTGGCTTGTCAGGAAGGCCACAGGGAGGTAGACTAACTGGAGCAGGTCTGAGTAACCAGAAAACATCCCACGTCAGACTGTTGGCAATGAAAGTGAGACACTCAGACCCAAACCACCTGCAAGATGGTTACATTTTTCATTTATAGTGTTGTCATCTTCTTAGTGGCTCAGGAGGTATTTTGGAGTTGACATAAAAGCTACTGTATTTTTTTAAAGGCATTTTTTTTCTGGCCCGTGTTTATATATTGTGGTAGAAGAGTCAGAAGACTGCAAGCTGCAAAAGTGAATCCTGTTTCAAGTTACGAAAGTGCCACAGTGTGGGGTGCAGTTCAGCGTGAGTCACCTTAGGCGCTAGGATTTCCCTGGTTTCATCTCCAACTTTGGTTGCTGTTCTTTGTGCTCAGGGCTTCAGAAATTGCCTTGACTTTTTCTATTGTTATGTCTGTAGGTATGGACTCATTTCTTCTATTTGGGAATGAAACATTATTTCAAGAGAAGCTTCTCATTGTAAAAGGTCCACACATTCTGAAGGAAACCAGAAACACATTTTCTTACAGGGATAGAGACTTAATTTATTATAAATCACTCCATCCCCAGTGTTATTTTCATGATTGTTGTAAGTGGGTAAGTCTCAGGCAATCGAACACATATACATACATGTGGTCCATCAACCAGGTTTTAAAACAACTAATTTCCTTTCTTTCTTTTTTTTTTTTTTTTAAAGAAATCAAGTCAGTCAAGATAAAACAAATAAAAATGCTGAGCACATTTGCTGAAATCAGCAAAATCAAATTACTTGTTAATCATATCATACTATTTCAAGCCAATCCTACTTAACCACCCCTCACATTCCTCATGCTTGCCTGCTCAGTGAACTCCTATTCATGTTACAAAGCCCAGTATTTGTTACCACTTTTGTGCTATTTCTAAACATTAAACATACCTCTGCTGTAGCACATATCTAGTAGAATAGTTATTCATTGCATATCCACTGCCCTTGTTACGCTGTGAGTTTCTTGCAGGTAGGATTCATAACTAACGTATCACCATATCCTTACACATAGAAGGTGTGGTGTGCAGAATTCTAAGATGGCTCCCAAGATTCCCAACCCCTCTGGGAATATCCAACACAATCCCTTCTTTTTGAATGTGGATGGGACCTGTGAATATGATGGCTGTCACTCTCTGGTTAAGTTATATTATATGGCCAGGATAAGGGGGTTTTGCAGATATATTAATAATTAAGGTCCCAAACCAGTCACTCTTGAGTTAATCAAAAGGGAGATGAGTGAAAGCCCTTTAAAGAGGACTGGGCCCTTCCTGAAGGAAGAGATTCCCTGCTTGCTTTGAAGAAGTAAGGCAGCCTTTTCTCGCTTTGTCACCCAGGCTGGAGAGCACTAGCACTGATCATAGCTCAAGGTAGCCTCAGACTCCTGGCCTCAAGCTATCCTCGCACCTTGGCCTCCCAAAGCACTGGGATTACAGGCACGCACCACCATGCCCGGCCAGCAGCCATGTTTTAAGAGGGCCTATGGAGGGGCCTATGTGGCAAGGACCTGAGGGTGGCCTCTAGGGGTTGAGAGCAGTTCCAAGCCAACAGCTAGCAGGAAAACAGGGAGCTCAGCCATACAGCCACAAAGAAATGAATTCTGCCAACGATCTAAATGAGCTTGGAAATGGATTTTTCCCTGGTCAAGCCTCCAGATAGGAATGTAACTAACACACACTTTAACTATCTCTTATGAGACCCTGAGCAGAGGACTTAGTTCAGCTATGCCTGGAGTCCTGATCGGTAGAAACTATGGGATAATAAATGTATATTGTTTTAAGCCACTAAGGTTGTGTTAATTTGTTATGCAGCATTAGAAAGCTAATACAGCAGGCATTTCTTAAATGTTTGTTCAATTTAATTTAATCAGGGAAATAGAATATTTAAAGTGGATCTTTACTGAAATTTTTGCCAATTTAATGAATGTAGACATCTTAAAGAATTGCCATCTTCCTTTGGGTCTTCTAGCCATGCAATCCACTTCACACACTTCCAGAGTTTTCATAAATACTAGCTTCTGATTGTCTGCAAATAGGAAGTGAGATTCTGTCCAGCCGTCATTTGGCATTCTTGGGAGATAGAATGGATAAAAATTGATGTTGAAATGAGACCACCATCATTTTTCAGTCTGCTCACCATGTACAGAGCTCAGGATGATTAGAAAATGTAAAACACATGTGAATGGCTCAAACCCCTTTAGTTAAATCACATTTACATAGATCAGTTTTCCCAAGAGACATAAGTTAGCTGAACTTAAGCAATTAAAAAAAATAAAACAAAACTAGAACCCTTTGCTAAAGCCAAAAAACATGGATGAGTTAAACCATATCAGATGTAATGGTTTGTTTTGAGAAGTATTTGGGTTGTTGTCTGTATGCATGTGTGCTTTTTTTTAAAGGCAGATGGAAAAGCAGAGCTTGCAAGGCCTTTAGCTGCTGAGGTGGAAAGCCGGTGTGTGGGGCTCAGTTCCACCAAAGTGGCCAATACCAGGGTCCCCAGCAGGTCAGGGATGGCTGCTAGCTCTCCATTACACTCTCAAACCACCTTAGGGATCTTGGCAGACAGAAAGACGGTGAACAGGGCTGAAAACAAAATCGGATCCAATCTTGGGCTTGGGGTTCCACGAGAGCACGTTTCCAGGGCCTTGGAATGCCACCTCAGGGGGACCGTCCTTGCTGTCCTGCCACGTTGAGAACAAGAACAAACTTTTCGGCCCCAGAGTTCCTTCCCTCCCATTGCCAACATTTTCAATCCATGTGCCCTCGGCTAAACGTAGCTTCCTGTTTCTAAGAAAACAGGCTGAAAGAGCCTCTTGAAGGCCTCACAGACAGTCTCAGAAGGCTTCATGGGCAGCAAACAACCCTTAGCAGACAACAATTTGATGAGTTAAGTGTAAACGGATCAGAGACATATGGATTACATTTTTAGGGAAATGCACATGGGCTTACGATGTAAAACGGGACAGTGTGGGGGTGGGGCGGGGAAGAGAATGCTTGGAAAAATGTGGTTTGGGTCTTGCCAATTGCAAAATATTTGAAACAAATAATTTAAGATGTTTTACCCAACCTAGAGCATGGCTGGATTCGCCCTTTCCTTCTATGTATGTGTCATTTTCAAACTCAGCACACATGCCAATGCCCGTTTGGTTCTTGAGTAGATTTTGAAAAATGCAGTTTTTTTCGAAGGTCATGCCATGTGATTTCTGTGTAGCCTCTGAGTGTAAAGGGTGGAGTGGCATTGGGGAAGAGCTGGACATTTAGAAACTTCTCTGTGCCTTGGGGCCAAACTGCTCCTAAGCTCCTCCAGTATATTCCACTGGTGGAGGTTCCAAATCCAGGTTGTGACAGTGAGATGTGCCAGCTTGAGAAAGCTCCATAACCTCAGTCTCCCCATCCGTAAAATGGGGACAATAATACCTACCCCGGGACCCGTAAAGATGGGGAGGCTGTATGGCGTGGAGTTAGGAGTGTGAACACTGGAGGCGTATTCCTGGGGTGTACGTCCCAGCTCTGACACTTGTGTGAACTTGGGCAAGTTCCTTAGCCTCTCTGCTTTAGTTTCTTCATGTGTGTAATGAAGGAAATATTAACATCCACCACGTAGGCTAACCTTGAGAATTAAAATAGTTAACATGTGTAAAGAACTTAGCACAGTGCCTGGCACACAATTAGTGGTCAGCAAATGCTAACAATGCTCTTGTTTTATAATTTCTCTTCTTCCATTAAGTATTTGGATGCAGTAAAAAATAAGGCAACTTCACCTCCAGGCTGGGGACAGGGGCAGCCGCTTATCTCTACTGTGGGCATCTCCTCCAGCTCACCTTCTTTTTCTTATTGTTTCAACTTGTAGATTAATTCTCTACTTTCATCACCCACAAATAAAAAGCAGGTAGATTACTTGGTCTAAAATTAGACCTGTCTTTTCTCCATCCTAGGAAAGATCCTTTTCTCTCATCTGCTTTGCCACCATCTAGCACCCAGGGACACTTGGCTCAAGAGCCCAACTAAATCGTGCTAGAGCGCGGGGGAATTCCGGGTGCTTAAATGGAAGGAAATCATGATCCCAGAGTTTTGTTGCTTTAATGCATTGTTTCTCAATGCTTCCTGCACATTAGGATAAACTGAGAAGCATTAAAAAAAAAAAAAAAGAGGTTTTGGGAGTGGGGCTTGGGCGTTAGTAAGTATTAGAACTCTCCAGATGCTTCTACTGTGCTGCGAGGGCTGAGAACACTCTGGCCAAGGCCTTCAGTGGGCACCGTGGGGTCTTCCCCTGGTCACTTCTGCCCTCTGCCCCTGTGCACCACTGGGCCCGATTTCTTCCCTCCAGGCAATGGGTGAGCTTTCCCCTGGGGCTCTGCCCTTGACATCTGTAGGAACAAGGCCACTTCCTCTCTGAACCCCAGGCAGGCTTTGGGTCAGAACTGCCACCCATCTGCACTGAGGGATCTTGTCTGAATCCGTCCCTTCTTTGCCTGCCTAATGCCTTCTAGCTGCTGTCTCTTTGGCCTTCCTCTCTTGAGCAGCACCGTTTTGCTTCTTGCTGTCATTTTTTTCCCACTAACCACTGACTTCCCTCTTTGCTCTGTTGAACATAGTTTCACAGGTTGTGTCGTGTACTGAAAGAATAGGGAATTTGAGATTGGACTGGGGTTTGCTCCCTCCTTGGCTGCTGACAGGTTACTGAATCTGTCTTCTTTTGTAATAGGATAATGTTACCTAGATGACAATATTATTATGAAGATTAAAGGAGATAAAGTGGGGGAGATGGTGTGGTAGTGGTGGCATGGTGATGACGGTGGTGGGTGACGGTGATAATGGTAATGATGATAGTGGTAATGGTGGTGTTGGTGGTGATGGTGACGATGTGGTGGTAGTTGTGATTGTAGTGGCAGGTGAGGGCTATAGTGAAGAAGGTGGTGGTGATGGTGATGATGGTAGTGGTGGTAGTGATAATGATAGTTTGGTGGTGATGATGGTAGTTTGGTGGTAATCATGGTAGTTTGGTGGTGGGGACCATGACAGTGGTGGTGGTGACTATGATGGTGGTGATGCTGGTAGAGCTTCAATCAAGGAAGCAGAAGGCTGGAGGAAGGATGAGTGTTCTGTTCAGAGGGACCACATGTAATACAAAGAGAGAAGAGTCTTTTCTGCATTTGCTAAGGCCATGGGAGTAGCTGGTTGTATCAGGTAGCAGTTGATCAGGAAAGCAGAGTCACTCTGTGTGATGTGGAATACGGGATTTATTGTAGGGATAAGAATTGCCCAATATGAAAACCAGTAGAAAAGTCTAGGCAAGGCTGCTGCCTCTGTGTGTGGTGGTGGGCCTGAACTTTCTACAGGTCAGGAGGACCCGCAGATCGGACAGAAAGCTGGATTTGAAGTGGGCGAGAGCAGGAACAAACTAGAACATGCTTCTGACTCTCACCACCTCTGACCCTGATAACACAGTGACCTGTGGGAAAGCTGGTGCCACTGTCACGGAGCTGCACATGCACTTGGCCCAGGACTTGGAGGGGCTGGAGGAGATCCGGCCGCAGCTGAGACACTGTGGGCCCAGCTGCTGCCCTGCACCGACAAGGTGAGGCAGCAGGTCTGAGATGTGGGTGTGAACTGTTGCTGCGCTGGGTCCCTAATCGGACCTCCTGAGTGGAATGGCTGCTGCTTCACTTCTGCCTTCCAAATCTCTTGCAGATCTCTCTTGTTGCCAGCCTTAATCTAGAACCATGCAGGGAGGAACCCTGGGAAATGTGGTTCCTGCTTGGTTCTGGTGACACAGCACAAGTCACCACAGCGAGGTCCTCATGTAGATTAGATGGGTTAAAGCTTCAGTCCCTGGAGGGGCCTGTGCAGGATACTCATGTCTAGCATTTCAGGCGTGGAGAAGCAAGGGTGCGAGAGCTGAGCTGAGGGACACACCAAAGAACTGGACAAGGGAGCCCTTTGCACTCTCAGATGGCAGAAGAGCCTAGCCATTTCATCCCATCCCCAGAGGCTGGGGTGTTTTGGCGCCCCCTATGGGCCCTAACCACCTAGGGGACTGTCTCATACCAACCTTGACTTCGGAATTGTGGGCTGAGTAAGGCCAAACACATCTGGCCCTCTTTGGAATCTCGGTGTGCCTCTAGCCTCACTCCGGTGTCTCTTTAAATGACTGTTTTTCTTGGTGTTGACCCTACTCTATGTTTCTAACATCTATTCCTGCCAAATCCTCTGTCTGGACTTAACAGGTCTCTTTGGTGGTGACCTCCTGAGACCACAGGGCTCCCAGTGCCTCCAGCGCCTGCGAGTTTCTGCCTTGTGGAAGCTTCCACACTCTTCCTAACTCTCTGGCTTCTAAAGGCCTCATTTACCAACAACTAGAAATAGGATCCGGTTTTTATTTGAAAATTTTCTTCATCACAGATGCATTAGAATTTCATTCAATCATGTTCTCTCCGGCTTTGCCCGTCGCTGCTCTAATCTACATCAGATCATGGGTGGGTGGCAAGAACAAAAGTAGTTAATTCTGACTTTTGTCCTGGGAAGTGAATAGTTTGGGGTTCGGTAGTCAGAATGGGATTCTTCACTCCTTCGTTTTCTCTATTTACTATGCTACCTGGTTTGTGAACATTTCCTCCAGCTGCAAGCAATTTACACAAATTGTAAACTATGTAACTGTTATAATCCCTGCAACTCTGACTAGAGACTGGAAAATGACCAGTTGTCATCAGATTTGAAAACTCGTAGAAAGGATCCTCTTTCTTGTGGCCTCATGCCTGATGTTTCTCAGATTGTGGACAAGTTATTATAATTATTTGCACCTCAGTTTTCTTATCTGTAGAATGGGAGGGGTCGCCTTGCATTTTCTGTTGTGTTCTTTGAGGCCCTGGAGGACTGTCGAGGACTCACTGGGAATTTGGGGATGGGGAAGAGCTTGTGTCTAGGCGCCCCTCATCCCTCACTCATCCAGCAAAGAGTCACTCAGGCCTAGTTTATGTATTTGGTTTCTGTGATTGATTGGATGATTTGTTAGCAAATAATCATTCCTTCCGTCTCCCCCTTGGGGCAGACCCTACTCCCCTGTCCTACTGACTTTGGGCTTGGCTATGTGGCTTACTCTGGCCAATGGAATGTGAGAAGATGTGATGTGAGTAGAGGCTTTAAATGCGCTTGCACAGTTTGGCTTGCCTCTTGCGCTGTTCCACTTACCATGACAGTGTGCCCCTAGTAGCCACTGGTCCAAGGAGACTGGGAGAGGTGTGGAGCAGCCCTAAACCCAACCTGTAGCCTGAAGCAGAACTGCCCCAGCTGAGGGCAGCCTGAATCAGCTTAGAGTCAACCTACAGATCTGTTAGCACAAGAACAAATGTGGTTATACACTGTTCTATTTTGGGGTCGTTTGTTACACAGCATTATTGCAGCCATATCTGTCTAATACAGCTTACAAATAAGTTTTGTCCATCGTCAGATCCTTTGGTTTAAAAAAAGTTTGAAGAACACTGGGTTTGCTGATTTTTCAGCTCTCCCATTAGGTTCTACTATTCTATGTCTCCTTCTCTGTATGCATGTAGGAGAAAGAGGGAGAAAGAAAGGGGTTTGGAAACAATAAAGATCTTATGGAAAGAAAAAAAAGATAAGAGAATTTTTTTTTTTTTCTGAGGGAAGAGGGAGTTGTTAGGGAGCTGGGAGGAGAGAGAGACGCACATCCACAGTTAAATATGTTTTGTTTCTTCCTTGAATCCTCAAGTAAACTTCTCTACTGACATCATTTTGTACTGTTACATTATTTTGTCCATTTTTTGTGTTCCATTTGTACAACCTCTGAAATTCCAGGAAAGAGGTGAAAGAATAACATTGCACATAGCCCTGGGTTGTACTGTGTTTATTTCCCGATGGACCGTTCACTTGGGCTTGACCTTAAACTGACCTCTCTGATTCCAGACAAGACAGCAAAGCTTTCCGAACAGACAAGATCAGGGAGCAGAAGCTGCTCACTTCCCTGGTCAAGGATGTTTTCCATTCTCAGTGTGTGTGTCTGTGGTTACAAACGAGGTGCTAGGGTGGTAATTTTTAGGAATTCCTGGAGTATTTTACTGTTGAAGTGCACACACAGATACCCTGGGGTCTTAGATAATCGGCACCCCACCCCAAAGTCTGGGTGCATTAGCTGCTGGATAGAGAGAGGGAGGAAGGAGGGGTGAGGAAGGAGGGGTGAGAAAGGTCTTAGGCTATTTCCAAGCCCTTTTTGCTCCGGCCCTTTGCAACATGGTTTTGTTGGTTGTTTTTCAAGGATGACCAACATTTTAGATCAGATTATGGAAGGATGGTTCTAGTTCTCAGAAAGAAAGTCTTTATGAGTTTTGGGAGGCCACATGAGACATGCTGAGCTTTGTCTATAGCAGGGACTGGGTTTGAGGTTATCTCTGCCACCTGCCTGTGCTCAGGTTGTGTCCCTACACTGATGGCCATCTCCATTTGGGTATCAAGTGTCCTCCTTTGAGGACAACAGGAGCTGCTTAATATTTTAGAACCAGAACCTGGCACTGCCTATGCTTATGGAATTCTACTATCATGCTCTGGGGGGCCTGAGTTCTATGACCCACAGTGCCATGTGGGGTAAAGGGGGTCTCTATGAAACAATTTGTTTCAGGTTGGCTAATGAATATCTAGCAAACATGGGCCAGTAGTCATATTTATTGAGTACAAAGAGATTTTATAATACCACAGGAGCTCTTATCTGGTAACCTTTAAAAAGAATAAAAGAATATATACTTACCTAGCTAATAGAAAGGGAAGATGAAATTTAAAAAAGACAAAATCAATCTAGATGAAGGTAAGAAAAAAGAGAAAGGGAGCACAGAATAGTCTGAACAAATAGCAAATTGGGATATTTAATCCAAATGAATCAATTATTACATTTAACATTAATGAGTTTAACATGATATGCAATTGAATAGTAAAGTTTGTCAGACTGAATTGAAAAAAAAATCCAAGTATATGCATCATACAAGTAACATACCTTAAAATAAGGATACACAAACCCTTTATCTGTGTCTATATATGGACACAGCCCTTTCCAAAAGCAACATGGCAGTATATACAAAAAGTCATAAGCTTTTCTATGCCTTTTGACTTCATGCATAATTTTACTAGTTTAGACCTCAGAGTCTGGACTGGATTAGACCTTAGTTCAAATTCCATCTCTGTCCTGTACAAACAGTGCGACCTTGGGCAAATGACTCAGTTCCTTATTTTTTTCATCTGTAAAATGGGGATAATTATCACTTTTCTTGTAGGGATGTCATGAGGAGTCACTAATATAGTGGGTGTAAAGTGCTCAGCACACAGTCTGCCATGTAGGATCTGCTCAAAATATGTTAGCTGTTATAATCATTGCTTCTACTGCTTTTATTAATCTAATCCCGGGAATTTATATCAGGGAAATAATTAAGCCAAAGAAAAGTGTTCTATGTGTGAAGATGTTTCTTGCATCCTGTCTGTAGCAATGAGAAATTAGAAAAAAATCTAAATGTTTCATTCATTCATTTATTCACGTGCTCAATTCAACAAATATTTGTTGAGATCCTATTATGTGCCAGGTGCTGTATCCCACTGAGATCCATCAGTGAACGAGATAGACAGAGACCCCTGGTTTTGTGATGGGGACTGTGTAGTTAAACTGTGGGACAATAATGCAGTGGAATGTTATGCAGCTATTAAAACAATGGCAATAATGACATGGAAAGTTGTTTTAGTACCACGTAAAATCAGCAAGCAGAAGAGGAAAATATAGGTGCCTTAAAATATATGTGTGGGTGCACAGAGACTAGAATGGAGCATTTGAAAATGAAAATGGTTGTTAGAGTGTTGGGATCACGTTTTTTGTTTTTCAACAATGTACAAAATGGTGTTACAATATTATGAAATGAAAAATATATATACATAAGCAATTGAGAAAAGTGAACTGGCACAAAGAAAAGCTTCTTATGGTCTAGGAATCAAAGTAAGGCCTGTAGGCAGAAGAGGAAATCGCCTACGTAACAGGGAAGGAAAATTGCTATTCAAAACAGAAATGACTGTTGCGGCTCCCCTGTGCACCGGGACGTGGAATTCATGCCGGGGGAAGGTGGTTCTTCATTACGGAAACCTTATTAAGCAGATGAGTCAATGAGGCCCCTGGAAAAGTGAGAGTTTAGACTTAAACATGTCTGAGTAATAAAGTAACAGAAGTTTTCCATCTTCCTATGGCAGGTTGGGGGTGGAGGGAAGAAACAGGGATTTGGAGGCTGGAAAACTGGGAGAAGATGAGAAAAGAAAGATCTGGTTAGAGAGAGTAGAGCAGTCAAGATACAATAGCAACTTTAAGAACACTGATAACTAATATTCAATTTTAAGCTATTTCCTGTTCTGTTTTTCCCAAACTTCATTAAAATATCATTGTGCACAACAGTGACTTTCATTTGGGGAATGCAACGGGGGAAGGGGCAGTGTCCATGGGGAGGGTGGAAACAGGTGCACAGAGAAGACCATAGGAAATGCAGGAGGTAAGTTGGTGAGCCCAGAGCAGGAAGCCCTGGAAGGAAGAATTTAAGTACAAAGAGGCCAGGAGCACCCACCCTCCTGCAGGAGTCTCCAGGAGGGGACGGTACTCCCATGGGATTGGGGGCTCAGGCCATTTTGTTTGAATATTAAAGGAGGCTGGTGTCAGAGGACATCCAGGGTTCACATACACAGGGGCATCTGAGTCAGGGACTACCTGTTCCATATCCACCCTTTGTGGGGCCGGGAATCGCTTCACTGCCACCATTAGCAATACGATCTTTTGCAAATACATAGACACCACTCTATCCAGGAGACCTGCATTTTTAGATTTAGCAAGATCTGGGAGAAGTCTTGCCTGTCCATGAACGCCTTAGGGGAATGATTTTGACAGATCCTTGAACCACTTAGGCAGGAGGCTGGGCAGGTTTTGATGGGTGGTGGGAGGGTAGAGAAGGGAAAAATGGGCAGACGTGGGTGAGGGTGATGTCGGGTGGTGGAGACCGGGTGCGGGGAGGAAGCCTCTGCAGCACCAACTCTCTTAGGACACCTGGGGGTGGTCTCTAGGCTCTGACTCCTGTTCCTAGAGACCTTGTGGCAATGGCCCTTTTAGGAATGGTGCTTGTGTGGCCTCGGTGCACCAAGGTGGGGGTGGGTGGAGCTGTCTGCCCCAGGTGCAGGCAACTGGGGGGGAAGGATTGTCTGCAGAGAATTTAAAAACAGTAATAAAATAAACTAAAACAAACTGCTTTTTATTATCACCATGTGCCAACAATTCTAAACACAGTCAGTGATGAACTACCCTTCTGTGCTGGGGCAGACAGTCCGGGTTGTCCCTGTGCCCTGGGCTGGCGAGGCTGCTGCATGGAGAACAGCCAGGGCGGGGAATCCAGAAGGAGCATGTGCAGGAAGAAAACCCAGATTCCTCACGCTGGTAAATAAGAGGCTTCTCAGGACTGAACTTGAAAAAGATGAGCCCCACCAAGGGCGGGACCAGAAAAGCCCCAGAAGACGGCAGCTGAGCAGAGGTTAAGCAAACATCGGTGCCAAGCGGTGGCAGCTTGGTAAGCAGACGGCTCACATCCTTGGCAAGTGCTCAAGATTAGTGTCTTCTCAGAGAAGAGAAAAGACTTCATCTCAGCAGTGGTGGGGAGAGAGGGTTAACGCCTCTGTTGTGAAAGATCCCCCAGCCCCAGCGGGATTTGACACAATGTTGTAGGAAAAGCCGGGAAAGGTACACTTGGCCACCCTACAGGGGCGTCACAGGCTATTGGATGGGAGGAGGCCCAGACCCCTTCTGAATCCCAGTGTGGACAGGGGACCGAGGCCACCAAAGCTTAGACCAGCAGTTCCCAGAGTGTGGTCCCCAGACCAGCAGTCTCAATCTCACCTGGGACCTTGTTAGAAATGAAGATTCTCTCATCCCACCCCAGACCTACTGAGTCAGAAACTGTGGGGCTGGGCCCGGCAATCTGTGTTCGGACACACCTTCCTGATGCCTCTGATGCCCGCTGAGGTTTGAGAACCACTGGTTCAGACTTGGCTCCCTCTGGAAGGCGGCAGCGGCTGACCTCCCTCTCCTCTGCCTCTTGTTCCAGGCACCTGGGACGTGGGGGGCTGTGAAGGTCAATGATGTGACAGCACCAGTGCAGCAAACACAAGCCACTTTTTTATTTTTGTACTTTCTGGAGAAACTTGTGAATAGCATTCGTTAACTATTGGGTGTGCAGACTGTACTGTGAAAGATTCTAGGGAAAGATAATTCAGTAATCCTGTTCCAGTGTCTCTTTCTTCTTACGTTTGGGAAGTTTAATCCAATGGTCTAGCCCAATCCTTAATGTTTGGGCAAGTCCTTTCAGTTGTCTAACCTAAATCCCTTCTACTATACATGCGAATCTTGAGGGAATGCAGCTCTAGGAATGACTCCAAAGTTCGCAGAAAGAACAGGAAATGGGAGGGAAAGGGCTGCCCAGAAAGCATGTCCCGTTGGCTGGGCCCAGGCAACCATGCGTTCAGTGGACACTTTCAGCCACTGGTGAGGCCCTGAGCCTGTGTCACGGCCTGTATCCCCCACTCTGTATCATGAGGCAGAAAGTAACTCAGTTCTAGGAGTCAGACTGGGTTAAAACTTGGCTTTGCCATCTATGAGCTATGTGACATTGGGCAAGGTCTTTATCTACTCTGAGTCTCAGTTTGCTCATCTCAAAATTGGGATAACCTCCCCAGAGTGTTGTGCAAAATCCTGGAGGCAAGAGTGTGATGCGGTTGTCAATCCTGTTTGGAAGGCTGGGTAATGTGCCGGAGGGGGTGCTAGAGAGGTGGGCAGGAGCCAGAGGCTGAGGGGCCTTGTTTGCATACTTCCCTTTATAAAACCATTTTACAGAGTTATTGTGTATTTTGAACAGTTTGCGTTTTATCCCGAGGGCCTGCCATGTAGAGCCACCCCCGTGTTCCCAGAGTAGGGAGATGCATCATCTCTAGATTGGAACTCCTGAGGTGCTAGGCACGGCCACATTTCCAGGGGCTTTTGCAGACCCTTCCAGGGCAGCATCTCAGCATTTGCAAACTTGTCACCACCAGTGGTGTAATCGCCCCTGCTGAGGGCTGAGGGACTCCGGCAGGTGAGCCATGCTCTGTGCTGAGGGTGGCTATTAAGGGTGGGGAGTCATGGCCAGGAGGCTTAGGTTTAAGAGTAAACCTGCAGACAGAAGGCACATGTGAGTAATCGCAGGTCACTGGGTTTAAAAGCACTCGGGAGAGGCCCGTTCGGTGGCCAAGTTGGCACTTATTTATTCATCGGATCCCACTGCCTGCCTTCTACCTGTCAGACACTGTGAATAAGATGGAGTGGTCCTGTCCTCAACTTGCTCACAGTCCAAGGCAGCCGCAGGCTGGAGTTGTAAAAATGTCTGCACTTCCGTGTGTAAGAATGACCTGGGGAGAGTTCCTCTCCCCAAAGATGTCCACATCTTAATTCCTAGGCCCCGTGACTAGGTTACCCTTCATGGCAAAGGGGGCTTTGCAGCTGGGATAAAGTGAAGGACCTCGAGGTGAGGCGATCACGCTGGATTATCTGAGTGGGCCTAATTGAGTCACAAGGGGTCCTGAAAGTGGAAAAGGAGGCAGAGGAGAGTCAGAAGATGGGCCCGCGGACAGAGAGCAATGCCATGCAAGGATTCAACCTGCTGTGGCCAACTCTGAAGATGGAGGAGGTGGCCAAGCATCAAGGAAGGCAAGAAAAGGCAGGAAAACTGATTCAGTGATGGATCCTCCAGCAAGAAATGCACCCTGCTGACACCTTGATTCTATCCCGTAGGAACCATCAGACTTCTAACCTTAGAATTGTAAGATAATAAATTTGTGTTGTTTCAGCCACTAAATCTGTGGTGAAGTGATTTGTTACAGTAGCCACAGGAAACCAATAAATGAGGCTCAGGACCTGTAGTCAGACCAAGACTATCCATATCTGGCCACCCCTGCAGTCTCGGTCCCTGGGGTCTTGGGTTGGGATGCAGGGCTGACTTTCTTTGAGAGACTGGCTGCACTGAATCCCTGAAGGTCCTAGGTTGGGTGTAGTGGGAAGTTCAGATTCAGGGGGCAGAAGTGCTTGCAGCCACTTGCAAAGATGCCCTCAGGATGACACAGAAATCTGAGCATCAGCGTGGCAGGCAATTTGATGAGATGCAGCCTGGGCAGAGCTTGCCAGGCCTGACAGTAACAACTCGGCTAGGAGAGGCTTAGCCTCTTGTTTAGATTTGTCCTAAACATTGCATCTTTCCTGGGTCTTGGACATTCCTTGCTATCATGGAGAGAGCACAGGATTCTGTCCCAGCCAGATCACTTACAGATTGTGCAACTTTGGGCGAATTACTTAACTTCTCCAAACCTTAGTTTCCTCATTAATAAATATGCACTTTGCTATGTTGTTGTAAGGAGGGTTGTTACAAAGTAAAAATAAGACTGTGTAAAGCACCTGGCACATAATGGGACAGTGAATCTTTTTGAAGGACAGTTGTAGGATTCTCTCCAGCTTGGCAAACGGTTGTAGAACCAGGTGTGTGTACCTTCCCTCTAGCTCGTGTGGGAGCCATGGTTAGTCAGAGGTTCAGGGCTGCTGGGAGTGCAACCAAGCAGGGAATCCACTCAAAATAAGATATGCAACTGCTCTCTTCATCCTGGCTTCAGGGAAAGGGCATGTGACAGGAAATTGCATAGCCCAAGGCATTGCTGGGCCTGGATTCTTTGGGCGTTGATGGTGGCTGTAGCAGGGAAGACTCTCAGAACAGCTTGGTGAATCTTAGAAAACAAAGCCGTTCCCCTAGCCAGGGAGTCTGCAGAACAGGCATCTTTCAACCTCCTCCTATCCCCTGGAAGGGCACTGCCTAGGTCTCTCCAAGCCTGATTTATATTCTGGACATTAGCACCCTTCAATAGCCAAAGTGCTTCTACAGGTGGGAGAGGCAGAGGACGTGAGGTCCAACCCTGTCCCTAGGCTGCTGTTTTATACCTGCCACCCTGGAGAGAGCTTGCTGGGGCAGAAGCCCTCTGTCTCCCACACCGAAGTTCAATGACAGCTACTTGGGGAGGCAGCTCTGAAACCTCCTTGGCTTCCACCTACTCCCCTTTCCTCCCCAAGCCCGTGGCCTTGGGCTGCTCACAGCCCCTCACTCTGGAGTCTGGACCCTCACTCAGCAGAACCCTTCTTGACAGTCTCCTGGTGAATAAGAGTTTACAACAGACCCCTAGGACTATACTCCAGATCTTACCGATTCCCCAGACTTGAGAATAAAGTGAGAATGTTTGCACTAGTTCTTGGTTTTAATTCGCATTTCTCCCGGGAGTAGAATGTTTCTGTGCTTACCCTCACTTTGCTCATTAACTGCAGTTAACTACCTTTCCAACTTTCCCTGAAGTTTTATCTCTCACTTGATGGCTATGTTTTTACATAGAAACAAATTTTAAAAAATCATTTTCCAGAGTTAAAATAGATGGTATTCATGGTCATTTGCTGGAATTTTTAAAAGAGTGAAAAAAACTATCAGTCTTGATTCCACTGCCGACTAGCTGAATGACCTTGGGTGGGTCACTGAAACTCTCCGGACCTTCCAGACCTTAGTTTCCTAATATGAAATGCAACGTTTTCAATACACGATCTCTAAGGTACTGCCCAGGGTTCACATGCTATACCCATAAAAGTGTTTGGAACACTCAAAAGCTTCCCTTCCTGTCCTCTGGGTGCTTATAATTCAAGTTCCCCCATCTGCGGATCCTTTAAATCAAAGTGGCCTTTTCTCTTCCTCCTTCCCTTACCTGATCAATTTCTGGGCTCATTTTTAATAGAAACAATCTAATTCCCAAGGCCCTGGGGTTTCAAAGAGCTCTTGGTAAATTAGAGCTCAATAAATATTTCATAGTTAAACCCAAAATAGAAACCTGGCCCCTCCCTCGTATTAAACAGATTGAAAAAGTCTCCACGGTGGGAAGCAGTGGGGAAAGAATATCTTAGCAATTGAAGACATGTGTGGATATGGCAGTTTTACCCTCCTGGCTATACCACAGAGACAGACTCCTAAAGTGTACTCAAGGGTAACCTGCCAATATCAGCACTCAGTCCAGATAAATTGCAAGGCCTGGAGTGAGAAGTGAAGTTTGCATGTTCGGAAGGAGAGGCTGTACCTTCCCAGTCCCGGTTATGGCTATGTCTAAGTAAGCACGTTAATAAATCAGGGCTCAGTAGTAAGCACTGTCTAAGTAAGTTTAATAACCGTCGCTGACTCGAATCCAAGTTTCAGGACTGGAAACAGTTGGTTGAAACTGGTCCCTTCTGTGAAAGATAAAATGGGTGAAATAGAAATATCCTTATGAGAAGTTAAAAGGCTTGTCATTTACGACTGGCCACTGGAGACATTAATAAAGACAGAGCTCCAAAAAACCGACGAATTACTAATCTTGCCCGTAGAAATTTGTTCTTCTCTTGTAGATGTGCTAACGGTGGGTTAGCTCTGGCACTTGAACAATGATCAAAGGTGGACAGAGGAGTACTGAACCAGGTACCTAGAAGGAAAGGAGGCTTTGGAAAGTACCGGATTGGGCCTGTTCCCATTGGCCATTGCCCATCCAGAGCCGATTCTCCGGCCCGTCAGATTGTTCTGGGCAGGCCTCCCCCAGTCTGGCCCATTCTGGAGAACTCTCAGGCAAAGCTGGCACTTGGAAACCCCAGTTTTATGAATGTTGCGGATTTCTGGTCTTAATTACGAGATTGGAGAAATGATGTGTGTTTTCTAAGATTAGCTTTTACACCAGCTACTGTAACTGGCTGGGCTCGAGCTCTTGCAGAAGCAGCCTGGCAGCTGCAGAGAAATGGCTTTATGTGATGGGGCAAAGAGTCATCAGAGTGTTTGGAGAAGCCTTTTACAGAAATACTTTTCTTCCTATGTGGTTTATGTACACTGGCTGAGGATTTTGACTTGGAAAGGAAAACAGGTAAGTAATTGATAGCACTGGGTCAGTTATATTTTTAAAAGTTAGAAGTTAATGATTTCATGACCTGTTATGAGAACTGTTACAGCACAGGATCTGTTATGACCAGATGTTTTCTTCATCCAGCAAATATTATTGAGCACCTGTGACTGTCTCTGTGCTGTGCAAAGGGGACACAGTGACAAACCACCCAATATAGTCCCTGCCCTAATACCTTGCAGTCTAGTTTTTGTCCAGTTGTTTCTTCCTCATTTAAATTAATGCTATACAGTTATTTGTTTTAGCACTTATAACATTTATCTATTGCCACAATAATGCTGTATAACAAACCACCTCAAAACTCAGTGGCTGAAAGCAATTAGTATTTACTAAGCCTGACTCTCAGTAGGGCAGTTTAGGTTGTCCTGTCTGGGCAGCTCTTCTGGTCTTGGTTACTCTCACTAATATGTCTGAGAGTCATAAGTGTTGGATGAACTAGGATGGACTCAGCTGGAAGGTTCTTCTGGCTTCAACTGAGTTCACTCCCATACATGTCTGGTAGTTGATTGGCTGTTGGCTAGAGCAGTTGGAGTCACTGGGCCATGTGTTTCTCATCTTCCAATGGGCTGTCCCAGGCCTGCTTGCCAAGCAATTACAGAAGAGCCAAAGCAGAGGTAGAAATACTTGAGTACTTCTTTTTAAGCTTTGGCTTGTGTCAAATTTGCCCATTGGTCAAACCAAGTCACAAACTGAGAATGAAGGTGTGTAAAATATATGTATTTTACATTTGGATGGCTAGAGCCACCAAGTCACATTGCAAAGACTGTGGATCCAGAGAGGGATAAAGGATTGGAGCCATTAGTGTAATCATTCTATCATAGTACTTGTTGATGATATAATTGGTGTTTTCTTTTTATTGGTAGAAAAGACAATGATATGTATCTATGTTTATTTAAACATGTTCTTGTTTCAATGTGAGAGTAAATACTAATTATTGTCCTAAGAAAAATAATTAGCCAATAAATACTTTTTGAATGAATATTTTTTAATGAAGAAAAAAGATATGGAAGCAAAAAAGGTGGCTTTAGAAAGTTTTGGGATAGTGAGTGAACTTACTAGCTTAGTAAAGGGTAATTTGTTCTGGAGAGGGGTGGGGAGAGACAGACAAGGGTAGAAAGTTAGGTTGGAAACATTGTGAAGGACCTTAAAGAATTTGGAACTTTTTCTTTTAATGTGAATAATGGGGACATATTAAATACAATTAAATATAATCTGAAGACAGGATGAAAGTTGAAAGTGACATTGGAGTTACAGAATGTAAAAGTCCCGTAAAAGGAAGGACTCTTCCTGGTCTAACTGCTTGCTTGTTTTCTGCTTTTACTGAAACGGCAGTGTCAGTGCGTGGATGCAAGTGCTGTAACATGGGGTGTTCGTTTGGCTCTGGAACAGTTCACATGAAACAAAGCCCCCTGTTCAATCTCCTGGTGGGTCCAATGGCTTTGCTCTTTTCTGTGACTTCTTGAATATCCAATGTGTTTTTCTTTGCTAGGAGGACCAGGTGAGTAAGTGTGAATAAGATACACTGGTGATCATCTCCACTAGCTGCAGGAAAAACACTTTTAAGTACATATTTTGTCACTAGCACCAGGTAGATGTATGTATCTCTATTTCTGTACCTATCTCTAGCTCTATACTTATATCTAGCAAGTGAGCCCATGCCGGAATTTTCATCAGTGTGTTTATATTTCATGCAAGTTACTTTTTAGGATTGAGGCTCATGCTTGACCAAACCTATTCTGGAGTCGATATTTGTAATTGAGACAGAACGTTTTTCTTTTTTTTTTTTCCAAATTGACAGGCAACAAAACCCATTGTGATGGAGCTCTGGGTCTCAACCTGGGCTGCACATTAGAGTCACCCAGGGAACTTAAAAAAAATCCCAATGCCTACTGTCTCTGTGTTTGGGTCCAGGCATCAAAATTTAAAAAAATTCCCGAGTGTGTGCAGCAAAGATTAAAGACCACTGCAAGGGGTGCATGAACGGAATCTCAGTTCGTGAACATCCTGGTGTGAGCATTTTCTTTGTTAGGCTTTTAGGTTTCACAGCGTGTTCTCTGCCGATGCCTCTGCACTGGCAGAACCACCCACCCCTGATTGCTAATCCTCCCTGTAGCTGTGGTTTTCCCAGGAAACCACTAGAAGCAGAATAAACTCCCTACAACTGTGCTTTGCATTACCCTCCATTGGCTTCTGCTGCCCTCCCAGTGGTTTCCTGTTGGCCTCCCCTTACTCATGACCCACGCGTGAAGTTGTGGTAGCGAGCAAGGCCCTGTTCTGGAAGGCCAGCACACCGAGTGCTGTGGCTTGGGATGGGGGCGGGGTCGGGAGGGGCTTGTGCTGGGATCTCTTTCATAAAGTGCAGGCCAATTTTCTAGGGCATTGTGAGGAATAAATGGGGCAATGCACGTATCACCAGCAAATGGAATGAGCTGGACCGAGTGGGGAGAAACAGAAAGTCACATTCTTCTTCACCATGGCTTTTCAGTTTCTTCTGACATTTCTTCCCCTGTCCCTGGCAGATTCAGTAGATATTTGGCCACTTCTAGGCATTTTAGTCATGTTTCGAAGTATTAAAGAAGTATGATACAAATTAAAATTTCAAGTTTTCTTCTAGCTCAGAACTTCCAGGCCTGCTCCAGGCTTGGAAAGCTGGGATGGGGAAGGGTAGAGTGTACTTTGTTCTCCTGTGTTTTCTCTTCCTTGTTCTTGAGTTCCTCCTCTGCCTCTCACTGTGCTGCTGTCGGCTCCTCGTGGTTTTAGGCTGATATTAGCGCAGTTGTACTCTGGTGTCAGAGAGCCACATGCTGGCTTTCTCTGTCTTGGGGTGGTTTTGTAGGTTCTTAGGAGCTCTCCTTTCCCAAAAGGGGTGTCAGGCACTGCCCACTGCCCCATTCCCTGAGTTGGGGGATGCACTCTCCTTCTGACCAATTACGATTGCCCTCTCTCTGCTTCCTATCTTCTCCTACCCCAAAGTTTGTTGCTGCTGGGATCACTTTATCCACCAGACAGTTCTTTGGGGTTGGATCCTTTCAAGGTGACCCAAGTATAGCTGTCCTCCACGCTGTTCAATGCTCCTGGGAGATATTTTTCATACACCGCCCACCCAACTCTGGGAGGCAGGCTGGACGCTAGCCTTTTCATGCTCTGCTCTGGTTGCAGTGCTGAGTGCCTCTTCCCAAGCATCAGGCTGGAGGGCAAAACGTCAGTGTCTCTTTAAGGCAGATACCCCCACTCTTTAAGGCTTGTGTGCAGGTGGGGATCATCTCCCCCTGCCCTCCAACTGAAATGAACAGGATTCTCTAAAGGCTAGGTCACAACTCTCTTCGAAGAAATCCTTGCTCCCCAATCTTCCCTCGATTATTTTTGTTTTCCCTTATGTACTGGCTAAAGGTAAGTGATAGACCATAGGTCACAGAACCAGCCTTTTTCCCTCTAAAAATTTTAAAACAATCCCAAACTTTCAAAAAAATTGGAAGAACAGTACAAAGAATTTTTTCCTCTTGTATCTTTTGAGGGTAAATTTCTAACCTGTACCCTATCACCCTGGAATAGTACAGAGAGTGTTTCCTACAAAAAGGGATATTTTACATGTAACCACAATATGACCATCAAAATCAGCAAGTTGGCTGAGTGTGGAGGCTCACGCCTGTAATCCTGGCACTCTGGAAGCATGAGGCAGGAGGATGGCTTGAGGTCAGGAGTTTGAGACCAGCCTGAGCAAGAATGAGACCCCCAGCTGTACTAAAAAAATCAGAATAATTAGCTGGACGCAGTGGTGCGACCTGTAGTCCCAGCTACTTGGCAGGATGAGGCAGGAGGACTGCTTGAGCCCAGGAATTTGAAGTTGTAGTGAGCTATGATGACACCACTGCACTCTAGCTGGAGCAATGGAGTGACACGCTGTCTCAAAAAAAAAAAAAAAAAAAGAAAAAAAGAAAGAAAGAAAAAGGAAAAAATCAGGAAGTTAACAATGATTCCTTCCTCTCATCTAATCCTCACACCCCATTCAAGTTTTGCCAATTGTCCTAATAATATCCTTGTAGCATGTTCAGAATCACCTACTACATTTATTTGTCATGTCTCTGAGGCCTCCTTCAGTCTGGAACATTCTTTGATTTTTATCACCTTGACCCTTTGAAGTTTACAGGCCAATTATTTCGTAGCAGCTCCCTCAATGTAGATTTGTGTAACGTTTCCTCATGATTATATTCAGACTATGTATTTTGGCTGTGATATCACAGAAGTTAGGTTATGTTCTTTTCGTTGCATCCTGTAAAGAGGTACAAATGTCTCTTTAGGCTATTGCTGATGTTAACTGTGATCACTTGATTAAGTTGGTATCTTCTAAGCTTTCCTGCTGTAAAGTTACTCCTTTTCCCTGTGTAATTGATACGTATTTCATGGGGAAGTATTCTGAAACTGTATAAACATCTCATTCCTTATCAAACATTCAGATTATTCATCTATTTATTTATACCTGTTCAGTTTCATGGTTTCTTATTATATCAAATAAATTTTAATGCTTATTATCATGATTTATTTTGGTGCTCAAGTTTTTGTCAGTTTGGCCAGTAGGATCCTATTCAAGTGGGCTTGGTTCTATATTCTTCATATGAACTCCATCATTTTATGAGCATTTCCTGGTTCTCTGGGACAATGAGATGCTCCAGGCTCATCCGTACTTTCTGTGCTCCAGCCCTGAAATCAGTCATTTCTCCAAAAAGCCCCAGTCTGTTTTAGTAGAAAATAGTATTTAGAAGCCAAGTTCTGAGTGCTAGGTGTGCTCATTGCTAGTGGGGTTTTGCTGCTCCCAGGCCCACTCAATCGTGGGAGCTAGAGTGTGTGTGTGTGCATGTGAGTGTGTGTATACATACACACATGTTGACGTCTCTATTAAAAACTGTGAGTTCACACATATTTCTAATTCTAATTCAATCCTAGGGCCTATTCTATGCTTTCCCCTTTCTGTGCCGGTAACTCTCTTTTTCAACGGTGAGAAACCTTGCTCCCATTATTTTTAACATGTTGATTTAATCAATGCCCTTGTATATAGCCAATCTCCCATATCCCAATAGCTCCCTTACAGGGCCACCTTCCTCACTCTGCTTGAACTTCGATACTCCACCCTGAGCCACTGCGGGTTCCTCTATCCCCCCTGCAGAACTACCCTGCTGTGCCCCAACTAATGATGTTAGGACTGAATTGTTCAGGAAGGAAAGGGAAGCACAGGGGCTGTGGAAGCAGTTTTGAGTCACCTGTTAGCAAGTCAATACTCCAGCACAGGGTGCTTGACCTGTGGTGTTCACAGACCACCCCCCGCAAAGGGTACATGTATAAAATTCAGGGGGTCTGAGAACTTGGATGGGAAATAAATTACATCTTTATTTTCTCTAACTTCTAACTGAATTTTGCCGTTTCCTTCAATTATGAATGTAGGCAACAATCCACAGTAGTATTAGCAGTGCCTGTGACTTTGTCAACAACAGAAATCACACGTTTTCATATCACTTATAGTGGTTGCAGAAGCTATTACTTATGCTCATCATGTTAAAATTGTGGTAGTTATGAGGTTCTCCTTCAGATCTTATTATTTATTGTGCTAATAAAGAAGTCTGTTTATTACAACCCCCAGTGTAGCACCTGTCTTTTGAATATGAAAATATTTTCCCCTATTATTTTAAAATTTAGGGACTGAACTAAGAAGATTTCCTAATTAATCTCTTGTTAAACATTTAAACTGCTTAGCAATGTGCCTAGTATGTAGTAAGTCCTCAGTAGATGGAAACTATTATTTTATCATTATCGTTTTTACTACTGCCTTGTTGTACCAAATTGAGGAAGTCGTTGCTGGCTGCCGTGCCCCATAGATTGGTGCATGGCCCATGATGTCATAGAAACATGACCATATCCTGATATAGTCTGGCTCCTAAAGCATCAGCTCCAGAAGCTTCTCTCAGCCCCCAGAAGCTTAGCATTGGAGAAATTGCTTGTTTTGTACATTTGGAGGGAGGAAACCTGAATTCTAGTCATGGCTGTGGTGCTAAGCCTGTGAGCTTGAGCAAGTTGTCATTCTGGATTGCCACTACAAGCAGTCCTGAAGACAGGGTTTCGGGTGCTACAAGTTTATTTGGGAGGTAACCCCAAGAAGCATATGGTGGCAGATTGATTGTGTTAATGATCCCACTTTTTCAAGCTCCTGAATCCTGCCCTGTGCTATTAGCCTCCCACACTTACTCTGGACTTGGTCTTTTGACTTGTTTTGGCCAATGAAATGTTAGCAAATGTAAGTCAAGAAGAGGCTTGAAAAACCATTTGTATGTTTCTGAGTCCTATCTTCGTTCTTACAGACTGCGCTGAGACTATGACGGGCTAGCCTGAGGGAGGAGTATGGGACACAAGTGGATGTGAGAGGCACATGGAAGAGAGTCAGGTTAGCCCAGCCGCACAGGTTCTAGGTGCTCTCACTCCCAAATGACCAGCTGGCCAGAGATGTGTCCCAAGCCCAGCACAGATCAGCCAAGCCTGGCCCAAACCAGCAGAACCTCCTGGCTGATCCAGAGACAGGACACAAAAATAAATGGTTGCTATTTTAAGCCACTAAATTTTGGAGTGATTTATTATACACTATGGTATGCTGATAAACTGGTTCTTGGGGAAAAAAACGTATACATGTATATATATTAGCTTTTTTGTATAAAGGACATGTATAACATAATTTACAAATAATAAAATGAACCATACGCTTTATTGTAAATTTTAAATAACCACCTGAGCCTCACAGGATGCTTTTAGTGATTTTGCTAAACTCTGTATCTATGCCAATTGATAAACAAATGTAATTTTGACACGAATATTTATTGATATTTTTATTTATGTTAACAAGTATGGAAATGAAACAACTAAGACGTATGTTGTAAACCATTCACTTGTCAATAGTTTAAGTGACTTCTTTGCAGAATCATATAATAGTTTTCACAAACTGGAAAAATATTTCTCCGTTACATTGTGGTATTTATAATGTAAGGGCTACGGACATGACACATTTCAAAGTCTCATCTACATTACGAACATTCTCTCCATCACTTTAAGCCTAAAAAAGCAATAACTTAAGCCCTGATTTGTAGCATTTGCTGATTTCCATGGTGTAGTTACTCCCACTATGGCTGATTTCAGGCTACCAATGTGACGTCACAGAACATGGAATTGGGAAGAAATGCTAAGTACACAGTGTTTCCATCGTATAATACAAGAAGTGTAAATAATGTCCAGAGCATAGACAATGGAAAAATATAACTAGGAAATGATGAGTTTAAATTATTTATTACCTTTGTTTTAAATATAATTTAATTGTAAGTTTATATAATTTAATTTTTAATAGTGGCTGTGTTTAACAACAGGCTTGCAAAATTGGATTTTTAAACAATTGGTTCTTGTGAGCAGTCTCTCTGGCTCCAGTACACCCCTGGTTATGTGGCACGTGGTGACCACAGACAGCTGATACACCTGGCTGGGGGTTGGGGAAATGGGCAGGGAGGAAGGCTGATGATGAGGATGTTATTGCACAGATTTGCCTATGGGAACAGCTGACACTCAATCCTGCTGGGGACTAAGAAACTGTGGAATGCATCTTAAATTATCCCCCACTAGACTGAGGCTCTCTCCTGGAGTATAAACTCGCTGGCATATCTGGCCTGTTCTGCCTGTGGGCTGAGTGTGCTCCTGAGGCCAAGGGACACCTGCAGGCAGAAAGGTGCAGGAAGCCATTGTGGGAAGGAGCACTGTCTGCAGGAGACCTCCGGGTGGGCTGAGGGGATGGGGCGGGCCACCAGTTGTGTCTGCCATCCCACCCTCTTCTTTCTGGGCCTCAGCTCTTTCTTTGAAATGAGGAAGGACAGTCTCTAAGGTCCCTCCTTGAGTCTCTAATACAATTTAGGGAATATGCTTGGCTCTGGAGAAGGGCAGAGGGCACCACTGGAATGGAAGTGCCTTATACTTTGCATTTTCTCAGGGAAGTAGAGTTGCCTGTGTCCCTCTGGGCCTCCCTATATCCTCATCCCTATTCTCTGAGGTGCCAAAGGACAGGAGAGGGGAGTAGGACCGCTGCCATCCTTCCCCTCCTCTGGGCCCCAGAAAGTCTGTTCTGCAGATGAGCTGTCCGTGTTGGATTGCTACTCCCCAGATTGGGTTTCTGGACCGTCACGACACTCAGGTTACTGCGAGGTCTGGTTCAGGGTATCACTTTCTGTGACATCCTCTCCACAGAGCCTCTAGGCACTTTGTCCAGAGGTTCTTGACCCAAATACTCAGACAGCACCTGGTTCTCCTTGGCAGAAAAGCAACATGAAGTGAGTTGCTGAAGCAGGAAATCCTCTATGAGCCTTTATCTTTACTTTTGAGACTGCCCTTCCAGGTGGCCACGTTGAGAGTACCACTGGTTAAAACACTAGTGTAGGCTTTATTTTTTCTTTCCCAGAATTGTTCTGTAGAGTTGGTTTATGAACCACAAAAGGAATCATGCATATTGTATTATCTTCCTATCTTGCTTTTGAGCACAGACACTATTACCCATTTTACTTACCAAGCCTTCAGTCCAGGTAACTTTTTGATTATTTCTAAAAGTCAAATTCACCCACCAAGGTTGAAGGTAATAGATGGCGCCCACAGAGTACTTTCTGCATTCCAGGCCTGGGCTAAGCACACTACATGGATTTTCTCATCAGCAATCCTATGAAGTAGTTGCAATTAATTTTTTTCCATTTTTACAGATGGATAAATAAGTTTAAAAAGTTAATAAACTTACTTTCTAAGTCATACAGCTAGTAAAAGGTAAATCTGAGATTCAAACTTAGCATTAAGACCAGAGTCTGGACTTAATTACTAATGAACTTCCTATTAATTAATCCATTCAATGATACTATGTTCCAGGCACTGAGGATTTATCATGAAACAAGACAGAAATTCCTGCCCTCACGGAACTTAAATTCTATTGGAGGAGACAGAAATAAAGAATAACATACTAGATAAGTAAATGATATAGTAAGTTAGAATGTCATTTAGGGGGAAAAAAAGCAGGGTCAAGGGGCTTGGATGGGTGGGTGGAGGTTGAAATTCTAAGTGGGTTATAATAATTGGCCATTAAGTAGGATGATCATCTGGCCTCGTTTTCCTGGTCCGGTGTTAGCACTCCTTTTTACTCTCAAGGTTGTCCTAGTTTAAACAATTATGCGGTCATCTTATCCTCAAGGGCTTGGGAGTAATGTGTACATGGCTTCTTCACTCCCTTCCTTCATCAAACATATGTACTTACTAGAGACCAGACATGTGCTGGAAGGTGGAGGCAACTGAAAATAAACCTTGGTTATACCCAAGGAACTCTCAAACATCTGCACTAACACTGAAGAACAGAACAAAACAAAATCACAATGATGTGACCGAGATATTTTCAGATGAGATGTTTGTTATTCTATAGAAAATGGCTGGCTATTGGCTTAAATGTTTTGCAGTTTACCCAGATGTTTGGCACCACCTAGACACAGCCTGACTTCCCTCTTCCCACCAGTCGCTCTCGGCCCTCCCTCTCCTTCCTCCGTCGTTAGTTCCCATTACTCAAGGTTTGGCAGGTCTCATGCATGCACCATGCCAGAACTGCTTCACATGGAACATGATTAGGACCAAGGACTTGGGTCTTTTCTGCCTTCTGACAATTCACTACATAATTTTCTTGTTCTTTCTCTGTTCCTTCCAGACCCAAGTCAGCCAGGCAGGAGCTAAATTAGCTTCCTGATGGCCCTTGTATTGCTGCCAAAAGTGTTTCTGATTGCTTGGCCTCTGAGTTCCATGTACTCTGGCTCCTTGCTGGTGCCCTGGGGGAAGCACATGAGGCTTACTGGCCCCTGGAGTGCTGTTTGTCTGCCGGACTCCCCTACCGCGGGGTGAAGAAGCCCACCCTCCACGTGGGAGCAGACAGAGGCTCCACGTGTGGTTCTCAGGGCTCAGCGGTGAGGATCTGGAACACTTAACCTCGTCTTTTCAGAGAAGTGCTTCCTGGTGGTCATCTGTTCCTCCTGCTGGCTTTGCTGGGGATGGAGTTGGTGACCATTTACATGGGATGGCATAAGTGGGCCAAAATATTACTCTACCCTCTAATGACTCCTCTTCAGCCGACATGGAATTCTTAGAACCTCACGTCTAATTTTACCTTCTATAGGTTTTCTTCTTGGTAAGTGTCGCCCTTTTAGCTAGCAAATACATCAGGCAATAAATTAACTGAGCAACACATCCTTACCTCTAGGGACACAGGACTCAGAAGACTGTATTTTGATGAGAGTGGAGAAGATTTAAGGAGGATTCAGGATTACCGGGCTCCATCGGGCATGGGGAGTGCTGCTGGCTGGGGCTGGGAGGTCAAGGGTGTGAGGGACGGCCCTGTGGGGATTAGGGGGTGCAGGTGGGACAGTGGAGGAACCGGAAGGACAATCACCTAGGCATGACTAGGGGGACCCCTGCTGACCTTTCCTGAATGCAGGGCTGGGAGTGAGGCGGCCGTGCTATGAGTGGGAAGATCATCGTTTCCTTTGTCTCTCAAGAAGCTGAGGCAGTGGAGAGTGGAGGGAACACTGTGTCCTGTGCCCAGGAGAGATCCCCCAGGCTACAGAGAGCTGGAGCGTCAGGGCGAGGCAGCCTGCACGCCTGGCTTCAGGACAGTGGGTACGTCTAGGACCTAAGTCCCTCACCAGAGAGAATTTCCCACATTTTCTCATGGGGTGCAGGGCCCTGTTTATAGAAAAGTCGGAGCTTAAATCCATACCCTCTTAAGAGACTCTAAGGTAGAGAGACAGATGACTTCCACCATGAACGTAGGGGAGGTGACTTGATCCCTGGCTACAGGAGGTACTTTATTATAAGGTATTATTGGATCCAGATGTCCCATGTCCCTTAGAAGCTGCCTGTATGAGACTTCCCACTAAAATCTCTCCTCTACCAGGGCAGAGAAAAACGCTCTGGAGAAAGGACCTGGCATCTGTAGAGACAGTCACTGAGACCTGGGACAGGGCTGTCCTGGGATGCCCAGAGTGGGATGGTGCAAGTGCTGTGCTGCAAGTGTGAGGAGGGCTCGGCCTTTCCCAGGAATGGCAGGTGATCTGGCCGGGAGAAGGGAAGAAGCCATAGGTTTAGCATTTCTTTCCTCGAGAAAGGAAACACCCAGGGGATTATAAACCGTATAAATGGAAAACATGTTTCCTAAAACAAGGCTGTATGTCAGCAGCAGACAAGGCTTGTGAGACAAATTCTTGTGTGAGGATGAAGCTTCACAAGGGCACACAGACTGTTCACACACGAATTGTTTAATGCCTATATGTGTACAGAGGCCCACACCTATACACTGTTGTATGAATACGTGGAAATATGTACACAGCAGCACCACTTTTATATATACGCAGGGATGTATACTTAGACACACATATGAATTTATAATATTGGAGTTTCTTAGCTACATACACATGTATATGTGTATATACACACATATGTAGTATGGAGACATCCACATGATAGGCCAACTCCCAATTATCTATAATACCATTATCTGCTCTTTTGTCCAGCATGTTTTTCATCTGAGAATGGCTTCTTTCTCCTGCCAAATGTAATTCAGCAATCATCAGTTGTTCTGTGCTTATGCAATGCAATTATATTATAATTATCATTTACAAAAAATATGCTAAAAATTGATTAACTGCAAAAGAAAAGAATGAAAAAATCCTGACCCAGTGTCAACCTATATTATACATTTTGAAGTCAGATAAAAGGTTGTAGAAATGTGCCATTTGAATTTATTTGCATCTTCTTGATTATTGATAGTGATACTTGTAAGTTAAGTTGGCTGGGTTTAACTGTTTTTTTTTCCCGCGGTGCAAGTTGGGAGTATCCTTGACCTGATAGGCAGAGCCAGGTGTGGGGCATGGCTCACAATCCTCATACCTGCTTTTGTTGTGTGAGCACAAACACACATACTCTCTCACACACACTCACACACACATATACCCTCACACACTCACACACTTGTACACACACACTTTTGCACACACACTCTCATACACATGCTCACACATGCACACTCACACAGTCACACATACAGGCACACACACTCACATTCTCACACACACATTCACGCTCTCTCACACACATGTACACTCACACACACTCACACACACACACAAACACTATGCATACACTCTCTCACACACTCACACACATACTCTTACAAACACAGACACCATACACACTGTGTTTAAATGTCTGATTTTTAGCCCTTGAAAACCCATAATAAAGTTGAGGAGGACTTTGTAGTAGCAGAGTGCTGTCCTCAGTGATGGATTCTATCAAAGTCCATGAACTTGAGGTTGCTGATTGATACTGACACTTCAGCTTTAATGCTAAAAAAATGCCTTCTTTTGGGGCATGTATTCTATCCCACCAGATTGTAGGAGAAATAACCAATGGAAACTCTCTGAGGTGACATCTAGAAAGATATCTGTATTTGGGCAGTCTCTCAGGCCTGCTGAAGCCAAAGAACAATTGAGCCCTACAGCACTAAGCTCCTAGGGTGTGGGGTTTTGCTGGTAATTGATATTCAAAGAGAAGCCTTTGTTGTCTCAGCCGTTTGGTTGAAAAGTTTAATCAAATGTATTAATACCCTTCTTGGTAAATTCCATGACCATAATTGGATCTTTGTTTTATTATTAAAGATTCCACAGAAAGAAAGACCAATGTATTTGATGAATAGGAGATAAAGCTATAAAAGAAAGTTCAGGAGATTCTTCCTGCAACTGGGACTTTTTCCTTTCTTCCTAAATTCCTAATACCCATTTGCTTTCTCGTTACTATTGTGATGATGGTAATGAATCTGTGGACTTCTATTACTAACGCTGCCACCGGATGTGTTTTCTGTGCCTAGCACTGTGCTGAGCTCTTTCACACGTGTGGAGATGAGGGGGAAACTTCCCCCCTCACCCCGAAAGCTCGCTGAACGATCAACTCACAATTAAGGCAGATTAATAAGAGAAAGAGGTTTATTTACCATGCACATGCAGATGGGGAGAATCACAGAGTGACTACACAGTACCCCAGCGGGGTCCGGAGATGTTTGTACCCTCCTTTTAGAGGGGAGGGGAAGATGAGGAATAGAGGTAATTTTGTTTAGGGGCACTAAATGGTTGCTAGAGAGGATGAATGCATGGGGGGAAGAGAATGACTTGCAAAGTAACCTGAGGGACAGATATTATATTTAAAAAGATTTGGGCCAGGTCTGATTGCATTCTTGCTCTTCCTTCCTGCAATATATTAATAAAACAGGGAGGGGGATGGGAAATTAATTTTTTTTCCGATGGATCCATCTGGTTATGCCCATTCCAAGGGCCTGTTGATCTCTAAAGGCTTTTAATTCAAAATATTCTTTATATCAACGAGTCATATTTTGGGGTGAAATTTCCTGAGCTTCTTCACATGCAGCACCTCTGTAAGTCTCACAACAGCCTCATTTTATAGCTAAAGAAACTGAAGTTCAGAGAGGTTAAGTAATTTGCTCAAGGTCTCACAGCTGGTAGGCTGCTGACTGGGATTCAATTCAGGTCTGTCTGACACGTGTTCTTAATTACTGTGGCTTTTGCTTCTTTCTCCAAAAGGGAGTATATTGAGGTTTTAGCAAGTTGGGTTAATAGCTGCTTTACACGTGTGTGTGTGTGTGTGTGTGTGTGTGTTTAGATCCATTAAGTATGAGCTCAAGTATTTTACTGAACTCTTTTTACTTGCACTATTACACAGTTAAAACAATTGGATAGGCTGGTGATTTTGCATCCTCTCTCCTGATTAAAAAAGAAAAATCCGTGTTCTTGTACCCCTTCAGTTTTACTCTTGGTTTTGCTATTCCCTTTCCAGTAACCGCCTGAAATTTTTTAAGTCAGCGGCTTTTGAGATGCCTATAGTCTTTTTGCTTAAGGGTGAATTTTGGTGACTTAAGGACTACTAAGAAGATATTTAAAGCTTCTGTCAATTTCTTTGAAATAGCTAAAGAATTTAAAAAGTGGAATTTCTCTTTGTCATTGGCTACTTCCAGAGGAAACCTAACCTCTGGGGATCTTTTCCAAGAGCAAATGCAGAGAAGGTATTACTTGCCGACCATTGTCCTTGAGTTCAGACAGCCTCCTCCTGTCTCCTGGCCCCAGGGTATAAATAGAGAGAGACACAGAGGAGACTGGCAGAGATCCTGCTGACAGCCCTTCCAAACTTCCAAAAAAGATGACTCTGCCTATAGGAATTTCTATCTCACCTGTGGGCAGCTCTCCTGTAGATAAAGATTCCTTTTTAGAGCAGTGGGGCCTCTGGATTCTCCTGGCATCAGTGTGTCTGTCCATCCACCTTTCTCCTTAGTGGGCATTTATTAGGTGCTATGGATGAGAAACTGAGCAAGATGTAGCTTTTACCTTCTAGGAGTTCCCCGTTTACTTGGAGAGACAGATACGTAACTAGATGACAAGATGACTATGTCTTTGGAGGGTATGGATGAAGGCCTTGGGAACAAAGGAGAAGGGGCCATAGACTCTACCTGGGCGTGTCCAGGGAGGCCTCACAGAGGAGGTGACATTTGAGCTGGGTCCTGAGGGATAAAAAGGAGCTTGTCAGGCACAGGGGCAAGATTTGCTAAACCAGCTATTATACATATTTGGAAAAGGCTTAACAAGTGAATGTAACTGATTCGTTCCATGATCCATTAATATTTCCATAAAAATCATAACTTGTGTCCTTGGGTGAGAAGAGAGGAAAGGAAAACAGAAGATCCCATCCCTCTCTAGCGTGGCAGCACTGCCCTGCTCTCTTGTTGAAATCATTGAGTTTGTTTGCTTCCTCCATCTGGCCTTCCAGGCTGAAGCCTGAATATTTCTATTCCTCTTCCTCTTTCTTCTTCTTCTTCTTCATCTATTTTATTCTTTTGAAAAACTGTTTTTGGGGATATAAAAGACAAAGCTTCCATTCCTTTTGTTTTCCTTAATCAAAACCCTCTGCCATCACTGGCAGTTCTGCCTTTTTTCCTGTCCAGCTGCCCCTGGAGACACACTTGGAGATGGGAGATGGGCCGGGAGTGTCTCCAGTGCAGTCAGAGGAGGCTACAGTTGCCTCCCGAGCCATGCCCCGGGGGATACATCGGGATGGACCCTTGGCTGGGCTCCACTCTTTAGTGAAGATTTCTTTGTAAATTTTGACTCCTTGCAGACAGTCATTTTCTGGGCCTTCATCCTTCCCTTGGAGCCCTTGCTATCCATTCTCCATCCACTCTGCTTTGTTTTCTGTTGTGTTCTCTCTGTCCCTCTGGAGCCCTGATTTGGTGTCTATGTGTGAGTAGGGGAGGAAGTTTTCATGGTAGAGGTGGGATTGTTCTGGATGGGGGGACAAGAGAGGAAGAGAACACAGACTTATGCTAGAACGAGAGTTTTGGTGCAACTGACCATTAATTGTCAGCATTCTTTGTAGGGACTCCTACTGTTAATAACTCAAATGATCAGGCAGTTAAATATGAATATTTGATTTTTGAATACATTTCTTAATGGACCTTTAATTGCTTTATTGTTTGGTCTGGAACCATGTGAAATTTCAGGGTTTTGAAGAGCATTAATGCTGCTGCATACTGTGAGGTGAGAAAAACAGGAGATTAATCTCTGGTATGAGAGCTGGGAAAGGGTAGGCTTGTGTATCAACCTGACCCTCCATCCCAGCCAGCCTTTATTTTGGGCAGATCATTTGGCCTATCCTTGTTTTGCTCAGGCATTCCTTATCAAGACATTTACCAGTTCTTTTGTTAGCTGCAAGCAACAACAGCCATGCTGTCATTTTTATGAAGGCATACCTGCAGGCCCTGCAGTGGCTTTCTTAGTGGGTGCCAAAGTGAAACTCCTATGACACGGCTCCCTTATTTTAGTAGACACAGAACGTCAGGGAATGAGTGAGCCTAGAGGCCACGTGTCCTAACCCTCTGAAGTCCATATTATTCAATAGCTTTTCCAACAACACATGCCAAATGGCAGACATAGGACTAGAACCCTAGAATTGCCAATTCCTAGCCCTGTGCAATTTTCACCTCACTGAGCCACATACTCTATGTGTGTGAATGCTCCTTCAACAACTACGAAGTGATCAGGTTGATTTTAACTAACCGTTCACGACTTGAACATCTAGTGTAGCAGTTCGCAACCCTGGCTACACATTAGAATCAGCAATGGATGAGAGAGGGAGGTGTGAGTGGCTTGTGTGTTCCACAGCTGCCTGCCTCTGCCAATCTCATCAAGAGGGGCCTGCTCCTCCCCATTGTAGACTCACAGTACATCCACCCTCTCACCCTTCTCCTGCCTGAGCATTCTTCCAGAGGAGATCATCCCATTCCTCACTATCTTAGCCAGCACCTGAACTCAGGGAGACTTGAGGGCAAGTTTGCCAGCCCAGTCTTAATCCGGGCTCCCCAGATTAAGAAATGAGAAAATATTCCCTAACTACATATCTGACAAAGGACAAATATTCAAAATATACAAGAAGCTCAAACAAATCAGCAAGAAAAAAACAACCCATTAAAAAGTGGGCAAAAAACATGAACAGATATTTCTCAAAAGAAGATATGCAAATGGACAGCAAACATATAAGAAAATGCTCAAAATCACTAATCATCAGGGAAATGCAAATTAAAACCACAGTGAGATACCACCCTACCCCAGTCAGAATGGCCATTAATAAAAAGTCAAAAAACAGTAAATATTGATGTGTAAGCAGTGAAAAAGGCATGCTCATACACTGTTGGTGGGAATGTAAATTCGTACAACTGAGAAAAAAGTATGGAGATTTCCCAAAGAACTAAAAGTAGACCTACCATTTGATTCAGCAATCCCACTACTGTGTATCTACCCAAAGGAGAAGTCACTATATCAAATAGACACATGCACTTGTATGTTTATCACAGCACAATTCACAATTGCAAAGATATGAAATTAACCTAAGCACCCATCAACTGATGAGTGGACAAAGAAAATGTGGTACACATATATCATAGACTAATACTCAGCTATAAAAAAGGAATGTTATAGTATCTTTTGCAGCAACTTGAACGGAACTGAAAGCCATGATCCTAAGTGAAGTATCTCAGGAATGGAAAAACAAATACCACACTTACTCACTTATAAGTGGAACTAAATGATGTCTATACATAATCATACAGAGTGGTATAATGGAGACTCAGAAGTGGGCAGGGTGGGAGGAGCATGAGGGGTCAAAAATTATCTATCGGATACAATATACACTATTTGGGTGATGGGTACACTAAAAGCCCCGAATTCACCACATTACACTTCATCCATGTATCAAAAAACCACACATACTCCCTAAATCTATTGAAATAATAATAATAAGAATCGGCAGGGGAACATTTCAAACAAACCCACACCCAGGTCTCACTCCAGAATCTGAGCCACTGTATGTGGTGTTCCAGCATGAGTATCTTAAAAAAATTTTTCCATCTAATTCTAAAATTCAGAGAGTATTAAAAACCAAGGGGGGAAATAAAGCCTTTCCTAAGAATTCTTAATTTGCTGACTGTACAATAGAGTTTGCTAATGCAAACTTAGTGTCATTCTTTGACTTGAGAATATAGTTCTCTCCAGGAGCAGGTTAAAGCCCAAAGCAAATTTGTTTTCTCCTCACTCCAAATTTGCAAGTGATTCAGGTATTCCCTGACTGATTCAGAAGGGAATACTGGGCTCAGAAACCAGAAACAAATACAGAGGAATGTTTTCCTTTTCTCAAAAAAGGCCTAGAGGACCACATCATCAGGGCTAGGGATCCCCTCCTCCCCTGTCTTGCTCTACCCCCTATTGCATTTGAGAATAAATTTGTTTTACATTAGAGATAATTAATGTCAGATCTATTTGTTACAATAAGACAGCTGTTTGTAATAGAAATGCCTCTGGCTTTCTCAGAACCTGTTTTTTCAAAATCCTTGCAGAGGTGTTTAAAGGATAACAAACTAAAGCCATCACCTTCCCTAAGATTGTTCCTGCTTCCCCCGCTCTTTCTTCTCCCTTTTGAAGAGAGGGTTGGAGGCTTCGGGAAGGGGTCCCTGTCGGGGTTTTCTGGAGCCTGCTGATCAGACTGGTTTGGGAGAGCACATCTTCTACTCTGTATTTGGTGACTTCACATTTGTAGCTTGAAATTGGCCATGGTGGGAGTATTTACACCATGGAAATTGGCAAGTGTTATAAATTAGGGATTTGTTTTTCTCCCTGGAGAAGAGGTTGTTAGACATTTACCAGCATACCACCTGTCCCAGGTACTCTCTGGAGAGTTCCCAAGTCAAACATGTGAGTGTTTTCACTGGGATTATATTTTAAATTGTTCTCCAAAGAAGATTCTGGAAGCCTGTGGTGTTAACATCACACTTTCATAAGGTATCTAAAAGTCATCTCAAACTTCACATGCTTAAAATTAAACATTCAGATTCTTATCTTCCCCACTCCAAATATGTTCCTTCCATAGTCTTTCCCACCTCAGTAAATGGAAACTTCATTATTCCACTTACTCAGGTGCAAATTCTCGGTGTCACCTTTGGCTGCTCTCTTTCTCTCACACTCCACACACTGTACAGTAGCAAATCCTATTGACATGACCTTCCAAACACAGTCTATCCAGGACTTCACTGTTGCTACCTGGTCTAAGCCACCATAATTTCTGATCAAGATTATTGCAATGGCCTCCTAACTGTCTCCCTGTTTCTATTCTTGTCTCTACTTGCCACGTAGAGCAGTGGGAATCATCTTTTAAGCATGTATGTCAGATTATGTCACCTGAGATCCTCAAAACCCTCCAGAGGTTTCCCATCTCACCCACAGGAAAAGCTCCGGATGATCTTTCTGACTCCATCTCAGTCCACTCTCCCCCTTGGTGTCTCTCTTTCTCTCTGTCTGTCTCTGTCTGTCTGTCTCTCTGTCCCTGTCTCTGTCTATCTCTCTCTCCGGTCTTTCTCAGTCACACTATTGTCTTTGCAGTTCCCTGAACATTGAGTAGGTCAGGATGGTTCCCCCTCAGAGCCTTTGCACGTGGTGCTGCTTCCAATGGCTCCCTCCCTTACCATATACCTTTCAGAGCTCTGCTCCAATGTCATTTTATTCAGAGGGGCCTTTCTTAGTCATCTATCACATAGAACACCCTACCTAACTCTGGCAATCTCTAGCCCTTTTAATTTTTCTGCATAGTAGTTATTACTACCTGACACATATTTGTTTATTGTTTTGCTTCCACCACTCCTAGAAAGTAAACTCCAAGTAAGCAGGGCTTTGCTTAGTTTGCTACTATATCTTCGGTGCCTAGAAGAATTCTTGGCGTATGGCAGGCAATAAATATTTATCAAATGAATAAATGTTTGTGAGGATGTACCCACAGTATGTGTGTGTGTGTGTGTGTGTGTGTGTGTGTGTGTGTATTGAACCATATGAAATTGCCAATATGTGACCACTTTTGACAGTTATTATTACTAGACAGTACGGGACCTCAACAATCATTTAATTCAACTCTTCATTTTGCAAATGAGGTCCTTGAGACCATGAAAGGGCAGATTACTTGCTCTAGGGACAGTTAGTGATAGAAACACATTTTCCTTTTGTAAGCAAAATGTTTTTGAAAGCAGAACACGCAGATACTATCAGTCAGTGGTGCGTGGGCTATCAGTCCTCCCTATGTGTTATGGTTTTTGTCTTCATCTCTGAGCAGGCTGGGAGAAATGCTTTCAAAGAGACTTTCATCCCCTGTGGGTAGGATAATGCTTTCCAGAGCACTCAGTGAAACCTCAGAGCTGCTCCTGCTCCACCATCAACATCCTTCCGCACTGGGCCAGGAAGAACCTTCAGCTATAATGCTTTGGGCCTTTGGCAAGCAAGCTCACGGCTCAGTGCCTTTAGGAGTCAGCTGTGAAATCTGGACTTAACTACAGGTCTCCAGCTAAGAACACTTGGAGAACAGCTGGAGCACATGGCTTTTTCATGCCGAGACCTCAGCTCTGTGAGTGTCCTACTCCATTTTGGTGCCAAGACCCCTTCCTGACGAGTCATGTCCTGAGGAGAAAAGATCTCAGTGGCCTTCCCCATAAAAAATGTGAGTGGGGAATGCTGATTTCTTTGGAATATCCACTGTATAGTGAATTTGACTGGTTTCATCTGAAGTTTCCCAGTGAATAATGTTTGATGTGAATTTATTGCTTAATACAATTTATTAGAAGGGAGAGGGGCTGGTGACATTTGGAGAAGGGAGAGAAGGGACATTTGGATTGATTTTCAAACGAATCAGGATTTCAGAACAATTCAGGAGGAGGACCACCATGCTGATGTTAAACGACAGCAGGAGTCCTTATTGACAGAGCTTGCAGTTCTTTCTATGTGATATTGTTGCTCTGAATTATCTAATGGTGAATTTTGCTTCACCTGGAAAGCCCTTTACCCTGGGAGTAAAATTTAGCTACAGACTTGCATGCTCAGATTTGAGTAGTTGTGATGAATTTTTCTTAAAATGGATACAAAGCATCCTAGATGGCAGGCTCAATTTGTTGAAAAATATTTCACAGACCCTGAATGTTGTACCCTTGGACTTTTCAAGGCTGCCATTTAAGCCAGGATAAGTAACCTTTCAGGATGTGTGTACTAAACACCCAGGGCTCTGTCTGCAGAGCTGTGGAATATTTGCTAAACTCATTCTATGCTTACAGTTGTGGTATGAGTTAGACTTTCACAAGTCTTATAAGAATTTCATAAGTCATACCTGTATGCCTGGCTGTAGAATTTTCTGTCAGGATTTCACCCTCTGCAGGAGCTGGGAAACTGTGTATGGGTTCACTTCCTTGGTCAACTCCCGTATCTTCTGTTATAGGCTCTATAATATATTACTTACAGAGGCTGGATGACTTCCTAGCCTGAAATACTTCCAGAGCATGTGATCCATATTCCACACACTATAGTTTAAGCTTGTGAGTGTAGCTCTGGAGACTTACTGGCTGGGTTCAAAAGCCAGCTCTGTCAGCCATGGGACTTTGGAGCAAGTTACATGTCCTCTCCTTGCTGCAGTTTCCTTATCTATAAAATGAGAATAATAATACCAATCTTGCAGGGGGTTTGTGGTGATTAAATTATCTAATATTAGATAAAGTGCTTGCTCTATTACACCTAGCAAGCACACTGTACATATCATTGTGATTGGAATAATGTCCCAACCTGCCTACATATAAATAATTTCCCTTGATCATCAGTGACTCTCCCAGTCTCATCTGCTTCTCCAAAATAATTACATGTCTGTTTAAATCATCTGTCGGGTTGAATTATCTCTGTGTCTTTGGTATGTCCTTCATTTTGTAAGTGCTTTATGATGGCATTTTCCTTGAACATCCTTCCTTTTTGTAATTCCAGAACTTTCTGGCTCATTCAGTTGCCAGCCTGGAAGTACTCTCATGGCCTCTGTCACCACCTTCCTTCCTATTTTAAAGAATTAATGGCTTTTCCAACATTTTCTTCTAGAATATCAGCCTAGGCAAAGAATTTATGAAGAAGACCCCAATGGCAATCACAGCAACAAAAATAAATAAATTGGACTTGATTAAATTTAAAAGCTTCTGGACAGTTAAGGAAATTATCAACAGAGCAAATAGACAACCTATGGAACGGGAGAAAATATTCACGAGCTATATATCTGATACAGGGCAAATAACCAGAATCTACACAGAACTCAAGAAAATCAGAAAGGAAAAAACAAATAACCCCATTAAAAAGTGGGTAAAAGACATGAACAGAAGCTTTTCAAAAGAAGATAGACTAATGGCCGATAAATATATAAAAAAATGCTCAACATCATTAATCATCAGGGAAATGCAAATTAAAACCACAATGAGATATCACCTTGCCCCTGTTAGAATGGCTTTTATTAAAAAGTCCAAAAACAATAGATGCTGGCATGGATGCAGGGAGAAAGGACCGCTTATACACTGTTGGTGGGACTGCAAATTAGTACGACCTCTATGGCAAACAGTATGGAGATTCCTCAAAGAACTAAAAGTAGACCTACCATTTGATCCAGTAATCACACTACTGGCTATTTACCCAAAATTAAAAATAGTCATTTAATCAAAAAGACACCTGCACATGAATATTTACTGCAGCACAATTTACAATTGCAAAGATGTGGAATCAACCCAAGTGCCCATCAATTCATAAGTGGATTAACAAAATGTGGTACATGTACACTATAGAATACTACTCAGCCATGAAAAAGGATGAATTAAGGCCTTTTGCAGCAATTTGGATGGAACTGGAGACCATTATCCTAAGTGAAGTATCTAAAGAATGGAAAAACAAGCACCACATGTACTTGCTATTAAATTGGAACTATCCAATGAGCACACGTGTGCTCAGAGGGAAGTAAAAGTCATTGCAAATCAATCAGGGAGGAGTGGGGAGGAGGGATTGGGCAAAATCCCACCTAACAGGTACAATGAACACTATCTGGGTGATGGGAACACTCATAACCCTGACTCAAGCATAACAAAATTGATACATATAACCAAAAATGTTTGTACCCCCATAATATTTTGAAATAAAAAAGAATTAATGGTTTTTATTTCCAATCAGGCAATTAATGTATTTATAAACATACCCATGGCTGTATTATCTAACTGTAAATTAGTTTAATTAGAGCATGCTCGGTGACAAGTCCTTCAAGTTTGGGCTGGTATTCTCTCAGAAAGGGTGAAACTGTACCTTCTTCATGAACTATTCCTGTCATGTGTGGCAAGAAGTGGGAGCAGTGAGTCTAGTAACCCCAGGAGCAGGTGGGGGCACCTAGACAGGCACCTAGAAGGTGTCATATCCAGTACAAGAGGCAAAGGACAGAGTCTCAGGATAAAGTAAGCCTTAGGATATCTGAATGGAAGCCGTAGACAGCCAGCGGAAGAAAGTCTCAGAATGGTACCCTTGAAGCAGGAGCCTAAGGTCACTGCCTACAGGGCAGGGGAGGCAAGGCAGATGTGGGGCAGGTGGTCAGGGAGCAGGCAGGCAGCTGAGCAATTTCTCAGATTTGTTGGCTCAAGCTGCTTTCCAAGGGCCAGATACTTACCTACTCTGACAGTGTAACAACAAAAGCTGCTACCCAATATCTAATAATTACAGAGCCGTCTTTAGGTCTTAGCCTACCTGTGTAAAGGATAATTATAAATGGATATAAGCTTGCATTATAATTAAATTATAATTAAAGTCTCCACCCACATTTAACTCCACTGAAGACAAGAGCTCAGTTAATCCCCATGCCCCTGGTTTCCATGCAAAACTTTCTTCTGGCCCTCCTACTTTTGGTATCACCTTCTCAGTCATCTTTGCAGGCTCCTCTTCAATTTCCTTTTAAATGTTGATAGGTCCTCAGAATTCTTAGAATCCCTCTCTTCCCATTCTTCTCCTTCCTGTAAAACCTATATATGTCTATATTTTCTCTTGTTTCTTAAAAATTCTATTAAGAAATAGTTTTGAAAGATTTAAAATGTGAAAACCAGACTCCTGTACCAACATTCCTACCCAATGTTCATTCCCACTCAGTGGAGACAATAATTTTTAATTCTTTTTTGGTTGTTTCTTTTGATAGTTTGTCTCCTTATTCATGTAATATTTTATACTGCTGGTTCTTTATCAATTTCAGACAACCTCTGGAGCTAACAAACTTCTTCCAATGTAGGTGAGGATTTAGCTGCCTTGGATTTCCCTGTTGTTCCCTCCTTGATCTCCCTGAGATAGTTATTTTTTTGTTAAACTATCAGTATTTATAATATTACAACTATATTCACGTCATTCATTTTAGAGCCAACTAAAGGACTGTCAGCTGAAGAATGATGAGATTCATAAGTTTGGAAAGGAGAGCTTTATTTCTTATAAAGGGCTTCAGCCTACAGGGCGGCCATCTGACAGGCTGGGAAGCATCACTTGGGGCAGAAGCCTAGAGCATGTATTTCAGGGAGGGACAATGGGGAGCAAGAATTTATGCTGAGTGGGGTGGCTAAATATACATATTTAACAAGCTTTAGGAGGAGTCATGGATATTTATGAAAGGAGAGACATGTGCATGTGCAATTGAGCTTCATGCCCCTTCATGGGATCCATGTTCAGAAAATGGCAGCCTTAGCATGATCTAAGGATGTAGTTTTTGGCCCACTAATGTCAAAAAGGTGAAGCAGAGGACACAAAAACCCTTACTGTGAGTCTTCCATAGACTGGTCAGAATCACTGTGTGGTTGATGGTCTCTTATCAGGAAAGAATGCTGGGTAGTTGCAGTACTGAAACCAAAAAAAGAAAGGAGCATCAAATGATTGGTTTTTTTAATCCTTAGGGAAGAAAGTCTGATGGCTGTTAGCTAGGGAGGGGGTGTAATGAGGTGTGTCTGACCTCCCATCCCATCATGGCTGGGAACTCAGTTTTAAGTTTTCTCTGAGGCCCCCGTGGCCGGGGTGGGGGGGTCTGTTCAGTTGACAAGGGGCTTAGGATTTTTATTTTGGTTCATGAGGACCATAATATTTACTTTCTAGTATCATTTTTATTTCTCCCAGAGTCAATAATGATCCCTAACTCTCTCTTGCAGATTCTTCAAAACAGATATTCATTATTTCTCTTTTTTCTGAATGCTACATAATATCTGTCACAAACCTAGTAGTTTTTTCTAAATGCTCACTCAAATTTCGTTGTATTTCAATTCTCCTCTTTTCCTTTTCCTGAACACCTTCCATCATAGCCCTCCCTCCTCCTACTATGGCCAGATCCCTTGTTCTCTGAATCCACTGGGTACAATATTCTCTTTTTGGTGGAGAATCCTTTCTGAAAGCTTCCAAAGAGAGGGTGCATGGGAATTAAAATTTTTTGAGTCCTTGCTCATTTGAAAATATCTTTAATATACCCTTGTTCTTGATTGATTTGGATGGGTTTGAAAGTCTAGATTCAAAGCCATTTTCTCTTAGAATTTTGAAGGCATTCCAAGAGAGGAGTAAAACTACTCCTTAATGTTGTTTTAGGTTCTAGTGTTGCATTTGACAGGTCTAAATGCAATGCCATTCTTTTTTTTTTTCTTAACTTTTTTTAAAACAACCATAATCTTACAAAATGTCAAAATGTAAAGCAATTAATATTAAATGTATAGCTTGATGGATTTTTACAGATGTATTTACTCACGTAACCCCATCTAGATCAGCAACCCAGAAGATTCCTTCATGCCTGTTTCCTGTCAATACCACCCCACTCTCATCCTAGAAATAACCACTTATCTGACTTCTATCACCATAAATTAGCTTTACTTGATCTTGAACTTCAAATATGAAGTCATACTCTTTCGTGCCTGGCTTCTTCTTCTCAATAAAATGTCTTCTTCTTAATAAAATGTCATACACATTACTGTCTATATTAGTTGTTCATTTGTTTTTCTACCACGTACAATTTATCTGTTCTTCTATTGATGAACATTTGAGTTGTTTCCTGATTTTCGCTACTATGAATAAAATGGCCATGAATATTTTTGCACATGTCTTTTGGAGGACATTCACATTCATTTCTCTTGAGTAAACTCTGGGAGTAGAATCGCTGGACACTTGACTCATAGATGCTATGAGAAAGTTGAACAGTATTCCAAGGTAGGTGAACCACTTTTCATGATGTATTAGAGTTCCAGTTGCTCCATATCCTCCCAATATGTGGTATTATTAGCCTTTTTAATTTTAGTCATCCTTGTGCGTAGCAATGATATCTCACTGAAGTTGTCATTTGCATTTTGCTAATGAGTAATCATGTTAAACACTTCATATGTTTACTAGCCAATTAGGCATCCTCTTTTGTGAAGTGCCTATTCAAGTCTTTTACCCATAAAAAATTGGCTTATCTTTTTTAAAAAAAATTAATTTGAAAGAACTCTTTCAATATATTCTGGATATAAGTCATTTTAATTTATGTATTGAGACTATCTTCTCATAGGCTACAACTTACTTATTCACTGTGTTAGTGGTACATTTAATTTTACTTAAGTCCAGTTTATTCATTTTTTTTAGTTAATACATTTAGTGTCCTGTTTAAGAAATCTTTATCTATGTCAAGGTCACAAAGATATTCTTCTGTTTTCTTCTAGAATCCTTATTATTTTTCCTTTAAATTTAGGTCTGTGATCTACCTCCAGATATCATTATGATTCTCATTCCTTGGTATATGAATTGTGTTTTTTATTCTCTCCTGGGTAATTTTGGTTTTATGTTTTTCACCTAGGTGTTTTGAGATTACACTGTTATATGCTTTGATGTAGGCTTGTTTTTGGTCAGTGTATATATATACTTGGAGGGTTCTTTCAATTTGGAAATTAGTTCTGCAATTCTGAGATATTTTTGGGGTATTATTTATTGATAATTTCCTTCATCTTCTTACACCATTTTCTTTCTAGAATTCCTATTAGTTGGCAGTTGGACCTCCAGGATTGAGTATCCAAGTCTTTAATTTTTTTTTAAATTTTCTATCTCTGAATTTTGTTACACTTTCTAGGAGATTTCTTCAACATCATCATCCTACTTTTATGTTGATTGTTTTATTACTTATCATTTTTAATTTCTAAGAGCATTTTCTTTTCTTAAGTGTTCTTTGAGGGGCCAAGTCAGCCCCTCTGTAAGTACTTTAGTTTGAGCCTTTTCATTTGTGAAGTGAGTTAGCTTTCTTCTGGCCACTTTCTGTTGAATGTGTTGTTTTCTGCTATCCACTTTCCTATTCTTTGCCATTGTGTGTTTACATCTTCTTAAATGTCTTAATATCCTGCCAGTGTAGTCTTGGGAGGGAGAGGAGATATATACTTGCCATCAACCCAGAATCTCTCCCATGGTTTCTGCTCCCTTCTATTTATTCCCACATATTCAGTGTATAGCCATATCTTGAATTTCCAAGTTACATCAAAACTCCTATGGGAAAAACACCACTTCAAAGTCAACAATCAATGACAAAACCCATTACCTCTTCCTAACGCCTTCTTCCTTCCGAGTTCTCAGTCTCAGGGAATGGCATAATCTTCATCTAGTTGTCTGGGCAGGAAAACAGGGAGTCATTCTTAACTTATCCCCCTTTTTACTCTTATATGGAATTGTCTCCAAGTTCTCTTGATTCTTTCAAATGCCCCTTTTACCTGTCCCCTCCTCTTTACTCTCTCTGCTGTAGTTTGGGCCTATGTTATTACTCATCTATATACTATTCCAATAACTTTTTCCCTGGTTTCTCTACTTCTCATCTCAACCAACCCCTTTTACCCATCCCCATACTCTGCCACAGTGCCCTCCTGACATTAGAATTTGAAATCCAGGAGGGAAGGAACTTTGTCTTTGTTCACTAATATATCCCCGACTCCAAGAATAGTGCCCTGCTCTTAGTAGGCATTCAATGCATATTTGTTGACTAAATAGATGAGAAAATAGATCTGATTCTGTCTTTTTCTTGTTCAGGACCTTTTAATGCTTCTACCCCAACCCCAATTACCTGCATGATAAAACCTGAACTCCTTGTCATGACATGAGCTAGCACTGGTCCAACCTCATTTTCTACCTCTTCCCAACTCACCCCTTTTTTCCTGTTAGCACTGATTAACACTGACTAATTTGTTCCCAGAAAGCACCATGCTCTCTCAAGCCTCCAGGCCTTTGTAGGTGCTAGTCCCTCTGCCTGGGACACCCTCCTGTTCCTTTGCCCACCAAGCAGTTACTATTTGTTTTTAAGGTTTCATTATAAGAGTTACCTCCCTGACAGAGGCTCTTCTGGACTCTTGATACAACCTCAGGCTTTTGTTTCTTTATGATCTCATTATACGGCATATACTTTCTGTGTAAAATATAGTACTTTTGTAAATCTCTGGTCCCACTCTAATTCTGGGTATGCAGGAAGATTATACTTTCCTGTCCTTTTGAAATGATATATAGCCATGTGACTATCTGGCCAGCAAAATATGAATGGGGTGGTTGTGCTGAAGCACAAGTACAAAAACTGGAGTACAACTTCCATCTCTTCCTCCCTCTGCCAAGATAACCAGCTACGTTCCAGGTAGTGCAGTCTCTGTTAGCCTGTGTCTCTGAATGGGGATGAAGTTGAATGGAGCCCCCTGCCCGTGCATGATGGATCTACAAAATGAGCAAAAGATAAGCCTTTATTGTTTTAAGCTGCTGAGATGTTGGGGTTGCTTGTTGCTGCAGCATAACCTAATGTATCCTGACTAATATACTTTCAAATAGCCATTAACCTATCTCTTAAAAACATCAGTTTACCATTTCTTTGAGGTCAAAGACCATTTCATTCCAGTCTTTTTAGAGTAGGCACTTAAAAAAATTTGTTACCTAATACTATGCTATAAAACTTAATATTTTGGAACATCTCTGATGTACCTGACACTGTGCTAAGGATTTTACCCATGTTATTTAATCTTCTCAACAACCTATGAGGTATTATTCCCCTTTCACAGAGAGAGGAAAAAGGCTCAGCGGGGATTAGGTGAGTTGCTCAATGTCACAAAGCTGGTGAGAGGCAGAATCAGCAATCAAACTCAGGCATTTCTGATTCTTAAACCCACACTCATTCCACTGCATGCTGGCCCAGGGGTAATAGATGAAGAACATGCTGTCTGCAGGGGTTTCCCACTGATGCAGACATTCCTGTCATGAACCTTGTAAAGAGCAACAAAACACACATCAAACCAGTCAAAGAGTCAAGTCAGTAAATAAACAACATTGAAAATGTGTTTTTGGCATCTAATGAGAAATGGAGAATTCTTCAGATAACTTTCCAGTTCTTGAGGAGAAGCCCATCACATCCTGTGTGTTCAAAATTCCATCTGCAGCCCAGAACAAAAGCCAACCCAGAGCACTGCTCGCTGGCCTCATGCTAGTTGGCAGGGCTGACTTCTGCAGCAGTTTCCTGGGTGGCCTCTGTGACCACATACTAATGATCAGTGACAAGGCCAGCCTCTAGCACTGGCATGGAACTCTCAGGAACATATTTTCTCAAGGATATGTGGGCTGGATCCTCAGGCTGGGTGTTAGATGCCACGTGAAGGTGGGCAGACAGTGGAATGAAGACAAGCTCAAAGCCTCATGGAAGCATGGCTTTGAGCCCTACCTCCTGTTGAAGACACAGCCAGCCACAGGTAAGGGGCTGGCACTTAAGGATGGAGAGAGCTTCCGAGAGTAAGAGCAGCCTGAGAGGGACAGGGGCTGAATGCCACTAACTGCCAAGTGGGAGTTTTCCCATGTGTGTAGGGCGTGAATTTTGAGAAAATTTCTCAAGGGACTGTTTCCTGGTTGATGTGAACTTCAGAGTTGGCTCTGAACCTAGAACATTGTCATTTCCTTTAAGCCACTATACCTGGCTCTCCATGGACTCATTTGCATTATTGTTTTCTTGCTACTCGGAACTTTGATAGTACATAACACTCATTTGGTATTTTTCCCATATATTATACATAATATAATACATATAATGCATATAATATTTGGGGAAGTTAAAGGTGATTTGCACAGTTTGTTTTTTGAAGACAAAGAGTGGGGCTTACATAGGTCTGTGTGGGGATCTAGCATGAGCTTCACACGCTTACAGCACTGTGGGCTGACTCAGCTTGTGCCACTTCTTTGGGGAAACAGCTGCTGGTCACCGACGGCATCTTTGATCCTGAGTGTATTAAGGACTCAGAATACATAATACAACTATCCTTTGCTAGTTGAATTTGTCTGGATCCTGCTTTGAACAACAAGCTTTCTAAAGTTATTTGTTTCCTGAGTTTCAAAAGTGAGTAGAGAGAGTTCAGATAGCAAGGGTGTTCTGATAGTAAAGGGATTTAATTCGTGGAGGTGACTGGGTGACAACACAGAGGGGTCAAAATGCCATTGAAAGAAGAGTTTGTTACTTACAGTGTTCAGGAGGAGGGGACACACCACCCACACAGGGCCATACGGGGAAGCACCAGGGTTGTTCAGGAGCCAGAAAGCCTGGATGGGCACAAGCCCTTGTACGGTTTCCGCAGGAGAGGCAAGCAGGGCAGGGCATTCAGGCTTGGCTAGTTTGAATAATTTTGGCAGGCTCTGGACTATAATTTTGGTGGTCTCTGGTCACCCTGGGGTTATTTGGGGCAGGGGAAAGATTGGCTTGGAGTGTGAGAGTTAGATAAAGTAGATGGATAGGGATGTGGGCTCTGGAACATGTGCTCAAAGGCACGTTGTTTGCTGTCTGCAGGAATCCGCTAACCCTGGGAGGAGCAGTCTCTCCACAGCCAGCACGGTTCCCAGGATATCAAAGCATCATAAAATATTTTTTTTTTCAATAGCCTTTACACCCTGAAAAGCATCATTAAATGTAGATAATAAAAAACATGATCAATATAAAGAACCTCCTTCTGTAGAGCCTGGACTAGAAAATTCTGAGAGCCCCTTGACCTATGCCATGCTCTTACTTACTCTTCCCGGCAATACTGTGAGGTAGGCATCATCATCCTCATTTGACAGATGAAGGAACTAAAGCGCCCTGCCCGGCTGGCAGCTGATGGACTGGGGACCTAAATTCTGCCGCTGCCCTTGGGGGTTTGTTAGACCTCACAGAGAAGATAGTTTGGCTCCACCTGCTGCTTGAGGCGGCAGTGAAGTTGCTAAGGCACTTGGAATGTGAATGGCCATAATTAGGCCTCTGAGTTTAGTCCCAGGCTGAGCAAAGGAGAGGAAGTTCATGTCTGGACTGGTGCTCACAGGCCCTGTACTTCCTTTATTCAGCTTTGGTGTCAGCTGGAAGGGTTGGCTTTTTTCCCTTAAACTAAGCTTCCGATTCGGACAGACATCAAAATCCAAGGTAAGGCCTGAAACCTTGGGTTTCTGCAGATTTAACATGTTTATGGCTGCTTGAAGCTGCCTGAAGGACAGATGCCAGGCTGTAGGACAGATGGGACTGGCCAGGCTGTGCCCATGGAAGTGTGCCTGCAGCTGGACACTCAAGTCACCCCAGCGGAGAGTGTGGAGTCAGCTCCCTGGGAGGAGTGTGGTGTTCGGCTTGGGAGTGAGCATGGGTTAATTCCCTGTCTTTTTCCTTCCCCACATGGACAATTCTCAGCTTTTATGTGTGGGTGAAACACTGGAGACTTAAAACTTTGGCATCTATCTGTTTTAGAATGCATGTGAAAGCAGGATTGTTGAAAATATAATGTCTGCTTAAATGACTGCCCAGAGGGCACCTTTACATTCCAAGTAGAGTGGTTTAGAGTCACGTAGCAAGGGCCAGCCGAGGGAGAGTGTTCTGTAGGAGTGAGATTGGCCATGCTGTCCAGAGTACAGCAGATTTTGTGCATGGGGACCCTGGAGCAACACTGTTGGTCTTCAACCTTGGAGCTGCCACTTCCTGACTGTGACCTCAGGCAAATGACTTAATAATAAGAGCTAACCCTTGACAGATTTTGTAAGCTCTTTGCATAGGATAACTCATTTAGTCCTCAAAATCAACTCTAAGGAAGGTATGAGTGTTGTCCCCTGTTTACTGATGAGGAAACTGAGGCACAGGAGGTTGTGTAACATGCTATTTACAGGCAGCTCATAAATGGCAGAACCAGGATTCAAATTCATGCAGTCTGGCTCCTGAGTCCGTGGTCTTAACCACAGCCACTGTGCTTTACTGTTGCATTTGAGCTTGCAGAACATTCGTTTCCTTATCTGTAAAATGCATGTTATTTTAATAATCCCTGCTGCGTGGGGTTGCTGAGGGAGAAATTGAGATAGTCTGTAGGAAGAGTTTGACACACACTAAGTGCTCAATAAGTGTTGGCTTTTGTTATTATTCATCATAAGCTGACACGTCTCTCTCTTTTACCAGCTGTTTTCCCTTGTGCCCCCTCTTTGGGCCCATAGGAAGTGGGTAGAACCAGAGGGCTTATATTCTTAGCTAAGTTTAGAGAAGAAGACTGTCCCAGAGCATATAGTAAGTGCGTTACGTGCTGTTCTTGTGCCTCCTGCCCTCGGCAAACCTCTGATGGGCTTGCACACTGCCTTTCAATCATACACGATCCATTCCTGTTTGAAAACCAGCAAAAGTCTGGCCCCTGCACAGTTGCACTAGCCACAGTCCCCACGGAGCCCAAGGACTTGCATCCGACAGGGTAAATCAAGAGTTCTAGACATCAGAAGTCCTGGTGCGACCTTGGGTGCCTTGGCCTGTGGTGGTACCCAAGTCCTCAGGAGGGGTCTCTCTAGCGGGGCAGGGTTACTGCCTGTGCTGTGTCTGCTCACCCCCAGCCTGCCTCCACCTCCCTGGGCCCTCTGAGCTCTGAGAAATGTGATGTTAGTCCACCAGGGAGGAGGAGGGCAGGAAACTTCCTCTGGGTGGATTCTATGCAGCCAAAGGAGGAGACGGGAATTGAGGTGATTATCCTGGCTAATTTTCCAGGACTGTTCCCGGTAATCCACTGAACACCTTACCTCTCTTAGCCCCAGCACCAGCCCCACCGTTTTTCTCCCCTCCATTACCCACACAGGATGAAGCAGAGTTATGTCACTGCAGAAAAGAGTTTAATGACATATAAGGAAAGATTCTTGTCTATAAAAGTGATTAAAAGGTAATGAGAGGATGTCCATCCATGAAGACTTTAAAACTTTTAAAAAATTGTTTTCCTAATTAGAAGAACATACATACATTCCTATTTTGAAAATATAAGAAAATATCAATCAATTCTCTGTCCATGTTCCAGAAACAATCTTCTACTATTTTGAAGTATTTTAAGACTGATTAAAAGTTGCATATATAAATATTTTTTTCACAAAATTAGGATTATTTTGTATTACAGAACATTGTTTTATTCACATATTATGTTTTATCATAAGAATTCTCTCTCTTCATTAAATATGTATTTTTAGAAACACACAGACATGTTAAGTATTAGGGTGGGCAGACACTGCTCTTGGGTGGGTTTGCAACATGAAGTCAGGGTGATGAATCAGGAAACCTGTGTGGAAATAATCCTTGTTCTCTTTAATAGACTAAAGAAAATTTAGTCTACTAAAAATTAATTTTTAAATTAAACATATTAATTTCCTTAACTAAAGCCAATTAAATCTAGAAAAAAATAATATTGTTTGTATAAAGAGTGTTTCCATGATAAAATTCCAGGATCGATTTTGGAAGGTCCTTTCTGAGTGTGGGCAGGCTAGGAAAGGCAAAGAAACAGAAGCGGACAGAGAAGGAAGGTTGTGAGTGTACCTGATGGAAACCCATGGGGACCTGGGAAGTGGGCAGAGTGGGGCTGGTGATCTGAGCAGACTAGAGTTGACAACTCACTGGGCTTGAGGCAGGTCCCTCAGCTGTGCAGGTGAGCTGAGAGAACTTGTGGTGATGGTCAGTGCTGGTCACCAAATATTCCAGATCTCCTTCCAGGCACATGGTGGGATGGTAGTTCCCTGATCCCTAGTGGTTCATATGGCCATGTGGCATGTTTTGGCCAATGCAAAGTGAGTGGAAGTGTGCCACTCTAAGGTGGAAGCTTTAAGAGCTAGTGCACAACCTCCCATGTTCCCTCTGCCATAGCGACTGGCAGGGCTCCTAAGGTGGCAGACCCTGTCTGGTCCCGGAGCAAGGATGACACAGGCCAGAGCCCACAA